>JBBGZY010000096.1:0-600000 GCA_037952925.1 Lithobates clamitans | reverse complement strand
TACAGGGGAACACCAATCGGTCTCCTCCCCATTTGAGTCCCCGCCCCCTACAGTTAGAAACACTCCCTAGAAACATAATTAACCCCTTCCCTGCCCCCTAGTGTTAACCCCTTCCCTGCCAGTCACATTTATACAGTAATCAATGCATTTTTATAGCACTGGTCGCTGTATAAATGTGAATGGTCCCAAAAATATGTCAAAAGTGTCCGATATGTCCGCTGCAATATCGCAGTCATGATAAAAATCGCAGATCGCCGCCATTACTAGTAAAAAAAAAAAAAATTATAAAAATGCTATAAATCTATCCTATATTTTGTAGATGCTATAACTTTTGCGCAAACCAATAAATATACGCTTATTGCGATTTTTTTTTTTTTACCAAAAATATGTAGAAGAATACATATTGGCCTAAACTGAAAAAAAAAATTGTTTTAAAGAAAAAAAATGGATATTTATTATAGCAAAAAGTAAAAAATGTTTTTTTTTTTTCAAACTTGTCACTCTTCTTTTGTTTATAGCGCAAAAAATAAAAACCGCAGAGGTGATCAAATACCACCAAAAGAAAGCTCTATTTGTGGGGAAAAAAATTATAACAATTTCATCTGGGTACAGTGTTGTTTGACCGCGCAATTGTCATTCACAGTGTGACAGAGCTGAAAGCTGAAAAATTGCTTGGGCAGGAAGGGGGTGAAAATGCCCTGTATTGAGGTGGTTAAATAGCATTTTTGGTTTGTGGTGCTCAGATGCAGTGCAGTTCTGCCTGAAGGACTCTCACAGGCAGGTTATTGTACGTAGTCAGGGATTAGGTGACAAATTGAGCAACATGTGAGCTTGAATTCATTTTCCACCAGTACGTCATTAGATGACAATAATGGAAAATGCAGATAGATCTGCCAAATAGGAAGGATTGTACTTAGAAAAATATGAAACCTACCCCAGGGCACAATTGGGCTACATTTCAAATGTTACATTGCCACATTGATTTCCCTAGAAAAACCCAACTGTTTGGCCTCACCTGTGCACAGTTCTTAAAGCGGAGTTTCACCCATTTTTTAGTTTATTAAAAGTCACCAGCTACAAAAAGCATAGCTGCTGACTTTTAATAAACCGACACTTACCTGTCCCACGGTCCAGGGATGCGGCTGCCCGGAGCCTCGCTCCTCTCCCCCTCCTCTCCTCGGCGCCATCATAGCAACTGTGGGCACCCGGCCATGACAGCTTACGGCTTCATGGCTTCACGGCTGTGCGCGCACTGCGCATGCGCGAGACGCGCTGCACTCTGCTGTTGGCCAGCCAATCTTCTGGGACCTGTGTTGTGTCCCAGAAGATCACTGGCAGGGAGGGGCCGCCTAGGGCGAGAGGAGGAGTCGCCTAGGCTCCGGAGAACAGGAAGGAGGAAGTGGGACAGGAAGTCACACTAAAAAGAGGGTACACAATCCCCCCCCCCACAAAAAAATGACATACCAAATGTGGCATGTCAGGGGGCGAGGAGTGTTTAAAGCAGAAGTTCCACTTTTGGGTGGAGCTCCGCTTTAAGAGCCTCCCATTCTGCTGCAGCTATAAGAAGCAAATGGCTCATAGAGATTGGAGCATTGGGGTAGATGGGCTCACTTCTCTGCATCATTAAGACTCCTTTCACACTGCCAGCGTTTTTCAGGCGCTACAGCACTAAAAATAGCGCCTGTATAGCGCCTGAAAAAAGCAGCTCCATTCACTCCAGTGTGAAAGCCCGAGGGCTTTTACACTGGAGCGGTGCGTTGGTGGGGCATCACAAAAAGTCCTTCCAGCAGCTTCTTTGGAGCGGTAAAGGAGCTGTGAACTTACCGCTCCTCCACCGCTGCTCCCCATTGAAATCAGTGGGGCAGCGCTGCGATACCAATGGCAAAACGCTGCTCTGGTGGCGTTTTGCGGGCACATTTAACCCTTTTTCAGCCGCTAGTGGGGGGTTAAAACCACCCAGCTAGCGCCCGAATAGCGCCGCTAAGACGGCGGCAAAGCGGAGCTAAAAATAGTGCTGCTTTACCACCGACGGCCCCCGTGGCTCAGTGTGAAAGCCCTCTTAGGCTCAGCCCATGGCTTTTAATGACTGTAGCACGACAGGGTGCTTTAAACATTGCGCAAAGACCATGCAATAGGGTTATTCCAGGAAATGCCAATTCGTAAGGCAACCCGGCCTGCCCAAGGCAAAATTGTTTCCTTATAATATGAAAGGACAGTTATCTTTTAAATTATTGGATTATTACAACATATTTAAAGGGGGGAAAAAAACACTAGGTACATGTGGCTCTATATAAATGTATTTCCAGTAAGGAAACTGTGATGTAAACATTTAACAATGAACTACAAACAAACTTCTTTTTTTTTCTTCTTTTTATTTCTGCCAGGTTTTTACTGCTGTCCCTGCTCATAAGTTTTTTTCAATTACCACAGAGGAACCTTCCTCACTCCCTCTAAAGCTATGGCTAGAGCTGAGCAAACCGTGTCAGCTAATCGCTATTGTACTGTGCTGTCAAGCTAATGCTGGGAGCTTGCTGACAGGAGCAGAGAACAGAATGATGACTTCATGAGTGTGTTGTTCTTCCTTCACTGTCCAAACACGAGTTCTGGACCAGGTTGTACTAAATACATTTTGGTTTTGATCTAGTGTGCCCCAGGAGTTCAGTAATTTGGGGCCCTGTTTAATGCACATACCACCTTCAGCATGGCACTGTACCCCACTTCCTAACTGCAGTGCATCACTGTCAGCCCATTACTGTAAAAGGCAGCCTTACTGACTATGTGTGAGGAAGTGGATTGCAGTGCCGTCATCCATTCCAGTGGTTTGCCCCAGGAAATATTTGGTCAGAAATCTCTGCCAATCTGCGATGGAAAATCTGTTGATTTCCTATGAAGGTATGTGTTGCCATTTTATTGGAAGCTTCATGTACATTTGCCAAAAACCTTCATCTGCAACATGTGCTGCCCAGTCTTATACCTGTGAATGGAGGTGACTGCAAACGTATAAATAAGCCGCTATATTATAGCAAGTTAAATGCAGGAAACATGAACATAAATCTTGTATTTTTCCTGCTGTTATCCTAAGCATAATTAGCTTTAAGTCGTAATAAGGGGAATTCATCAAAACGAAAGCAGAAAGAACCTGGAGCAGATATGCATGGCAACCAATCAGCTTCTATCGTTAGCTTGTTCAGTTGAGCTTTAAAAATGAAAGAAAGAAGCTGATTGGCTGCTATGCACAGCTGCTCCAAAATCTTGCTGCTCCAGCTTTGATAAATTCCCCTCATTGTGTTCCATAGCATGTTAATTCACAGCCCTGATCATATATTCAGAATTGCATTGTGATTAGTCTGTAGATGAGGACTTAGAAGGGCACCTTCACATTAAAAGGTTAGTTCACCTTTTTAGGTGTACCAACACCTTATACCCTCCTCACTCCCCTGGCTCTGCTGTATTTCTATGGGTGATGAGCTGTCAGTGCCCACACAGCTGGTGTAATGGTCCAGGGATTTGAAATCCCCGCTCTTCTCTCTCTTCTTTCTGCATCACTTCCGGGATGGATCACAGTGATGCTCCGTACTTTTTGAGTGAGGACACCAGTTTTGAGTACCTGGGGGGGGGGGGGGGGGGCAATAGATTTCCTTAATTTGCATAGATTTCCTCACACTTCCTGTTTGGCTATGGGGCAGGAAGTGAAGGGAAATCTCTGCAATGGGACAGGGATGGTAAAAAATAAACTGACAGTGGCTTTAACTGTCCCTTACTCTATCCAAAATGAAAAAAAATAGTGTTGCCTATAGTTCTACTTCAAGCACACATTTCTGATAATTTTATGGAGAGGACTAAGAAGATATAAGCATGCCAATGGTGCAGCAGAAAACATATAGCACAGTGAGGAAGGTTTGTGGTCCAGGATGATAGGACAGTCAAAATTAGAAGCGGCGCCCCCCACAGTTGCGGAATGCCGGCCGCCCGCATACTGAAAGCAGTGCGGCCTATTTATGGGAGCGCTAGACTAATTTGCCTCTCAGCCCAGTCCGCCCCATAAGACTGGCGCTACACAGTGTAACAGTGTAGCGCAAGCTGGCGGGGACTCTTTTCATGCTGCCCCCCCGGCAAAGTGCTGCCCTAGGCCTGGGCCTTGTCAGCCTAGGCCAGGATACAGCGTTGTTCGTACTGGAGCTGAGCAATCAGAATCACTCTGAGCTGTCCCAGAAGCCCTGCAGAAAGAAGAGGGAGAAGAGCAAGAATTTCAAATCCCCAGACTGGTGAACCAGCAGGATGGGAAATGACAAGACTAGCACCCACAGAGGTATGTACAGCAGGGACCAGGGGTTGGGGTAAGAACATCCTCAAAAAAAATTAGATCATGGCTCCATCTGGGCAAAAAAACCTACAGACCAAAATACTTCTCTGATGTCTCTCAGCTTTGCAGAAAATACATTGAATGAGTTATATTTACTTATAAAATACTAAGGAGTTTGTTTTGTTGTAAAATAGATGTTTAAATATCTTTCCAAAAAAATTGCAGACTCCAGTGCTGGTGGCAAAACCCAATGCCAAGACAATGGTCTTGTGACTTCTGCAGTTGATCCGCTATCTCTGCCAGTTCCTCCTCTTTGGCTTGTCATCTGATCATTCATGGTACTGCATTGGAGCAGCTGTATACTGAAGCCTTATGTGGCACTGCACAGGTTGAGAATTAGGAGCCGTAGGCCAGTGGAAAAGTATGGTCTAATGTAGTTGTCTGGGACCTTTACTTTGAGTTTCCTGGCAAGGATATTTTTACACCTAGGACTGAAACCTTATGTTATGCTGCTTTCAATTTTCAAGGCTCATTTACAACAGGTTACCGCATGTCCTAGAAGTAATGATTATTGTGGGAACGTTTCCCAAGAAAAGGAGGTCTGCCTGCTAGTACTTGGATGCATCTTAAAGTTGTTGTAAACCCTTACATAAACCCAGTAAAGGGACTATGCTCAGGTGATAGATTGAGATGAAACAAATCCTCCTACGTAAATTGTATCTGTCTTCTCTTTTCTACATCTGTTCAAAGTGCTGAATTTATAAGCTTGTCTGCAAGTTCAGAAAAAAGGGGGTGGAGAGCTAACATTACACTCTGCAGAGCTCAGTGAGAAGAGCTCTTCAAGCTGATTGGAGGGAAGGGACACACCTCCCTCCACACAGCACACAGGAACAGAGCTGAGGCTTTCAATCAGCTGGAGCTCCCCTGTCGCAATTTTTCTCTTGGTATAAGAAAAAATTCTCAGAAGTGATTCATGCTGATAGCAGAGGAATGAAGCAGCAGACAGAAATAACACTTAGTACTTTTAATTGACACAAGTGCGCACTATAGAAGGATATGCTTAGTTTGAATTTCATGTCAACCACTTTAAGTCGGCCATACATGGATCAAAATTCTGCCAGTTCAATAGGGACCGGCTGATTTTCGATCCATGTATGTGCTGGCTGTGTACGACCAGCCTGTTGGGTTTCCCTTAATGATCTGTGCCACCAGCTATAGTTGGCAACATTGATTGATGTATTCTGATGGTGGGGATAGGCTCCCTGCTGTCAGAATACAATACCACAGCAGGAGTGATTTCCCAATCCACCTCCAATGTATGGATGGGGGAATGGGCTCATCTTTTATTTATTTATTTATTTATTTATTTATTTATTTAGTTAAACCCACTGGTTGAATGAAAAAAATGTATTGTGTATGGCCAGCCTTAATCTCTATCTTACATTGCTGTTGCTCCCAGATTACCTAAAATCTACCATTCCCATAGACACTGCACACATGCAGTAAGTTTTTGGATGACAAGTAAAAGTTTAAGCAAAATTAAGTATATTATAGTACACAAAAAAATAAACAAAAAGAGTTTGTCTTAATTTACATACATAAAAAATGCCTCGTAATGTTAAGTACTGTACATCTACCCATCAGACAAGCCATTTTTGAAGAAACTTTTCCACCTCCTTAGCCCCCCCCCCCCCCCCACTTTGCTTAACAAGTACCACTTTGGCCATTACGAGGGGCTCCCACTATAATTGTGGGATTGTTGCTTATTTTATATTATGGAAAATGTTACAGGAGAAGCTGGAATACACAAAGGTGGGCAGGAACACCCAAAACCCCCAAGTGGATAGGAACAGAGTTGGGAATTATGGAAGGGAGATCTTACTGTTGGAGCATCTAAGACATATAAGTAGCATAAGCTGGCTTATCCCACAGCTGACACTTTTATCTAAAATATTTTATTGAAAAAATTCTCAGTTAAAGTGATTGTAAAATACATTTTTAAATTAAAAAAAACAAAAACAAATATATCATACTTACCTGCTCAGAGCAGCCCTGATTCTACTCTTCTCGGGTCCCTGCTAGTGCTCTGGGCTCCTCCCCCTTGCCAAGTGCCCCATAGCTTGCTGTGGCGGCACTCATGTGCATGGGTGTCCGCAGAAATTTTTTCGGGGGGGTATCATTTTAGGTCACCTATGCTCCACCCCTTTTCGACAATGTCATGAAAGGGAACGGCTTAGTCATTATCACATAAAGCGCAGGCATGTGCCCATCAATCGCAGCCTCATGTGCCCATCAAATGTGGCCTGTACAGTACGGAGGATGTACAGTATGTGTATATCTAGGGGGTGGATGGTATTAGTATATACAGGAAGGAAGGTGGGTGTATACAGCTGTATACAGGACAGATGATGTATAACTGCAGTCAGTGATGATGGAGGAATATCTCTATATACAGGAAGGAAGGTGGGTATATACAGCTACCTGATATAGAGACCTTCTTCCATCATCACTGACTGCAGATATACATCATCTGTCCTGTAGATGTATAGCTATATATACAGGACAGATGATGTATATCTGCAGTCAGTAATGATGGAGGAATATAGGAAGATGGGTGTATATAGCTGTATACAGGACAGGACAGATGATATGATCTTTCCTGTATCTGGCACCCCCCTTCACTGATCATACCTGTATGCACTCAGCTGCCCCCCTCATCTGTATATATGTCAGGTCCCCACACACAAATCTGTAAGCACACACACAGCTCTGCCCCCCCCCCCGTACACAAACAGCCTCCTCCCTTTAGTTGTACTCACAGCCCCCAATTGTAAGGTTGTCTTCCTTCCAGGCAGCAAAGCAAACACGAGGGGCGCACATGCAGGAAGCAGCCAGCGGTGGCAGTAAAGAGCTCTGTAAGCTCAGTGACACTGATCTGCAGCAGCTGTGCAGCCGACTCGCACAAACCCAGAGAGCCACCACAGCTACAGATGCGGGCACTGCAGACCCTTCCTGATTCTGGGGGCGGGGGGTCACTCGCCCCCCCTTGCCCCTACCTGTGTATGGTCATGCATGCTCGCTACCAAGCTGGCTTTTTGTGCTCAAAAGAGACAGAGGCTCAGCCCTGCCCCCTGCTCCCGCCCCGCTGGCTGTGATTGACAGCAGTGGGAGCCAATGGCTCCTGATGCTGCATCTCCGCCAATCAGGATGGAGAGATCCAGGAAAGCCTTGGGTCTCGTGCACATTGCTGGGTTGAGATTGGGCTTAGGTAAGTATTAGGGGGGGCTGAGGGGGGAGCTGCACACTGAAGGTTTTTTACCTTCATGCATAGAATGCATGAAGGTAAAAAACCTTCAGGCTTTGCAACCACTCTAAACTTCCACCGTTAAACTGTGTTCTGGTCACAAAAGTAAAAGTTACCACCAAACATGAAGGGGTTAAAATTCTTCCTTTGCCATTTATTATTGGTGAATTTTTTTGTACTAAGGCAGTAGGTAAACTGTCAGGGGGGCACTAAGCTAACCATTTTGAGTGCTTACTCATAGCAACCAACCAGAACTCATCTTCCCTTGGTTTGACTTCAGCAGCATGGATGGATACTGATTGCTATGAAGTATTTAAAAACACTTTGCTGAATAATGCTGATTTCACCTTGAGACTTTCTGCTCGGTCTTAACTGCCAAAAGCACTTGGTAGGGACTGACAGCCAACATACAGAGATTATTGTGTTATATGATTATCTACGGTATGCTCATTGATCTACTGCAATTCAGTGGAAACTCTCATGGATGGACTTTGGTTATAAAAAATATGACAAGCAATAATATGAAATCACCTCCAAGACTGACTTTATAAAGAAGCTGCAGTGACTTTTGGTCGTTCTAATCTTACTAAACAGTATCTCCACTTTTGCTAAGAACAAAAATATTCCCCTCTGGGTTATCTATGGACATTGCAGGGATTTTAACAAACTTTGGGGTTGATTTACTAAATGCAAATCCACTTTGCCCTACAAGTGCACTGCAAGTGCAGTCGCTGTAGATCTGAGTGGAAGATCTGAAATGAGGGGAAGTTCTGTTGATTTTATCAGCCAATCATTTACAAGCAAAAATGCTGTTTTTTATTTTCCTTGCATGTCCCCCTCAGATCTACAGCGACTGCACTTCCAAGTGCACTTGTAGTGCAAAGTGGATTTGCCTTAAGTAAATAAACCCCTCTGTTGCAGATTCCAACCTTTTGTTATTCTAAAGGAATAGCTGTTTGTTTGTCTGTGTCCATGTGCATGGAGTGTTTTGACAGGGTTTGCATCCCTTTAGCCGTGATTTCCCTTTGGAAGTATCTCACCAAAAATGACATTTTTCTTGCAAGTAATGCTCAAACCTAAATTTGTATCCTAGTGCAGACTTCTGGGAAATTCAATAAGAAAATCACACAAGCAGGAATAACATTTTCAGAGGGCGTTCTGTACACCATCTGTGCACATGATGCCTCCAGGTAGCCATTTGCAGTGCATTTTCATAAACTTATGGTGCTGCAGATTGAAAACGAAAGGTGATTTTTAATAACATTCATTTACAATATGACTTGTGTCGCAATTGTATTCATAATATTATTTTTTTTTTTTATTTGTTATTTTCCCATGAAAGTGGAGTTACCCTTTAAGCTTATAAAGTGGACATTTCCCCAAAAATCACAGCAGCAAACAGCTCTGCATACTGATATGAAATCACCCTATGTTTATTAGTTAAACGTTTTTAGCTTTTTTGTTGCTGTTTTTCAACTTCCTGGTTGAGTGAGGCACTGGTGATGTAATCCTGGCCTTACAGATGCATCCAAGAAATTCTTTTCACATGTTCCAGGAGGCAGACCCAGAGTTCTAGGCAGAATTCCAGGTTCTAAAGCAGTTGTGGCTGCTCATTAGGGGCGCTGCCCCCCTAATCCGTGCACCCGGTTCCTAATCTACATGCAGGGTGCCGGATGCATGGATTCCAATGGTTTTTTTTTTTTAAGCACGTGATTGGAGCCAGAGGCTCTAATTGGCTTCAAAAAAGGGTGGGTCCAGGGCGCAGAGCACTGTGCCCTGAGCCCACCCTGTTGTGTGACATTAGCGAGTTAATATTCGCTAATGTCTTCCTGTTTTTCTGAGACCCCATTGGCTGGGAGTCCTAAGACCCCATTGGCCAGGAGTCTGAAGACTTGATTGGCTGGGAGAAGAAGCGACGACCGGGACACGGAGGAGACAGAGGGGGGAAGCCGCCTCCGCAGCCATGACCTGCATGGGGTACCTGCAGGGGTAACGGTGGGTCTGGCAGGCCAGAGGGAGAGCAATTGAGCCGGCAACCGGGGGGGTTTGTGGGTATTGTGTGCGGTAGTGGGCTCATGCGCTATAAATAGAAAAAGACCGAAAATTTTGAAAAAAAATTATATTTTCTACTTTTTGTTATAAAAAAAATCCAATAAACTCAATTTTAGTCATACATTTTAGCCAAAATGTATTCGGCCACATGTCTTTGGTAAAAAAAATGTCAATAAGCATATATTTATTGGTTTGCGCAAAAGTTAGCGTCTACAAACTAGGGTACATTTTCTGGAATTTACACAGCTTTTAGTTTATGACTGCCTATGTCATTTCTTGAGGTGCTAAAATGGCAGGGCAGTACAAAACCCCCCCAAATGACCCAATTTTGGAAAGTAGACACCCCAAGGAAATTGCTGAGAGGCATGTTGAGCCCATTGAATATTAATTTTTTTTGTCCCAAGTGATTGAATAATGACAAAAAAAAAAAATTTTACAAAAAGTTGTCACTAAATGATATATTGCTCACACAGGCCATGGGCATATGTGGAATTGCACCCCAAAATACATTTAGCTGCTTCTCCTGAGTATGGGGATACCACATGTGTGGGACTTTTTGGGAGCCTAGCCGCGTACGGGGCCCCGAAAATCAATCACCGCCTTCAGGATTTCTAAGGGCGTAAATTTTTGATTTCACTCCTCACTACCTATCACAGTTTTGAAGGCCATGAAATGCCCAGATGGCACAGCTATTTGCTGAGAGGCATGATGAGTATTTTTCAGCTCTCATTTGTTTTTGAAAATGAACAAAGACAAGAAAAAAAATTTTTTTTTTCTTTTTTCAATTTTCAAAACTTTGTGACAAAAAGTGAGGTCTGCAAAAACTCACGATACCTCTCAGCAAATAGCTTGGGGTGTTTACTTTCCAAAATAGGGTCATTTGGGGGGGGTTTGTGCCACCGGGGCATTACATGGCCTCCGAAACTGTGATAGGCAGTGAAGAGTGAAATAAACAATTTACGCCCTTAGAAAGTCTGAAGGCGGTGCTTGGTTTTCGGGGTACCGTACGCGGCTAGGCTCCCAAAAAGTCTCACACATGTGGTTACCCCGTACTCAGGAGAAGCAACAGAATGTATTTTGGGGTGTAATTACACATGTGTCTTTTTCCTGCAACTTGTGTCACTTGGGTGGGCTAGGCTGGGCCGGGTGGAGAGGCAAAATGCAGGTGCTAGCAGGTATCTGGGCTGATCCCGCTAACACTGCGTTTTTGGGAACCCTAAACTGCTGGGGAAGCTTGTATAGATCTGATCGGATCCGATATTGATCCGTTCAGATACTATACCACTAAGCGAGGTGTATGGTGCGTGCGTGGGTGTTAGCGGTACTGGCGCTAACCTGGCGCTGTCTGGGGCGACGCAGACCCTATCAGACCCTAAAACCTAACTTACATCACCGCCGGGCGATCAGGGGGCTAAACCTTTATTAGGTAATAAACGGTGGGTGCCCTGACACTATAAAATATAAACTAACTAACCAGCATCACCCGTAACACTTATACGGTGATCACTGGTGAAAGGGTTAACTAGGGGGCAATCAAGTGGTTAAAACCTTTATTAGGTAGTATATAGGGGTCCCTGACGCTATAAAACGCTGACAGCGAATCTATATATTTACCTCCCTAACTAGCGTCACCAGTGACACTAATACAGCGATCAGAAAAACGATCGCTTAGTGACACTGGCGACGGGGGGTGATCAAGGGGTTAAAACTTTATTAGGGGGGGTTAGGGGGGTACCCTAGACCTAAAGGGGGCTAACACTAACTGCCCTACCACACTAACTGTCACAAACTGACACCAATGCAGTAATCAGAAAAAAAAACTGCTTGGTGTCACTGTGACAGGGTGGGGTGATTAGGGGGTGATCAGGGGGTGATCGGGGGGTGATGGGGGGTGTAAAATGTGCCTGGTGTGTTTTACTGTATGTGTGTGTGTTGTGTACTCACATCGATGTCTTCTCTCCTCGGCGCCGGAACGGAAAATACTGAGCCGAGGAGCGATGACATCACTTCCTCTGCCGCTGTTTACTATACAGCAGCAGAGGAAGATTGCCATTGGCTGGGAGCGATCGCAAGGGGGTGGCCACGAATGGATGGCCTCCCCCTCAGCACGGATCGCTCGGGGACAGAAGCCAACCGCCTCGGGCACCGGGGGGGGTCCGACCCCGTATTTCACCGTTTGTTGGCTTTGCTGACCCCCTATATCAGCAGGCAGGATACCTGCATGAGGCAAGCCATCACTCCGGAGCAGAGGCTCGTCGCCACCCTGCGGTACTTGGTGACGGGGAGAAGCCTGCAGGACTTGAAGTTCTCGACAGACATCTCCCTCCAGGCTCTGGGGATCATTATCCCAGAGACCTGTTCTGCCATCATACAGGTCCTGCAGAAGGACTATAATAAGGTAAGATTTTTATCCTTTGATATCACATTTTATTGTATATAATGTTTGCTAATATTTTGTATTTCTTTCCTCATTCCCTAATGACCATGATTGTAATATGCTGTGAATGTCCCCTTTGTCCTCATTCATGCTGGATTTTTATGTAATTTTTTTTGTCCTTCATACATATTTGCCTTCACTTACCTCCCCAGCATGCTCTCCTGCCCCTATATTCACCTCATGTAGTCACTTAACAATGTATTTTATCAGCTCCATAGTAGTGCTTTACCCCAAACACCCCTAAAATGTTTTTAAATGTGATTTGTGCTTTAAATTCAGGCAGAGTGCTAGAGGCTTTTTTTGGGGGGTCCCCAAATCATTTGGAACCCTCCCTCCCCCCAACTGCTAAGTAAGCTGATAACAATTCTCTATCTATCCTCAATCATCTATCTGCTGACTTTGCCAAACCCATACACACTATACCCATCTCTTTTGTGGTCAGATTTATGGATGATTTCCCCAAAGCATGTAGTGCAAGGGCCTGCCTGTATACTTTAAAATGGTAATGTTTAAAGTGTTTGTATACTATTATTATCTTGATAGGTAATAGCAGAATGTCCAAATGTGCTCAAATGTGTACAGTGTGTATTTATATCTTTGTATTATGACACTTCTTACCTGTCCAGTGGGCTGCCAATAGTGTAACTAAGGAGGGGCTGTTCAAAGTACTACACATTATTTATGCATGTGGAAAGGGTTACCTGTCCAAGAGCTCCCCCCCCCATAATGTTAGAAATGGCCCAGGAGAGGGGGGGGATATGATAGGTGTAACTTATACTTTTGTGTTTAAAAATTCCCATTAATAAATGTTATCTTGATGTTGGCCAAGAATGTTTGTGTCTAATCTGCTTTTCATGTTTTAATGTGCAAAAAGACTAATTTTTTTTTTGTTTTCCTCAACAGTTTCCTTCCACGCCACAGGAATGGCAGACTGTGGCCTCCCACTTTGCCCAGCGGTGGGACTTTCCTATCTGCGGAGGGGCAATTGATGGGAAACACGTCCACATCATCCCACCACCCAACTCGGGGTCGTACTATTATAATTATAAGGGGTTCAATAGTATTGTGATGTTGGCGATGGTGTCAGCAACTTATGAGTTCCTGTATGTGGACGTGGGGAAGAATGGTGGGATGTCCGATGGTGGAGTCATCGCCCAGATGGAGTTCTACAGGCATCTCCAGAATGGCAGCTTGGACTTGCCACCTCCAGAAGACAATGTGGAAGGACTCTCATTCATCTTCGTTGCGGATGAAGCATTTGCGCTGGGGGACCATCTTATGCGGCCATTCCCGATGAGGACCCTCACCCCGGACCAGAGGGTTTTTAATTACCGGCTGGTCAGAGCCAGAAGAGTGGTGGAGAACACGTTTGGAATCATGGCCAGCCGGTTCCGCCTATTTCTTACACCCATACATATGGCGGAGTACAAACTGAATCACATTATCCTGGCGTGCTGTGTTCTACACAACTTTTTACGGCAACATTCTGCCAACTATGCTGGCTCAGTTGGGCCTGAAGCCGGAATTCAAAATGAACCATCCCTGACGGCACTTGAAAGTGGCCGTCCTGGCTTGCCCTCCCTGAGTGCCCGTGATGTCCGGCTAAGATACCTTGAATTCTTTGCGGGTAGGGGGGCTATCAATATGCCAGACAATGTGTGAAACCTTTATCAAATAAAAAAAAAAAAAATTAAGCAAATCTTTGGTGACATTTACTGCTTGTGTTTGTTTTAGCTGACCCTAACAGAAATGTGGTGAGTCCTGAAAATGGCTTGATTGTGTAACCTTATACAAAGCACTGTTGGGTGTAATTTACTAAAGGCAAAGACACTTTGCACTACAAGTGGATTTGCCCTTAGGAAATAACACCCATTGTCACTGAAAACACCAATTAGAGCACAACAAAAGTGTTGTAACGTTGAGACAATCATCCACACATTCTTGATTAACAATCTTTTTAATACCAGCACAATCACATGTGAATTTTGACAAGGTTTTTAAAACAAACCAACATGACTGTTATAATATAACAATTTTTGGGTTGGCATCATAAAAAGTAGAAATGTACATTTAAGATCAAACACAGTGGTGTAGTGGGTAGCACTCTCGCCTAGCAGTAAGAAGGGTCGCTGGTTCGAATCCCGACCACGACACTACCTGCCTGGAGTTTGCATGTTCTCCATGTGTCTGCGTGGGTTTCCTCCGGGTACCCGGTTTCCTCCCACACTCCAAAGACATGCTGGTAGGTTAATTGGATCCTGTCTAAATTGGCCCTAGTATGTATGAATGTGAGTTAGGGACCTTAGATTGTAAGCTCCTTGAGGGTGTAGGGACTGATGTGAATGTATATGTAAGGCGCTGCGTAAATTGACGGCGCTATATAAGTACCTGAAATAAATAAATAAAATAAATAAACAGGCATGTTTCAAACCAACAAGAAAGACACAAATCTTGAACTTACAAAGTTCACATTTGGTAGAACTTGAAGGCAATATCAGACATGAGTATTTACAAACTGTGTTTGATATTGCGTTCAGATGGGGTGAAGTCACCCCAGGAAAAGCCAAATTTTGAAGATGCACACCAATTTACGAATGTCAACATGTGCTAGCTGCCATCACGGGGGATCAAGGGACGTGTTTTGGGGAGCAACCCCTTCCTCTCAGCTACTTTATTATTAAGGAAGGGGTTGCACACCCAAAACACGTCCATTGTTCTCCCGTAATGGCAGATAGCACATGTTGACACACAGTGTGCCTCTTCAAAATTTGCCTTTTCTACAATTCGACAAAAAATTTTAAAATTGTAGCACACCATAAAAGAAAGGGATTTGGAGGGGTTTTAAACTCTCCCCAAAACATCAATGATGTTCTTTTTTTTTTTTTTAATAGCATCATTGATGTTTTTATTGATGTTTTCCAATGCAACATTACACCCCATGATCTCCCCAATCAGGATCTGGGCACTTTCAGAGGTGAAAGGATTTGGATCCACAACATCACGATCACCTAAAAAGATAGAAACCAAAAAAAACATGTATTATAAATATGCCGGCATCCATCTCTTACCTGAGCCTGTGGTCGCAGATACTCACCTGTTGTGGTGACTAGTTCCACCGGGTCTTCCTCCTCCTGCTCTGCTTGTCTATGTGGGATTTCCCCTTCTTCCAGAGGTGGGGGGTCTCTGGTCTCCTCAGATGAGGGGTGTCCTCTGAGTCTTTTCTCCCCTATGTGAAAAAGAAATGCTATACTTAGCACACAGATATTTGATGGCAGAACTATAAATATGAAACATTGCTTGGAAGTGGGGTACAGTTGTCTATTTTGGCAGAGTTCCAAGATGTAGAATTTTGTGGGTCCTTTGTCAAACTTCAATACTTTACCTGTTTTGTACAAGCTTCACAGATGGAGACCCCCCCTATAGTATACACTGGAGCACCTGTGTGGACCCCCTAATAAAAAGGGTATTCTTGTGTCCCACACTAGTGCTCCTGTGTCCAGATGTGTAAACAGCTGCTGAGTGTCCTCTCCTTACACAAAATCTAGTTTGCATTTCATTCTAGTAACAAACCCATCTACACAACCAAATTATTTTCAGACAAGTAGGCCCTAAAAAATGTGGTCAAATGCATATGGCCAAAACAATGGTGTTTTATAGGCCGAAATAAAAATATTTGATACAAACGAATAATGTGCCCATGAACATGAAAGTTGCCATTTAAAACTGTACAACAGTTCAGAAAAGCACATGGATCAGCACGAACTTTTTGTGTAATAAACACAAAAAGAATAGGAACACTGGACAACTACTTACAACTACTTACTTTTTGCAGCACTCTCCTGATCCTTCTGTACTGCTCATGCTCTCTTAATTTCAGGTGCGACCACCGCTTCCTGAGCTGATCTTTCGATCGTCGTACCCCGAAATTCCGTTGCAGACTCTTGACCACTTTCGCCATGATCTTGGCCTTTCTGACATTGGGGTTGGGGTAAGGTCCATACTTTCCATCATAGTCATCCCTCTTCAGGATGTTGGATCTCCAACATCTCCCCAAAGGACATATTTGATGCCTTAAATCGTCTCCTTCTGGATCCAGACGTTTCCGGCTCCGGGCTTTCCTCCCCCTCCTCCTCGTTGCTATAATTAGCACCCACCTGCAGTGTCTCCGCCATGTGCTCTTCCCCCACTGCGCCAAACTAAAAGGGGCGGGAATAGACTAGAAAGAACGTCAGGGGTGAGCGGAGTTACACGCATGTGCAGTGTGTATAAAGTTAACACGCATGCCTAGTATGTACGTTCTGTGAGCAGAGGAAGGAGTATAGGAGGCGCCGATCGTGATAATGAAGGTAAGATCTAAACTTGGGCCTATACTGCTTCTAGATTGAGGCCTATATTGTAACAAGATTACTAGAGTTTAGCCTGACATTAGGGTTTGTCTTGTGTTGTGTCTTGCAGATAAAATGGATGGCTTCAATGACCACAACTTCCTCCCCCTGTTCATAGACAAGTACAGGGAGCTGCCCTGTCTGTGGCAGGTGAAACACCCGCATTATAATCATAAACAAAAGAGGCAGGCAGCGCTGGAGAAACTGCTGGAGTTGGTGACGCTGGTGGTCCCCAGGGCAACCATCCCTTATTTAAAAGCCAAAATTGGTGGCCTGCGGAGCACTTATCTTAGGGAGCGCAAGAAGGTCACGGATTCCCAGAGGTCAGGAGCTGCAGCAGATGATGTTTATGTTCCCAGGCTGTGGTACTATGAGAGATTGCAATTTCTGTCAGACCACACTGAAGCCAGGGAATCCCTCTCCACTCTTCCTTCCACTCTTCCTTCCACCCCAGCTGAGGCTGCATGCCCTCAACATACTCATACTCATACAACATACCCCATACTCATTCACATAGGGTGGGGGGCCGGGATGTGGGGGCCCCCGGATTCTGATAAGCCCCCCCGCCTGCAGACCCCGACAACCAATGGCCAGGGTTGTCGGGAAGATGCCCTTGTCCTCATCAACATGGGGACAAGGTGCTTTGGGGTGGGAGTGCTGCAGGGCGCCCCCTTCCCCAAAGCACCCACCCCCCATGTTGAGGGCATGCGGCCTGGTACGGTTCAGGAGGGGGGAGGGGCGCTCACTCCTCCCCACCCCCTTTCCTGACCGGCCGGGCTGCGTGCTCGGATAAGGGTCTGGTTTGGATTTTGGGGGGACCCCATGCCATTTTTTCATCGTAGGGGGTTCCCCTTAAAACCCATACCAGACCTAAGGGACATTGTTGCCTCTTTCTCGCGCTTGCTGCAATAGGAAAATGTGTTTTTCCTATTGCAGCGAGCGCGAGATGTACAGTAACCTGTCGCAGAGAACCAAGATAGGATCGCGCTGGAAACATTCTCACGGGGGCAGGTGTTGTAGCTGCCCCTGCGTCGTATTTGGTCTGTCGGACCAGCATACAGACGAACGGAGTTCCCCATAGGAACTGGCTCCGGCGGAGTTCCGGCGGGAAGATCTGAAACATGTTTCAAATCTTAAGTCCGTTGGATTTTGGACTGAAAAGGTCCGTCGGAATTCCGATGAAGCCCACACACGGTCAGATTGTCCGACAGATTCGTTCCGTCGAAAAGTCTGCCCGTGTGTACAGAGCATTATAGGCATGTCTTGGCTGCCGGTTCTAATGTGGTCCTGAAGATTTTATTTATCCTATCTATTATCTCCATCCAATATCTAAATAGATTCGGGCACACATGTGGATAAAATCTCCTGTCGCCTTGCACCTGGGGCACTCATCGTTTTGTCTCCACCCAAGTTTAAACATTTTTTTAGGGGTATAATAGACTCTGTGTATTCAGAACAAATGAGATACTTTCTGTGAGCGGGAGATCAAGACCAATGCTCCTCGTTCTAAGATCTTGTCCCATTGTTCCGTAGTCATTGCCCCCATGTCTCTCTCCCATCCCGCTATACTCTTGCAAGGTCCTACTCCAATTATTATTCTAGCCCCCAATCTGGCATATAGCTCGAAGATTAGTCCTTTGGATGTGTCTGACTTAATTAGAGAGCGGGGACCTGGGTCCATTCAATTATTTGTGACCTGAACTGCATTTGGATGGCGTGCCTAATCTATAGGTATTTATAAAACGAGTTATTTGATATATTAAATTCCCGTCTTAAATCTAGGAATGTTTTCATAAGATTGCCCTCATATAGTTGGATTAGTCGGATAATACCCTGTCTCTCCCATGCCCTGGGCCTCTCTATACCCCTTACTTCCGCCAAGTTTTTATTCTTCCATAGGGGGTATATTCTGTTACCCCATTATACCCCATTAGTGCCTTCGATGCCTGCCATATTTTACCAACTAGTTTTATTGTCGGGCATCTGTGAATAAATGAGTCTGCCTCTAATACCTCCACTAGTATACTATGCGGGGCCCCTGTTATCATCATTCTGCTGCTGGAGTTCCCACCCCCTAGGGCTCCACAGCCCACTAGATGTTGCAGCTGGGATGCCAGAAAATATGATCTCGGGTGCGGGACCGTCATATAGGCATAGTGGCAACTTGGGTACTGGTCCATTCTGCTTTATGGTAAAGGAAGGGTATAAGTAGAGTAAGCACTCTTGCACAGCTTCCCAATACCTGGTGGCTGTATTTGGTTACTCCTAGTGAATTGAAACAATTTTCCCTTTTGTACATCTGTGTCCAGTTGACCTGACGGAGCAACAGACAATTAGTGGCTGCAGTCTATTTCAGAACAGATAAATCGACCTGGGGGAGTTGTAGGGACAGTTTGTCTTCATTTCTTCTGCTTTGTTTTACGATCCTCTGATATTGCTAAATTTCCAGTTGTAAATATTTTGCAGCTCTATAAAACACAATAATGTCCATTTCCCTGAATACTTTATGAGGGAATATAATTACAGTTGTGGTCATTTGTAATGACATTTCAGTGAAAGCAAATAAGTAATTTCAGGAAATTGAAAGATCCACCTTTGGTAGATCTGATAATATGCTATTATCGTCTGATGAGGCCAACAATTTTATGTTGAGCTGTCTCTGCAGTTTGTTTATGCCCTCGTACTGGTAAGCATAGTGCACTCACTGTCATCCTGGTCTCTTTATGGGTTTCATTTTGCAATCTCATGCCAAAATAAGCTGTTTGGGCAGTGGGCACCCTAGGTTTTTTTTAGCTAATCTTTTTTTGCTCATATTTGCTTTTATGGTAATTTTGTGGCAGATTTTGTGGTGAAGGTTGAAGGGTTTTGATATTTCACGTGGAATTTAGTACCCTAGTTTTGTGGTTCTTGCAAAATACTTGGATGTGTGTATTTGTTCAGTAGGCAAGGAAAAAAAAGCAGCCCTTACTGTAAGGTTAATATTACATGGGGACCGACACATCGCCAGTGGCAGAGTCACACGGGAGAGTCTTCCACTTACCTGTTAGAACTGCTCCCCCCGCTGGCATTAATTGCTGCTGAATCTCGAATACTGATGGAAGTGTTATCTTGCTGACTTAGCTAGTGAAGGAGCGATTCCATAGGGACTTGCAGGCAGTCAGTCTCTTAGTGATCCTGTCACTTGCAATTCCAGATCTCCCATGTAACATTAGCCTAATGTTCATCTCCTCTCTGGAACTGTCCCTTGCAGTAAGTCCTTTCCATCACTAGATTTCCTCAGTTGAATGATGCCCAGTGTCATGGACTCTCCCCTCAGGTAGAGGCTTCAACAGAATGCCATGCAGAATGCCATGCACTTCATCAGTGATGTAGCATGGGTTGCCGGCGCCCAGGGCAAGAGAAGTAATTTGGGCCCCCTAACCCGTGGACTTTTAGCACTCCCTTTTGCAATTTTGTACCGCCTTGCATTGTCCTTGCAAATTCTGGATCTCAAGACAAAAAATTTCTATTTCACGTAGCTGGGTCAAAAACATAACAGAAAAGGCAATTATTGTTACAGGATTATGTTAAGGCCCTTATTTTTAAAAAAAAGAAAAATATATATTTTAAAAGACCATCCATAATGAAATACAATCAACCTATAATAATATCACAAAGTCAGTGCTGGTCTCCTTTATAGGAACTGGATCTGTTTAAATAAGATGTCCTGATAAAGGTCTTGCAGTTTGGGACAGGTGGCTTGCCACGTTCGAAGTAAAGACACTATGTTGACCCATAATGCAACAGATTAACCAGTCTTGAGATTACTCTTGACAGCTTTATAAGTTGTGTATTTTCCTCCAAGAAAGGAAACATATCTCCAGTGTCCATGAAAATAGCTGGGGGACCCTTGAGAAAGTCACGTGACATGTGATGATACGCGTGGGGAGAAGGAGTCAGTGACGTCTTTGCATAGTTTTCAGCAAACACAGCGATAGCTGTATGAGCGGTGAAGCTGTCTGATCATTATAACAAAAGCGATTCAGCTACTGCAATTGTGTGAGTGGATTACATTGTTTGCCCTGTCTTGTAGCATTTAAAAACACTGTGCAATGATGGTTTTTCTTTTATCTTTATGTGAATCATTACCTTGCAAATGTATTTCATCATGCAACTGTGATCTGTGAGAATTGAAATACAAGCAAGTTCATCAAAGGCAATTGATTGGACATTTAGACCTCAGCTGGATTAACACAAACAGACACTATTTATTGCTTTTTTTTTCATCTACATATATCTAGTGATGTGTGTTCCCTTATATGTTTTTTGATGCATCTATTTGCATTTATTCACTTTATTGATTGATTGATTTATTTGCACCTATTCACTTTACTGATTGTGATATAAGGGTTTATGTTTTTTAAAAGCATTTTTTTGCAATTATTAACTTTATTAATTGATTATTTATTTGCACTTATTCACTTTACTGATTATGATATCAGGGTATTTTTTTGGTTTAGGATTTCATATATAAGCACCACTCCAACAGATGGGGATAGTTTGATAAGCGCACTAACATATTTTATATTGATTTATAGCAACAGGTGTCACAGCACTAATTGGTTGGTTGCAGCTTACACATTTCTTTTTGGTGTTTTGTTATTTTATAGAGAATTCACATCAGCGCTTTAGTTTTCTTTTTTTCAAGCCCAGCCAAACGAGCTCAGGCTATACTTCTCCTTTAACTGCTTCAGCCCCGAAAGATTTTACCCCCTTCCTGACCAGAGCACTTTTTGCGATTCGGCACTGCGTCACTTTAACTGACAATTGCGCGGTCATGCGACGTTGCACCCAAACAAAATTGACGTCCTTTTTTCCCCACAAATAGAGCTTTCTTTTGGTGGTATTTGATCACCTCTGTGTTTTTTCTTTTTTTTTGCGCTATAAACAAAAAAAGAGCGACAATTTTGAAAAAAACGCATTATTTTTTACTATAATAAATATCCCCCAAAAAATATATAAAAAAACAATTTCTTTCCTCAGTTTAGGCCTATATGTATTCTTCTACATATTTTTGGTAAAAAAAAAAAATCGCAATAAGTGTATATTGATTGGTTTGCGCAAAAGTTGTAGAGTTTACAAAATAGGTGATAGATTTATAGCTTCTTTATTATTAATTTTTTTTTTTTTTACTAGTAATGGCGGCAATCTGCGATTTTTATCATGACTGCGACATTATGGTGGACACATCGGACAATTTTGACACATTTTTGGGACCATTGGCTTTAATACAGTGACCAGTGCGATTAAAAATGCATTACTGTAAAAATGTCACTGGCAGTGAAGGGGTTAACACTAGGGGGCAGTGAAGGGGTTAAGTGTGTCCTAGTTTGTGTTCTAACTGAAGGGGGGAGGGGACTATGCAGGGAAGATAACAGATCGTCTGTTCATACTCTGTATGAACAGACAATCTGTCTGTTCTCCCCTCAGAGAGCCGTAAACTGTGTGTTTACACTCACACAGTTCCGGGCTCTTCGTGTCTCAGCGGCGATCACGGGAGCCCGGCGGTGATCGAGACCGCTGGGCACTTTCATCGGCGCGGGGGTGCGCGCGTGCCCCCTAGTGGCCACAGGGGGAAGCGACGTTACATAACGTCTTTCGCCCAGCCCTGCCATTCTGCCGCAGTACAACTTTGGCGGCTGGTCGGCATGTGGTTAAAGAACATATAGACCTAGAACATAACGAAGTATAAATCACATTACTATACTGATCTAAGTGTAGAATCTCTTTGGTCTATTTGAATGTCGATTATTAGGGCTCCGCACTATTCACAGCCTTAGCCTCTGATTGGCTGCCCGCAGTCTTTTATTATTGGTTGAATCTGAGATATCTCTGACTACGGTAGTAGATCCGAAGATGATATATTTTTGATGATATATTTTTTGAAAGCGGAGCCCCTACAGAATAAAACTGTGACCATTGCTATTTCTATCTTGCATGAGATTTGTGTTGCTGTTTGTCAAACCTGTATTTTCAGTAAAAAAATGTGGTGCTGCACATGTGATCAGCCAAGACACCAGCCATTTGATGGCTTGACAAATCAGTTGAGAGCTAAAATGCACACAATAGTAACTAATAGTTATCATGCATGACAAGCCTTGGATGTAACTGTTTTGAGAAAAAGGGCCAAATCGATGGGTTTACTTCCACTTTAAGAATTGTTAAATAAGCTGCAATGTATTACATTTTTGTTCTGACTTTTATAAATAACCAAAAAGAGTAAAGTATTGGGCTTTACCCGTGCTTACACTTTGCAGGAACTAAACAAAAAATGCAATATATAAAAACACAGTACAGTAAAACCTTGGATTGCGAGCATAATTCGCTCCAGAAACGTGCTAATAATCCAAAGCACTCGTATATCAAAACAAATTTGCCCATAAGAAATAATGGAAACTAAGATGATTCGTTCCACAACCATTTGTAACCACATTGTTACACAGTTTTTTGGCGCACTCCAGCTGGGGTTGTTTCTGTGAAAAAGTCAGGTGACAGAACAAAAAGAGCAGCGCCATTTAAGTGTACTGTAGTATGATCACAGTTTTATTCTAAAAAAAGTGTAATGACACTCAAAATGTTAAACAATATCCAGCGTTAAGAAGTCTGGTGCTTGTAAAGCCGCTGGTGTATAAGTGGCCAGAGGTCCGGGGGCACTGGTGGCTCCCAGTGCTTCCTGGAGAACTTGGAGACACTGGGGAACTGTTAACTGTCACTTCCAGGTGATCCGAACATGTCCTACACCTGCCCCACCCGGCTGGGAGTCTCTCTGAGTGTCTCCAAGTTCTCCAGGAAGTGCTGGGAGCCACCAGTGCCCCTGGACCTCTGGCCACGTGTACACCAGCGGCTTTACGCAGATGAGCAACAGAGTCCTTAAAGCTGGATATTGTTTTTAACATTTTGAGTGCCATTCCACTTTTTTTTACATCAAAACTGTGATCATATCCCTGATACCTGCTTGCGATGTTTACACGAGTCTGGCACCATGACCCATATTTGGGGTACATGTCCGAAAATGATCATATTTTGGGATAAATTATTAAGCTTGTTTGATCGATAGGTGGGTGATAACCTCTCAAATGTACCTCAGATTACAGTGTTATCCATGTTGCCAGGCTCTTATAGACAAATTAAAAGAAACTTAACCACTTCAATACAGGGCACTTAGACACCTTCCTGCCCAGACCAATTTTCAGCTTTCAGCGCTGTCGCAGTTTGAATGACAATTGCGCGGTCATGCTACACTGTACACAAACTACATTTTTATCATTTTGTTCCCACAAATAGAGCTTTCTTTTGGTGGTATTTGATCACCTCTGCGGTTTTTATTTTTTGCTGAACAAATAAAAAAAGACTGAAAATTTTGAAAAAAATAAAAGTTTTGCTTTTGTTTCTGTTAAAAAAAATTGTAAATAAGTAAGTTTTCTCTTTCTCTGATGGGCACTGATAAGGCGGCACTGACAGGCACTGATACGGCGGCACCGATGAGGTGGCACCAATGAGCGGGCACTGACAGGCACTGACGATGGGCACTGATATGTGGCACTGATGGGCACTGGTAGGCGGCATTGATGGGTGGCACTGATATGCAGCACTGATGGGCATTGATAGTCGGCACTGATGGGCACTTATGGGTGGCACTGATTGGCACTGATGGGCACTGATAGGCGACACTGATGGGCACTGAAAGGCGGCACTGCTGGGCACTGATAGGGTGGCACTAATAGGCGGCACTGCTGGGCACTGATGGGCACTGATACGTGGCACTGATGGGCACTGATACGCGGCACTGATATGAGGCACTGATGGGCATCCCTGGTGGCACTGGCAGTGGTAGGCATTGGAGTGGGCACAGATTGGCAGCTGCCTGGGCACAGATTGGCAGCTGCCTGGGCACAGATTGGCATTTCCCTGGGGGTCTAGGGGGCATACCTGGTGGCCCAGTGTGGATGGCTTCCCTGGTGGTCCTGGGTAGCTTCCCTGGTGGTCCTGGGTGGGATCCGAGGGGGGCTGTGCTGATAAACAATCAGCGCAGACTCCCCCTGTCAGGAGAGCAGCTGATCGGCTCTCCTCTACTCGCGTTTGTCAGACGCGAGTGAGGAAAAGCCGATCACCGGCTCTTTCTATTTACATCGTGATCAGCCGTGATTGGACGGAGACTCTTTACCTAGATCGGTTTTCCGGGGGCGCGCAGCGGCTCGATATTCCTGATCACGTCATATGACGTCCGGTCAGGACTATCAAACCACTTTGCCGCCGTCATTTGGTAATAGGGAGGGCGGCAAGTGGTTAATTAGGCATTTTCTCACAGCGGCTCGTTCTGTGATAGCCAGGCATTGGCGCCAAACTGAGGCTCCATCAATGGCTGAATGGGCTTGTGAATTGTACAAGATCCAGCTCACGGAACGTGTGGTTGCATCGGACGAGGATAAATCGGACTTGCATAAACTCTTCGGACAGTATGGTCTCATTTCAAATATTCCTCTGATTTTAACTCCTTTATCCAGGGGTCTTCAAACCACGGCCCTCCAGTTGTTCAGGAACTACAATTCCCATCATGCCTAGTCATGTCTGTGAATGTCAGAGTTTAACAATGCCCCATGGGACGTGTAGTTCTGCAACAGCTGGCGGGCTGTAGTTTGAGAATCCCTGCCTTTATCTCTAACAATTTCTAAGGTGTCAATTTTGCCCAGGATCTCCTCATGGTACCCCCCCTTCCTCCCCCCTCCCCCTTTCTCTTCCCCTTTATTTCTCCTTTCTTCTGCCTCCATATCTTTTCCTTCCTTCTTCTCTTTACATTATAATTTACACAATTGTCTCTTTACCAGTTCATTATAAGCTAGCTCCAGTGTGTTGCCTACTAACCCAGAGATCGTGTCTCCGGCTAAAATGGTTATTACTATTGGGCTCCCTCATAATTGCTGCTTTTTCAATATAGTCCAATGGCTTATGTTAACCTATAGGCATGAATCTTACTCTGGGCATCTGTTTCTTGTAACCACTGTTTAAAATCGAACACATTTGTTATTATTCTGTTCTGCATTGCTTGTAACTTACCATATTATTATGGATGTCCGAATCCGGACACATTTGTGCTGTTACAACCTGTATTTGTGTTGTAAACCTGTATTTTTTATGAATACTTAATAAAAAGAGATTAAACCAAAAAACTGTGATCATGCTACACT
The DNA here is from genome assembly GCA_037952925.1 of Lithobates clamitans. NCBI lineage: Eukaryota > Metazoa > Chordata > Amphibia > Anura > Ranidae > Lithobates > Lithobates clamitans. The sequence goes on along the minus strand of JBBGZY010000096.1, from coordinate 574,295 downwards.
TAGACGGCGCTGCTCGACGCTACTCATATTGTAAGACCTCGCTTGTATATCAAGTTACATTTTTTTTTTTACATTTTGCTAGTCTTGCAAAACACTCGCAGACCAAGTTACTCACAATCCAAGGTTTTACTGTAGTTTATTGTACAGTAATATAAAAGTAATAAATCAAGAAGCACTTCACCATCAGGTGTATAATATAGCCACATAGTGCATCTTTGGTCAATAACATATACTGAAACAAAAACTCTGTACAGTATACGTTGCTCCTACAAACCTTACTTTTATATTTAATGTACAACTACTGTGTTTTTGTATATATATATATATATATATATATATATATATATATATATATATTTATATATATATATATATATATATATCTATATATATATATATATATATATATATATATATATATATATTTGTTTCCTTCCTGCAAAGTGAAGGCAGCATTAAAACCCATAATTTACGGTTTGGTTTCCTATATTACATTTGGGGGTGTGCTGCTAGAAATACCTCATAGCACCATTGTTTACATAATATTGCTCTGAGGTTTCATACCACTGAGCTCCTACCCACCTCTATAACCTTGGCACTCCCCTAAAACACCCACACTTCCAGCTATGGGACAAATGTGCAGGTCCTTTACCAATCCCACAAGGCAGTGCTCAGTGCCTTAGCAATCCATTACCAGCTCCAAGCATTGAAATATGTACCGTGTTTCCCAGAAAATAAGACCTGGTCTTATATTTATTTTGGCTACAAAAAAAACACTAGGGCTTATTTTCAGGGGATGGCTTATTTATTTACCGTATGTACAAAAATCTACATTTATTCAAATACAGTCATGGCATCATGAAGATCTTAACCACTTGAGCCCCGGACCATTATGCTGCCTAAGGACCAGAGGTCTTTTTCCAATTTGGCACTGCGTCGCTTTAACTGCTAATTGCGCGGTCATGCAATGCTGTACCCAAACGAAATTTGCGTCCTTTTCTTCCCACAAATAGAGCTTTCTTTTGATGGTATTTGATCACCTCTGCGGTTTTTATTTTTTGCGCTATAAACGGAAAAAGACCGAAAATTTTGAAAAAAAATGATATTTTCTACTTTTTGTTATAAAAAAAATCCAATAAACTAAATTTTAGTCATACATTTAGGCCAAAATGTATTCGGCCACATGTCTTTGGTAAAAAAAATCTCAATAAGCGTATATTTATTGGTTTGCGCAAAAGTTATAGCGTCTACAAACTAGGGTACATTTTCTGGAATTTACACAGCTTTTAGTTTATGACTGCCTATGTCATTTCTTGAGGTGCTAAAATGGCAGGGCAGTACAAAACCCCCCCAAATGACCCCATTTTGGAAAGTAGACACCCCAAGGAAATTGCTGGGAGGCATGTTGAACCCATTGAATATTTATTTTTTTTGTCCCAAGTGATTGAAAAATGACAAAAAAAAAAAAAAAAAAAAATATTTACAAAAAGTCGTCACTAAATGATATATTGCTCACACAGGCCATGGGCCTATGTGGAATTGCACCCCAAAATACATTTAGCTGCTTCTCCTGAGTATGGGGATACCACATGTGTGGGACTTTTTGGGAGCCTAGCCGCGTACGGGGCCCCGAAAACCAATCACCGCCTTCAGGATTTCTAAGGGTGTAAATTTTTGCTTTCACTCTTCACTGCCTATCACAGTTTCGGAGGCCATGGAATGCCCAGGTGGCACAAAACCCCCCAAAATGACCCCATTTTGGAAAGTAGACACCCCAAGCTATTTGCTGAGAGGCATATTGAGTCCATGGAATATTTTATATTTTGACACAAGTTGCGGGAAAGTGACACTTTTTTTTTTTTTTTTTTTTTTTCATAAAGTTGTCACTAAATGATATATTGCTCACACAGGCCATGGGCATATGTGGAATTGCACCCCAAAATACATTTAGCTGCTTCTCCTGAGTATGGGGATACCACATGTGTGGGACTTTTTGGGAGCCTAGCCGCGTACTGGACCCCAAAAACCAATCACTGCCTTCAGGATTTCTAAGGGTGAAAATTTTTGATTTCACTCTTTACTGCCTATCACAGTTTCGGAGGCCATGGAATGCCCAGGTGGCACAAAACCCCCCCAAATGACCCCATTTTGGAAAGTAGACACCCCAAGCTATTTGCTGAGAGGCATGGTGAGTATTTTGCAGCTCTCATTTGTTTTTGAAAATGAAGAAAGACAAGAAAAAACATTTTTTTTTTCTTTTTTCAATTTTCAAAACTTTGTGACAAAAAGTGAGGTCTGCAAAATACTCACTATACCTCTCAGCAAATAGCTTGGGGTGTCTACTTTCCAAAATGGGGTCATTTGGGGGGGTTTTGTGCCACCTGGGCATTCCATGGCCTCCGAAACTGTGATAGGCAGTGAAGAGTGAAATCAAAAATTCACGCCCTTAGAAAGCCTGAAGGCGGTGCTTGGTTTTCGGGGTCCCGTACGCGGCTAGGCTCCCAAAAAGTCTCACACATGTGGTATCCCCGTACTCAGGAGAAGCAGCAGAATGTATTTTGGGGTGTAATTTCATATATTTCCATGGCATGTTTGAGCAATATATCATTTAGTGACAACTTTGTGCAAAAAAAAAAAAAAAAAATAAAATTTGTCTCTTTCCCGCAACTTGTGTCGCAATATAAAATATTCCATGGACTCGACATGCCTCTCAGCAAATAGCTTGGGGTGTCTACTTTCCAAAATGGGGTCATTTGGGGGGGTTTTGAACTGTCCTGGCATTTTATGCACAACATTTAGAAGCTTATGTCACACATCACCCACTCTTCTAACCACTTGAAGACAAAGCCCTTTCTGACACTTATTGTTTACATGAAAAAGTTTTTTTTTTTTTGCAAAAAAATTACTTTGAACCCCCAAACATTATATATTTTTTTAAAGCAAATGCCCTACAGATTAAAATGGTGGGTGTTTCATTTTTTTTTTTCACACAGTAATTGCGCAGCGATTTTTCAAACGCATTTTTTGGGGAAAAAACACACTTTTTTTAATTTTAATGCACTAAAACACGCTATATTGCCCAAATGTTTGATGAAATAAAAAAGATGATCTCAGGCCGAGTACATGGATACCAAACATGACATGCTTTAAAATTGCGCACAAACGTGCAGTGGCAACAAAATAAATACATGTTTAAAAGCCTTCAAAAGCCTTTACAGGTTACCACTTTAGATTTACAGAGGAGGTCTACTGGAAAAATTACTGCACTCGATCTGGCCTTCGCGGTGATACCTCACATGCATGGTGCAATTGCTGTTTACGTTTGACGACAGACCGCCGCTTGCGTTCGCCTTAGCGCGAGAGCAGGGGGCGACAGGGGTGTTTTTTTTTTTTTTTTTTTTTTTCTTTATTATTTTTTTGCTTTTTTAATCTTACTTTTAAACTGTTCCTTTCATATTTTTTTTTTTAATCATTTTTATTGTTATCTCGGGGAATGTAAATATCCCCTATGATAGCAATAGGTAGTGACAGGTACTCTTTTTTGAAAAAATTGTGGTCTATTAGACCCTAGATCTCTCCTCTGCCCTCAAAGCAAATGACCACACCAAGATCGGTGTGATAAAATGCTTCCCCAATTTCCCAATGGCGCTATTTACATCCGGCGAAATCTAAGTCATGAAATACTCGTAGCTTCCGGTTTCTTAGGCCATAGAGATGTTTGGAGCCACTCTGGTCTCTGATCAGCTCTATGGTCAGCTGGCTGAATCACCGGCTGCATTCTCAGGTTCCCTGTTGAGACAGGAGAGCCAGAGAAAAACACGGAAGACGGTGGGGGGGGGGGCATTCCCTCCCACGGCTTGTAAAAGCAGTCTAGAGGCTAATTAGCCGCTAGGATTGCTTTTACATGAAAGCCGACCGCTGGCTGAAAAGAATGATACCAAGATGATACCTAAACCTGCAGGCATCATTCTGGTATAACCACTCAAAGTCGTGAATGGCGTACCTGAAGACAAAAAAATGGTTAACAATGGTTAACAATAAAGCACAGTAAAGTGTAAATAATTACACACCTGAAAAACAAACATGATAAAACATAATAACAATAACAATAACAATAACAATAACAATAACAATCAATAACAATAACAATAACAATAAAACATTGCAGAATAGAATACAGTAAAAAAGAGCAGAACAATAGAGAGAGAGAATAGAGAGAGAGAGAACAATAAAACAACAACTATTTTTTTTTATTTCATATTTTTTTTTTTTTTTTACACTTTTTTTTGTAACTAACTTTTATAACGGTAACCGGTTCCAGGTTCGGGTCTCTCAAAATGCGATGGCATCTTGGGAGACCCTGTGAAATGGCGCCTAGTCTGTGCAATGCTGTACCCTACGCTAATACTCAACTAGTGAATGGTAGCGTTCAAAACATTCACCAATGCAAAGACCAGGATTGTCAGGACAGGAGGGACAATAATAGCGGGTGTCACGCCTATATCCGCGCTTGCTGCAGACACGACATCTTTTTTGGGGGGTTCGCTGGGTAGGGGTACTCGGGAGGACATAAAAATGCCTCTCATGCAGCCGACTGCATTTGGTTGGGGATGTGAATGGGGGAAGTACGGGCGCTGCAGAAGCGGTGGGTTCCCAATTAGGATTGGCGAATGCAGCAGGAAGGGCACTATGGGCACGACGGGCCTGTGTTTGTCTTTTTGGTGGCAGCGGGACACTACTTGTGCTTGCCACCTCACCAGCTTGAACTGCACTTATGGGACTCGCCACGTCACCAAGTGTTACTGCAGTGCTGGTTTGACTACGACCGGGGTGTACTAGGCCGCTGGCGCTTGCCAGTTCACCAAAACACTACCAAAAAACTGTTAGCGATCGCAGGGATCAGGCCTGACTCTGCGAACGCTGCAGTTATGCGTTTAGTGTTTTGTAAGTGACAGTGATCGATCGATACCGCACTTGGGTGGGCTGGGCTGGGCCGGGCGGAGGGGCAAAACGCAGGTGCTAGCAGGTATCTGGGCTGATCCCGCTAACACTGCGTTTTTGGGAACCCTAAACTGCTGGTGACGCTAGTATAGATCTAATCGGATCAGATATTGATGCGATCAGATACTATACCACTAAGGGAGGTGTACAGTGCGTGCGTGGGTGTTAGCGGTACTGGCGCTAATCTGACGCTGCCTGGGGCTGGTGCTTGCCAGTTCACCAAAACGCTACAAAAAAAACTGTTAGCGATCGCAGGGATCAGGCCTGACTCTGCGAACGCTGCAGTTATGCGTTTAGTGTTTTGTAAGTGTCAGTGATCGATCGATACTGCACTTGGGTGGGCTGGGCTGGGCCGGGCGGAGGGGCAAAACGCAGGTGCTAGCAGGTATCTGGGCTGATTCCGCTAACACTGCGTTTTTGGGAACCCTAAACTGCTGGGGACGCTAGTATAGATCTGATCGGATCAGATATTGATGCGATCAGATACTATACCACTAAGGGAGGTGTACGGTGCGTGCGTGGGTGTTAGCGGTACTGGCGCTAACCTGACGCTGCCTGGGGCTGGTGCTTGCCAGTTCACCAAAATGCTACCAAAAAAACTGTTAGCGATCGCAGGGATCAGGCCTGACTCTGCGAACGCTGCAGTTATGCGTTTAGTGCCTTGTAAGTGACAGTGATCGATCGATACTGCACTTGGGTGGGCTGGGCGGAGGCACAAAACGCAGGTGCTAGCAGGTATCTATCCCGCTAACACTGCGTTTTTGGGCACCCTAAACTGCTGGGGACGCTAGTATAGATCTGATCGGATCAGATATTGATCCGTTCAGATACTATACCACTAAGGGAGGCGCATGCTGCGTGTGTGGGTGTTAGCGGTACTGGCGCTAATTTGACGCTGCCTGGGGCGACGCATATCGCCGCCGGGCGATCGGGGGGCTAAACCTTTATTCGGTAATAAACGGCGGGTGCCCTGACACTATAAAAAATAAACAAACTAACCAGCGTCACCCGTATCGGTTATACGGTGATCAGTGGTGAAAGGGTTAACTAGGGGGCAATCAAGGGGTTAAAACATTTATTAGGTAGTATATGGGGGTCCCTGACGCTATAAAACGCTGACGGCGAACCTAAATATTTACCTCACTAACTACCGTCACCAGCGACACTAATACAGCGATCAGAAAAATGATCGCTTAGCGACACTGGTGACGGGGGGTGATCAAGGGGTTAAAACTTTATTAGGGGGGGTTAGGGGGGTACCCTAGACCTAAAGGGGGGTAATATACACTGTCCCAACACTGTCACTGTCACAAACTGACACTATGCAGTAATCAGAAAAAAAAAAAAAAAAAAAAAAAAAAAACTGCTGGTGTCAGTTTGTGACAGGGGGGGGGGGGGTGATTGGGGGGGGATCGGGGGGCGATCGGGGGGGGGATCGGGGTGATTTGTGTGCCTGGCATGTTCTACTGTGTGTGTAGTGTTTGGTGCACTCACATACTTGTCGTCTCTCCTCGGGCCGGAACGGAAAATACCGACCCGAGGGGAGATGACATCACTTCCTTTGCTGCTGTTTAGCATACAGCAGCAAGGGAGTGTTTTCATTGGCCGGCGGCGATCGCGAGGGGGGGGCCACGAACGGATGGTCTCCCCCTCATCACCGATCGCCGCTGGACAAACGACGACCGCCTCGGGCACCGGGGGGGGGTCCGATCGGACCCCCCACCCGCGGAAGGCAAATCACGTACCCTGTACGTGATTTTGCCTGTCCGTGCCACTTTGCCGACGTACATCGGCGTGAGGCGGTCGTCAAGTGGTTAAAGTGGTTGTAACCCTAAAAAAAAAAAAAATCCTGATCCTTTAAAGCATGATAGACAGCACAGTGTTTGTGCAATGTCATTTACCCCTCTCTATGTTCTAAAAAACCTGGAATAAAAGAATAAAATGTTTTTAAAAAAAAGTTCCTGTGTCCCCTGTCTTCTCTCCCCCTCTCCCCTGTGAACACAGGACTCAGCATTATGACATTCTGTAACTACAAAATTAAACCTTGGTTTAAAGTCATTTTAAAATTATGTCCCCTTATTATCGGCGTATAACAGGCACAGGCGTATAACAGGCACAGGCGTATAACACGCACATTCATTTAAAGAGGGAAGTTTCAGGAAAAAACTTAAATTTTAAATAAGGAACTTTGAAGCAAAATAAGGGTCAGTGCCCATCTGCAGCCTCATCAAGTGCCATCAATGCAGCCTCATCAAGTGCCATCAATGCAGCCTCATCAAGTGCCATCAATGCAGCCTCATCAAGTGCCATCAATGCAGCAGCAATGCCATTGCCATCAATGCAGTAGCCTCACCATTGCCATCAATGCAGCAGCCTCACCATTGCCTTCAGTGCAGCAGCCTCACCATTGCCATCAGTGCAGCCTGATCGATGCCCATCTGCAGCCTAGAGGGGACACGGAGGGAGCGGGACGAGCGTCAACAGATTACATACAGTGAGAATCTCCTATGATAGACAGAACAGTGGTCCAATGGCGGCCCAGGAGATGGGACTTCCTATTACAGAGGCTGCCAAGTAAACAGGAGATTCTCACTGTATGTAATCCGACGGCACTCGTCCGGCCCCCCTCCCTGTCCCCTCCGAGGCAGCTAAAATTGAAGTATTGGCGTATAACACGCACACACTTTTTGCACCCGATTTTCATAGTGAAAAAGTGAGTGTTATATGCCAATAAATACAGTAATCTGTTGTGTAAAATATTATATAATGTGCAGTGTGTCTCCTTTTGTAGCTTTATTGTGGAATATATCTTATTTACAGCGTAACTGGCACTCACGTGACCTACAGGAGATCTTCTTCCCCGTTCTGGGCACTGCAGAGAGAGGGGCCGCTGACGTCAGCCAGGAGGAGAGGAAAAGATATTAGATATTTTCCACAATAAAGTTACAAAAGGAGACACACTGCACATTATATAATCTTTTTACAAAACGGATTACATGTTTTTACAACAATTTTAACAAGGGCTTATTTTCGTCGTAGGGCTTATATTTCAGCCATCCCCTAAAATAATGCTGGGTCTTATTTTTGGGGTAGGACTTATTTTCGGGGAAGAGGGGATGTAGACATTTCTGATAATATGCAACTAGCGACTTTCAGAAAAGCCAGGAAGCGAGTTACTGCACTGGAACATGAGCATGCAGGAATTATGAGGAACGGTTTTCTTTCTTTCTTTCTAGAATTTCTTGGTAAAATCAACATTGATCAGTCAGTAAGTCATTTAAACACTTACTACAGGACCCTCTTCTGTGACATAGTGTACATGACCTGGAATGTCTCGTTCATTTGCAGGTTTTCGGGCACAGTGATGGTAAACGCGGAGCCATAAACTGTAAACTCTTCAACCCTAAAGTCCAACGAAAAGTAGCAGATGGAGTGAGCGCATGCAGAGTCGCTGGCACTATGGAACTCACGTGGCTGGCTAAAAGTGCAAGGCAGAGCTTCAGATGCAGGAATGTCCATTGATGAAAAGAGAGCAGGTATACTAGAAGTGTAAAAGCCACTGTCAGGTGTTGGGGACACAAGAGAGTCCAAGGACCAGCATGATGAAGAGTAGTGGGAAAACAGATTAGTAGCAGGGAAAGCGGTAGACGTAAACAGCCTAAGCAGAACTTTTAGATGAAGATCCTGGAGGTCATTGACCAATAATGATGGGACAACCCATACCAGCAGAAACATGGTCTGAAACGTCACCTGGTGAAAGGTGTGGCAAAGTCATACATTTTTTTGAACATGGAATAGACAGGTCGAGGGGTTCTGGGGTGACCACTGGTGAGGATTCTGCTGTAGCAGGGCTCATTGTAGCTGATTTAGAGGTGGCATAGCATGGAAGACGTGATGATGTCACGAAAGGGCAGAGCTAGACGACGCGCTGACGTCACCTCCAAGCTGTGCTTCATTCCAGTAGGACGGGTTTGTCCGAGTTCATTTGGCCACGAACCGGACTTAAGGCTCTCTACTTTCTGGATTATTGTAAGTGTCCATTTTATGAATTTCAAATAAAACAATTTTTATGGTTTTACGCTATGTGAGTTCCATCTTTCGTTTTATGGTACATCTCTGCCACGAGCTTGCTGTTGATGTTGATGGTGTGATGACCCCTAGCGGATGCTGATACGAGTGCCCACTGCCAGCTTTAAGGTGTACCTGCTAGCTATGATCCTCTGTAGTGGGGGATCGTGGCCATCCGGTAAGGAGTGACCCCTTCTATTCCTGGTGGTGGATCTTTTCTGGTTCTCACAGATGAACAATTATTAAAGTGGTGTTCCGGCCAAAATTATACTTTTTAAATAAAAATACTCCTATAATACACAAGCTTAATGTATTCTAGTAAAGTTAGTCTGTAAACTAAGGTCTGTTTTGTTAGTTTATAGCAGTAGTTTGTTATTTTATAAACTTACAGCAGGCCGTGGCCATCTTAAGTGTGGGCATCTGAAGCCAGACTGTATTTCTTCCTGGATCTCATCCTTGCAGATCTCGCACATGCTCAGTGCAGCACAAGCAGTGTAATAGGTTTCAGGTCAGGTTTCCATAGCAACGGCAGTTTCAGAGGAAGTTGCTGCCCCTTCCCAGAAGGCATTGTAAACAGGAAATGATGCGATGGGCAGCGGCCAGGGAGGAGGAAGTGAAAAATGAATACAGCAGATATACAGTAGGTGCTGAGAAAAAAAATAAAAAAATATCCAATTTGTTTACAGTGCACAGTTTAGTGAGGGATGCTGAAGAGTTGTAAAAATGGGTGGAACTCCACTTTAATCACTTGGACTTTTTTGCATAATGATCTATGGGTGATCTTTAGTCACTTTTTTATTTCAGTTGATGTAATATTTTTTGGATTACATGTAGCTGTCACGAGGATTTATTTTTCACATATATTTCATGTATTAATTGATTTTCATATTTTGTCACTGCTTAACGTATGCAATATTTTACACTTATTTAGCGCGATTCTCTTTTCTTTATTATTTGCATAGCATGAAGGGTCCGTGGTGTGAATGCAGGAAGAAGAATGGGAGGGCCCTAAGTCTGTTTTACACTGGCACTCATGGGTGGGGTCCTGAAGGTTCCAGTGGTGGTGACCACTGAAGTCACTTGTTGGAGCAATGTGGTCAATAGGTGGACATGTACACGGTCTATTGTTCTTGCTCTGCCTTCCCCCGCCTCTACACTGTAGAGAGCTGACTCTGAGCACAAGGTGAACATCCAGAACCAGAGCCAGCCCGCCCAGCTCCAGAGGGCTTAGGCTCAGTTCAAGCAGCAAGCAGCCGGACAGTTTCCGGGTCTCTGGTCGCAGCGCCAGCTCCATGTGGAAATGATGCAGCCAGCAGAGCTGGAAGCTGGATGTCAAAGCTGGGTCAGGGGGGTCCCGGCTGAAAGCGGTGCCGGGAGTCTGGGCCTGGCCCAGGGTGAAGAGTGGCAGCACAGCACCGGGCAGCTGACGCCATGATCAGACATGGGATGTGGGTTGGTCACAGTGTGGGACTCGGGATGGCACAGGCCTTTCTGCACCCCCCTCTAAATGTTGCGCTCGGGACGACTGTCTTGCTGACCCCCCCCCATGCTGTGCCACTGCACTGTGTGTACTGTAGGAGGCATCCTGCCCGCACTGCCTTCTGCATCAATGTTCACTGCCAAGAGAAGTTGCGAAGGAAGAAGACTTCACGAGTCACGTATTCAGCCTAAAAACACCTAGAAAAGGTAAATATAAAAAATGTAAAATATAAAATACTGGCTAGAGAGAGCCCACTTTGGTAGGATGGAGCCCGAATTTGGACTTTAAAGCAGGACTAATCCCTTCTATCTTTTTCAGCCAATGAAGCTGCCATCTTGGCCTCTGATATGCAAATGCCATGTTGCTGCACATGAGATTAATTATGACACCAGCAATTTGATGGTTTGACAGTTTGGTTAAGAGCACAGTGACAGTCAGCATTCCTGGCACGCCTTTTTTAAAAAAACGTATAAAATAAATTGTTGTGTTTAGTCTTTGATGTGGAAATATCGAAGAATAATTACCAGGTGGTTGCATATATTTTGGTGAAACTCTTATTTAGACTGCTGAAATCCATATTTTTATCATGGTGCTTCAAGGGAACCATTGTGAGGGCTCTCTAGTCTAGGATTTGTTCACCCCCGAGGGGGAGAATGTACGCCCAGTCAAATACATATATATGTATATATATATATATATATATATATATATATATATATATATATATATATATATATATATATATATATATATTTTACAGGAGAATGGTGTACTCAATATATTTTATGATATTATGATGATCTATGGCCCTGGTTTGTGCTTACAAGTTTCCTCTTTCTCAAAAGACAAAATCTTAAAGAAGTTACCCTTTTGTCTTTAGGGCGGCTAACCAGACGTTGTGTCTCCATTTGGTTATAGGTCCTTGACATGCTAATTTGGGGACTGTTTATACTATACCGATCATGTGACTCCTCGGCTCTCTCTCTGACATCAGCTGCAGTGCTCTGCTCCGCCCACTTGAATTGTCTGCTAGGCAGAGGGCAGGGGAGAGAAGGCAACTGATCGCAGGAAGACGGTGTGTCATCACGCTCTCTTGGGTCCTGTCCCTTTTACAATACTCATAACCAGTGGGTTGGACCTAGGAAAGACCCGCAAGGAAAAGAACTGGGAAACACCGTTAAAGTGTTTGTTAACTCTAAAATATTATTCACTGCCAGCCCCTCTATTAGAGGCTGGCATACCACACTATCACACTATCCAAGTCCTTTGTAAAAATGAGCGCTCTAAAAACCTCTTTAGAGCTGTCTTCAGGCAGGTCACATCACTCGCGGCCGCTTTACAGCGCCGATACATTGCTTCTGTGGGAGGGGCCGTGATCTCCCTCTGACGCCAGCCGGGGAGATCACGTGACCTCCCGCAGAAGCAATGTCTAGGAGCTCTGAAGACAGCTCTAAAGAGGTATTTAGAGCGCTCATTTTTACAAAGGACTTGGATAGTGTGGCATGCCAGCCTCTAATAGAGGGGCTGGCAGTGACAATTTTAGGGTTTTTATTTTTAATAGTAGCGGCGGGGGGGTGGGACGGAGACAGAGACACAGAAAACGCTGACATGCAGAAAGGACGGCATGAGGGGGAGAGAGATGAGCAGAGGGGACAGCTACATCTGACAGAGGGATGCACTTTGACCAAGGTGATCAGGGCGGAGCAGCCCTGGTTATCGTGGTCTGTTTAGAGAGGGGCATACAGGAAGTGGCAGATTCAGTTTTTTTTTTTTTTACAGTTTAGAGGGAGGCAGATTACACAAGCACTGTGTTGTGTAATCTGCTTTAAGGGACCAGAATCTGAATAATTTTTTTTTGGTTAACCAGTTGCCGACCGCCTAACGCAGATATACTGCAGAATGGCACGGGCAGGCAAAATCACGTACCTGGTACGTGATCTGCCACCCGCAGACTGGGGGCGCATCGCGCCCCCCCCCCCCGGTGCCCGAGGCGGTCGGCTTCATTGGGGAAGTAATACAGGCTGAGGGGGAGGCCACTCATTCGTGGCCACCCCCTCGTGATCGCTCCCCACGAATGAAAATCTTCCTCTGCTGCTGTAATGTAAACAGCAGTAGAGGAAGTGATGTCATCTCTCCTCGAGCCGGTCTTTTCGTTCTGGCGCCGAGGAGAGAAGACATCAATGTGAGTTGCACCAACACTACACTTTCAGTAGAACACACTAGGCACACTTTTCACCCCCCGATCACCCCCCGATCACCCCCCTGTACCCCCTGTCACAGTGACACCAATAGCAGTTTTTTTTTTGCATTGGTTTCAGTTTGTGACAGTTATAAGTGGTAGGGCAGTTAGGGTTAGCCCCCCTTAGGTCTAGGGTACCCCCCTTTTGGTCTAGGGTACCCCCCTAACCCCCCCTAATAAAGTTTTAACCCCTTGATCACCCCCCATCGCCAGTGTCACTAAGCGATCGTTTTTCTGATCGATGTATTAGTGACACAGGTGTCGCTAGTTAGGGAGGTAAGTATATAGGTTCGCCGTCAGCGTTTTATAGCGACAGGGACCCCCATATACTACCTGATAAAGGTTTTAACCCCCTGGTTGCCCCCTAGTTAACCCTTTCACCAGTGATCACCGTATAACTGTTACGGGTGACGCTGGTTAGTTAGCTTGTTTTTTATAGTTTATTATAGTTTCAGGGCACCCGCCGTTTATTACCTTATAAAGGTTTAACCCCCTAATCGCCCGGCGGTGATATAAGTTAAGTTTTTAGGGTCAGATAAGGTCTGCGTCGCCCCAGGCAGCGTTAGGTTAGTGCCAGTACCTCTAACACCCACGCACGCAGCATACACCTCCCTTAGTGGTATAGTATCTGAACGGATCGATATCTGATCCGATCAGATCTATACTAGCGTCCCCAGCAGTTTAGGGTTCCCAAAAACGCAGTGTTAGCGGGATCAGCCCAGATACCTGCTAGCACCTACGTTTTGCCCCTCGGCCCAGCCCTGCCCAGCCCACCCAAGTGCAGTATCGATCGATCACTGACACTTACAAAACACTAAGCACACATAACTGCAGCGTTCGCAGAGTCAGGCCTGATCCCTGCGATCGCTAACAGTTTTTTGGTAGCGTTTTGATACAGTCGCTGACAGTCAGGAGCTTTTTTGCCTGTGAGTCTCACTAGTGTACCACTAAATTTAGAGCCCAAATTGGCAAATCGAAGGTACACTAGTGAAGAGGCCTACACGTTTATGAGCATGACAGATAGTGAAGAGGAAGTCACTCATCTGTCAGATTCAGGCTCAGAATACGATCCTGTAGACGATAGCGGCTCCATGACAGATAGCTCTGACAACGGAGTTGTGGTCCCTGCCAAGGTCAGGCGTACCAGACCCCAATCTTTTTCTTCTGTCCTTGAAGTGCAAGAACCGCAGGTCCCTCGTATGGAGCAGAGAATTACTAGCGCCACTATTCCTTCTGGTGAACTGGCAAGTACCAGCAGCCTAGTACACCCTGGTCGTATATCCAGCACTGCAGTAACACTTGGTGACGTGGCGACTCCCATAAGTGCAGTTCAAGCTGGCGAGGTGGCAAGCACAAGTAGTGTCCCGCTGCCACCAAGAAGACGAACACAGGCCCGTCATGCCCATAGTGCCCTTCCTGCTGCATTCGCCAATTCGAATTGGGAACCCACCACTTCTGCAGCACCTGTACTTCCCCCATTCACTGGCCAACCCGGCATTCAGGTGGTGTTTTTCAACGAAGATCTCTATAGAACTATTGTGGACAAAAGCAATTTGTACGCTGGTCAACACATCGCCACTATTCCCCAGTCCTCCCTTGCCAGAGATTGGAAACCAATTACGGTTTCCGAATTTAATATCTTTCTGGGCCTTTCCCTCAACATGGGCATAAATAAGAAGAGTGAGTTGCGGTCATATTGGTCCACTGACCCAATTTACCATATGCCTTGACTACTGTATAACAGATGTCACTTGCTACCCCTTTCTTACCAATTACCCCTTCGCTGCATACCCCAACCTTCTACCCCAATAATTGGAGACCACACCCATATGGAGTAAAATATTGGCCGTAGCAGCCAATTACCTTTATTAAACATATCCAAAATTAATTTAACATCAACATCACATAAACCGTATAAACACCTGACATATCCTTTTTTTAACTACCACTCCCGTTGGTCTTTGCAGGGAAAAACCCACCAAACGTAAAACTCAAAAACTCAGGCACTGCGGTACTATAACTATAAAATAGGCCTCCAGCTGACAAGCTAGCTCGGAGACAATCAACCAATAGCCCACAGTGCCCCAATAACCAATTCAAGCTAAAACCCTTGTTAGCTGAAATCTCACCAACGGGCCTCATACTAGCGATGGGTCCCGATCTCTTACATATCTGGGGTTTAATCCTTCACCCGCAAAGGCCAACATCACGCCACTGCCACGACTACCTCTCTACAATACAGTAATACCACTTCATCCCTTAACTTACCCAACTTACCACATGATAAAGGGAGGGAGGGTGGGACGCTTGTTCTTCCAAACACCAACTGAGCTGGGGAGGGATCTTCCCCCAGCTCAGTTAACTCTGCTCCGCCCCCCCATACTTTTTTCCACCAACCACAATCCTCCTTACAACCACTTCTACCTTGCAAGTACCCCTCTTAACCCTGTCATGCCCGCCCTCTGCCTATTCTTTTTGTCTTTTGGCTCCGGGCTTACTTGACTACTGTATAACAGATGTCACTTGCTACCCCTTTCTTACCAATTACCCCTTCGCTGCATACCCCAACCTTCTACCCCAATAATTGGAGACCACACCCATATGGAGTAAAATATTGGCCGTAGCAGCCAATTACCTTTATTAAACATATCCAAAATTAATTTAACATCAACATCACATAAACCGTATAAACACCTGACATATCCTTTTTTTAACTACCACTCCCGTTGGTCTTTGCAGGGAAAAACCCACCAAACGTAAAACTCAAAAACTCAGGCACTGCGGTACTATAACTATAAAATAGGCCTCCAGCTGACAAGCTAGCTCGGAGACAATCAACCAATAGCCCACAGTGCCCCAATAACCAATTCAAGCTAAAACCCTTGTTAGCTGAAATCTCACCAACGGGCCTCATACTAGCGATGGGTCCCGATCTTTTACATATCTGGGGTTTAATCCTTCACCCGCAAAGGCCAACATCACGCCACAGCACACACCAGGGTAACACCTTACCCTTGTGCGCCCTGCCACACCCTCAAAGCTCGCTGGATCCCATCTTGCAGACCCAATGCCCATAAATCTATCCCCACATCGTTCAGGTGTACCCCATCTCTCTTTAAATATCTCCAGGTATCAACTTCCAACTCCAGGTGCCGTATCGCTAGACCTCCATTTCTAACTACAAAACCGCTAATCTCTTTGTTAACCTTCTTCCTCGCCCGGTTGATCTTATCAACCGACCTGGCCAGTCTCCAAGTAGTGCGCGCCACGATATCCGACCACACAATGAGCATGCGTGGAAAAGACATCCTGAGCTGCCAAAAATCGAACTTGATGTCTCTCACCAAATCCAACATTGACCTTAAACCCAGATCATTGCCACCCACATGCAATAATAATACGTCCGGCGCTCTGTCCATGCGTGCAAATTTGTGAACTTCTGACACTGTCCTACCCCACAGCATTCCCGGCACCCCAAACCACCGTAGACACACTTCCTGCCTGGAAAACCCCAGTTGTCCCCCATCCTTTCTTGCATCTCCCCTCCTGGCCCCCCAACAGACATACGAGTGGCCAACGATCCACACAAGGCATTGCTGTCGACCTGTAAAAAGAAAAACACAAACAAGAAACCCCCCCAAAACATCAATACCTCCCAACAAATCACAGACAAAACAACACATATCACCATGCTCCTGCATTACTTTGCACCCATCAGAAAAACTTTTTATATTTACATATATATATATATATATATTTTTTTTTTTATATATATATACCTACAACAAGTGCGGGCGAACATAAGACCTAAACCGCCTCGATTCCCATCGCCCAATCCTCTTTACTGCTGCCTCGTCCAATCCCCACCGGACAGCTTCTGTAGCCGCCCCTATCCTAAACGAGTGAGATGAAAACTTTTCACCCCCCAAACCTAACACCCCCAAACATTTCTTGAAAATGGCAATAAATTGAAAGCGAGATAAAAACGACCCATCCTGATGTATTAAAAAGGGGGCCTCCCCCCCCCCGGGCGTATCTCTACAAACTTTTTTACCAAATGTACTGGGCACAAGGGAGAGCCGGGCAGCGAGAACACCTGCACAGTCCTACCCTTGCCCCGCTGATCCGTTTTTGACTTTTTAACCAATATGGACAACCTGTCCTCCCAACAGCTGACATCCGACCCTCCCAACCCCCCTTTCTCTTTCTTGGAGGGACTAACTAACTCACTAATCCTGAATGCCCCAAAGAACGCTAAGGCGAATGCCGCCTTGAACAACACCACCTCGTATCCTGTCGAACAAACATTATCCACACACCCAACAATCCGACCCAACAACTGGAACGAAACTGGCCGCCTGGAGTCCCTCCCCGGCTTAGCCCGTCTGTACCCCTTCAATGCCTGCCTCACCCAAAATTCCCTAGTAAGATCAGGTAAACCTT
Source organism: Lithobates clamitans (assembly GCA_037952925.1). Lineage (NCBI taxonomy): Eukaryota > Metazoa > Chordata > Amphibia > Anura > Ranidae > Lithobates > Lithobates clamitans. The sequence continues at coordinate 557,064 of JBBGZY010000096.1, read as the reverse complement.
GAAACTTGAACAAAAACGATAGAGCTGCCAACTTCTTTTCAATCCCAGACACCGACACCCCATCCTCAAAATTCCTGGAAACGAAGTATAGAACTAACAACCTGGGTTCCTGGTCTTCATGTCCTTCCTTCACCTGACTCTGCAGAGCTGCCCATTCCTGCCATACTCTGTTGTAAGCAGCCCACGTCGCATCGCTCACCGACCGTTTGATCCATCCTGCTAGTCCTCCAAGGCAATCCTCCACAGCCAGTCCGGACACGGGACCCCTTCTTGTTCCGCCCCTGGCACCAATTCCCGGAATCTGTCCCACTGAAAGCGAGACAGTGCATCAGCCACGACATTTTCCACCCCTGGGAGGTGCACCGCATAGATAAACACGTTTAGCTGTAAGCATCGCAGCACCAGGTGTCTAAGCAACCTGATCACCGGCGGTGACGCCGCTGATACCTTATTGATCACCTGCACCACTCCCAGGTTATCCCCGTGAAACCTAACCTTTAAATTCCTAAACAACTCACCCCATAACTCCACTGCCAATACCACCGGGAAAAGTTCCAAGAGCAGCATGTTCTTCAGCAAACCTGCGTCCTTCCACGACTGCGGCCATGGCCCTGCACTCCACTTACCTCGGAAAAAGGCTCCAAAACCTGCTGATCCCGCCGCATCCGTATACAACTCCATGTCAAAATTACTCACTGGCCCTGCCATCCACAACGCCCTGCCGTTGAACTTAGCCAGGAACGTGTGCCAAACTTTCAGGTCCTCCCTGTGAGCCTTCAGCAGACGTAAATAGTGCCTGGGAGATTCCACCCCCGCCGTACTTGCAGACAGCCGCCTGCAAAACACCCTTCCCATAGGCAAAATTCGACACGCAAAGTTCAACTTACCTAGCAATGATTGTAGCGCCCGTAATTGAACTTTCCGCAGCCCGCTGATAAACCGAATTTCCGCCTGTAACGCCGCCAGCTTATCCTCCGGTAGCCTACACTCCATTGCCTCGGTGTCCAGAATGATGCCCAAGAAACTCAACACCGTTTTGGGACCTTCCGTCTTCTCTGGAGCCAACGGGATGCCAAATTTCTCTGCAATATGCTCCAGCGTTGCCAACAGGACCGCACAAACTTCCGACCCCGGAGGTCCCACGCAAAGAAAATCATCCAAATAGTGGATGATGGAGCTCAATCCCGCGACGTCTCGGACCACCCATTCAATAAAGGAACTAAACTTTTCAAACAACGCACAGGATATCGAACACCCCATAGGTAAACAACGATCTATGTAGTATGCATCTTGCCAACAACAACCCAGTAAACGAAAACTTTCCGGATGAACCGGTAACAGGCGGAAAGCAGACTCTATGTCCGCTTTTGCCAACAATGCCCCTTGGCCATACTTCCTAACCCAAACTACTGCCGCATCAAATGACGTGTACGACACCGCACACTCTTCCGGATTGATGGCATCGTTCACCGACCCCCCTTTTGGGTATGACAAGTGGTGTATCAGCCTAAACTTATTAGGCTCCTTCTTTGGCACCACCCCCAGTGGGGACACTACTAAATCCGGTATTGGCACTTCTGCAAAAGGACCACTCATGCGGCCTAACCTAACTTCTTTCTGTAACTTTTCACCCACCACTTCCCCATGAAGCAACGCTGACTTCAAGTTGCGCGCCATCGGAGGCGTGTCAACCAATCGAGAAGGGATTCTAAAACCCTCCAAAAATCCCTGAGCTAGTAATCGTGCCGCCTCCCTATCCGGGTACCTATCTAGGAAGGGCTCCATCCTTCCCACTCTCACCGGCGTTGTCCCCTTTACTAGCAGACTCTCCGGCACGGCCTTTTCCGTGTTTGAAACACAGCGATAGCGGGTGGCTCCCCCCGCAGCCTGAACATTCGTGCTTGTACTTGCACGACCCTCCAAATCCACATGACCCTTCATTGAATTGCCAACAAACCCCCTTTTTCCTTGTGGCCGATTGACCGGAGTTGGCTGATCCACCGGCCACCCCCTGAAAAAACTGACCCGTCGTCCTAGTGGAAGTCATGAGTCGCATCCATAGGCTGATGTCCTTGTGGTCCCATCTCAACGCCGGGCGGATGGCCCTCCGCTGTCGGAATTGCTCATCATACCGCAGCCAAGCCGTGCCCCCGTAGACTCTATAAGCTTCTCCCACGGCGTCCAAGTAGCAAAACAATGCCGAACAGTGCTCCGGATTCTTCTCCCCGATCACACTCGCCATGATCGCAAAAGCCTGCAGCCAGTTCGTAAATGTCCTTGGTATTAGCCTATACCTCCTTTTTTCCTCATCCTCTTTTTTAGTATCTTCTGGCTTGACTTTATCCAAATTAAACTTTTCCAGGGGCAATAGAGCAAAAATCTCTACGTATTCCCCCTTCCAAATTTTTTCTCTCACTTCCGGCTTTAGATGTGCTCCAAGCGGACCCTCAAAGCACACATAAACTTCACATTTTGCGGCATCCGCCAACCGCACTAAGTCTTGTTTCTTTACCCCTTCCCCCGCAGCCCCTTCAGGTGTCTTAAGAGCCTCTGCCTGCACAGCCGCCCCTGCGACTTCTGCCACGGGCGCCGCTCGCGCCGCACTAGGCCCAGTAGGAATACCCGTGCCCGAAACTGACTCCTCCCGCACCCCACGCCCCACCCCAGGATCAACCCATGCCGCCGCCGGAGACTGGCTCCCGCTTGGCCCTGGCTCAAACCTCCTTAGTAATTCCTTCAAGCCTGTGACGAAACCATGCAACCCTGCATCCGCCGATGCGCGGTCAGCGACCTGCGCGGCCAGATTAACAGGCACGGTCGCTGTCGACCGCCCCGCTGATACCGGACCCCCCCACCCCCCGCCCCCACATCACACCCCACATTACAAGAATTATTAATACATGTCTTCTTACCCTGCTGCCTGGGAGCGTGTCCACCAGCCGAAGGTCCCGTCACCACTGCCACCGTCTCTTCTCGCTGCCCATCGCCGTCCGACTGCGACAGCTCACCTTCCGACCTGTCTTCCTCCAGAACTGCTCCGCTCACCGATGGCCCTCCAGCAGCTGCACTACTGGATGCCGCGGATGTGCCATGCTCCCCACTCCTGATCCGCGCAGAGGATCCGCCCACCGATTTCTTGGTCGCCTTTCTCGGCCCAACGACCTCTTTTCTGTAGTGCCGCCCAAAGCCGCTACCCGCATCCCACTCTCTCTCCTCTCTCACCGTGGGGCCACCCATCACTGAGCCAGCTTGACCAGCTGCCGCAACATAGTCCATGCTCTGCTGTAGGCCCGCCCCTGCCGTGACTCTGCCTGGGGCCTGGCTTTCAGGGCCTGAGCTATCTTCCCCAGCATCCGAAATAGGACTGCTGGCTCTCCTCACTGTTGTGCTGCCACTTCCTCTGCTGAGCCTCTGTCTGTGCCCCATCTTCCCCACATCCTGCATTGGCCGTCCTGTCCTGCCCTGCTGTCCTTTCCTATCAAACGAGCGTGTGGGCTGGGGATTAGTCACCTGTCTCCTGCTTCTCAGCGCCGCTGCACTCTTCACAGGCGCTGCCTCCGACCGACCCGCCTCATCCCGCTGCTCATCCCTCCCAGGCTCCGAAGTGAAAGGGGGAAACGATCTCCTCCTACCCCCCTCCTGCTGTGCCGCTAATCGCTTCGCGGGCGGCCCAGAAACCGGCCGACCCGCTCGCCCCTTCTGCGCCTGCGTCCGCACAAGGAGAGGCACAGGGGCGTCAGGCGAGAAGCGAGTAGGCGGCCTGGTTCGCCTACCGCTCGCCGACTCATTTGCTATCGCCGGGGCCGCTGGGGAAGACTCACCCAGCGCCGCTGCTAACCGGCCCTCCAGCCATCCAGGTCCCCTAGACTCCGCCTCGGCCTTTAAACGAGCGAACAGGTCTTCCACTGCTGCCATGCTAGCACGCTTGTTCTTCCAAACACCAACTGAGCTGGGGAGGGATCTTCCCCCAGCTCAGTTAACTCTGCTCCGCCCCCCCATACTTTTTTCCACCAACCACAATCCTCCTTACAACCACTTCTACCTTGCAAGTACCCCTCTTAACCCTGTCATGCCCGCCCTCTGCCTATTCTTTTTGTCTTTTGGCTCCGGGCTTACTGTGTTCTCTGCCTCCATGGCCAGGGCACGATACGAGCAGATTTTGCGGTTCATGCACTTCAACAACAATGAACTCTGTCGTCCTCGTGAAGACCCCGAATACGATCGGCTCTACAAAATTCGGCCCCTCGTAAACCACTTCAACTAACGTTTTGCAGACTTGTTTACTCCCTATCAAGTTGTCTGCGTTGATGAGTCCCTGATTACATTTTCTGGCCGCTTGTCATTCAAACAGTACCTTCCCAGCAAGCGTGCCAGATACGGGGTCAAGATGTATAAGCTCTGTGACAGGGCCACAGGCTATACATGTAGTTTTATGGTTTACGAGGGCAAAGATAGTCACGTAGAGCCGACAAACTGCCCTGACTACATAGGAAGCGCTGGCGGTATGTGGTATGCTGGAAGATTTGTGGGACTTGGTGTCACCCTTATTCGGAAAGGGGTACCACTTGTACGTGGACAATTATTACACAAGCGTGCCACTTTTTAGTCACCTTTTTGATCGTCAGATTGGAGCATGTGGCACCATGCGACCTAATCGCCGGGGCTTTCCCCAGCGGCTTGTAGATTCCCGTCTTAGGCTGGGGGAGAGAGAGCCTGCTTGCAGTGTAATAATTTGCTCGCTATGAAGTGGAGGGATAATAAGAATGTTTTCGTTCTTACCTCGCTTCATGCAGACACAACGGTCCAAATTACTACGGCGACTGGTGTTGTGGAGAAACCCCTCTGTGTCCATGAATATAACCAAAATATGGGAGGGGTGGACCTCAACGACCAGTTGTTGGCGCCGTACCTAGTTGCCCATAAGGCCAGACGCTGGTACAAAAAAGTGTCTGTTTATTTATTTTAATTGGCTTTGCTGAACGCTTATGTGCTTGACATATGTAGGACTTAATCCCAGTCTCCTGATATACCTTTTATCCCCAAACTTCCCCCCCTCCAAACCCTTCACAAATGACTTGACCCGGTTTTGGAGTAAATGGCCTTGACGGCCTTTTTATTAACGAATTATAACATTAATTAAATAACATCTTCATAAATAACCATTCAACTTTAATATACTGTATTTATTGGCGTATAACACTCACTTTTTCACCATAAAAATTGGGTGCAAATAGCGTGTGCGTGTTATACGCCAATACTTCAATTTTAGCTGCCACAGAGGGGACAGTGAGGGGGGCGGGACGAGCGTCATCAGATTACATAGAGTGAGAATCTCCTGTTTACTTGGCGGCCTCTGTAATAGGAAGTCCCGTCTCCTGGGCCGCCATTGGACCACTGTTCTGTCTATCATAGGAGATTCTCACTGTATGTAATCTGTCGGCGCTCGTCCCGCCCCCTCCCTGTCACATCTAGGCTGCAGATGGGCATCGATCAGGCTGCACTGATGGCAATGGTGAGGCTGCTGCACTGATGGCAATGGTGAGGCTGCTGCATTGATGGCATTGGTGAGGCTGCAGATGGGCATTGATCAGGCTGCCTTGATGGCAATGGTGAGGCTGCAGATGTGCATTGATCAGGCTGCATTGATGGCAATGGTGAGGCTTCAGATGGGCGCTGACCCTTATTTTGCTTCAAAGTTCCTTATTTAAAATTTAAGTTTTTTTCCTGAAACTTCCCTCTGAAAATGAATGTGCGTGTTATACGCCTGTGCGTGTTATACGCCGATAAATACGGTATATATACTTTTAGTGTCATAGAGGGAAACAAATAGATTGGTACTGCGAACAACTTCTTTTAAACTTTAGGCCTCCAGTCGGAAACCCCTGACTCGGAGACGGTACCCAACCTTCACAGTGACCTACCCTTTTTAACCCTTCCAGGTTAACCCCTCGTAACCTGAAAGTACCATAACCAACCCGCATCCCATGGATGGGTACCAGAAACAACCCCCATCCTTTCCTGGATGGGTACCAGAAACAACCCCCATCCTTTCCTGGATGGGTACCAGAAACAACCCCCACCCTTTCATGGATGGGTACCAGAAACAACCCCCATCCTTTCATGGATGTGTACCAGAAAACAACCCCCATCCCATGGATGGGTACCAGAAACAACCCCATGCCATGGATGGGTACAACATGTTCCATACAAGTAACCTCTATCTTCTCCTTCTCCAGCGACCCAACACTGCCAAAGCACGAAAAGGTAACACCTTACCCTTGCATGCACCCCCACACCCTCAGACCACGCTGTATGCCTTCCTGAAGGTACAGTGCCCACATACAGTCCCCACATTATTAAGATGTACCCCAACACTCCTCGGATACCTCCATGTATCCAGCACCAGCTCTCTGTGGCATATGGCCAACCCCCGTTTTTATGAAAAATCTGCTCACATCCTTATGCGGCCCTGTCCACCTTCTTACTAGACCAAGCCCACGGCCATGACATCCTGCCCACCATATTAGACCATAGTATAACCATACCTGGGTAAACCGCTAATAAATGTAAAAACATCACATTATTACATCCCGAATGAGGTCCCTTCTAGATTTGGCTCCCATACCGTTTTCCCCACGTGTAACTGCAAACCATCCAGGGACAAGTACAAACGGGAGAACCTGCGTACTTCCCCCAACCCTGTCCCACCGCATGCCAAGGACCCAATGCACCTGACCTAAGCCTCCAGCCTGGGGATACATGACTGCCTACCGTTCAGCCGAACCTCTGCACTTCTGAACCCCCAATGAACATAGGAGTGACAAACTGTCCCGCCTCGTGACCTGTGAACAAAAAGAAATGACAGCGCAAACCACATAAAACATCAATCCACAACACAGTATACCCATAGCCCACAGTCATGTTATACATATTACCGCATCAAATGTGGCGAATGAACCACTTACATCTATCCGAGTCCCACGTACCAATGCGACAAACTGCTTCCAATCGCAGACCCACATGGACACCTCTGTGGCTGCCCCATCCAAAAGGGATGAGAAGAGAAACTTTTTGGGTCATACCCAGTTGCTGACACCCCTCTTCTGACCGAAACATGCTGGAACTTTAAAAAGGACGCACCTGCCCTTATGTATAAGAAAGGAATCCTCGACGCCAGGCCGCATGTCCTGACCAAAGAAAGCTAGTGCAAATGCTGCCCGCAATAAAGCCCTTGCATAAAGAGAGCTGTAGACCTTTAGCAAACCAGATAACAAAACCTATAACATCTCAAAGGAGACCGTGTGCCTCCTATCCCTCTTCTTGTCCCCAACCTGTACCCATACACCGTCTGTTTTATCCTAAAATCCTTGTCCCTGTGGTACCGTTGCCCCTTGCCATTTAAAAAGAAAGGCCAAATCTGCCAACTTGCAGTCCATGGCAGCTGTCGAGATACCACATTCTAATACCATATTAATACAATAGAGAACTACATACGTTACTTCGTGACCTATCTGGGGCCATACAATCCTGCTAAGCAAGCAACCATTCCTATCATACCTTTTTAAGTAGGCATACCAAATAGCCTTACTCATAAGTAGTCCTCTTTACTGCAGTCCCAAAGTAGGCCCGCTTCTGACGGCAACTCCCCGAACCTGTCCCACCGAAAACAGGACAAAGGAGCCAAAGTGATATCAATCCCTGATAAGTGTACAGCGTAGATGACTGTATCCCTTGTAAGCAGCGCAGTACCAAATGTCACAACGACCTGACCACCGGCACGGATGTCGTTGTCAGTAGATAAGCACCTGTAACACTCCCAGATAGTCCTAGTTACAACAGACCTTTTGGTTGCAAAAGGATTACCCCCCAAATTTGTAATGTCGCTATATCGGCACAATTCCACCCGAAACCAGGTTCTGCAAAAACCCGATCTCGAAACAAGCTGGGGGGGCCACAGAGCAACACTCCATGGTCCCCTGAAACAAGGCTACAACCCAGTGAAGCCTGCAGCATACGTGACACGTTCCAAGTCACCATCGCTGATGAGACATGAAATCCAAAAACACGCCCACTGAGCGATTCTAGGAAATCCTGCCACACCTGCAAGTCCTCCCAGTAATCCTTAGTAAAGCTCACAAAGTGAGTGGGGGCCCCTAATCCCGCCGTTGCTGCCGCCAGCCGAAGGCAAAATAAAAACTTTCCCCATGGGGAATATGCTGCGGAAAACCACATACAGGTTCCCCCTGCAACAACCCTTGCACCTCGTCTTATGGCCTCTCTATCTTATCCCTCGGCAGCCCGCATACATACCAATATAAACCATTGAAATTTCTAGGAATGTAATGTTTGCCGGGGGGGCCCTCTGTTATCCCCGAAGCAAAACGAACCCCGAAACGTACTGCCAGATATTATAACATCCCCAACAGGACAGCTCAGATATTGGAACTCGCCGGGAAAACACCTACAAACGAATCCGGTAAAGCATGCCAGCTTAGATACCCGAAACATCCCGGACTGCCCATTATAAGAAGAAGCTTAACGTTACAAAGAAGGCACACTAGATGGAGCAACCCATCAGCCATCAACGATAAACATACTGTGCCCCATTCCCTGTGCCGCCCATCAGCCTGAAAGCTGCCCGTATTTAATAGCCGAAATAATAGCCGAAAAGCCAATTCAATGCCTGACTTGGCCAAACTCAGACCCTTACCCACCGTCGAACCCAAGCAACTGCTGCATCAAAAGAAGTGTACTTTACCCCCTAACCTGTGCGCCGCGTGCTCAGTCCGGGCATCTACTGAAGAAAAGAAAGCATCCTTTCCAACCGCACCAGCATAGTCCCTATTACTACCAGACCCCACAGCACTTACTTTTCTTCCCTTAAAAAACCTTTGGACAGTGAATGGGACCCCGCACTGTCTGAACACATGTGTTGGACTGGACAGTTTGTCCCCAAATTTACACTTGCCTGAAAAAACGATTAGGAGCCCACGACGCTGCCATCAGCTTCATCCAACGTTGTCCTTATGGGCCCAACGTAGGGACAATCGGACGGCCATCCGTTGCCGAAACTATGCATCCTGCCTTGGCCAAACCACACCGCCATAAGTCTTGAGTGCTTCACTAAAAACCTAACAAGTAAACCAACCGCGCCGAACTGTGTTCAGGGGTCTTCTTTCCCTATGTAGCCACGTGGCAGAGGTACGAGGACTCAACCGATATCCCCGTTGTTCCCAGTCCCCCATCTTGCTTTCTTCTGGCTGCAACCTGGCCAGGTTGAACTTATCCAAATGCGCTAACATGAATATCTCTACCCCTTCCTCTTTTCCAATTCTTCTCTAATATCTGTCTGCAGATGGGGACCCCAGGGGGCCCTCAAAAACTGCTGTATACTTCACTTTTTTGCAGAAGCCGTCAACCTGACCGAGTCCGCTTTTCCGTCCCCAGTCTTGCCCTGGCTATACGGAGCCTATTCGATAAACTGGGAGACTCACCTACCGCCGTGGCCGTCCCCGTTGCTGTTGCAGCAGTATCTCCTGCACCCTGAGGGCGCCCCCCCCCTGCCGTAGGAGTGGCATGTGGCGGTGCCCCTGCCAGCCCCGGACTACATCTTACGCCCGGCTCAAAGCGCTGTACCAACTCCTCTTGAGCCCTGCCGCAAATTCACCTAGCCCCGATGTTACCTGTCCGGAGTCCTATCAATTGTCAGTACGGGAGTAGACTTGTCCCCTCCAGCTCCCACAATTACCCCTAAACCTAATGGTCCCCGGTAGACTATCCGACCCAACAGACTAATCAGTAAAATAGAAATAAAGTAAAGAATCACACTCACCAGGCTGCCCAGACCAGGGCCCACCAGCCGTCATTCCAGGAACCACCACTGCTGGATGTCCTTGGCCATCGCACACTCAGATCCGGACAGTTCACCCTCGGATCTGTCGCTGCTCATTTCCGTCCTACCGACCATAGGCTGCATCCCCGCAGGGCCTGCTCCATTTTCCGTGGGTCTGCGGTGCTGCTCTCGCCATATTCCCTGACCGTCCCACCAGACCAACTCGTTGTCCCCCGTGACGGGCTCCTGCGCTTACTGCTTGGCTGGGGCCTCGTCGCCCGACCTCTGCTGTCGCTCCCCCACAACCCTGCGCTCCTCTTGGACCCTCTGCTGTGCTGTGTGGAACTGTGGGCCACGCTGTCTGTCTGGCCCCCCCATCCTGAAGTTTGGTGTTCCCTCGCTGGGCCGGCTGGCTGCCCAGATCTTTCCCTGCAGCCCCAGCCGACTGCTCTGTGTGTCTGCGACGAGCCAGGGAGACCAGAGCCGTGCGCTGTACTGGGCCCCCCGCCGCGCCCTTGCCCCCTTTACAGGTCCCTCTCTGCTACCCGTACCTGGTCCTCTTGATCCGCTGTGCGCTTGGGTTGGGGGTTTACTCCCCCTCTGCTTGTCGCTGGTTCCAAGAGCCACCATAGCCTGCTTCTGAGCTGACGCGGCCGTGGCCGCCGTGCACGAGGTGCCGCCGCCCCCCCTGTCTGTTGCCTCATAGCCGACCTCCTCTATGGCTGCTGTCAGGGCTTGCAGCCAGTCCGTTCCTTGTGCGGCGACCACCGCTCTGACATGGGTGATGAAGCCCTCCATCGCTGACATGCTGCCTGGACAGGAGGAGAGGAGGATACAGAGCGGTGAGGGTGAGGCGTGCAATCGCTTCCTCCTCCGCTCTACAATTGACGTGACTTCCCCCTCTCTCTTCCTCTCTCCAGCTCTGAGCGCCGCCCTCACCCAGCCCCTCCCCCTTCTAAAAGGGGAAACACTAATCTTAAAACGGCAACTGTGCCGTCCAGCAAATGTCATGCCGTCCCTGCGCCCATTTCTCTCCTTTCCTCAGCTCCGGGACTCTCTATACAGAGCTTCAGGACGGACTGGATACTTCCTTAAATTCCAGGAAGAGATCGTCAGAGTCCTTCTGTTTCCAGACGGTGATCCACCTCACCTTTCCCAACCAAATGCAGTAAAACGGCTGTATGAGAGGCATTTTCTTTATGTCCTCCCGAGTATCCCTACCCAACGAGCCCCCCAAAAAAGATGTCGTGTGCAGCAAGCGCGGATTTAGGCGTGACACCCGGTATTATTGTCCCTCCTGTCCTGACAATCCTGGTCTTTGCATTGGTGAATGTTTTGAACGCTACCATACACTAGTTGAGTATTAGCGTAGGGTACAGCACTGCACAGACTAGGACACACTTTCACAGGATCTCCCAAGATGCCATCGCATTTTGAGAGACCCAAACCTGGTACCAGTTACAAAAGTTAAAGTTACAAAAAAAGTGTAAAAAAAATAAATAAAATAAAAAAAACAAAAATAGTTGTCGTTTTTATTGTTCTCTTTCTCTATTCTCTCTCTCTATTGTTCTTCTCTTTTTTACTGTATTCTATTCTGCAATGTTTTATTGTTATGCTTTTATCATGTTTGGTAACCATTTTTATGTTTTCAGGTACACCATTCAGCTGCAGAGCGGATTAATTTATCTTGACAGCAACAGCGTTTGCTCCCACGATACATAAAGCCGCGACTCCAGCGCTGTCGGAGGTGACTTCACCACCACCACAGTTAAATACTTCAGCATATATGCCGAAGTGTGGGGGCAGCAGTGAATGGAGGAGCGAGGAGGATCCTACCTTTTGCGGGAGGATGCCCCCATGCTTCGGCGTATATATATTTTAGGCACAGGTTGCGTTAAATGTTTTATTTTTTACTATGTTTTTTTTGTATTTGCTTTGCAGGTATGGTAAGTCTTATGCCCCGTACACACGATCGGACATTGATCGGACATTCTGACAACAAAATACATGGATTTTTTCCGACGGATGTTGGCTCAAACTTGTTTTGCGTACACACGGTCGCACAAAGTTGTCGGAATTTCCGATCGCCAAGAACGCGGTCACGTACACCACGTATGACAAGACTATAAAAGGGCAGTTCAGAACCAAGCGCAGCACCCTTTGGGCTCCTTTTGCTAATCTCGTGTTAGTAAAAGTTTGGTGAGAGATGATTCGCGCTTTTTCAGACTCGTGGTTTTCAGATCGTTTTCTGCTGTTCAGTTTGTGCTTGTGGGTTTGTATCTGCTCTTCAGTGCGTGCAGCAAGCTACGCGTGACTCCTGTCATTATGTTCTTGTTAGTTCGTTACTGTTTTTTAGGTCGCTCTTCTCAGGCCTTGCTGTTCTTCAGTGCGTTCTGTTACTTTGTTCTGAGCAGCCAACCGTTTTCTAGCCATGTTGCGTATACGTACTCCTCGTAGAGTTCGTGCTGTGCAGGGGTTTGGTGTTGGGGTCCTTACCTTGACACAAGTCCAGTCCATGAACAGGGTGGGGAGGAGTTCATGGACCAAGAATTGGTTGCTCCAGCGTGACCAGTTCTGTCACATGCCTTTGCTCCGTGAGATCCGTGAGAATAATCCTGATGATTTCAGGAACTTTCTCCAGATGACGGACCCCGTATTTCACTGTTTGTTGGCTTTGCTGACCCCCTATATCAGCAGGCAGGATACCTGCATGAGGCAAGCCATCACTTCGGAGCAGAGGCTCCTCGCCACCCTGCGACGGGGAGAAGCCTGCAGGACTTGAAGTTCTCGACAGGTATCTCCCCCCAGGCTCTGGGGATCATTATCCCAGAGACCTGTTCTGCCATCATCCAGGTCCTGCAGAAGGAGTATATGAAGGTAAGATTTTTATCCTTTAACATCACATTTTATTGTATATAATGTTTGATAATATATTGCATTTCTTTCCTCATTCCCTAATTACCATGATTGTAATATGCTGTGAATGTCCCCTTTGTCCTCATGCATGCTGGATTTTGATGTCATTATTTTTGTTGTCCTTCATACATATTTGCCTTCACTTACCTCCCCAGCATGCTCTCCTGGCCCTATATTCACCTCATGTAGTCACTTAACAATGTATTTTATCAGCTCCATAGAAGTGCTTTACCCTAAATACCCCCCAAAATGTGTTTAAATTTGATTGTTGCTTAAAATTCATGCAGAGTTCCAGAGGCTTTTTTTTGTGTGTCCCCAAATCATTTGGAACCCTCCCTCCCCCCCCCCCCCCAACTGCTAAGTCAGCTGATACCAATTCTCTATCTATCCTCAATCATCTATTTGCTGACTTTGCCAAACCCAAACACACTATAGCCATCTCTTTTGTGGTCAGATTTATGGATGAATTCCCCAAAGCATGTAGTGCAAGGGCCTGCCTGTATACTTTCAAATGTTTTTTTTTATCCTTTTTATTAGCTTGATAGGTAATAGCAGAATGTCTAAATGTGCTAAAATGTGTACAATGTGTATTTATATCTTTGTATTATGACACTTCTTACCTGTCCAGTGGGCTGTCAATAGTGTAAAGTAAGGAGGGGCTGTCCAAAGTAATACCCATTATTTAGGCATTTATCTCTCAATGAAGTGGAGAGGGTTACCTGTCCAAGAGTCCCCCCCCCCCTATAATGTTAGAAATGTCCCATGAGAAGGGGGGGGGGATCAGATAGGTGGACCTTATACTTTGGTCTTTAAATAAAAAAAAATGTTATACCTTATACTTTGGTCCCTCCAAAAAATGTTATCTTGATGTTGGCCAAGAATGTTTGTGTGTAATCTGCTTTCCCTGTTTATGTGCAAAATTACTAATTTTTTATTTATTTTTTTACTCCACAGTTTCCTTCCACGCCACAGAAATGGCAGACTGTGGCCTCCCACTTTGCCCAGCAGTGGGACTTTCCTAACTGCAGAGGGGCAATTGATGGGAAACACGTCCACATCGTCCCACCACCCAATTCGGGGTCATACTATTACAACTAGAAGGGGTTCAATAGTATTGTGATGTTGGCGGTGGTGTTGGCTACTTATGAGTTCCTGTATGTGGACGTGGGGAAGAATGGCCAGATGTCCGATGGTGGAGTCATCGCCCAGACCGAGTTCTACAGGCGTCTCCAGAATGGCAGCTTGGACTTGCCACCTCCAGAAGACAATGTGGAAGGACTCCCATTTCTCTTCGTTGCGGATGAAGCATTTGCACTGGGGGACCATCTTATGCGGCCATTCCCGATGAGGACCCTCACCCCGGACCAGAGGGTTTTTAATTATTGGCTGGCCAGAGCCAGAAGAGTGGTGGAGAACACATTTGGAATCATAGCCAGCCGGTTCCACCTATTTCTTACACCCATACACATGGCGGAGTACAAACTGAATCAGATTATCCTGGCATGCTGTGTTCTACACAACTTTTTACGGCAACATTCTGCCAACTATGCTGGTTCAGTTGGGCCTGAGGCCGGAATTCAAAATGAACCAACCCTGACGACGCTTGAAAGTGGCCGTCCTGGCTTGCCCCCCCCCCCCGAGTGCCTGTGATGTCCGGCTAAGATACATTGAATTCTTTGCGGGTAGGGGGGCTATCAATATGCCAGACAATGTCTAAAACCTTTTTCCAATTAAAAAAAAAAAATCTTTGGTGACATTTACTGCTTGTGTTTGTTTTAGCTGACCCTGACAGAAATGTGGTAAGTCCTGAAAATGGCGTGATTGTGTAACATTACAAAGCAATGTTGGGTGTTATTTACTAAAGGCAAAGACACTTTGCACTACAAGTGCACTTGAAACTTCACTTGTAGTGCAAAGTGGATTTGTCCTTAGGAAATAACACCCATTGTCACTGAAAACAGCAATTAGAGCCACACAAAAGTGTTGTAGCGTTGAGACAATAATCCACACAACCTTGATTAACAATCTTTTTAATACCAGCACAATCACATGTGCATTTAGAAAAGGTTTTTAAAACAAACCAACATGATTGTTGTATAACAATTTTTGGGCTCACATTAGAAAAAGTAGAAATTTCCATTTGAGATAAAACAGGCAAGTTTAAATCCAACTAGAAAGAAACAAATCTTGACCTTACAAAGTTCACATTTGGTAGAACTTGAAGGCAATATCAGACATGAGTATTTACAAACTGTGTTTGATATTGCGTTCAGATGGGGTGAAGTCACCCCAGGAAAAGCCAAATTTTGAAGATGCACACAAATTTACGAATGTCAACATGTGCGACCTGCCATCATGGGGGATCAATGGACGTGTTTTGGGGGTGCAACCCCTTCCTCACAGCTACTTTATTATCGAGGAAGGGGTTGCACCCCCAAAACGCGTCCATTGATCTCCCGTGATGGCAGATAGCACATGTTGATACACTGTGTGCATCTTCAAAATTTGGCTTTTCTACAATTTGTCAAAAAAAGTAAAAAAAATTGTAGCACACCAAAAAACAAAAGGATTTGGAGGGCTTTTAAACTCTCCCCAAAACATCAATGATGTTCTTATTTTTTTGAAGAACATCATTGATGTTTTTCTTGATGTTTTCCAAGTCCCTATTACACCCCATGATCTCCCCGATCAGGATCTGTGCACTTTCCGAGGTGAAAGGATCTGGATCCACAACATCACGATCACCTAAAAAGATAGAAACCAAAAAACACAATGTATTATAAATATGCCGGCATCCATCTCTAACCTGAGCCTGTGGTCGCAGACACTCACCTGTTGTGGTGACAATTTCCACCACGTCTTCCTCCTCCTGCTCTGCTGGCCTTAGTTGGATTTCCCCTTCTTCCAGAGGTGGGGGGGGGTCTGTGGTCTCCTCGGATGAGGGGTGTCCTCCGAGTCTTTTCTCCCCTATGTTAAAAAAAATGGCATACTTAGCACACAGATATTTGATGGCAGAACTATAAATATGAAACATTGCTTGGAAGTGGGGTACAATTTTTTTGTGGGCAGAGTTCCAAGATGTTGCATTTTTCTTGTCCTTTGTCAAGTTTGAATACTTTACCTGTTTTGTACAAGCTTCATAGATGGAGACACCCCTATAGTATACACTGGAGCACCTGTGTGGGACCCCCTAATAAAAAGGGTGTTCTTGTGTCCCACACTAGTGCTCCAGCGTCCAGATGTGTAACCAGCTGCTGAGTGTCCTCTCCTTACACAGAATCTAGTTTGCATTTCATTCTAGTTACAAACCCATCTACACAACCAAATTATTTGCAGACAAGTAGGCCCTAAAAAATGTGGGGAAATGCATATGGCCAAAACAATGTTTGATACGAACGAACAATGTGCCCATGAACATGAAAGTTGACATTTTAAACTGGATAACAGTTAATAAAAGCACATGGAGCAGCACAAATGTAATAAACATAAAGAATATGAACGCAGGACAACTACTTACTTTTTTGCAGCACTCTCCGGATCTTTCTGTACTGCTCATGTTCTCTTAATTTGAGGTCCGACCACCGCTTCCTGAGCTGATCCTTCTGTCGTCGTACCCCGAAATTCCGGTGCAGACTTTTGACCACTTTCGCCATGATCTTGGCCTTTCGGACATTGGGGTTGGGGTAAGGTCCATACTTCCCGTCATAGTCGGCCCTCTTCATTATGTCGACCAACATCTCTCCAAAGGACATATTTGATGCCTTATATCGTCTCCTTCTGGATCGGGTTGTTTCTGCCTCCTCCTCCTCCTCGTTGGTGTAATTATCTGACACCTGTTGTGTCTCCGCCATGTGCTCTTCCCCACTGCAACGAATGAGAAGGGGCGGGAAATAGAATAGAAAGAACGTCAGGGGCAGGCGGAGTTTCACGCATGCACAGTGTCTATAAAGTGTAACACGCGTGCGTAGTACGTACGATCTGTGAGCGGAGGAAGGAGTAACGGAGGCGCCGATCGTGATTGCGAAGGTAAGATTTAACATTGGGCCTATACTGCTTCTAGATTGAGGCCTGTATTTGCACAAGTTTAGAAGACTTTATGCTGACATTAGGGTTTGTCTTGTGTTGTGTCTTTCAGTGAAAATGGATATCTTGAAAGATAAGGACTTTATGCCAATCTTCATAGATATGTTCAGGGAGCTGCCTTGTCTGTGGCAGATAAACCACCCTGAATATAAGAACCAAACAAAGAGGAAGGCAGCGCTGGATAATTTGTTGGAATTTGTGAAGTCGGTGATCCCCTCGGCAGACATCATCTATTTGAAGGCCCTAATTGGTGGCCTGAGGACTACTTATCTAAGGGAGCACAAGAAGGTCCAGGATTCCCAGAGATCAGGAGCTGCAGATGACATTTATGTCCCCAGGCTGTGGTACTATGACAGACTGCATTTTCTGGCAGGTCAGACTGAACCCAGGCCAGCACTCTCCACTCTTCCTTCCACGCTTCCTTCCCCCCCAGCTGAGGCTTCTGACGTCCAACCTGGGTCTTCCAGGCAGCAACATGTGGAGGAGCCCAGCTTGAGCCAGGTATAGCATTCCTCTAAATATTTCTGGTTGTCCAATCAATGATGTTAACTAGATGTTAGTTTGGAGTACTAATTTATGATTGTGATTGATGAATCAAAAACTAAAACCATGTCCCTTTTTCATACACAGGGAATTCTCAGCCAGGAGGTGGCCGGGCCAAGCAGGCTGCCTGATACCCAGGTCCCTCCCCTCCACCTTCAAAGACAAAGTGGCAGGAAGAGGAGTAACCTGGAGGAGAATGCCATAGGTCTCTTTTGGAAGGCTGCAGAGTCCCTGAGAACCCCCCACATTGTGGAGGAGGACTTTGCTGGCATAACTGCCTGCAAAATGATGCGGATGGAGGAGGTCCAACGACTTCTGTGTGAGTTCCTAATTTTGGAAGCTTTCAATAAGGGGTTGAGGGGCGAAATAACATGTGCTACCCACATTTGTGACCTCACACATAGTCCTCCTCCTCCTCCTCCTCCTACTCCTACTCCTTCTCCAGGTCCTACTCCTCCTCCTGCCACACCTCCAACACCAGAGCCACAGCGTGGAAGGAAGCGTCTAAGGAAGACCAGAGAGTGATGGCCCTGGGTTCAGTCTGGTCTGGCAAAAGATGCAGCCCCTTGTATGACCACAGCCTGGGGGCATAGATGTCATCTGCTGCTTTCCGGATCTCTGGGACTTCTGGACCAGACTGCACTCCCTTAGATATGGACTCCTCAGGCCACCAATTTTGCTGGAAAAGAATTGATGTCTGCCCTGGGGGTCAAAGGCTTTGCCAATTTCTGCTGTTTCTCCAGCGTTGCCTCCCTCTTTGTTTGGTTCTGATCCCTTAATAAAGGAATTTTTGTTTTCAATTATACTTGCCTATGTGTATTTTCCTTCAAAAAAGGACAGTTTGTTTGTGAGGAGGCAGGTACATTTCAAAAATACAATGTGAAATTAACAAGAGACACCAACACCAAACAATCTCCTTGAGATTAAATAATACAAGATATCAATGGTGTTGTGGTAACTTGACACACAAAACACACAGAAAAATACTATGGAGTAAAACACAAAAAAACAACAAAAAAGAACAGCCTTGAAAAAAATACAAAGCCCCCCCCCCCAAAAAAAAAGCCTTGAAACAAATAAATAACACAAAAAAGACAAAAACAGCATAGAATAAAACAAAAAATATTTAAAAACAACACAAAAAATATTTAGTCAGATGTGAAAAATCTAAATATATAGAAGGAATCACAATAAATAATAAAGAAAGAAGTTTGTGAGAAGTGTGTGTGAATATGAGCAGCAAAACTACTTCATTCTTCTCACATTATAAAGAAGAAGAGAGTGCGCTGTATTAAACAATTTAAAACATTGCAGCGTGACGAAAGTGCTGTATCCGAGCTGTTCCGTCTCGGAATTTCTTCTGAGCATGCGTGGCACTTTGTGCGTCGGAACTGGCCACAGGCGATTGGAATTGACGTGATCGGATTTTGTTGTCGGAAAATTTTATAGCCTGCTCTCAAACTTTGTGTGTCGGAAAATCCGATGGAAAATGTCAGATGGAGCCCACACACAGTCGGAATGTCCGACAACACGCTCCGATCGGACATTTTCCATCGGAAAATCCGACCGTGTGTACGGGGCATTACTGTTATACTGTAATGTTACTTTGTTTTATTCTTAACCATCATTTGCTTAGCAGGTACACCATTCAGTTGCAGCGCGGATTTATTTATCTTGACAGCAACAGCGTTTGCTCCCACGATACATAAAGCCGTAACTCCAGCGCTGTCGGAGGTGATTTCACCACCACAGTTACATACTTCAGCATATTTGCCGAAGCGTGGCGGCGGCAGTAGGTGGAGGAGCGATTTTCTCCTACCTTTTGCGGGAGAATGCCCCCATGCTTCGGCATATATAAATGGTGCATGTATGCCCATCATTAGAAGTGGGTGGATGAAGGGAGGTATTCTAATGGTGGGCATACCCACGATCAATATCTTTTTTTCGTTCAGCCCACAGGCTGCATGAAAAAAAAGTTTACAATACATGCCCAACAAGGACCAGCAACGTACTGGTATGTTGCTGGACTTTGAGTGGTTATACCAGAATGATGCCTGCAGGTTTAGGTATCATCTTGGTATCATTCTTTTCAGCCAGCGGTCGGATTTCATGTAAAAGCAATCCTAGCGGCTAATTAGCCTCTAGACTGCTTTTACAAGCAGTGGGGGGGAATGCCCCCCCACCGTCTTCCATGTTTTTCTCTGGCTCTCCTGTCCCAACAGGGAACCCGAGAATGCAGTCGGTGATTCAGCCGGCTGATCTTAGAGCTGATCAGAGACCAGAATGGCTCCAATCATCTCTATGGCCTAAGAAACCGGAAGCTACGAGCATTTCATGACTTAGATTTCGCCGGATGTAAACAGCGCCATTGGGGAATTGGGAAAGCATTTTATCACAATGATCTTGGTGTGGTCAGATGCTTTGAGGGCAGAGGAGAGATCTAGGTTCTAATAGACCCCAATTTTTTCAAAAAAGAGTACCTGTCACTACCTATTGCTATCATAGGGGATATTTACATTCCCTGAGATAACAATAAAAATGATTTAAAAAAAAATGAAAGGAACAGTTTAAAAATAAGATAAAAAAGCAAAAAAATAATAAAGAAAAAAAAAAAAAAGCACCCCTGCCCCCCTCTGCTCTTACGCAAAGGCGAACGCAAGCGTCGGTCTGGCGTCAAATGTAAACAGCAATTGCACCATGCATGTGAGGTATCACCACGAAGGTCAGATTGAGGGCAGTAATTTTAGCAGTAGACCTCCTCTGTAAATCTAAAGTGGTAACCTGTAAAGGCTTTTAAAAATGTATTTAGTTTGTCGCCACTGCACGTTTGTGCGCAATTTTAAAGCATGTCATGTTTGGTATCCATGTACTCAGCCTAAGATCATCTTTTTGTTTAATTCATCAAACATTTGGGCAATATAGTGTGTTTTAGTGCATTAAAATTTTAAAAAGTGTATTTTTTCCCCCAAAAATGCATTTGAAAAATCGCTGCGCAAATACTGTGTGAAAAAAAAATGAAACACCCACCATTTTAATCTGTAGGGCATTTGCTTTAAAAAAATATATAATTTTCTTGCAAAAAAAATAATTTTTTCATGTAAACAAAAAGTGTCAGAAAGGGCTTTGTCTTCAAGTGTTTAGAAGAGTAGGTGATGTGCTTCTAAATGTTGTGCCTAAAATGCCAGGACAGTTCAAACCCCCCCCAAATTACCCCATTTTAAAAAGTAGACACCCCAGGCTATTTGCTGAGAGGCATGTCGAGTCCATGTAATATTTTATATTGTGACACAAGTTGCAGGAAAAAGACACATTTTTTTTTTTTTGCACAAAGTTGTCACAAAATGATATATTGCTCAAACATGCCATGGGAATATGTGAAATTACACCCCAAAATACATTCTGTTGCTTCTCCTGAGTACAGGGATACCACATGTGTGAGACTTTTTGGGAGCCTAGCCGCGTACGGGACCCCGAAAACCAAGCACCGCCTTCAGGCTTTCTAAGGGCGTAAATTTTTTATTTCAATCTTCACTGCCTATCACAGTTTCGGAGGCCATGGAATGCCCAGGTGGCACAAAACCCCCTTAAATTACCCTATTTTGAAAAGTAGACACCCCAAACTATTTGCTGAGAGGTATAGTGAGTATTTTGCAGACCTCACCTTTTTTCACAAAGTTTTGAAAATTGAAAAAAGACAAAAAAAATTTCTCTTGTCTTTCTTCATTTTCAAAAACAAATGAGAGCTGCATAATACTCACCATGCCTCTCAGCAAATAGCTTGGGGTGTCCACTTTCCAAAATGGGGTTATTTGGGGGGGGGGGTTGTGCTATCTTGGCATTTTATGGCCTTCGAAACTGTGATAGGTAGTGAGGAGTGAATCAAAAATTTATGCCCTTAGAAATCCTGAAGGCGGTGATTGGTTTTCGGGGCCCCGTATGAAGCTAGGCTCCCTAAAAGTCCCACACATGTGCTATCCCCGTACTCAGGAGAAGCAGCAGAATGTATTTTGGGGTGTATTTCCACATATGCCCATGGCATGTTTGAGCAATATATCATTTAGTGAGAACTTTGTGCAAAAAAAAAAAAAATTTGTCACTTTCCCGCAACTTGTTTTAAATTATAAAATATTCCATGGACTCAACATGCCTCTCAGCAAATAGCTTGGGGTGTCTACTTTCCAAAATGGGTTCATTTGGGGTTTTTTTGTGCCATCTGGGCATTTTATGGCCTTCAAAACTGTGATAGGTAGTGAGGAGTGAAATCAAAACTTTACGCCCTTAGAAATCCTGAAGGCGGCGCTTGGTTTTCGGGGCCCCGTACGCGGATAGGCTCCCAAAAAGTCCCACACATGTGGTATCCCCGTACTCAGGAGAATCAGCAGAGTGTATTTTGGGGTGCAATTCCACATATGCCCATGGCCTGTGTGAGCAATATATCATTTAGTGACAACTTTGTGCAAAAAAAAAAAAAAAAAAGTTTGTCATTTTCCTGTAACTTGTGGCAAAATATAAAATATTCCATGGACTCAACATACCTCTCAGCAAATAGCTTGGGGCATCTATTTTCCAAAATGGAGTCATTTGGGGAGGTTTTGTGCCATCTTGGCATTTTATGGCCTTCAAAACTGTGATAGGTAGTGAGGAGTGAAATCAAAAATTTACGCCCTTAGAAATCCTGAAGGCGGTGCTTGGTTTCGGGGCCCCGTACACGGCTAGGCTCCCAAAAAGTCCCACACATGTGGTATCCCCATCATTGGCTGACAGCTGATCACGTGGGGCCGGGATCGGCCCTTTACTAGGATCTGTGATCACCCGAGTCTCATTGACTCGCTGATCACAGAGCGTGCCATGCAGGGGCGCACATGCGGCGCATTCTCAGAAGGATATACATGGATGCCTTCCTGGCAATTAAGGTCCGCATTGTAGCTGTATTTGCACTTTAGCGCGGGTGGGAGGTGGTTAAAGAAGAATCCCAGGAGTCGGCAGCATTGTAAGTTGTTGAAATAGTTTACTGGGGAATGTTTATTTTATTGTGGTCAGTGAGTTAAACTAAAAAGCTGTGGGCTTAATGCTACTTTAGGGTTTGATTTTTATTAGCATATAGGCCAATTCACTGTGTGTGTTGGAAGTGTTGGCACCAACTTCAACTGACTTCCCGAAAAAAAATTCCAAATTGTTTGGCAGGATTAATAATAAATACTTGGGAATATCCAGAGATATATATAAAACATCTGTGGTCAGGAAACCTCACCAGATGGACTTATTAGTCAAAACCGCATTTTCTGTGCACATGTGAAGCTTGCAGGGTCAGCTGATTGGATAGCTTTGAACTGAGGGTTATAGATCTGCCTAAGTATCATGCTAAGTGTAGATTTTTAAAAAATCTTTTATATGTGTGTAGCACCCTCCTAGTTTAGAGCAGGCTGCTAGGTAAATTTAGTTCAGCTCCTCTGTAAACAGTTTGAGCCGGGGTTGATCACTTACGGTAGATCTTCTCAGGGTTTTACAGGCTGCTGCTCTGTTACTTACCAATGTCATCTAGAGATTTCTTGAACATAGTGGGAGGAAGGACAGAGTCTGCAGCCTGAATTTTTATCTAATGCTAGCCAATCCCTGGAGAGATGTACCCAGAGGATGAAGAGAGAGAGATCATAAGTAGTAAGAGGCCCGAGCATCAGGGGCAGTACTCCTAGGTCCAGTCCTGGAGGAGGAGCAGTTGGTTAAGGAGAAAGCTCATGAGAGAGCCAGGATGAAGCTGTGGGATAGAGACCCCAGTTCTGCAGAGGTTCTTTAAAACTCTGGAAAGAGTATAGGTCACAGTCAGCCTAGAGATCCAGTGGGACATTTCTTTTGCAAGTGCAGTGCAGCCAGAGGTTGTGTATAGGAGCCAGAAGTTAAACAGTCCTCAAGTTAAACAGTTTCATAGTTATAGGGTACCCATGCTCCCCGTCTCTATCTATTGTTCTCCAATGAAACACAAAAAAAAACCCCTAGACTGATCTTTTGAGCCATCAGAAGAATGCGGAAAATGCTGTGTGCCTGGCTGTGTGTGCTCTAAGGGAGGAAATAGGAGCAAATTTACCAGCGACTCTTGAGGGGGTAGCGCTACATGTGCTCAAAATAGGGTTTGCCAGCTAAGTGTTTGTTCTTGGGTCTGAGTTTTTGGTCTGTGATTTGAATCTACAGACCCGGACACATGCATGGCAAATAGTATTCATTATGTGCATATTGCTGTGAACTGACTGCTCCAAGATTATTTCTCTTTAAAAGTAAGCTGTAATAGTTTTGGGTTTATTTTGTTATTTATTTATTTTTTTTGATTGTGCAGGTGGTGCAATGATCTGCTGGAGACCTGAGTTGCTGCACTTGGCATGAGAACAGCAGTCTGAATCTTCAGCATGTTGCCAGCCAACAGCAGTTTCCTTCAATTTTAGTGGATAACTCCGCAAAAAAAAAATTGCAAATAAAAAAAGTGTAGGATATGCAATTGCGACACAAGCTATACTTTAGTTGAATGTTCTTAAAAATGACCTTTCCTTTTCAATCTGTAGCCGCTGTAGTTTTCTGTAAAATGCAATATGGCAACTTGGAGGCGTTCTGTAAGCATGTGATGTAAAGAACACCCCCAGAAATGTCATTTTCTGCTTGTGTGATTGGCTTACTGATTTTCCCAGAAGTCTGCACTAAGATACAAGTCAGATTTTAGCCACCCCCTGCGATAAAAATTACATTTTTGGCATGATACTCCCAAAGGGAAACCACGTCTAAAGGGATGGAAAACCTGCCACTTTCCTCATTAGTTCTCTGCAAGTGCAGAAGCTAATTGATAATCATAAATCACTCCCATTTTCTTTCCATATGGACACAGACAAACAGCTAGTTCTTTAGAATACCAAAATGTAGGAATCTGCAACAAAGTTTGTTAAAATCCTTGCAATGTGCTATGATTAGCCAGAGCGGAATGTTTTTTTCTTTTTTTCTCCACAAAAGTGGAGTTACTCCTTAACCGCTCAGTTTATGTATTCTTCTACATATTTTTGGTAATAAAAATCGCAAGTGTATATTGATTGGTTTGCGCAAAAGTTATAGCGTCTACAAAATAGGGGATAGATTTATAGCATTTTTATTATTTTTTTTTTTTTACTAGTAATGGCGGCGATCTGCGATTTTTATCGGGACTGCGACATTATGGCGGACACATCGGACACTTTTGACACATATTTGGGACCATTGACATTTATACAGCGATCAGTGCTATAAAAATGCACTGATTACTATAAAAATGTCACTGGCAGGGAAGGGGTTAACATTAGGGGGTGATCAAGGGGTTAACTGTATTCCT
This sequence comes from Lithobates clamitans, assembly GCA_037952925.1. Classification (NCBI taxonomy): domain Eukaryota; kingdom Metazoa; phylum Chordata; class Amphibia; order Anura; family Ranidae; genus Lithobates; species Lithobates clamitans. The sequence continues at coordinate 532,348 of JBBGZY010000096.1, read as the reverse complement.
TCTCTGTGTTCTAACTGAAGGGGGAGGGGACTATCTAGGGGATATGACAGGTCGCTGTTCATACTTTGTATGAAGATACGATCAGTCTCTTCTCCCCTCAGAGAACCGGGATCTGTGTGGTTACACACACAGATCCAGGTTCTCGGTGTGTCACGAGCGACCGCAGGAGCCCGGTGATCATCGCGTCCGCCGGGCACTCGCATCGGCTCCGTGAGCGCGCCCCTAGTGGCCACAGGGCGTAGCGACGTAACATAACGTCATTTCGCCCAGCCGTGCCATTCTGCCGCAGTAAAACTGCAGCATCTGGTCAGCAAGCGGTTAAAGGATAAGTTCACCTTTTAAAAAAATAATATATGTGCATTTTTTGCAGGTAAAAAAAAATGTGCATTTCATATTTTTTTTTTGTAAGAGCCTGGAAAGCATTGCACCCGCATTCAGAAGATCGTGGGTGCAATGCAGAGCTCCTGCAGACTGTCTGTGTAAGCTACAGTCCATATTCCTATCGCACACGTTCCTGGAATGAGCTCTTAAGCTACTGGGTGCTGTATCAACCACCAGCTGTGTACTGGAACCTGTAGGATATGTAGATATTCACCAGCACACCAAGGATCTGTTTCATCCAAACTGTTTTTGTTCAAGAAAGATCACATCACAAAATGGTGGGGCACTACACCATTCTGTGATGTGATCTTTCTTGAACAAAAAATGTTTGGACGAAATTGATGATTCTTGGTGTGCTGGTGAATATCTACAGTACATGTCTGTGTAGGCTGCTTGCCTGTACGGGCAGGCAGTTACACAATGACAGGAAGAATCAATGCACTACCAGAGCGCTCAACAGTGCCCTAGTAGCTCATTGAAAACTAAAGGATGTCGGTACTTGTTGGTCATTCACTCACAGAACTCTGTGAATGAATGATGACATTGTGTGGGAAGATCCCCGGCCCACTGTCACATGGGCGGAATCAAAAAGCAGATGCAGGAGTGGGAACATGTTACATGGTCCACCATAAAAACAGGTGGAACGTGTAACATATTTCCAAAGGTGAACTTATCCTCTAAACTAGGGTTGCACCGATATACTAAGCATTTACACAAGTATCAGTACTCGTGCAAATGCTCTGATACCTGAAACTGATACTTTCTGGCTTGGTTCTTTCAGCTGAAAGGTGAAATGTAAAAAAAAACAAAACTGGCAATTATCGGTTGGTAAAAAAAAATCTGCCATAATCTATACTTGTTTTCCACACTGACTGCGTGACAAAAATAAAAAGGAAGACCTCATTTGAGCTTTAAGGTTGTAGCTTTCCAAGTATAATTGGTTAGTTATAAAGGGAAACCCATTATGGTGATGTAGCCAGGAGCTAGATACCTATCTATTCCTGTAGGCCTATTGAAGGAGCAGTGGCTCCGAGCGCGTAGCCTTCTCTCAACCTCCCTGCAAGCCCTCCTCCCTGAATGATCCCTCCCCTGGATACCGAACCCGGAAGCGGACGGACGACCTGTGACGTCACGCACGCTCCACATGCGCTCCACGCCGGCCCCTAGTCCCTTCCTGATGGCCACAGAAGGAGCTCCCAGCTGGTAATCCACCTTCTGCAGCCCAGCATCCCTGCAACGTCACCACCACAGCATCAGAGGGAACACCGAGGACCACATACCTTTACAGATGAGCCTTTTATATGTTTTTATCCTGTAAGTGTGTTTTTACCTGGTGTCATTAAACATCATTTGTTAATACTACACATAATAAATATCTCTCTAATCCATGAAATCCATTACTGTGTAGTCACGTATTTGCAATAAAAGATACATTTTAAGTGCCTGGGCATAATGACCGCCAAAACAAGACTGCCGCCTGTCACAGCCAACCCTTCATGGTGACTATGTTAGGAAATGTTTCTGTAATTATATTAAGTGCTGTAGCACTTTGGAATGCAATCATTTTAAATGCTAAATTTGTAATTTCCAGATGGCTGTAAATGACACGAGTCTCTCTGTCTGTCTCCATCCCGCCATCCGCTCATCCATCCCTCCATCGCGTAGTCTCAATAAAGTTCAATTGTATCTTTCTTTCTCACTCTGCACCCACCCCACTCTGCACCCACCTCACTCTGCACCCACCTCACTCTGCACCCACCTCACCCCTGAATTCTGCACATAGAGCACCCCCAACCCTGCACTCTGTACATAATGCACCCCTCAATGCTAGTGCAGTTTGGCCACAAGCGCAATTTGCACTGAGAGGTTATGATGTGTAGTAACCTCTAGCAACTAATCAGTGAGCAATAATGATTTGCAGTAACCTTTAGAATCCAATTAGTGAGCAGTAATGATGTTCTGTAACCTCTAGTAACTAATCTGTGAGCTGTAATGATGTGTTGTAATCTCTGGCAGCCAATCACAATCGCTGCCTGATCTGCTGCAGTAAACTCATTTTGAGTCTAGCTGGGGGGGGGGCCCAATAAAAATCTTTGCCCAGGGTCCAATCAATATTAAAGATGGCCCTGGTTGGAGTCCTGATAAAAATTGCTGATCACCGCCATTACTTATAAAACAAAAATTAATAATAAAAACGCCATAAATCTATCCCCTATTTTGTAGACGCTATAACTTTTGCATAAACCAATCAATATACACTTATTGCGATTTTTTTTTTTTTTTTTTTTAACCAAAAATTTGTGGAATATCATATCGGCTTAAACTGCGAAAGAAATTTGTTTTTTATATATATTTTTTGGAGATATTTAGTATAGCAAAAAGTAAAAAATATGGCTTTTTTTCAAAAAAAAAAAAAACCGCAGAGGTGATCAAATACCACCAAAAGAAAGCTCTATTTTGTTTGGGTACAACATCGTTGGTCATTAAGGGAGTAAAATCTTCCGGGGCTGAAGTGGTTAAAGTAGTGCCAGCATAGGCAGCCTTTACTGTCCTAAGCACACACATAGGATGTATTTATAAATAAAAATAGTAAAGCTGTTCATCCATCAAAACTGCATGTAATTAGTTATTTTAGAATGGGACAATATAAAATGTTCTCAGGGTATAGTTCCTGTGGATCGATGTGTAAATGTGGAAAATACTGCATTGTACCTGCTGGATGGAAAGTGTCAAAGTGTGGGCGTTTCAGCATTGGATACACAAAACTTCAGTAAGTGAAAAAGATAATTTGCAAGCATCACCCCTGCAAGTTCTTCCTGTCCTGCTATAATAAAGAAAAAAGTTTGCTTTTTTAACCACTTCAGTACCAAGCTTGTAATATCCCCTCATTACCAGGCCATTTTTCAGTTTTTTAGTGCTGTGACCGTTTGACAGTTACTTGATCACACAAGACTGCACCCAAATTCATTTTATATCATTTTTTGAGACCAATAGAAATTTACTTTGGTGGTGTTTAATAAACGTTTTTATTTTTTTACAATATAAAAATCCAAAAATGTTGAAAAAAAAGTTTTTTGTTATATAACGTATCAAATAAAAATGCCAGGACATTACAAACACCCCCAAAATTACACTTTTGTTTTGGAAAGTAGACACCTCAAAGTGACCTAATTGTTTGCCCTAAGTTTCTGGAAATTAAGAAACATGGCACAAGGAAATGGTACACTAGATACAGGTCATACAGGTTGTACAGGTCATACACAGCTCGCCATGAATCTGCCACCACAATGCCTTCATTCATGCCCCATAATTGATAAATACTCCTTCCCCTCCATTATGAGATAAGGGGGAGGCCTCTTAAATATAAACACTACAGTGTTTATATTTGTGATTGCTGTGATTGTGATTTGCAGGGGCGTTGCTAGGTGGCAAAAAGACCAGGGGCTTCAGCCCGAAGTCCAAGGCCGGAAACGGGGAGGGGGGGTGTACACGTGACGCAGGCTTTTTTTTTAGGCTGGGCCGTGACCTACCTGACCTACATACACTGATGGTAGTTGACAGTAGTGACCTACATACACAGCCCTACCTACTCTGCCCTACCTACACTGACCTACCTTCACTGACCTACACTGACCTACCTACACTGACCTACCTACACTGATGGTAGTGACCTACCTACACTGATGGTAGTGACCTACCTACACTGACCTACCTACACTGACGGTAGTGACTTACCTACACTGACCTACATACACTGACCTACCTACACTGATGGTAGTGACCTACCTACACTGACCTACATACACTGACAGTAGTGACCTACCTACACTGATGGTAGTGACCTACCTACACTGACCTACCTACACTGACGGTAGTGACCTACCTACCCTGATGGTAGTGACCTGCCTACACTGACCTACCTACACTGACGGTAGTGACCTACCTACACTGACCTACCTACACTGACCTACCTACAATGACAGTAATGACCTACCTACACTCACGGTAGTGACCTACCTACACTGACCTACCTACACTGACCAGCCTGACCTACCTACAGTGACATTTACATACAGTGACCTACCTACAGTGACCCACCTACACTGACCTGCCTGACCCACATACACTGACATTTACATACACTGTCTCCCTGTCTGACCTACCTCAGCCATGGTGTGCGGTGTCACAGCAGCCAGGCAGTCAGTCAGTTAGAGGAGGAGCCCAGGAGGAGAGGAGAGCGGCCCGTCCGAGCGCCGAGCGGGGATGTGGCGCGGCAGCCGCACTGTAATTCCCACCTTCTGGAGCCTGCAGCGCCTATGATGGATGTCACACGTCCCGCGGTCCCAGCATTGGACCAGGGGGACATCCATCATAGATGTTGCAGGCTCCAGAAGGCGGGACCTGCTATGGCACTCGGCCAAACTCGGCGGCGCTCGGGATCAGATTGGTCCTGTCGCTCGCCGCTCGGGGCTTACAATGGAGAGCTGCATGCCTGAGGCTCGGGGTTTTTCGGGGTCACATTCGGGCTTCAGCCATGTCTAGCCACCCCCTCCAACGCCCCTGGTGCCTTGTGATCTGAGCCATTCAGTCACAGTTGAGATCAAAGCCAATCTTCAGCCAGTCTTCAGGGTTTGCGGGTTCCGGGGGTTTGAATGTCCATGCCATGATGACGTAATTCCCGCACATGCACATGGGAGCCATGGCAGCGGCACATTGCTCTGAAGGGTGGGTATTAAGGGAGCATTGTCAAATACAACCAGGAGTGTGTAATGCAGAGTGGCAGGGTTTGGGCACAGGGTTTAGGAGTGCATCATCGTGTTGCCATGGCTATTTGTAGTGACTTTATAGCCATATTATGGAGTTAGATTTTTAGCCCATATGATGTTACAAGCTAAGCCCCCCCCCCCATTGATATGCAAATGTACCAGTTGGACTGGTAGCAGAGGAAGTAGGGGGAGGAGATTAGGTTTTGAAAGAAGAATGTAGGCAGACAAAAAGGAGTTGGTTTTGGAAGGCAAAGAGGCAAGATGTGGCTGCCAGAAGCTGGAGAAGTTTTGAGTTTGGACCTTGACCAAGGAACCATGAAGGACATTACATCTTGATCTCAAAGTTGAATAACTGTTTAGTTTACTTAATGCGTACATATTGTACATGCTTATATTTTGCTACAAAGCATAATTGGCTTGTGCATGTTGTAGGCATATTTTGTAAGCTATGAATTGTGTTGTATTGTGTATCCTACGGTTGTATGTGCAGCTTTTCTGTTTTAGTAAAGCACTGATACACTACTGAAGTCTATGCTTCCTTGGTTTTACCGCAAGAACCTTTAATAGATAGACAAAAGCAAAACAATCATGCACAGGGTTCAGGGGTGCGCTACACACAGAGTGGTTCAGGAGTGCATATCTCACAGGCCAGTTTACAACCAGATATGTCCGCCCCCCAAATTATTCCCAAACATCTATCCCAGTGCCAGAAACAAAGGTCTGCTGCTGAAGAGCAGGTACAACTTACAGCAAGAGTGTGGAGAGTGCAGGTTGGGGGTGAAGGCTTCAGAATGAGCTTCTTCCGCAAGAATAAATCCCTCCCATCCTCCTTTGCTGTCATAGGGATAGTGCAGGACAGGTGGGGTTCTGTGGGAGATGTGTGCCATTGCTTGTAAATACAGAAGCCGGGCTTCTGTGTTTACAAATGACAGTGGTGAGCACAAGGCTAGTGCCAGAGTTAGCCTTGATTGTAGCTGACAGGCTTGAGCCTGCAGAGAGAGAGAGAGAGAGAGAGAGAGAGAGAGAGTGCATGTGTGTTTTGTTTTTCAGACAGACAGACCCTAGGGTTGAGAGAAGATGATAAACAGGTAGCAAAACCTGTGAAGAATAAAAAGAGCTTTTTACTTTTTTTTTTCATCTCGGAAAAACCCCTATCAAGTTTTCATCTGCCATCTGTGTTCTACATTTCCTAAATTTCCTGTCCTGTAGAGACAACAGACAAATTAGAGAAATCCCTTCTTCCTATTGGAAGATTTCCTCTCTGTTCCTGTTACAGTAGCAATTCTGATTTCAGAATTTCCCCTTTATAAATAAAGAGAATAGAGCATAAGGCATTCCAAAGTGTATAGTGATATTACCGCGCCAACCCTAAAAACGTGAGCAGCCAACACAACAATCAGACCAATTGTGTAGTAAAATGTGAATAAAAGTGTAGCGCTGGTGATGAATAATAAACTGAGAATAATCAGAATGTGAATCTGTGTGTCAAGTAGTGCCTTAAATGCTAATGTGACACTCAAAAAATAAATAAAATAGAAAAAAGGAATATATGTAGTCAAACATATATCAAGTTGCAACAATGCGACTGTGCCAAAATCAGAGTCGCACAAATCACTCTAAAAATATAATATAGAACATGGAATACCAGTATTCAAACGTATGATGTGCATAAATGGTATTAACAATACTTGTGACAAAAATGCAACTTCAAGTCCCAATGAGTCTCACACATTCAATTGGATATTCAAAACAAGTATCATATGTTCCGAATCCCCATGATACAGAAGTGTGAGCCCTCAATGATAAATGCAAACAGGTGTGTAGGCTAGTGTCTATTAAAACACATAAAATTAAAAAAAACTTAAAATATGTGGAACAAATTGATGATAAAAGATAGAAGGGAAGCTATTTCAGCAGCTTTCTATATGATGGCAATACTAGAGGTCACCAAATGCCAAATGTGGAAACATGGATAAACAAATAACAATATGAACAATAAATGCCCAATGTTTCAAAACTGGTAAATGTCCCAAATTGAATTGTATAATGCAGACATGGTATTTAGCATATGAAGTCCATGCTATTATGCAGAGTGAAAGTTCATATAGATGAGGATATTATAATAATAATATCCCAAATCTCTGTATGCTTCTCAAGAGCTCTAGGATGAAGCTACCATTCAGGTTAGTGCCTTCATATTGATAACAGTAAAAGGTAGGTAAAGATGAAGTACTCTTAGCAGCGGTGGTGGACTCACACGCCGTGAGCGGTGAGTCAAATGCGCTTGTACCGCCAAGCGGTAGATGTAGGTCCGGTCCAAATCGATGGAATATTTCAGCTGGAAGGAGGGCCTCCACACCATGCGGAGGCTCTCTTTTTTCTTTTTCTTTTATATTTTGGGAACTGCCATTTATTGCGAGGACTGTGGATGACGACCAAAGCCCTCCACATCTCAGAGTAAGTTCATTTTCCTTGGTGAGTAGAGTTCCAGGCCCTCCTTCCAGCTGAAATATTCCATCGATTTGGACCGGACCTACATCTACCGCTTGGTGGTACAAGCGCATTTGACTCACCGCTCACGGCGTGTGAGTCCACCACCGCTGGTAAGAGTACCTCATCTTTACCTACCTTTTACTGTTATCAATATGAAGGCACTAACCCGAATGGCGGCTTCACCCTAGAGCTCTTGAGAAGCATACAGAGATTTAGGATATTATTATTATTATAATATCCTCATCTATATGAACATTCACTCTGCATAATAGCATGGACTTCATATGCTAAATACCATGTCTGCATGATACAATTCAATTTGGGACATTTACCAGTTTTGAAACATTGGGCATTTATTGTTCATATTGTTATTTGTTTATCCATGTTTCCACATTTGGCATTTGGTGACCTCTAGTATATAAAGAGCTGCTGAAATAGCTTCTCTTCTATCTGTTATCACCATTTTTTTCCCACATATTTTATTTTTTTAAATTTTTTTTTTAAATTTATTTTATGTATTTTAATAGACACTGGCCTACACACCTGTTTGCATTTATCATTGAGGGCTCACACTCTTGTATCATGGGGATTCGGAACATATGATACTTGTTTTGAGCATCCAATTGAATGTGTGAGACTCATTGGGACTTGAAGTTGCATTTTTGGCACAAGTATTGTTAATACCATTTATGCACATCATGCGTTTGAATACTGGTATTCTATGTTCTATATTATATTTTTAGAGTGATTTGTGTGACTCTGATTTTGGGCACAGTCGCATCGTTGCAACTTGATATATGTTTGACTACATATATTCCTTTTTTCTATTTTATTTTTTTTTTTTGAGTGTCACATTGGCATTTAAGGCACTACTTGACATACAGATTCACATTCTGATTATTCACAGTTTATTATTCACCACCAGCACTACATTTTTATTCACAGATCATAAGGCATACCTGAGAACTCTGAGCCTTGGGGTCAGCCCCTGAAAGTTCGATAAGTTTGTTCACCATTATCTGTTCTTGGCAACTTTTATCAGGAACAGATCTAAGCCTCACTAAGGGCTATTCTGCAGTTCATTTTTCTGAGAATATAATTGAGCTTCTATTTATGTGAACAGTATCATACATTTTTATCTCTAACAGAAGGGCGTTTTACAATAAACATAATCTATTATATGGGAATTACACAGGAAAACCACATTTTATCACTGTTATCACAGCAAAATTAAGTTTTGTTTACAGGTGACTGGTGTGTAAGTGTAAATAGTTTTAATTTGATATAAAATACAGTTCCTATAAAGCTAAGTTAGCAAACTGCTAAATAAAGGTTCCATCTACATATGTGTGGTGTCTTACCTGCTTAAATATTCATTGATCTGCTCAGCCAGTCCTGCAAATAAGGTGTCCACTGACAGACAGCATATCTAGTTCCTGCCTTCCCTGTGATCCGTCTACAAACTACACTGCAGCTGAGCATTACAAGTTAGCCTGGGTACAGTGATGGGGAACCTTGGCACCCCAGATGTTTTGGAACTACATTTCCCATGATGCTCAACTACACTGCAAAGTCCGTGAGCTTCATGGGAAATTTAGTTCCAAAACATATGGGGTGCCAAGGTTCACCATCACTGGCCCAGTCCCAACCTGTTATTGGAGAATGTAGGCAAAGAAACACACTGATGTTGAATTCATTACTCTGCTCCCTCTTCTTGTCAGGAAGCTCCCAGCACTGCACAACACAGTACAGTCCGATTGTCTCTTGGTACTGCCCCTTGCTTTTGGAGTCCTCAAAGTGATATTAAACCTTCAGTTTCACTAAGCACTTTCAGCAGGTTGTAAAGGCATGACATGTCTTACCATAGTCATATCGCCCCTTCAACTTCCTAAATACTTACCTGAGTCCTGTTTCGATCCAGCACTGTGCTCATCTGAAGCAGCACTGGTTCTCTCTCCCTTTCTTCACAGGCACAGAGACAGCAGTGAGAGCTACTGCTACTGTCAATCATATCCTGTAAGGAGGGAGCGGAGGGTGGGGCTGAGCCACTCTGTGTTTGCCTTGGATGCACACAGCCAGAGGCATATCTAGTGAAAATGGCGCCTATGGCAAGCACTGAAACTGTGCCTCTGTCAAAACATTTGAAACCCATCTTTCAGTTAACCTTAACAAAAAAAAAAACAGCTAACAAAACTACAAGTCAAGCTCTTTAATCTTTCAATTGACAAATTATTGATTGGCATTGATAAGCTGCACTAATTGGCACTAATAGGCTGCACTGATGAGGCAGCACTAACACTGATAGGCAGCACAGATGAGCTGAACTGATGGGCATTAATAGGTGACACTGGCACTGACAGGTGGCACCAGGCCTGGACTGGGACAAAATATAGGCCCGGGCATTTTAGACTGAGCAGCCAACTTTTTCAGGGACCTTGGGGGGGTGGGGGGGGGGTCGGATAGACATTCGCGGGGATGGCTGTGTCCGTCCTCCACACTGTAATGTGCAGGGACACTGTGATATAGTGTAGGGGCACTGCAATGATTACAGTTCCGGCCGACGGTCGCCGCTTACCGGCACTGGCACTAATGAGCTGCACTAATGAGCACTTGTAGTAATAGGCCTAGGAAGCACTGACAGTCCCCCCCCCCCCCGCCCTCCCTCTCAAACAGTTAACCCATTTCAGCCAGACCCAGTACACTGAGCTGCACTTATCTGCCTCACTTCCCCAGCCCCATGCAGAGGCAGAGCTTACTTGTTCTTGTACTTGTACAGCGCTTCCTCCTCCTTGTTTGCAGCGGTGCCGCCCACACTCCTTTCCCACCAGCTCCTCGGGCCGGCTTCTGGATGACGTCATGCTGCCCCGGACTTCAAGGGGAGGAGCGCGCTCAGCCTCAGTGCACTAGTATAGAGGCTATGCAGCGCAGCGTTCTCTGCAAGGCAATGTATGTAGCGGCCGCCGCCGTGGGCCGGCTTACTGTCTTGGGCCTATAATTCAGCTGTCTGGCGAGACTGCAAGGCAATGTAGTAACTGGCCAGTAATTGTGTGTAGAATCTCTATGGGGCCGATATTATGGTAGGGGCCTGGAGCTGCAGCTCCAATAGCCCCTGTGTTAATTCGGCTCTGGGAAGAAGACACACCCTGGTAAGTCAGTACCTTGCTGCCCAACCACTCATGAGCGCCCCCTTCATATGGCACCCATGGCACTTGCCATATGTGCCATATCCTGGATACGCCACTGCACACAGCCCAGTCTGGGAGCGAGCCCACAGGTGTGCCACCATAAGTATAACATGTTTATTATTTTAATTTAAAAAAAAAGTTATCATTTACAACCACTTTAATCACGTACAGAGTATACAGCTTTTTATCTTTTAATCCTTGCCTGTGATCCAGTTTAAGCTGCCCCAGGTTTCCAGTTTCCGAGTGATTCCTCTTCTTCTTCTTTTTGCAGGATCCTATGGGCTCACCCTTGAATGAAGGGACTAGAGTTTTGTCTCCCTGCATTGTTTGCATCAATATAAACACACAGCACCATAGCCTAAGACGGCATGAACTCCCCTGCTCTTTCCCCTCCCTTCTCCAAGCTAACAGACTGGTAGGAGACTTCACTGTCTACTGCTATTTCCTGTAAAGACCAGAAGTTCAGGGAAGCAGCACTGAAAAAGCAGGAGCCAGCAGCACCTAAAGTAGTGAACTTCAAGTGCTGGGGTAGGAATAAAGAAATACTTTACAGGGAAATGTTTATTTCACTGTGTTTAATGTGTTAACAAATGGCTCAAGAGGCTAACAAATGCTAAGAGTTTAATACTACTTTAAGCCAGTTGTATGCAAAAAATATTGAATTATGTTTTAATAAATCTATAATTGGATTAAATGGCTTTTCATCTACCTTTGTGTGAAAAGATCCTTGCTGTCCATTCCAGGAGTTTCAAAAAAGTGTACCATTCCTTTTATGATGGGAAAGCCTCAACAACTTTCCTGCCCCTCATTCATTTTCTTTATTTAAAGTATTTAACTTATTCCTGAACCCTTTCATTCCGTTCGCTTCATTCCTCCAACACGTCAATTAGTAACCCTATTCCATTTTCTAGTTTATTGCATCAACTACATCTCTACTTAACCTATTACATCTCATAATATAATAAAACAAGATCTACTACATTTCTTCCTAACCCCATTCCATACTATAATGTAATCCATCTCCTACATCTCTTCCCAACCACATTCCATCCCATAGCATAAAATATTTACTACATCTCTTCCTAACCCAATTCCATCCCATAGTATAATATATCTACTACATCTCTTCTTAACCTCATTCCATTGCATAGTATAACATATCTACTACGTACATCTATTCCCAAACCCCATTCCATCCCATAGTACAATCCATCTACTGCATCCCTTCCTATCCCCATTCCATCCTATTGTATAATCCATTGTGATAGGACACAGAGTTTGCATGGGCAGGGCTACAGATCATTTATTTTGAGAGGAGAAAACAAACTTCTGACAGCTTTCTCCAGGTTTTGCCATTTTTCGGATGGGGCTCTGTAGTTTGGAGGTTTCTAAGAGTTTTGGATGGGGCGGAATCTCCAACCCTGTGCCTGGGTGTTGTGGATAGCCAGCAGGGTGTGTGCCCAGGTGCACACAGCCCATATGAACATGAAAGAGACAGAAGGCGCGTGGGCCTAGCGCATTATCCCCAAACAAAGGCTTTATTAATATACAAAGGTAGGTATTATACTCACAAAAATGGTCTTGATTATAAGCCTATCACAATATTCCTCCACATGGGTCCATAAAACATCCACATCTCATGGGACTATCCTGTAGAGGCATAGACTAACGCATTTCGAGGAGTTCCTCTTCCTCAGAGCCAGCTTGCTTGCTTTTTTGTGGTGTACTGGATTGAAAGTGCCAGCCCTGGGGGTGTGCCCTGCCTGCCCAGTACTCATTCCTTGTGCAATCAGCAGCACATTATGTAGTAAACTCAGGCACACTCACATCCGACATGGTTGCAGCAGCATCTTCTCTATACGCACACATGTGTGTGTGTGTGTGTGTGTGTGCGTTTGTGTGTGTATACGTGCTTACAATAAATCTACCACCACTCATGTAGTTGTGTGTGTATGTGCGTACATGTATGTATACATGCATATACACTTCTAACATTTCATGTTTTCTAGCACTTGCATGTATGGGTAGCCTTCTTTTTTTTTTTTTCAAAAATATTATATATCTTCATTTTATTCCATGTCATCATAATGTGGCTCCACATGTGAGTTCAAACAAGCACAAATAATATAAGATATACTGCTTCTATAACCCTTTCCCTTGTGAGTTATACCATTTATATCACTTACTGTATAGCAATTATACCAGTCTTTTTACCTATATATAACCATTTAGCATAATATAGCTGATGAGATTCTACCTATTGTAATTAACATGTTTTAACTTTTATGGTACTGTGGATGTGTTGTGATTGGTAGGGTGCTCTGTCCATGCCCACGGGGCAGGCAGGGTACACCCCCAGGGCCGGCACTATCAATCCAGTACACCACATATAAGCAAGCAAGCTGGACTTGTTTCCTAGGCTCTGAGGAAGAGGAACTCCTCGAAACGCATTAGTCTATGCCTCTACAGGATAGTCCCATGAGATGAGGACGGTTTTATGGAACCATGTGGAGGAATATTGTGATATGCTTTTATTCAAGACCATTTTTGTGAGTATATAACCTACCTTGTATATTAATAAAGCCTTTGTTTGGGGATAATGCACTAGGCCGATGCACCTTCTGTCTCTTTCATGCTCTAGTGCTTCGGATTCCCCAGTCTGTGGAGGGCAGTCTGTGGAGGGCAGCGAGGAGTGCATTATTCAATTTAAAGAGTCAGAATAAAGAGTTCATGATCATATAGAGGCCCACTGCACAGTGCAGGAGATCGAACTGCCCATATAACATAGTTACAGGATTAGTCTAGTTGGAAAAAGATACAAGTCCATCTTTTTGAACCAATAAAAGGGGGGGATCATACAATCCTATATACGCAATCCTATGCCCACAGCTCATCCAGAGGAAGGCAAAAAAAAACCTAGCAAAGCTTGACCCAATTTGCTCCATCAGGTGTAAAAATGACTTCCTGATCCCCCGAGAGGCAATCGGATATTCCCTTGATCAATTTTACACATAAGGCCCCTTTCAATTGTGGGACTTTTCCTGCAACTTTGGACATCAGAGTCGCATGACAAGTCAAACCCCATGATTCCCAATAATAACCATTCATATCTGTGCGACTTCAAAGTAGTCCTGGCCTGTACTACTTTGGTCCTACTTTGATGCGAGTTGAGGTCCATAGCCCTCAAGTTTACACAGGCATTCCCTGAAATCGTGGCAAAATTGTGTCAAAATTGCGGCGGCAAAATCATGCAACTTTCAAGTCACGGCAGTGTGAAAGGGGCCTAAAAGCTAGTATACAATTATATTATGTACATTTGGGAAAATATCCTGACCTTTTTTAAAGCAATCCATATTTTCACAGCTCTTCTTACTTTGAAGAAACCTTTCCATGTTTGGAGATTAAATCTCTTTTCCTCTAGACGTAAAGAGTGCCTCCTTGTCCACTGTGATGACCTTAAAGTGAATAACTCAACACCAAGTTCACTATATGGGCCAATTATGTACAGTATCTCACAAAAGTGAGTACACCCCTCATAATTTTGTAAATATATTATTATATTTTTTCATGTGACAAAACTGAAGAAATGACACTTTGCTACAATGTAAAGTAGTGAGTGTACAGCTTGTATAACAGTGTAAATTTGCTGTCCCCTCAAAATAACTCAACACACAGCCATTAATGTCTAAACCGCTGGCAGCAAAAGTGAGTACATCCCTAAGCGAAAATGTCCAAATTGGGCCTAATTAGCCATTTCCTGTTTCATGTGACTCATTAGTGTTACAAGGTCTTAGGTGTGAATGGGGAGCAGGTGTGTTAAATTTTGTGTTATCCCTCTCACTCTCTCAAACTGGTCACTGGAAGCTCAACATGGCACCTCATGGCAAAGAACTCTCTGAGGATCTGAAAAAAAAGAATTGTTGCTCTACATAAAGATGGCCTAGGCCAGGGCTCAAAATTTTAAGTCCTGAGCTACTAGTCAGGCCTCAAGGGTTACTCACCACCAGTTGCCCCACCCAACCCCTACCACGTCCCTAATTTCTCCCCTAAACACGCCCTCATAAATTATCTCATGAAATGACACTTAAATGTTTTATGCAGAATTAAGTTCTAAAAATAAATATTACAAACAACTTTATCCATGCCCATCAGTCCAGCCTCACCTGTGCTCATCAATGCAGCCTCACCTGTGTCCATCAACGCAGCCTCACCTGTGTCCTCCAATGCAGTCTCACTTGTGTCCACCAATGTAGCCTACCTGTGTCCACCAATGTAGCCTACCTGTATCCACCATGCAGCCTACCTGTGTCCACCAATGCAGCCTGCCTGTGTCCACCAATGCAGCCTGCCCATCTCCACCAATGCAGCCTGCCCGTGTCCACCAATGCAGCATGCCCGTGTCCACCAATGCAGCCTGCCTGTGTCCACCAATGCAGCCTGCCCCTGTCCACCAATGCAGCCTGCCCGTGTCCACCAATGCAGCCTGCCCGTGTCCATCATGCTGCTTACCTGTGTCCACCATGCAGCCTACTTGTGTACACCATGCAGCCTACCTGTGTCCACCATGCAGCCTACCTGTGTCCATCATGCAGGGGAACAGAGAAGGGGAAGAGGATTGCCAGCCGGATGATCAGAGCACCAAGGAACATCACTGGAACAGCTTTCATTTCAATAGCAGTGTTTTCCTGCCGCTCTGCGTCACATACAGCCCTGCCCCCTGGCTGGAGAACTTTGATACACGTCACTCGTCCCGGGATTGGATGGGTGATCTGCTTATCAAAGTCCTGGGACCAGGGAGCGGTTTGTGTGTGACAGCGAGTGTGGGGAACACTCTGCTATTGAAATAAAAGCCGCTAGTGATGTTCCTCTCGCTCTGATGCACCGACCGCCTGCTTTCCTCTCTCTTCCCCTCAACGAGCGCTGGAAGAAGGACTCCCATACAACACCGCATGCCGGCGGTGCTCGTCCCCCCCGCTCCCAGGAAGCCCTTCCTCGCCAGTACTCAAAATCGACTCGCAAAATGCAGGCGGGTGGAATTTTTGAGGGCTGGCCTAGGCTATAAGAAGATTGCCAAGACCCTGAAACTGAGCTGCAGCACAGTGGCCAAGGCCATACAGTGGTTTAACAGGACAAGTTTCATTCGGAACAGGCCTCGCCATGGTCGACCAAAGAACAGAAGTTGAGTGCACGTGCTCAGCATCATATCCAGAGGTTGTCTTTGGGAAATAGACGTATGAGTGCTGCCAGCATTGCTGCAGAGGTTAAAGGGGTGGGAGGTCAGCTTGTCAGTGCTCAGACCATACGCCGCACACTGCATCAAATTAGTCTGCATGGCTGTCGTCCCAGAAGGAAACGTCTTCTAAAGATGATGCACAAGAAAGCCCGCAATCAGTTTGCTGAAGACAAGCAGACTAAGGACATGGATTACTGGAAACATGTACTGTGGTCTTATGAGACCAAGATAAACTTATTTGGTTCAGATGGTGTCAAGCGTGTGTGGCGGCAACCAGGTGAAGAGTACAAAGACAAGTGAGTCTTGCCTACAGTCAAGCATGGTGGTGGGAGTGTCATGGTCTGGGGCTACATGAGTGCTGCCGGTACTGAGGAGCTACAGTTCACTGAGGGAACCATGAATGCCAACATGTACTGTGACATACTGAAGTAGACTGAATAGCAGACTGAATACTGAATACTGCCTTGCTAAAAAAGCTAAGGGTAATGGTAAAGGACTGGTCAAGCATATCTCCAGACCTAAACCCTACTGATTATTGTGGGACATCCTAAAACTGAAGGGGGAGGAGCGCAGGGTCACTAACATCAACCAGCTCTGCGATGCCATCATAGAGGAGTGGAAGCAGGGGCGGATCCGAGGGGGGCAACGGCGCAATTGCCCCCCCTGAGAAATTAGTTGCGGGAGGGTGACGGGGCGGGTGAGAGAGCGGGCGGCTCTGCGGGCAGGCGGGTGAGAGAGTGGGCGGGCTGGGCTGCCGGGTGGCTTGGTGTGTAAGTGAGCGGGCGGCTGAGAGAGTGGCCGGTCAGCTGGGCGGCTCGTGTGTGAGCGGGCAGCTGGCTAATCAGCGAGCCACAAAGCGGGGGAGCAGAGAGATTACAAATCTGTCTATCATCTATCACCGCCCCGCGCCCGCCCTGCATCCCTGCAGTAACTTCCACCCTCACTGTGCGGGCAGTAGAAAGATTACATCTCTCTGCTGCCTGACTCTGGGTGGGAAAAAGCAAGAGATGAGCAAAACACCACCTTAGCAGGCAAGTGACAATCCGCAAGGTGTGGCAGGTGACGTGGCAAGTGATAATCCGCAGCTTGTGGCAGGTGAAGTGGCAAGAGACAATCCGCAAAGCGTGGCAAGTGAAAATCTGCAACGCATGGCAAGTGACAATCCGCAACGCGTGGCGGGTGACGTGGCAAGTGACAATCCGCAACATGTGGCAGGTGATGTGGCAAGTGCCAATCTGCATCTGGTGGGAGGCAAGTGACAATCCGCAACGTGTGGCAGGTGACGTGGCAAGTGACAATCCGCAACATGTGGCAATTAACAGCCAGCAACGTGGCAGGTGACGTGGCAAGTGACAATCCACAATGTGTGGCAGGTGATGTGGCAAGTGACAATCCATAACGCGTGGCAAGTGACAATCTGCAATGCGTGGCAAGTGACAATCCGCAATTTGTGGCAGGTGACGTGGCAAGTGACAATCCGCAACATGTGACAGGTGAAGTGGCAAGTGACAATCTGCATTTGGTGGCAGGCAAGTGAAAATCCGCAACGTGTGGCAGGTGACATGGCAAGTGACAATCCGCAACGTGTGGCAAGTAACAACCAGCAACATGTGGCAGGTGACATGGCAAGTGACAATCCGCAACATGTGGCAGGTGACGTGGCAAGTTACAATCCGCAACGTGTGGAAGGTTACGTGGCAAGTAACAATCGCAACATGTGGCAGGTGACGTGGCAAGTGACAATCTTCATCTGGTGGCAGGCAAGTGACAATCCACAATGTGTGGCAGGTGACATGGCATGTGACAGTCCACATCTAGTGGCAGGTGACGGTGGCAAGTGACACACTCAGGGCTCCCACTGATTCTGCATTATGGTGAGTTAAACCATTTTATTTTATATTACAATGTAATAATAGAAATAATGGGCTTCAATCATCCTGACACCAAAGCAACCATGGTGCCAGGATGATTGAAGTGCCAACACCAGCCATTTTCCCAATAAATTGGCCGCAAAAAAACATATTTTCTGGCAGTGCCCCTCCCAAGACTAGACTCTGGATCCGCCCCTGAGTGGAAAATAATGGTGGCTACACAAAATATTGACACTTTGGGCCCAATTTGGACATTTTCACTTAGGGGTGTACTCACATTTGTTGCCAGCGGTTTAGACATTAATGGCTGTGTGTTGAGTTATTTTGAGGGGACAGCAAATTTACACTGTTATACAAGCTGTACACTCACTACTTTACATTGTAGCAAAGTGTCATTTCTTCAGTGTTGTCACATGAAAAGATAGAATAAAATATTTACAAAAATGTGAGGGGTGTACTCACTTTTGTGAGATACTGTATTTATACATGTTGATCATATCCCCCCTTAATCTCCTCTTCTCAAGAGAGAACAAATTCAGTTCCTCTAATTTTTCCTCATAAATGAGCTCCTCCATGCCTCTTATCAGTTTGGTTACTGCACTTTCTCTAGTTTCCTGATATCCTTTTTGTTAACTGTTGACCAAAACTGAACTACATATATCAGATGAGATCTGACTAGTGACTTGATAACGATGGGCTAGTGAGAGCAGTAGGTGGTGGGAGTTGGAGCAGTGGCTGCTGTTTGAAGACAGTTCCCTGTCAGGAAAGCTGTCCGCCCCTGTTGGAGACTGCAGCCTGTGTGAGGGGGATTCTATACCCAAGGACTGGGAAAGGCTGGCAAGCTATATAAGCTATATTCGCAATGGTGTGAACCCAGTAACGATAATGTGTGAGATGGACTCACTGCAGAAAAATAGCATCTACCATTGTGCTAAACACCCCCCCAAAATTTCACCATCTATGACATATCCCCATTCCATCACCTAATACAATCCAGCTACTACATCTCTTCCTAACCCCATTTCATCACCTAGAATAATCAATCTACTACACCTCTTCCTAACCGCATTCCATCACCTAGAATAATCCATCTACGACATCTCTTCTTAACCCCAGTCCATCACCTAGAGTAATCCATCTACTACATTTCTTCCTAACCCCATTCCACCACCTAGTATAATCCATCTACTACATCTCTTCCTAACCACATTCCACCACCTAGCATAATCCATCTACTACATCTCTTCCTAACCACATTCCATCACCTAGTATAATTCATCTACTACATTTCTTCCTAACCCCATTCCATCATCTAGAATAATCCATCTACTACATCTCCTCCTAACCCCATTCCATCGCCTAGAATAATCCATCTACTACATCTCTTCCTAACCCCATTCCATCACCTAGTATAATCCATCTATTACACCTCTTCCTAACCCCATTCCACCACCTACTATAATCCATCTACTACAACTCTTCCTAACCCCATTCCATCACCTAGAATAATCAATCTATTACATCTCTTCTTAACCCCATTCCATCACCTAGAATAATCAATCTACTATATCCCTTCCTTACCCCATTCCATCACCTAGTATAATCCATCTACTATACCTCTTCCTAACCCCAATTCCATCACCTAGAATAATCCATATACTACATCTCTTCCTAACCCCATTCTATCACCTAGTATAATCCATCTACTACATCTATTCCTATCCACATTTCATCACCTAGTATAATTCATTTACTACATCTCTTACTAACCCCATTCGATCACCTAGAATAATCCACCTACTACACCTCTCCTTAACTCAATTTCATCACCTAGTATAACCCATCTACTACATCTCTTCCTAACCCCATTCCATCACCTAGAATAATCCATCTACTACATCTCTTCCTAACCCCATTCGATCACCTAGTATAATTGATTTACTACACCTCTCTCTAACCCTATTCCATCACCTAGTATAATCCATCTACTACATCTATTCCTACCCACATTCCATCACCTAGTATAATCCATCTACCACACCTCTTCCTAACCCCATTCCATCACCTAGTATATTCCATCTACTACATCTCTTCCTAAGCCAATTCCATCACCTAGAATAATCAATCTATTACATCTCTTCTTAACCCCATTCCATCACCTAGAATAATCGATCTACTATATCCATTCCTTACCCCATTTCATCACCTAGTATAATCCATCTACTATACCTCTTCCTAACCCCAATTCCATCACATAGAATAATCCATATACTACATCTCTTCCTAACCCCATTCCATCACCTAGTATAATCCATCTACTACATATATTCCTATCCACATTCCATCACCTAGTATAATTTATTTACTGAAATCACCAAGGAATAATGAGGATGAATAGTGGCGCTAACCCCCAGATAGTGGGGATATGCCAGACACTCCTATAAACGCCAATAAACTACTATGGATATAGACGTGTACTGGATGATACAATCAGGTAACTAAAATAGACTAATGCTAATGGGTAAAGTAATATCCCCTATTACCCAAAAAAATATATATATCAAATAATGAACTGCAAACAAAAATATAACAGCCTGTGACAGTGGTCTAAAAGAATATATCCAAAAAAAGATATTCTAATACTGAAGGAAAAAAATGCAAAATTGGCTCTGTGTGCATCCAAGCGGCTCCGAGTGTCATCTGCGCTCTCGCACCTCTGGCCAAATGCGGTACTGCACACCGCAGAGGCTCTAATCCTGCTAGTTTTGTGAGACAACGCCCGCAAACCAAGTCAGGATTTAAAAAAATAGTAGCTTGTATTGCAAAACGCTTGTTTACCTCGTTACTCGCAGTCTACGGTATTACTGTATAATCCCTCTACTACATCTCTTCCTAACCACATTCCATCACCTAGTATACAGTGGGGACGGAAAGTATTCAGACCCCCTTTACATTTTTCACTCTTTGTTATATTGCAGCCATTTGCTAAAGTCATTTAGGTTCATTTTTTTTCCTCATTAATGTACACACAGCACCCCATATTGAAAGAAAAACACAGAATTGTTGACATTTTTGCAGATTTGTTAAAAAAGAAAAACTGAAATACCACATGGTCCTAAGTATTCAGACCCTTTGCTGTGACACTCATATATTTAACTCTGTCCATTTCTTCTGATCATCCTTGAGATGGTTCTACACCTTCATTTGAGTCCAGCTGTGTTTGATTATACTGATTTGACTTGATTAGGAAAGCCACACACCTGTCTATATAAGACCTTACAGCTCACAGTGCATGTCAGAGCAAATGAGAATCATGAGGTCAAAGGAACTGCCTGAAGAGCTCAGAGACAGAATTGTGGCAAGGCACAGATCTGGCCAAGGTTACAAACAAATTTCTGCTGCACTTAAGGTTCCTAAGAGCACAGTGGCCTCCACAATCCTTAAGTGGAAGACGTTTGGGACGACCAGAACCCTTCCTAGAGCTGGCCGTCCGGCCAAACTGAGCTATCAGGGGAGAAGAGCCTTGGTGAGAGAGGTAAAGAAGAAGCCAAAGATCACTGTGGCTGAGCTCCAGAGATGCAGTCGGGAGATGGGAGAAAGTTGTAGAAAGTCAACCATCACTGCAGCCCTCCACCAGTCGGGGCTTTATGGCAGAGTGGCCCGACGGAAGCCTCTCCTCAGTGCAAGATACATGAAAGCCCGCATGGAGTTTGCTAAAAAAAACACCCGAAGGACTCCAATATGGTGAGAAATAAGATTCTCTGGTTTGATGAGACCAAGATAGAACTTTTTGGCCTCAATTCTAAGTGGTATGTGGGGAGAAAACCAGGCACTGCTCATCACCTATCCAATACAGTCCCAACAGTGAAGCATGGTGGTGGCAGCATCATGCTGTGGGGGTGTTTTTCAGCTGCAGGGACAGGACAACTGGTTGCAATAGATGGAAAGATGAAGTACAGGCATATCCTGGACGAAAACCTTCTCCAGAGTGCTCAGGACCTCAGACTGGGTCGAAGGTTTATCTTCCAACAAGACAATGACCCTAAGCACACAGCTAAAATAACAAAGGAGTGGCTTCACAACAACTCCGTGGCTGCTCTTGAATGGCATAGCCAGAGCCCTGACTTAAACCCAATTGAGCATCTCTGGAGAGACCTAAAAATGGCTGTCCACCAATGTTTACCATCCAACCTGACAGAACTGGAGAGGATCTGCAAGGAGGAATGGCAAAGGATCCCCAAATCCAGGTGTGAAAAACTTGTTGCATCTTTCCCAAAAAGACTCATGGCTGTATTAGATCAAAAGGGTGCTTCTACTAAATACTGAGCAAAGGGTCGGAATACTTAGGACCATGTGATATTTCAGTTTTTCTTTTTTAATAAATCTGCAAAAATGTCAACAATTCTGTGTTTTTCTGTCAATATGAGGTGCTGTGTGTACATTAATGAGGAAAAAAAATGATCTTAAAAGATTTTAGCTAATGGCTGCAATATAACAAAGAGTGAAAAATTTAAGGGGGTCTGAATACTTTCCGTCCCCACTGTAATTCAACTACTTCACCTCTTCCTAACCCCATTTCATCACCTAGAATAAATCAATCCACTACACCTCTTCCTAACCACATTCCAACACCTAGTATAATCCATCTACCACATCTGTTCCTAACCCTATTCCATTGCCCAATACGATCCATCTACTACACCTCTTCCAAACCCCATTTCATCACCTAGTATAATCCTACTACATCTCTTCCTAACCCCATTTCATCCCATAGTATAATATATCCATCACACCTCTTCCTAATAAACAACATATAATCAATCTCTACTATATCTTTTCCCAACCCCACTCCATCCCAAAGTACAATCCATCTACTGCATCTCTTGCTAATTCCATTCCATCCCATAGTACAATCCATCTACTGCATCTCTTCTTAACCCCATTCCATCCCATAGTACAATCCATCTACTGCAGGGATATGCAATTAGTGGACCTCCAGCTGTTGCAGAACTACAAGTCCCATGAAGCATAGCAAGACTCTGACAGCCACAAGCATGACACCCAGAGGCAGAGGCATGATGGGACTTGTAGTTTTGCAACAACTGGAGGTCCGCTAATTGCATATCCCTGATCTACTGCATCTTTTCCGAACCCCATTCCATCCCATAGTATAATCCATCTACTACATCTCTCCCTTAACACATTCTATCTCACAGTATAATGCATCTGCTACACCTGTTCCTAACCCCTTTGCATCCCATAGTGTAATCCAATTATGACATATTTTCTGAACTCCATTCCATTACCTAGTATAATCCATCTAGCATCTCTTCCTATCCCCATTCCATCTCCTAGTTGAGTCCATCCACTACATCTCTTTCTAACACTATTCTATTTCATAGTATAATCTATGTATACATCTCTTCCAAACACCATTCTATACCATTATATAATACATTTACTACATCTCTTCCTACCCCCATTCCATCCTGTAAAATAATCTATCTACAACATCTGTTTCTAACCCCATCTAATCACATAGTGATCCAACTACTTATTTTGGAATCATCTTGCCATCCCATTATATTATCCATCTACATTTTTCCTAACTCTTTTCCATCTCCTGACTATTGTAATAAAGCAATTCTTTAATAGCACCATCTTTTTCTGGTTTATGTCTTTCAGCATCTTATTCTGTCATTGAATATTCACAATAATTTATTAATAGCAAATATGTAAACATTTTTATCATGTATATTTTATATAGTCACAGTATTCATCATCAACATCCATCGCTTTACATTTAAACAGCTACATCTTGTTAACATAGTTTACTGTGGATCCATGAATTGACCAGTCTGGGCATCCTACAAAGAAGTCTGCATAGTTTTTCTCATGAAGGAAATGTTTGTCCAGGTATTGATTTATTGGGAGAAATTGCATGTTTAGGTAGCTTCATAATAGTCTATGAGTTAACCATGTCATTGAGCTTTATGCATTACTAATCTTCCTGCAATCCACGAAGGGAACCTTCATCAGACCTGCTCTTGCGTTGTAAGTCAATATTTATGTTACAAGTAACTTTTTGTGCATTCTTCAAGTAGCTGAGAATTTGTGTTGCTTGTTTGGTGAATTTTGCTACATAGATTGTGAACGTGAGTGTGGAACTTTGATGTCCTACAAATGATAAACATCCATGGATCTACTATCGAATTCATAGACAGGAACCGTAAGACTATTAGATCGGCGTATTGATTTGTTCCAGTTGAGAACGCCGCAATGTAAACTCGAACCTGCAGGGGAAAGACAGAACAGAGCTGGATTAAAATTGAATTACATAGTGACACACATAATGGTAATTAACAGTAGGTTAACAGGTCAAATTCTTAGTCATAATAACAAAATGTGTATATATCACTGGCTTAGACCTTTCTGCAATGCATTTGCAAAGCTGCTAACAACAGGGCCAGATTAAGAACATCATGGGCCTGGTGCTGATGATTGTGGTGGGGCTTTTGATTAAAAAATAAAAATAAAAAACAATAAAAATAATGAAAAATGCAAACACTTTGTTGTTATAACAAATTAAATTAAATAGAGAGAGGGATGATGAGAGAGAGAAAGGGGATGAGAGAGGGGTGAGGGGTAAGGGAGGGAGGATGAGAGAGAGAGGGGGGATGAGAAAGAGGATGCGCATGCGTGGAAGTGACAGCAACACAGCCCGTCCAAGGCAAGTGACCGAAGGCACAGAACCCGGAAGGAAGACCGGGTGAAGATGGAAGCGACGGGGACCCAATGGATTGATCACAGTGCAGCACTGGAGGGCTCAGTCTGACAGGTAAGTGTACCCTAATGTGCTAATATGCTGTGCATACTTGTACATTATGGCATAACCTACCTCAGGGTCTCTAAAAAGTAGTAATGCTAGCAAAGTTTACTACCGCTTTAATATCACAGAATCCCAGGAGCCTCTCATGAGGCCATCTACTGACCGGGTGGCCCTTGGGCAGTGCCAACTTTTCAAAAATATTTTCAGGGACACTTTTTTTTCCAGTGGTATATTTAGAGTAGCTGATATCCTCTATGTTCCTCTATACATCACAGTAGTAATCACAAAATTAAATGAGTACTAATAATGGGCAGAACAAATATGAGGACTGTTAAGATTTCCTTTAGTTGAACTAACAAAAGTGTGCCCATTCTAGAGCTGGTAACATTGAGGATATTCAATATAATTTTAAAGAACTGTTTTTGTGGGTAAGAGGCATAGGGGAGGAGTATGGATGGTATAAAAGTGGGACGTATGTGCAGGTGAGGGAGAGGAATGTGGAGGGTATAACAGTGGGCACTATGTACAGGAGAGGAGTGTGGAGGGTATAACAGTGGGCACTATGTACAGGAGAGGAGTGTGGAGGGTATGACAGTGGGCAGTGTACACAGCAGAGGAGTGTGGGGGGTATGACAGTGAGCAGTATACACAACAGAGGAGTGTGGAGGGTATGGCAGTGGGCACTATGTACAGAAGAGGAGTGTGGGGGGTATGACAGTGGGCAGTATGCACAGTAGACGAGTGTGGAGTGTTGACAGTGGGCACTATGTACAGGAGAGGAGTGTGGAGGGTATGCCAGTGAGCAGTATGTACAGGAGAGGATTGTGGAGGGTATGATGGGGGCAGTATGTACAGGAGAGGAGTGTGGAAGGTATTATGAGGGCAGTATGTACAGGAGAAGAGTGTGGAGAGAAAGATAGTTAGCAGTATGTACAGGAGAGGAGTGTGGAGGGTATTACAGTGGGCATTATGTACAGGAGAGGAGTGTGGACGGTATGATACTGAGCAATATGTACAGGAGACGAGTGTGGAGGGTAAGACAGTGGGCAGTATGTACAGGAGAAGAGTGTGGAGGATATGACAGTGGGCAGTATGTACAGGAGAGAAGTGTGGAGGGTAAGACAGTGGGCAGTATGTACAGGAGAGGAGTGTGGAGGGTATGACAGTGAGCAGTATGTACAGGAGAGGAATGTGGAGGGTATGACAGTGGGCACTATGTACAGGTGAGGAGGTTGAAGGAATCTGGGTAGGAAAAATTTTAAGGTTTGTGGAAGGATGTTTAGGGACTGCGTAGTGGTAGCGGGCCATACATGAATAGAGATTAGGCCAATTAAGCAGAGACCAGCCATAGTTGATCTATGTATGGGCTAGCTGGTTGTACACAAGTCAATCTATTAACCACTTGACAACTGGGCACTTAAACCCCCCTCATGACCAGACCAATTTTTAGCTTGCAATGCTCTCACACTTTTTTTTTTTAAATCAGAAAATTCTTTTATTGAGCCACAAGAGACAAATTACATAACAGATATCCGAGCATTAAAGATGACATCGTATAGATTGTAATCTCAGAACATTAAATGCCCTCTCGGCTATGTGCATTTAAGGTAAATAAAGCTTATTACAGCAGTGGCATCAACTAGATTTTACATCTATATAACAAGAAACCGTGTTGTGTAAGAGAGTAAAAACTCTCCCACCCAACACAGCTACCAGACGACCAACTGGTCATCTAACCATAAACCTTGTTCCTGGTCTGCACAAATAGGTACAATCACATGGAAATAAAATATGAATACATCAAATATTACCACTGTCAAACAAGCAGTACTCTCCTAGACTTGAAATATCCTGTTCATAATTAGTTGTGGGGGTGCCAATCCCGGGTTATCCAACCAGGGTTGCCATATAGAATTTAATTTCCGAGATGCATTTCTATGCTGATATGTTAGATGCTCTCTGATAAGGATATAATTTACCTGTTCTATCCATTGTTTTTTGGTTGGAACGTTTACTGACAGCCAGAATCTGGCCACCAGCTTACGAGCCAGATATAATAATGTGATTATTGCTATGTTACTGGGAGGGGGATATATTTCTTCATCGATCGCTCCTAGAATACATATCAGGGGATCCAGGGGGACCCTAATTTGGAATACTGATGAAATTATCTCGGTAACATCGCCCCAGTAACGATGCAATTTGGGGCAGCGCCACATCAAATGAATCAGTGACCCCTCTTCACAACAACGTTTAGGACACAAAGAAGAGTCTCTGCTACCCCATCTATGTAATTGTATTGGCGTACGATAAGCTCTATGTAGCAAAAATAAATGTGAAAGCCTATGTGTTTGTGATAGAGAAGTTAATGGCCCTGTCTGAAGGCATATGTCCCATGTGTCTTCACTCACCTCCCCCAGATCCTCTATCCATCTACGTCTACATGGTAAAGTTGTAGTGTCTTGTGTAGCTGAAAGCAAATGTGAGTAAATGCGAGATATCAGGCCCTTTTTTTCCTGACCAAAGAAAATGTCATTTATTAGGGGATGAGTAACAAGTGAGAGATCAGTTGACCGGCCTTGAATCTGAAGGGCATGGCATAACTGAAGGTATCAGTAAAATTGATGTCTAGGAAGGCCAAATTCCGATTGCAACTCCATAAAAGATTTTAAAATATTTTGGTGAAATAATTGAGAAATATTATGAATTCCGGCGTTCCTCCACAATTGGAATCCCTCTAGTTTATAGACTTCTGCTAAATTCGGATTGTTCCACAGAGGAGTTTCTGCTAGAAAGCCCAGAATTTTTAATTTAGATTTGACCGTGGACCATAATTTTTTGAGAAGAACTATGGTGGGGGCCGTTTGTGGCAGGTGTAACAATCCTGCCTCCAAATTCACCAGCACTGATGTATTTAGTGTTCCAGTTCGCAGCATGCTTTCAACCGAGTCAAAATCACTTAGCAACCCAAGACCACTCAAGTGTTGCAATTGAGAGGCATAAAAATATAGTTTAGGTTTGGGAACCGCAGCTCCTCCCCGATCTTTACCATATTGCAATGTGGAAAGACTTATTCTAGCAACTTTTTTCCTCCAGATTAGGGATCTAAACAGTGTCTCAATACGATTAAACCACCTACGGGGTATCCATTGTGGAGAATTGTGCATAATGTACAAAAGTTGAGGCCCCCAAACCATTTTAATTAAATTTATTCTACCAATTACTGATAAGGGGAGTTTACACCAAGTATTGCATGTCATTTGAAGTCTTTTAAAAAGGGGTAGAAAATTATCTTCTAAGTATTTTTTTGGATTGACCGACACTTGTATTCCTAGATATTTAAATGAGGAGACCACTTTAAGCGGCCTTGCACTATCCGGCAAAGTAACCATTGGTTCATCCACTGGGAGAATGAAGGATTTACTCCAGTTAATGGAGAATCCCGACAATGAACCAAAGTGCTGTATTAGCTGCATCACATTTGTAAGTGATGCCTCCACATCCCCCAGGTAAAGTAAAGTATCGTCCGCATAAAGAGAGATCTTATCAGATACTGGTCCTCTGATAAAACCCACAATAGACTGTGAGGATCTTACCACCTCTGCCAGTGGCTCAAGGGCCAGTGCGAATAGCAGGGGTGAAAGTGGACACCCCTGTCTCGTACCCCTAAAAAGGGGAAACGAATCTGACAGATCACCATTTACGCGGATTCTAGCCGTAGGGGCCGAATACAGCAGTTTAACCCATTGAATAAAATTGTCTCCTAAGCCAAAACGCTTCAAAGTTTCCCATAAGTACGGCCATTCAATGATAGTATTGCTCTTCTGCCAGGATTGTCAACAGGGATCTGGAGATTGAGAAAAAGTCTTCTTATGTTAAGAGCTGTGGATCTCGATGGAATAAACCCGGATTGGTCCTTATGGATCACTTTATGGATAACTTTAGCTAGTCTTGTGGCCAACACCCTTGCCAATAGTTTAACATCTGTTGTCAACAACAATATGGGCCTATAAGAGTCTGGTAGATGGGCCTCTTTACCAGGTTTAAGAAGGAGGACAATAGCTTCATTCATGGATTGAGGTAAACTTCCTATTTTTTTGGCATCTTCAAATACTTCCTTTAAGTGTGATAATAGAGTTTCAGAGTAGCGCTTATATACCTCCGCCGGCAAGCCATCCAAACCCGGAGACTTACCAGGAGAGGAGAGGGCCAACGCCTCAAAGAACTCCTCAGCCCTAAGGGGAGCGTTCAACTGAACTACATCCTGAGTCGGGAGTTGCGGTAAATGGCATTGATCTAGAAAAGAGTTAATTTCTGTCAGGGTGGGATTGACCGTAGAGGAGTACACATCAGCATAGAAATCTCTAAACGTGGACAATATCTCTGCATGGGAAGAAACCAGAGTGCCTGATGAGCCAGTGATTGCTTCTATGTGGGATGAGCCTTTTTGTGAGCGTATCATCATGGCAAGCATATGCCCTGTGGTTTCTCCCTCTTCAAAATATTTTTGTTGAAGATGGTTGGCCATGTGTTGAGCCTCAAGTAAAGATTTCTCGGTACTCTCTGAGGGGGATTCGATAAAAGCAGATTCAGCCCTCTTAGCCTCTTTTAAAACAGTTTGCTCCCAGTTCTTGGTCTCGGTCTTAATGGTATTAATAGATTTAATGAATTGTCCTCTCAGAAATGCTTTTAATGTGTCCCAAAAAATGCCAGGACGAGAAGAAGGTTTATTAAACCTAATGAAAGAATCCAAGTTATCAAAAATGGGGTCAGGCATAGGAAACAATGACAACCAAAACGGGTTAAGTTTCCAGTAATTCCTCTTTAAGACACCCGACGTAAAAATCTCTATACATAGGGGGGAATGATCAGAGACAGTTCTTGCTTCATAATTTGTGGAGGTTACTAATGATAGCATCAAGTCATTACCCAGACCGAGATCAATCCTGGAGAGGCCCTTGTGTGTAGCAGAAAAACATGAGTAACATTTTACTTGCGTATGACTCATCCTCCATACATCCCTCAATCCCAGTTCCGCAACAAGGCGAGCAAAGGGAGTCTGTCCCCCTCTCATCCTACCCGAAGGGATTTTTGCGGACATCTTATCTAGCTCGGCATCCAAATAATTGTTGAAATCTCCAACAATAAGTGCTGGTATCCCCGGGTGTTGTGAGAGGAAGGAGGCTAGCGTCTTGATGACCTCTATCGAAAAAGGGGGTGGTATATATATATATACTTCCGATAATGCATTGTAACCCATCTAATGAGCATATTAGAAAAACATAACGACCATAAGGGTCAACAACCAATAATGTATGAGTAAAGCTAATATTTTTGCCTTTCAGAATGCTGACACCTCTGGCATAGGAAGAGAAGACAGAGTGAAACTGAACGCTAAACAATTTGGTAGAGAATGGGGATTCCTGAGCAGATAACATATGTGTCTCCTGAAGACACACTACTGAAGATCCCATGCATTGAAGCATGTGTAGTACAGCTAGGCGTTTCACCCTGTCTCCCAGACCTCTAACATTCCAACTAGTAAGCACTATCTGTTTAGCCATAAAACATTAAAACATAAATAAGTGAGGTTAAGTTGTACAAGGCATATAAAGAATGCTTCAGAGAGCCACCATTGTTGTGTCTAGCAAGACCGTAAGAATTAGGCAGTCTTTGGTGTAGATTCCTTGAGCCAGATGAGAGTAGGTAAGGCAGTACCAGGACCAATGAATTAACTGAGTCCCTGGGAACAAAAAACAAAAAGAAAGCAACGGAAAAAAAACCCAGAAACTGTAGTGTCCACAAAGGACCCGCAACTGGGGGGCTAAATTCAGTAGCCGGCTTTGAAGAACCAGAAGGTAACAGGCCTTGTTTTACTTGCATAAACGTAGATACCATTAACAAACTGTTCGTGCGGTATCCTCCGCCTTGAAAAGAATATTGCCATCTTGTGACCAGAACTATTATGAGCGGATAATAGTTGCACCATTTTTGCTTAAGTAAATTAAAGTTTCTCTCAGGGTATGGGGAAAAGCGTTGATCTTCAGGTATTTCTGCGCCGTCTGCCCAAATCTTCTCGTAAGGATTTTTCCTCTCTATCCAGCCACTGCACCACCATCGCAGGTGTCTCAAAAAAGTGAACCTCATCCCTGGCTACCACACAAAGACGAGCCAGATAGAGCATAGAATATTGTAGTTCCAGAGAACGGAGTCTCTTTTTAATATCATTGAACTGGGCCCTCTGCTTTTGTACATCAGCTGAGAAGTCTGGAAACAGTGATATTTTGGAATTTTCGATCACCAGGGCATCTCCCAGAGTGTGGGCTTTTGATAGAATAATGTCTCTGTCTCTATAATGGAGCATTTTAAAAAGAAATGCTCTAGGGGGATTGCCTGGGGGCAAGGGCCTAGACGGAACCCGATGCGCCCGCTCCACTGCAAACATGGGGGAGAATGAGTCTTTCCCAAATTTATCCAGCAGCCATTTTTCAATAAAATCGACCAGATTCCTGCCCATCATTTTTTCAGGGATGCCAATAGCTCTGACGTTATTTCTGCGAAGCCTGTTTTCTAAATCATCGAGTTTCACAGCATGTTTAGCCACCATTATTTGTTGAGCATGTGTGTCCCTTTGCATGGGGGCCCATTCATCTTCTATGATACTAATACGTCCCTCAATAGCAGAGGTTCGATCCCTTAATTTCTGCATATCCTGAGGAAAGACACCTCTGCCTTCATCCCCTTAACCTCTGATGCAAGTGCAGCAATAGAGAGATTACAAGAGGAACAGCGGAAAAGATATCCCTCAGTGTGGGTTCCTGTTCAGGAAAGCTCGTGGTTTGGGCCTTGTGTGATCTTTGGGGCATAGGTAAATTACTTACAGTATCCCAGGGTAGCAGAGCAGCGTGCGGATCCTCCAGGGGAACAGTGTCATTTGCCTCTGATTGCGAGCCGCTTCGGCTCTCCACTCCATTGCCGTTCGTTTCTGGTGAGTCCCATATGTCAGACTGGGGGAAAAGCTTCTGCACGGCCTCCCTGTGTTTCGCTGCAGCTGACTTAGATTCCGCGCCGCCATCTTGGGCCTCGTGGTCCGGAGCGGAGCGGGCCGTGGAGCCGCGTCTGGGATGTTTTGTAGCCATACTGGTAGATCGCTGAGAGCGGGCGATCGTAGCTGGTATACGGGAGGGTAATCTGGTGCTGGGTTCAGTCTGTCAGCAAAGATTTGCAGGATTTCTATGCAGATTTTCGGCGGCGCTCACAAGATGTGCGACTGACTACATCCGCCGCCAAGCCACGCCCCGACTTCGCTCTCACACTTTGAATGACAATTACTCAGTCATGTAATACTGTACCCAAATGAATTTTTTGTCCTTTTTTTCATGCAAATAGAGCTTTCTTTTGGTGGTATTTGATCACCTCTGGGTTTTTTATTTTTTGCGCTATAAATGAAAAAAGACCGACATTTTTTTTAAAAAACTGCTACATATCTTTGGTAAAAATAACCCAAATTAGTGAATATTATTTGGTCTTTGTGAAAGTTAAAGAGTCTACAAGCTGTGGTGCAAACCATAAAAAAATGATCACACCAGATGTATTGAAGGCCTATCTCATTTCTTGCGACCCTAACAAGACCAGGAAAGTACAACCCCCCCCCCCCCCCAAATGACCCCTTTTTTGAAAGTAGACATTCAAAGGTATTTAGTAAGATGCATGGTGAGGTTTTTGATGTTGTCATTATTTTCCCACAATTCCTTGCAAAATTAAGATTTTTTTTCCACAAAATTGTCATTTTAATAGGTTATTTTATTCACATGGCATGTGTATACCACAAATAACACCCCAAAATTCATTCTGCTACTCTTCTTGAGTATTACGATACCACATGTGTGTGACTTTTTCACAGCCTAGCCACTTAGAGAGGCCCAACATGCAGGGAGCACCATCAGGTGTTCTAGGAGCATAAATGACACATCTAACTTGTTGACTACCTATTACACGTTTGGAGCACCAGGACAATGACAAGTGACACTGATGTGGCACTGATGACAGATGGCACTGATACGTGGCACTGATGGCACGTGACACTGATACCCACTGATGTGGCACTGATGACAGATGGCACTAATACGTGGCACTGATGACACTGATGACAGATGGCGCTAATATGTGGCACTGATAACAGATGGCACTAATATGTGGCACTGATGACACATGACACTAATGACAGATGGCACTAATATGTGGCACTGATGACATGTGGCACTGATGACAGATGGCATTAATACGTGGCACCGATGACAGATGTACTAATACGTGGCACTGATGTCAGATGGCACTAATACGTGGCACTGATGACACATGACACTTATGACAGATGGCACTGATATGTGGCACTGATGACACGTGATGCTGATAAAAGATGGCACGTGACACTGACAGGTGGCACTGATGACAGATGGCACTGCTACGTGGCACTGATGACACATGACACTGATGACAGATGGCACTAATATGTGGCACTGATGACACATGACACTGATGACCTATGGCACTAATAGGTGGCACTGATGACATGTGACACTGATGTAGCACTGATGACAGATGGCACTGGGGACAGATGGCACTGATAGGTGGCACTGGGGACAGGTGGCACTGGGGGCAGATGGCACTGACAGGTGGCACTGGGGACAGATGGCACTGGGTACAGATGGCACTGACAGATGGCACTGACGGGTACTGTGGGCACTGTATTTTCTTTTTTTTTTTTCACTCACGTTGCAGCCGTTCGCTCTCCCTTCTCACACGCTGTCTCCGTGTGAGGAGAGAATGCTGGCGACGAGAGATGATCTCATATGTTTACATGTTTACAGGCTCCAAGCTGTCCATTGAGCTCAGCGCCTCTGACAAGAAGTGAGGAGAGGCACTGTGAGCTCAACCTCTCAGTCTGCTGCAAACAGAGTGTGCCAGCTTGTATTTAAACTGGCCGCTCTGTATGTAGCTTCTGACAGGCTGCACAAGGAGCCCCGTATCTCCAGGACCATAGGTGATAGGAGCCCCAGTAGTGATAAGTAGTGGGGTGGACCTTCAGCTACCTACCTCCCAAATTTGGGCTCTATGTGGCCCCTGGTCGCCGAGCCATGACCCCTGAAGTCGATCAATTTGTTTTTCTTTTTTTTGTGTTTTTTTTTTTTTTAAATGGGCCTATCTTAAGGTAAGGGGCCTGGAGCTGCAGCTCCAATAGCCCCTATGCTAATCCGGCCCTGGCTAACAAGCTTTAAGCAGTTTTGTTGTAGACTGTAAAGTAACCTTAAGCTCCTCTTTCGGGAGGTTAGGCACAGATGTTAAAGTGGTTCTAAAGGCAAAAGTTTTTTTTTTATCCTAATGCATTAAGATAAAAAAAAACTTCTGTGTGTGCAGCAGCCCCCCTAATACTTACCTGAGTACCATCTTGATCCAGTGATGCTGCACTAGAGACTCGGCTGTCCGGGACTCTCTCTCCTGATTGGCTGAGACGCACAGCTTGCGCCATTGGCGGCTCGGGTGCCTCCCATAGTAAGATACTTGCTTTGGAGGCACTCGGCAGGAGGAAGGGGCCAGGTGCACTGGCAAGGGACCCGAGAAGAGGAGGATCGAGGCTGCTGTGTGCAAAACCAACTGCACAGAGCAGGTAAGTATATCATTGTTATTTTTAAACAAAAAAAAAACAAGACTCTAGTATAATTTTAATACATTCCCTCCCCACAAACTGTCCCCCCTAACCCCCCCCCCCCTCCGCAAACATTTCCTGTCAGTAATCCAGCACTGTCAGGCTGCAGCTCTTCTTCCTTCGCTTCCTGGTCTCACTGACTCAGGCACCAGTTGGAGCCGTAGTGAGAAGGAAGCGGGTGGCATGGCCAAGCTGTGCTGTGTATGTCTATAGACGCACATAACCCAACTCATGTGCACAGCTGCATGAGTGCCCTCATAGCACATGGCTTGCTATGGGGGCACCCGCAGGAAGAAGAAGCAGACCGTGTCGGGGACTCCAGAAGAAGAGGTAAGGGACAATTTCATTGTACAGAGCATTTAAGTATAACCTCTTTTTATTTAAAAATTCAGAAACCTATGAAATTTTGAATTTGTAAACAGGAGGTCCCATTGAATTTAAGAAAGTCAAAACTAGGCTCCAAAAAAGTGCATAGTACAGAGCAGCAAATAATGGGAAATTGTGCAAAATTTTTTGGGAAGCTCCTGACAAGACGATGAGGCCATAAAACATACTTAAACTACTTCCATTACAATTTCTTCCAGGGATCCTTAGATAGAAGGGTGGGAACTGGTGGCACTGGTAGTCAAGCTAGCGGGTGCTCAGGCAACAGCAGAAGCAAAAATAACACAGAAACAGCCAATGAGGCAAGCTTTGGTGCTATTCTCCCAGAAAACCTTTGGACATCAAAACCACCAAAAAAACCCCAATAAAATTGGAATATCGATTTGGACAGTTGACTACATGAAATTTAGTATGAATTTAATATTTTCTGAAATTTGGGATTTGCTATAATTGCACACCTGGATGTGTAGTATGGTTTTCTTTAGATGCTGTCGTCTACCTTATTGGTGCTTGCTCACCCCCAGTCCACCATACCAGTAGTTGGTCTGGCACAAGCTTTGATGTTCTGAAAGACCAAACCAGCACAGGGCTAAACATGCCCACCTCTCCCTTTTTGCCATGAACCATCTGAGGGATGTATGGACCAATGACTGGCTGCCTGACCAGCTGGCTCTGAATTGAGAGAGGAAAGCAGAATATCTTGTCTTCCAACATATGTATATACTTTTTCAGTGTGCTAAAGTGTCAGAAGAGGGCAGAAGAGGTATGTGTTGGTGCCTGCTATCAACCTGTAGTTTGAGTTTGCTTTTTCTTTGGAGCACTTCAATTGTCAAGGTCAGCCTAAGGCTAAGGTTAAGGTAGGGTTGAAGATATGTGAGAGACCTTTGTAATTTTTTTTTTTTTTGTTCTGAAAGCCCTGCGGTACGAACCACAAGCTCTGTGCTCTGATTGCCGAAAACAGGGCACTATTACAAAATGTCTATCAAATGTAAGCTGTAAATGTTTCTAATACCATTCATGGGCATAGCCTGTGAGCATTTATAATAGGGAGGATCAGCTTGCCAAAAAAGTGATGATATTTTCTTCCAAGACAACATGAATGGATACATGTCTTAATTAGCATTGCTGGGATGAACTTTTCGTCCTACTTTTGCATAGTGGAAATTTTTTTTTTCCAGGAAAACTTTAGCTACACAGCTGTATGTTGATGAGTGGAATGAAATCTGCCATCCACAGAAGGAAGTGTGCAATTGATTGAGTGGTCTGTAGTCAAAATAACTATGACAAAACGGTCATGGGTAAAGTTTAACAGGAAATTCTCACATGTTAGGGACACTTTGGTGTGCTTACTCTAAAGCCCCATACACACTATCAGATTTTCTGCTGATTTTTTCCTTCAGATTTACCAAAACCATATAATATGAGGTCAAACCTTAGGAGTTTCAATTTGTATGCAATCAGGCAGGCCCTTGCACTACATGGTTTTGGTAAATCTGAAGACAAAAATCAGCAGAAAATCTGGTAGTGTGTATGGGGCTTTAAGGAAATCTCTCCTGAGTGATATCCAGAGGAGGCTGATATTGGCTTCAGTACTTTAAGATGCTGACCTGGAACGGGCACGCAGATTAGAAAGTCAATTTGATGTCAAAATGTCCAATCTGCAGACAGTATCTCATAAAAGTGAGTACACCCCTCACATCGTAAATATTTTATTATATTTTTTTATGTGACAACACTAAAAAAATGACCCTTTGCTACAATGTAAAGCCATGTACACACGACCGGACTTTTCCACCGGACTGGTCCGACAGAACAAATCTGTCAGACAATCTGACCGTGTGTGGGCTTTATCGGACCTTCAGCAGACTTTTCCTGTCGAAAATCAGATGGGTTTTAGATTAAGAACATGTTTCAAATCTTTCCGATGGACTCGAGTCCGGTCAAAAAATCTGTTCGTCTGTATGCTAGTCCGACGGACAAAAAAGGACGCAAGGGCAGCCATTGGCTACTGGCTATGAACTTCCTTATTCTAGTCCCTTCGTACGTCATCACGTTCAAACCAGGGAAAAATGGACTTTCGACCGGACTTTAGTCCGTCCGTGTGTGAACAAGTCCGGTCGTTCGAAAGTCCATTGTAACTCCGTTGAAAGTCCGTCGCAAAGACCGTCGGACCTTTGATGCTGGAAAGTCTGCTCGTGTGTACGCGGCATAATTGTGCTTGTATACCAGTGTAAATTTGCTGTCCCATCAAAATAACTCAACACACAGCCATTATTGTCTAAACCGCTGGCAACAAAAGTAAGTACACCCCTAAGAGAAAATGTCCAAATTTGGCCCAAAGTATCAATATTGTGTGTGGCCACCATTATTTTCCAGCACTGCCTTAACCCTCTTGGGCATGGAGTTCACCAGAGCTTCACAGGTTGCCACTGGAGTCCTCTTCCACTCCTCCATGACAACATCACAGAGCTGGTGGATGTTAGAGACCTTGCGCTCCTTTACCTTCCGTTTCAGCCCCACAGATGCTCAATAGGGTTTAGGTCTTGAGACAGGCTTGGCCAGTCTATCACCTTTACCCTCAGTTTCTTTAGAAAGGCAGTGGTCGTCTTGGAAGTGTGTTTGGGGTCATCATCATGTTGGAATACTGCCCTGCAGCCCAGTCTCCGAAGAGAGGGGATCATGCTCTGCTTCAGTATGTGACAGTACATGTTGGCATTCATGGTTCCCTCGATGAACTGTAGCTCCCCAGTGTCGGCAGCACTCATGCAGCCCCAGACCATGACACTCCCACCACCATGCTTGACTGTAGGCAAGACATACTTGTCTTTGTACTCCTCACCTGGTTGCCGCCACACACGCTTGATACCATCTGAACCAAATAAGTTTATCTTGGTCTCATCAGACCACAGGACATGGTTCCAGTAATCCATGTCCTTAGTCTGCTTGTCTTCAGCAAACTGTTTGCGGGCTTTCTTGTGCATCATCTTTAGAAGAGGCTTCCTTCTGGGACAACAGCCATGCAGACCAATTTGATGCAGTGTGCAGCGTATGGTCTGAGCACTGACAGGCTGACCACCCAACCCTTCAACCTCTGCAGTAATGCTGGCAGCACTCATGCATCTATTTCCCAAAGACACCCTCTGGATTTAACGCTGAGCATGTGCACTCAACTTCTTTGGTCGACAATGGCGAGGCCTGTTCTAAGTGGAACCTGTATTGTTAAACCGCTGTATGGTCTTGGTCATCGTGCTGCAGCTCAGTTTCAGGGTCTTGGCAATCTTCTTATAGCCTAGGCCATCTTTATATAGAGCAACAATACTTTTTTCAGATCCTCAGAGAGTTCTTTGCCATGAGGTGCCATGTTAAACTTCCAGTGACCAGAATGAGAGAGTAAGAGCAATAACACCAAATTTAACACACCTGCTCCACATTCACACCTGAGACCTTGTAACACTAACGAGTCACGTGACATGAGAGGGAAAATGGCTAATTGGGCCCAATTGTGACATTTTCACTTAGGGGTGTACTCACTTTTGTTGCCAGCGGTTTAGACATTAATGGCTGTGTATTGAGTTATTTTGAGGGGACAGCAAATTTACACTGTAATACAAGCTGTACACTCACTACTTTACATTGTAGCAAAGTGTCATTTCTTCAGAGTGAGATACTGTACATGTAAAAAGTACCAATATCATTGGATCAGCATAACAGCCAGCTCTGTTGTCCAGCACTGGTTATCTTTAGGTTCAATAACTCCCAGCATCTTTTGACACACTTCATTTGATCCAAGAGATAAATGAACATCCTGGGCTCACAAGAGAGTGCTGCAGAGAACAGCTCAATGTCATAATATGCACACTGTTTTCTGTGACATTAAGGAACACCCATTGCCATAAAATGTTATTTTATTTTAAAAAAATAAACTGAGGGGAGAGGATAAGTAAATCTTGATATGAAAAGCCTATCTTTAATTGTTTGGAATGCTGTATTCTGCTGATCATGGTGCACATACTGTATTTGGAGTTGCACACTTTGGTGCTATTGGTATGCAACTGACACAAGAAAACCCATGGGAAAATCCACCTGGAGAGTATATAATGTTTTCTAAAATTTGGGTGACTGTGAGCTCTGTGCAGAATTGCACCAAACAATGAAACTTGAACTGCACTGCTAAAGCTGGTCATAGACATCTAATGGATGCTATGTGTTTGGCCCCAAACACTCTTTGAAAGGTGGCCATGTGTTATGCCAGAATTGCTGTTTGTTTATGCTTTATTGCATGGGAATTCATGCTCAGGTGATGGAGAAGGGCAGCCAAGTATGCACTAAATTCAACTTTTGTTGTATAAATGTGGAACAGATAGTGATTGACCAAGAACATCCAACTTGGGGAACTGTCTGTTCCCACCCAAATGATTACACTGAGGACATTTGTGCTGCCCATAAACATGACACCTGTTATCTGATGTGTTGCAAATCTGTTGAATTGAAAGAAAATAATACAAATACAAGATTCTATGTTTATATGTTTTAATCAATTAACTTTTTTCATATTAGTATTTTTTTTGTATTGTCTGTCTTTTATTGGTTTCTATTATGAACGGAGTTTATTTAAAGCGGAGTTCCACCCAAAAATGGAACTTCCGCTTTAAGTGAAGGTGACCCCCTGACAAGCCACATTTGGCATGTAATTTTTTGGAGGTGGGGAGCGGATACCCTCTTTTTAGAGGGTTCCAGTGCCCACTTCCTCCCGGGGCACCGCGGTGCCGGAAGGAAGTTCACCTCTCCCCCCTCCCTCTCGGCAATCATCTGGGACACGTCACAGGTCCCAGATGATTGCCCGGCCAGTCACAGTGCGCAGCGCGGCTCGTGCATGCGCAGTGCGTGCCCGGCTGTGAAGTGACAATGCCGGCGCCGCAGAGAGGCGGGGGAGAGGAGCGGGGCTTTGTTTGCCCGCATTGCTGGACTGCGGGACAGGTAAGTGTCTGATTAATAAAAGTCAACAGCTACACTTTTTGTAGCTGCTGACTTTTATATGGGTGGAACTCGGCTTTAACTGTCTGGAGTGATGTCAGTGAGCTCTCTTGGTTTCTTCAAGGAACTTTGGAGGTTTGCTGCAATACTTGCAGGCACAGAGCCATTCTCTCCCATCTCACAGATTTGAAGTGATGCTGTAAATTTAAAATTTCTCTGGATCTTTGCAGTGTTTTAACACTTGTTGCATTAAGGCAACCCATTCATTGTAGTGCTTTAATACTTGTTCTATTAAGGCAACCCATTTAACATGAATGGGATACCAAAGTATTCACACAGGCTGAAAATTGGGGGAGGGAATTATTGTGTCCTACTGTATACAGTGACTTAGAAGTTGTGTTTTCCTGACCCCCTACATGCTGCTCTACATGTTCCTGACTTCTGTGTTCCATGTGTTACCCCCTCCTGACTGTACCTTGCACAATCCTGACCCCCACACGCCATTATTTACACACTCTTAACCCCTGCCTTCTGTGTTACACACGTCTGATCTTTGCACTTAGTGTGTTTCATACTCCTGATCCCTTCAGTCTGTGTGTTATATATTCCTGATCCCTGAAATCTCTGTGTTACACATCCCTGACACTGCACTTTGTTCATTACACACTTCAGATCCCTACACTCTACGCTTTACATTTCCCTGACTCCTACATTCTGTTCAATACACACTCCTGACCCCTGCACTCTGTGTGTTACACACTCCTGATCTCTGCACCATGCACTCTTGACCCCTGTGTTTTGCGTTACACACTCCTGCTCTGTGCCTTATTCATTCCTGACCCTTACACTCCTGCCCCTGCAGTCTGTGCCTAAAGCCCTCTTGACCCATAACAGGGTAGTGTCAGGTTCTATTTAACTATACCCCTTTAAGACCCTTCCACTGTGACCACAATTTGGCCACAGTTAGTTGCTACCCAAAGCATTTGGTCTTTATACCTGTAGCCTCCCTGGTGGTAAATCTGTCCAAACAAGAGTCTAGTAGACATCCCAAGTATGCTAAAGTTTAAAACACAAAATCATAAATTATAATATAATAAATAACTATAAATAATTATAAAAAATAATAATATAATAAAATGAATTTCCCCATGATTCACTATCGCTCAATTCTGCAAGTGTTCTAATTTACTATCGCTGTTTTCTAGCTGGTCTAAAACCACTTTTGACATAAAGGGACACTTTTTGGTTGCTATGGACAATCTCAAGTTTCCAGGCAGAAAGAACAGTATTTATAATATAAAACTGCATGCAGGGCATTGGACAAACCACTATGGACACAAGGGATGTGAAATGATTTCATACAGTAATGTAATCTGTAAGATTACAGTGTACTGTATGTGTTATGAATTTTCTATTTTTTGAATTTGCCGCCGGGCTTCGCAGGGAAGAGAGCCCAGCACCCAGAGGCATCAGGCGGAGGACACAGCCCACAGACACAGCAGGGGGACATTTCAGGATCCTGGGAACAAGGTAAGTACACTGCACCAGGATCCTGCAATGTAATCCCGAGTGTGGCTCAGGGTTACCACTAATGGTACTGAAATTTAACGCCAAGCCACACTCGGGAAAACCACCAGGGAGGTTAAAGTCAAAAAGTCTGTGACCATTTGTTTTAGGGCTATTAAATAGTAGAATTAAAATGAATAAAAATCATGTACATGGATAAGGGCTATAGCTAAAGCACAGTTAAAAATAAATAAATACAATTTTATCTATATACATATACAGTGGGGAAGGAAAGTATTTAGACCCCCTTAAATGTTTCACTCTTTGTTATATTGCAGCCATTTGCTAAAATCATTTAAGTTCATTTTTTTCCTCAATGATGTACACACAGCACCCCATATTGACAGAAAAACACAGAATTGTTGACATTTTTGCAGATTTATTAAAAAAGAAAAACTGAAATATCACATGGTCCTAAGTATTCAGACCCTTTGCTGTGACACTCATATATTTAACTCTGGTGCTGTCCATTTCTTCTGATCATCCTTGAGATGGTTCTACACCTTCATTTGAGTCCAGCTGTGTTTAATTATACTGATTGGACTTGATTAGGAAAGCCACACACCTGTCTATATAAGACTTTACAACTCACAGTGCATGTCAGAGCAAATGAGAATCATGAGCTCAAAGGAACTGCCTGAAGAGCTCAGAGACAGAAATGTGGCAAGGCACAGATCTGGCCAAGGTTACAAAAAAATTCTGCTGCACTTAAGGTTCCTAAGAGCACAGTGGCCCCCATAATCCTTAAATGGAAGACGTTTGGGACGACCAGAACCCTTCCTAGAGCTGGCCA
The DNA here is from genome assembly GCA_037952925.1 of Lithobates clamitans. Classification (NCBI taxonomy): domain Eukaryota; kingdom Metazoa; phylum Chordata; class Amphibia; order Anura; family Ranidae; genus Lithobates; species Lithobates clamitans. The sequence continues at coordinate 490,167 of JBBGZY010000096.1, read as the reverse complement.
TCCGGCCAAACTGAGCTATCGGGGGAGAAGAGCCTTGGTGAGAGAGGTAAAGAAGAACCCAAAGATCACTGTGGCTGAGCTCCAGAGATGCAGTCGGGAAATGGGAGAAAGTTGTAGAAAGTCAACCATCACTGCAGCCCTCCACCAGTTGGGGCTTTATGGCAGAGTGGCCCAATGGAAGCCTCTCCTCAGTGCAAGACACATGAAAGCCAGCATGGAGTTTGCTAAAAAAAACACCTGAATGACTCCAAGATGGTGAGAAATAAGATTCTCTGGTCTGATGAGACCAAGATAGAGCTTTTTGGCCTTAATTCTAAGCGGTAAGTGTGGAGAAAACCAGGCACTGCTCATCACCTGTCCAATACAGTCCCAACAGTGAAGCATAGTGGAGGCAGCATCATGCTGTGGGAGTGTTTTTCAGCTGCAGGGACAGGATGACTGGTTGCAACCAAGGGAAAGATGAATACAGGGACATCCTGGACGAAAACCTTCTCCAGAGGGCTCAGGACCTCAGACTGGGCCGAAGGTTTACCTTCCAACAAGACAATGACCCTAAGCACACAGCTAAAATAACAAAGGAGTGGCTTCACAACAACTCCGTGACTGTTCTTGAATGGCCCAGCCAGAGCCCTGACTTAAACCCAATTGAGCATCTCTGGAGAGACCTAAAAATGGCTGTCCACCAACGTTTACCATCCAACCTGACAGAACTGGAGGGGATCTGCAAGGAGGAATGGCAGAGGATCCCCAAATCCAGGTGTGAAAAACTTGTTGCATCTTTCCCAAAAAGACTCATGGCTGTATTAGATCAAAACGGTGCTTCTACTAAATACTGAGAAAAGGGTCTGAATACTTAGGACCATGTGATATTTCAGTTTTTATTTTTTAATAAATCTGCAAAAATGTCAACCAATTCTGCGTTTTTCTGTCAAAATGGGGTGCTGTGTGTACATTTAATGAGCAAAAAAAAATTAACTTAAATGATTTTAGCAAAAGGCTGCAATAAACAAAGACAAAGAGTGAAAAATTTAAGGCAGTCTGTGTATATATATATATATATATATATATATATATATATATATACCGAGTGTATATAAAAACTCTACACACCCCTGTTAAAATGTCAGATTTCTGTCCTGTAAAACAATGAAACGATAAGATAAATCATTTCAGAACTTTTTCCACCTTTAATGTGACCTATAAACTCCAGTTGAAAAAAAAAATTAAATCTTTTAGGGGGAGAAAATAAAAGTAAAAAACGAAAATAATGTGGTTGGATAAGTGTGCACACCCTCTTATAACTAGGGATGTAGCTGTGTTCAGAATTAAGCAATCACATTAAAACCCCTTATTAAATAGGAGTCCGTACATATCTTCCATCATTTAAAGTGCCTCTAATTAACCCCAAATAAAGTTTAGCTGTTCTAGTAGGTCTTTCCTGACATTTTCTTGGTCACATCCTACAGCAAAAGCCATGGTCTGCGGAGAGCTTCCAAAGCATCAGAGGGATCTCATTGTTAAAAGGTATCAGTCAGAAGGGTACAAAAGAATTTCCAAGGCATTAGATATACTATGGAACACAGTGAAGACAGTCATCATCAAGTGGAGAAAATATTGCACAACAGTGACATTACCAAGAACTGGACATCCCTCCAAAATTTATGAAAAGACGAGAAGAAAACTGGTCAGGGAGGCTGCCAAGAGGCCTACAGCAACATTAAAGAAGCTGCAGGAATATCTGGCAAGTACCGGCTGTGTGGTACATGTGACAACAATCTCCCATATTCTTCATATTTCTGGGCTATGGGGTAGAGTGGCAAGATGGAAGCCTTTTCTTATGAAGAAAAACATCCAAGCTAAATTTTGCAAAAACACTTTGAAGTCTCCCAAAAGCATGTGGAAAAATGTGTTATGGTCTGATGAAACCGAGCTGGGAACTTTTTGGCCATAATTTCAAAAGATATGTTTGGTGCAAAAACAACACTGCAAATCACCAAAAGAACACCATATGCACCGTGAAGCATGGCGGTGACAGCATCATGCTTTTGGGGCTGTTTTTCTTTAGATGGAAGAGGGGCCTTAGTCAAGGTAGAGGGTATTATGAACAGTTTCAAATACCAGTCAATATTGGCACAAAACTTTCAGGCTTCTGCTAGAAAGCTGAACATGAAGAGGAACTTCATCTTTCAGCATGACAACGACCCAATGCATACATCCAAATCAACAAAGGAATGGCTTCAGCAGAAGAAGATTCACGTTTTGGAATGGCCCAGCCAGAGCCCAGACCTGAATCAGATTGTAAATCTGTGGGGTGATCTAAAGAGCGCTGTGCACAGGAGATGCCCTGGCGACAGATTTGGAGTGTTTTTACAAAGAAGAGTGGGCAAATATTGCCAAGTCAAGATGTGCCATGTTGATAGACTCATACCCAAAAAGACTGAGTGTGTAATAAAATCAAAAGGTGCTTCAAAAAAGTATTAGTTTAAGGGTGTGCAACCATATTATTTTTTTATTTTTACTTCCCTCCACCTAAAAGATTTTAGTTTGTTTTTCAATTGAGTCGTACAGTTTATAGGTCACATTAAAGGTGGAAAAAGTTCTAAAATGGTTTATCTTTGTCTCATTTTTTTACATTACAGAAACCTGACAGGGACGTGTAGACTTTTTACATCCACTGTGTGTGTGTGTGTGTATATATATATATATATATATGTATATATATATATATATATACTGTGGTGTGTGTATATGCATATGTATATAAATAATAATTAAAAAAAAAATTATATTATAAAAAAAATTATGTATACCCTATACCCTTTACCACTTACCTACTAGTCAATACTGTATACTGATCAGTGTTAAATTAACACTATTTTAGTCAACTAAATTACGGCTAAAACCAAAACAGTCCAGATGACTAAAACTAAAATGGCATTTTAGTCAAGACTATGAATAAAACTAAATCGAAATTTGATGACAAAATAAACACTGCACTACCATATACAAATAATTAGAGGGCTTCTACTAAGCTGCTGAAAGAAAAAAATAAGAAAAAGGCTTTTCTTCTTTTTTTTCTCAATATTTAATGCTGGTAATAAGGATGGGCCGAATACCCCCTGTTCAGGATTTCTGCTGCAAACCAAACAGGAGGTATTCGGCCCATCCTTATGGGAAGTGTTCCCATAACCCGAACGGTGAACCCCATTAAAGTCTATGGGAGCTGAACAGGAAAAATCTAAAGTCCCCATTTTGAAGGCTTATATGCAAGTAATTGGCCATAAAAGGGGTATGGGGGTCCGGGTATTGCCCTGGGAGACCTGTATCAATAAAAAATAAAAATTAAAAACATAATTTTTTCAGGAGCAGTGATTTATAATATGCTTAAAATGGAACAATAAAAATGAAAAATTTCTTTATAGTGCCTGGGGGGTCCTCTAATGTGCCTGTAAAGTGGCACATCTGTAGCATGTATAAAACATACTGTAGCAAAAATGACATTCCTAAATACCAGACCCTTATCGGGGCATGCAGCCTGGCAGGTCAGGAAAGGGAGAGGGGACAAGCAAGCACCCCCCCTCCTGAACCATACCAGGCCAAATGCCCTCAACATGGGGGGAGGTGCTTTGGGACAGAAGAGGCTCTGCCCCTCCATCCCAAAGCACCTCTTCTTGACAACCCTGGGCTGCGGTTTTCGGGGTCTGCGGGCAGGGGGCTTATTGGAATCTGGAAGCCCCTTTAACAAGGGGACCCCCAGATCCTACCCCCCACCCCTATGTGAATGAGTACATACTACCCCTACCTATTTACCAAAAAAGTGGCAAAAAGTAAAAAGAGATAGTTTTTGACAAATCCTTTATTAAAAAATTTAAAAGGTGTCCTTCGATGTAAATCCACAGTCAATCACTCTGCCCGCCAGACCCAAAAAACGCTCCCGCCTCCTGGGAGGCCTCTCGGCGAATTCCTCCTCTTCACTTTGACATTTCTTGAAAAGGTAAGGGGCAGGGCCACCTAGCTACGTCACCCGGTGGCACCACCCCCTTCTGACATCATGGACTGGTGCATGCTGGGCATGTGATGTCACATGGGGCGGGACCACCAGGTGACGTAGCTAGGTGGCCCCGCCCCTTACCTATAAAAGAAATGTCAAAGCGGAGAGGAGGCATTCAGCGGTAGGCCTCCCAGGAGGCGGGAGCATTTTAATTTTATTTTTCGGGTCTGTAATTGACGATGGATTTACATCGAGGGACACTATGTACTCGATACTTATTCATATGGGGGGGGCAGGATCTAGGGGCCCCCTTGTTAAAGAGGGCTTCAAGATTTTGATAAGCCCCCCCGCCCGCAGACCCCAACAACCACAACCCAGGGTTGTCGAGAAGAGGCCCTTGTCCCCATCAACATGGGGACAAGGTGCTTTGGGGAGGGGGGCTAAGCCCCGCTCCAATGCACCCTGTCCCCCATGTTGAGGGCATGTGGCCTGGTATGGTTCAGAAGGGGGGGGCGCTCACCCCCCCCTTTCCTGACCTGCCAGGCTGCATGCCTGGATAAGGGTTGGGTATGAATTTTGGGGGGACCCCACGCCGTTTTTTTCTTTCAAATTTTGGCGTGGGGTTCCCCTCCAAATCCATACCAGACCCAAAGGGCCTGGTATGGCTGGGGGGGACCCCATGCCATTTTTTTCTTTATTTTAACCGCCACTTTTTTTTATTGTCCAGCTGTCAGTGGGGAAACCCATTGACAGCTGATGACTCTTCGGGTGTTAAGGACGCCGCGGCCGCCTTCCTGGCCCCGTTCCTTAACAACCAGCATAAACTGCGCCCTGATTGGGCAAAGCTTTGCCCAGTGAATCCGCAGAATGCACTGTGCAGCGCTCAGTGCATTGGCCGGTGTTCATCAGGGTGAATACCCGGCAAGCACACCGCAAATTCACATGCCATGTCTGTGTTCGCACAAGTGTGAACCCGGGCTAAAGGGGCACTTCTGTTTGTCAAAAAAGCTATTTTTTTGTTTGTTTATGAAACTTGGTTTTATTTATAAAGAGGTTATGTATCACAACGGCTAAATCTGTGTCTGTAGTGCATGTTCAACCCTTAATACCATAATTAATTACATTAGTTATTTGATTTTTACTCCAGTAGTATATAATGAGTTTGGCAATTGTAGAAAAATGCTTTAATAATGCATTACAATTTAACTAAACCCATTAGATTTTAGTAGACTAAAATGTACTGGAGATTTTAGTCAACTAAAATTCGACCAAAACTAAAACAATTCTTTTGAATCCCAGAAACGCCTTGAATTAGGACACACGAGTCTGCAATAAATTAAATCTGGACTTTATATGTTCTGCTTTTGCCATTTCCCTCCTTTTTCCCACACCTAGTTGCTGCTCAAGCAAAAGCCAGCATTCGACCATCATTCCTGGCTGCTTATGAATAATCATTTCCTCAAAACCGACTAAGAACATCTATTACTTAAGTGATCCAGTGGTCCACACCTTTCTTCTACTTTCAGAGATTTTCTTTTTTACTGTTTGTGTCCCCAATGAGGAAGTTTTCCACCATTGTTCTGGAGACACAACAAAGAGTATGAGGTCTCCTCTCTTGGAACTCAGAGTGGGAGTGATGTCATCTTAACGCCAGTCAAAAGAAATGGCTGGAGACCAACTTGTGGAAGAACCCAGGGGACAAGATGTCAGTGCTGGCGAGGGATTAAGCAGTCATCGAACCATTGAAACTAATTAAATATTTTTACCTTCAATTCCACTTTAAAGAAGAAGTCCAGCCTGAGCTCATTTGGCTGAGCTTCTCCTATCAGTCACAGGAGTGCAATTCGTTTTGCACTCCTGTGACCCGTTTTTAGCAGAGAGTGGTCTGAAGTCTGCTCTCTGCTGACGTCACAGGAATCAGTCCAGGCACCTCGTCATCCCAACAAAAAAGTCTGGATCTGCCAGGTGCCTGGACTGATGCCTGTCTCAGCCTCTCAGTGAGCCGCTGAGAGACTGAGACGGCCGCTCCCCACCCCTCCACAGCTCAGCGCTCCAGTAAGCACGGAGGAGCAGAGAGGAGAGCTGCTGATTGACAGTCAGCAGCTCTCCGCTTGGTATCTGTTGATAGGGTTGAAATAATGACTTAGAGTTCCACTTTAATTGTTTCTGTTTTTTCTTACCTGTGTACGTATCAATTGTTCTATTTAAATTGTTTGTGCTCCTTTCTTACCTGTGTACGTATCAATTGTTCTATTTAAATTGTTTGTGCTCCTTTCTTACCTATGTACGTATCAATTGTTCTATCAATCTGTATCTAGATGGAATTTGGAACTGCTGAATAATCATTACATGTTCGCTGATGAGAAACTCTTTGTACCTTAACCTCATTTGGTAATGCCGATAAGATTACTGCTTTTGGAACTGCCTATAAAAGAAGTAAAGGGAGCAGTCCTTTTTTCTGCTCAGAACTGTGATACAGACATACCTGACTCCGTGTCATCTTTCTTATAGAAGCAATAATTTGGCAAAGCAATATAAACTATAAGCAACTTGTTTAAAAGTTGAACCTAACATTTTGGCGCCCAAACAGGGACTCACCGATGATACTACAAGAGGTGGACGAACGCGGCTGATGGAACAAAAAGACAGGCATTCCGGGAACCACAGATCAAAAAAAACCTGCGCAGGTAAGAAAAAGCTTTATTTTTCTTATATTCTGTGCTCCCCTGATTTGTGCCTATCCGTTCTGTCAGTTACGGTTTTCTCCTGGTTTTAAAACACCAGCCTCTGTAGTGGTGAGTCTAGAATTACTGCATATTTTAGTTTATATTGCTGGAATTATTTGTTTGTTTTGTCTGTCTTGTCTGTCTTGTCTGTCTTGTTGAGAAAGTGAATGAGCCTTGTCAAGGATGGTATGAGTTAGAAGGGGATTGCCGAACTAAGCAACGGAATGCGCCTTACCTCACACGATTGGGAACCTGAGGGCTTGTGAGCTTGGGGGTCTGACGCTTATGCTTAACCTCACATCTAACTCATAAACCATAGACGGGTTGAGAGTATAAGCCCTGTCTGCTCCATAAAGCAGGGATAAGAGTGTATGAGAGGGATTCCCAGATACGGGGAGGGAATAAGGTCTCAACAAAGTCCCGAGATCTAGTCGGATACCTGGCCACTTAAAGGAATGCTTGTATATGTTGTAGCCGCATTTTTGTATATGTTGTAGCCGCATTCTGGTTTGTTATTGGGCTAGCATATAAAGTAATTATTTATTTTTGGGCTAGCTTATAAAGTAATTCGGTTTCAGAAATCTCATTCCGGAGAGGTTTCTAGAATTCTAGCACCCTAGGAGGAAGGCAACGAGGAACTAGTGTAACTTAGCTGGTTTGCTATTGGGCTAGCATATAAAGTAATTATTCATTCTTGTATATGTTGTAGCCGCATTATATTGTACACTAAGTGTCCCACACGCTACCTAGGCAGGACTGTTAGAATGGGCCAGAGAAACACAAAACCCCGTCAGGGAATTGTGGCGCACTATACGGTGCCACAGATAATTAAGAACATTTATGGGAAAACCGAAGCACAGGACTTAAAGAATGTCCTTCGTAAATTTAAGGTGAAAGGAGCAGCGGGTTTAGACCCGGATGTATGGAGTGAAATAGTGAAAAAAAAAAAGTGAAATAAAAAAGGACAGACAAGGAGAGGTGTTAGAGAAGCAATGGATGCGTCAGGTTCAATGCTTAATTAAGGTCTCAAATAGAGCGAAAGAAGAGGGGTGGAAATATAATCCAGATTGTGATGGTTGGGATATGAAAGATAGAAGAACAAAAAATGTCGAGGCTCCCAGCTCAGCCATCCCACCCCCATACACTGACGTAGAACACAAACCACACAAGATATATCCGGTACTTGAGGGGAGAGGATGGGTTTGTCAGGATTGTGGAGCACAAAACCCAGAATGGGCAGTAGAATGTGTGCATTGTGGGGCACAAAAACCTCATCCAGAAACTGTAGCTCCCGTACGCACTGATACACGCATTGTTCAGGTAAACAATCCAGAATTTGGACAAGCAGCCCATCCAAATGCCCCGCCTACTGTCACTCGTAGAATGCAAATAAGGACTTGGGCACCATGGTCGGCAGACACCCTTATGGCATTAATACAGAGCGCCCCAGACCCGGTAGCAAAGCCAGCTGCTTTTTGTAGATTTGTGACACAGTTAATGAATACACATGAAGCAACCTGGCAGGATGAGGAGGATCTATGCAGACACAAAATGACTCTGACCCTGTTTAACCAGTTTATGACAGAAATAGGTCCACACAGACCTGCAGGACAAGTTGATGGGGATGGCAATTTAGAGACAGGACATGTTAGACATATAGACTCAAGGGCCCCTTTTATTGCTAGATTAGAAGCTTTTTGTCAGGCAAAACAACAGGAGAGGGGGTCCATATCACCCATGAAGCAAATGCCAGGACAGACTGTATCGGAATTTTACTTATCTATGGAAAGTATGATGGCAGATGAGGGATTGGACTTGGCCCTGCCAGTCACAATCCGAGCCTTCAATAGACAATTTATGGAGGGATTAATTCCACAGATAAGTGAGAGACTGAAAGCCTGCACACCACCCTTAATTTGTTGCGATTTTTGGCAGAAAAAGGTTGCAAGGTTAATAAGAAAAAGTTACAAGTGTGTCAGGAAAAAGTTATCTTTTTGGGACATTGTATATCACAGGGTACGAGACATCTCACTGAGGAGAGGGTTCAAGTGATAAAGGGAATGTTACCCCCACGGAATTTCAAACAATTGCGTATGTTTTTAGGTATCGTGTCATATTGTAGACAGTGGATACCACATGCTAGCGCTTTGATGCAGCCATTATACGATTGTTTGAAAATTGTACCGTATATGCTTACAGAAATAGCTTATGAGTCGTTTATCACTTTAGATTACACCAAGATATTTAATCTGTACATTGCTGAGATCACTGGACACGCCACAGGTGTTCTGACACAGGCACATGTAAAACAAAGACCAGTCGCTTACTTTTCAGCAGCATTAGATCCAGTATCTAGAGGTTCACCGTCTTGTGTACGGGCGGTAGCTGCAGTGTCAATTATCATAGATAAGTCATCAGAGATTGTTCTAGACAATCCAGTCGTAGTGCATACCACACATGACATACATGCAATCTTGTCTCAGGTACAGCCCAAACACATTTCCATGGCTAGGCAATTAAGATTACAGTGTACTTTACTCTTACCTCCAAATGTTACTTTTCAGCGCTGTACAACTTTAAATTTGGCTACCTTTTTGCCTCTTCAGTCACCAGATTTGGCAAGGGGGAATGATAGTACTAATAGTACTAGTGAGAAAAGAAATGAGGACACTGACACTCTTTTGTTTAAAGAAGTAGATCAGCACGATTGTTTTCAGCTCATGGAACAGGAGACAATGGGATTTCCACATGTTACAGATATACCGATTTTAAATGCTGAGTACACCTTGTATATAGATGGTAGTAGGTTTGCTGATGACAAGGGTAAATATCACACAGGGTATGCTGTAGTGACTGATACGCAGGTAATTGAAGCACAGGCCTTACCAGCCCACATGTCAGCACAGGAAGCAGAATTAAAAGCTTTAGAACAAGCCCTAGAATACTTAAGAGAGAAGGGAATATTTACACTGACTCTGCCTACGCTTATGGTGTAGCGCACGATTATGGCCACATATGGAGGGCTAGAGGTTATCTGACAGCAGCAGGTACACTTGTAAAACATGGAGAAGGGATTAAGAGAGTCCTGAACAATCTTCAAAAGGTTAAACGAGTAGCCATCATGAAGATAGCGGCACACACGAGCGCAAAAACAATTGAGGCAAAAGGAAATGCATTTGCAGATTTGACTGCAAAACAGACAGCTCTAGGGGAAGGAAGCCCTGAGACTTTAGCAGCGGTAGAGGTGAGTATCCCAGAACCAACATGGCAGCAGCTGAGTAAATTACAGGAGCAAGCAGGGGAGAGCGAGAAAGATAAGTGGGTCAGAATGGGAGCAGCACCAGACCTTGACAATGTATGGAGGGAAGGGGGCAAAATATGCCTACCTGCCTCTCTGTACCCAGAAATGGCAGCGGCAGTTCACCTACCCACACACGTCAGTTCCAATTCCATGTATAGGATTGTGAACCAAGGATGGCTCGCCCCTGGATTCAGTAGCACTGCAAGAAACTACTGTGCAGCCTGCCAAATCTGTCTCCTGAATAACCCAGGACAGAGAGTAAAAACCCCACGAAAACACCAGGTCCGGGCCCAATACCCCTTCCAGAGACTGCAAATTGATTACATACAAATGCCTAAGAGCGGCCCTTTTGAATTTGTCCTCGTGTGTATCGATTTATTCTCAGGTTGGCCCGAAAGTTATCCAGTAAAATCGGCTACAGCTAAAGCCACAGCTAAGAAACTGATCACTGAGTTAATACCTAGGTTTGGTCTTCCTGAAACCATAGAATCAGATAGGGGGACACACTTTACAGGAGAAATCATGCAGAATGTGATGACCATGTTAGGGGTTCAACAAAGTTTTCACACCCCTTACCACCCACAGAGTTCAGGATCAGTGGAGAGAGTAAATGGGACAATAAAGTTAAAAATACAAAAAGCCATGCAAGAGTTAAACAAGCCTTGGCCAGAATGCCTGCCTTTGGCTTTGTTCTCTATAAGGTACACTCCAACAGGAAAGACAGGATTATCCCCATATGAGATACTTTTTGGGAATGCACCTAGATTGAGTTTATACTTTCCACAGAGTATGCAATTGCAATGTGATAGTTTGACTGCATATGTGATACAATTACAACAACGTCTAACTAAGATCCACAAAAGTGTGTATTCTTCTCTTCCAGACCCTAATTCAATAACAGGTACACATACTCTGCTACCAGGGGATTATGTATATGTGAAGAAAGACATTGGAACCCAGGTTTGAAGGTCCTTACCAAGTACTCTTGACCACAGCCACCTCAGTAAAGCTGGAAGGAAAACCTACCTGGATACACGCATCACATTGCAAGAAACAACCCGAGAAAACAACATGATGAAATATCTACTTACATATTTTTTGTTGAAGATTGTTGTTTTACAAATATATGCATGGACTCCTGGTATTAATGTACTTGAAGTAGAGGAAACAACAACTTTTGAATGGGCTATAGATGATCCTAAAGTAGCAAATTATTATTGACAAAGGTAGACTAGTACATCTTTCCTCACAGATACAACAGGATACTGCACCACATTGGTGGGATATATTTAGTGGAATGTCTTCTACAGCAACCAATACCTTTCACTGGTTGTTAAGTCCAATGGTAATTATTATTCTAATATTAATATCACTTACAATCACGAATATATGTGTATACAGGAAAATAAATAGGAAAATTAGGAGAATAGACAGAGTATACTGATAAATGTGTATTGACATCACCCTACTCCTATAAAACTCCTCTTCTTGAATTTTAAGATGTTGGTAATACCTAGGGGGATGGGTTCTACCCCTCTGACAACTCGCGGTCAGGGAAAGGACTCTGGGGAAAAACTGACTAGAACTTATTCATGAGGACCCAGGGGGAAGGAGAGGATGATGTCAAAGGGGGAAATTGATAGGGTTGAAATAATGACTTAGAGTTCCACTTTAATTGTTTCTGTTTTTTCTTACCTGTGTACGTATCAATTGTTCTATTTAAATTGTTTGTGCTCCTTTCTTACCTGTGTACGTATCAATTGTTCTATTTAAATTGTTTGTGCTCCTTTCTTACCTATGTACGTATCAATTGTTCTATCAATCTGTATCTAGATGGAATTTGGAACTGCTGAATAATCATTACATGTTCGCTGATGAGAAACTCTTTGTACCTTAACCTCATTTGGTAATGCCGATAAGATTACTGCTTTTGGAACTGCCTATAAGAGAAGTAAAGGGAGCAGTCCTTTTTTCTGCTCAGAACTGTGATACAGACATACCTGACTCCGTGTCATCTTTCTTATAGAAGCAATAATTTGGCAAAGCAATATAAACTATAAGCAACTTGTTTAAAAGTTGAACCTAACACTGTGAGAACTGAGCCATCGGTGATGTTCAATCTCTCCGTTCTCAGTGCAGAGGCGGCGGTGGACAGATGCAGCATCGGACCGATGCTGTATCCACTTAGGTAAGTATAAATGGGCCAAAAAAAAAAAACTAACGCATACTTCTCTTTTAAGGTGAGTTCATTTGATGAATTTAGTTCTGCTTTAATTGTACAACAAAGTTAAGAAATCTAGTGTAAGTTAAAGTTGATGTAAACCCTCCATACACCCAGTGAAGTGAACAGCTTTAGATGATACACAGGGATGAAACAAATCTCCCTACAAGTTTTACATTCATATCTGCTGTCTTCACATTTATATACTGTTTAAAAAGTTCGTGTTAGGAAATTTTCACTTCCTGTTTAACACAGAGCGTGATGTCTGGGCATCAAATTTAGGCTGCTTTTATCTGATGTGTCTGAGAATTTGTCAGGAGTTATCAGGCTGATAACAGAGGAATGGGTCAGGAGAGAGCTATGGGACTTAGATGTTTGAAGAGAGATAACAAAACACTGCAGATATATGTGCCCAGCTCAAATTGCATGAATTAGGTTTACATCCACTTTAAGGACAAAAAAGAAAGCAAGACTCGTTAAGGGAGGGTGACTAAGGGTTCTGTTCTCTAAATGGTAATAAAATTGAGTTGTACTGCACTGGCAGAATTTTGCCATATTTTTTATCAAACAATGGCAGAGTTTGTCTAAGTTGAGCTATCATTCGTTCCATAGTGCATATAAAATGTCATTTGAATTTTTATATGGACTTCTCAGGCTTGGTCGATGATTTTTAGTGGCTGAATATGAGAGCTCTGGCAGCTGCAAAAAATTGTGGTTAGGAAAGTGTTGTGTTGGATTACGCAGTCCGGGCATCTGTGTCGCAAGAGCTAGCATAAACAGATCCAAGGAACTCAAAGAACTGTGATATCAGTGGTTTCCTCTATGAATTGTTGTACTGTAAGCAGGTACTTTGTGCTGTAGGGCAAAGTGTTCCAAGCCAGCTCTATGCCTGCCAACAGAGTCAGGAATTGTTTGTAGGATATGTAGGCTTGTTGGAATATATTACCAGTTCTTAAAAGATAAACTAATTGCACATATTAAAAAAGGAAGGAAAAACACACCAATTAGTTTGGTTATGTATTCATTAAACAATCATTAAAGAAGAATTCCAGGTAAGACTATTTATCACAGTTACATTGGTTCAGCTTGGATAAATGTAACTATGCATAGACCATACCTGCCTTGCTTCATTGTGAACACAGGTGGTCGCCCCGCTCAGCATGAGCTTCATTCAGAGAATTCTTTGCACTTTCTCAATGAGAGCAATATCAGACAAGGTGGAGTGTGTGATACCATCGCAACTGCCTGGAACAAGACTCAGAAGCTAGTGAAGATTACTGTAATAGCGGTGTCTACTGCAGCGATTTTCAGCTGCTAGAGCACGTGTCGAAATCAAGTCCTGCAGGCTGAATCCGGCACACCAGGCCATTTCATGTGACCCTCACACCCAGGACTATTTTCAGCTGGAACAAGGCAGAACTCCTCCATTATGCCACCTCCGGTTCTTGTCCTCCACTCCCCGCTCACCATTGTCACTTCCTGTGTGTACAAGGACAGCTTTTCTCTAGGTGGTTTGTGGTCCTTACAGATCACTATGGGCGTCCACAGCAGGGGGCAAGGGGGGTCAACTGCCCCCCCTGGAATCAGCAAGGTGTCCGCACAAGACAAGTGGGTGTCCGTGAGCTGAGCGGTCCGCCGCAGACTTTTTTCTGAGTCTGCTGACTGCTGCTGCTCTCTGACATGATCTGACAGACTCACTCGCTTGGCCGCTCGGCTCCACCTCCAGTCCCTACCCCACTGTGTAGAGAGAGTCGAGAAGATGTAGATCCCGTCGGCGCTGCCCACAAGTGGAGTGGTGATGCTCAAGTTATCCCTTGCCCCACTGTATGTTTCCCTCTAAATTAGGCTGTTTGGCCGGGCAGGATCGTTGTCTGTAAAAATATCAATCATGTGGGCACAGCACAGATCCCTTCCTCCACCCCGCAGCTTAGCTATTGGGCACTCTCTGCTATGTAACGGCGCCTTCTGTGAGGAGAAAGGCAGTGATTGGGCAGGAATAAGGGAAGGGGGTGTGGCCAGCCTTCAAGGATCAGCCGCGGCCACGTCTCCTGCCTCTGGATGATGGAAACGTGGGCTTTTTGAAACTGGGTGGCATCAGGAGAGTAAGTGTACGGGAGAAGCAGAATGTACACATGTAGAGGAAATGGGAAGTGGCCGTGGACCGGCAATAGAAGAAGAACAAGAAGTGGGTCTGGTGAGCTGGAGATGACTTCTTAGGCACATCTAGTGTTTACACAGATTCTAAATGGAGTGACTGTGTATGCATTTCCAGACTCTGCAACTCTTATCTATCCACTTGTTATCTCAGCTCACTTAAAGCGGAGTTCCACACAAAAATGGAACTTCCGCTTTTCGGAACCCTCCCCCCCTCCGGTGTCACATTTGGCACCTTTCAGGGGAGAGGGGGGTGCAGATACCTGTCTAAGACAGGTATTTGCATCCGCTTCCGGCATAGACTCCCACGGGAGTCTATGCCTCTTCCTGCCCCTCCGCACTGTCTCCTGGGAAACACACAGGTCCCAGGAGATAGCGGGGACCAGTTACGATGCGCAGCGCGACTTGCGCATGCGCAGTAGGGAACCGGGAAGTGAAGCCGCAACGCTTCACTTCCTGATTCCCTCACCTAGGATGGCGGCAGCAGCTGCCGAGAATCGAGCGGGTTATCGGCGTCGGTTGCCGACATCGCTGGACCCTGGGACAGGTAAGTGGCCATTTATTAAAAGTCAGCAGCTGCAGTATTTGTAGCTGCTGGCTTTTAATATTTTTTTTTTTTAGGTGGATTTAGGTGGACTCCCTCTTTAAGCTTTGCATAAGGTCAAACACTGTTTGCTCCAGGACACAGGGATTCCCTTAACCCTTCACCAGCCAGGTTTCTAGGTTATGAGCTTGATTCTCCATGGGGTTATATAGTACACTGGCTCCAATACTCATACAGTATAGATGTTTTCATCAAGATCAAAATGTGGGCACCCACAACATGTATTGCTATATAAAAAGATCTACATCCTCTAGGCTATTTATATGGGCATGGTATGCCTGAGTAACTTCCAATATAAAGTGAAGATGAATTATCTCTTAAATAACACATATATGTTTCCAGTGCAAATTAGAAATGCTTAATCAGACAATGGCAGCTTGAACCTTCTGTAAAGCTTGTGCATCAGGTTTCTCAAGCCTTTGCATGCCTGCGCTTTTTGTGATAATGACTAAGCCCCTCCCATTCATTACATCGTTGAAAGGGGGCGGAGCATGAGTGACCTTAAAATGATGCCCCCCCCTGAAAAAAGTTCTGCGGACACCCATGCAGATCACTGCCTACCCTGCATGCACTCATGGCAGGTCACGGCGGGAACAAGTGCCGACCAATGATTCCCCTGCAATTGAGAGAGGTGGAGCTGCCTAGAGCTGAGCCGGGTAGGTGTGATGAGAGGAAGTTTTTTTTTCTGGTGGAGGGAGAGATGAGGGCTATAAATGGGAGATATGTGCTGAGGTGGGAGATGGAGGAGAGTGTTGCAGAGGTCAGAACCTAGAGGAAGGTGGCTGGATGTGAGATGTGGACAGCCTGTGAAAGAGCGCTGACCCCTGCATAGCACAACCCTAAACCCTGCACTCTGTATGTAGCATACTACTCAACCCTGCACTTTGTACACAGCGCACCCCTGAACTCTGCATTCTGTACATAGCACACCCCTAAACCATACACTCTGTAAATAGTGCACCCCATAAACCCTGCACTCTGTATGTAGTGTATTCCTGCACTCTGCGCTCTGTATGTAACACTCTCCTGAACTCTGCACCCTGTACATAGCGCACTTGTGAACTCTGCACTCTGTACGTGACACACTCCTGAACTCTGCGTACATAGTCTTACAGATACAACCGGCCCTTTGAGGGCAACCATAATGCTGATGCGGCTCACGATGAAATTGAGTTTGACACCCCACATGTATGGTATATATTGATCAGCCATAACATTATGAGGACCCACCTAATATTGAGTAGGGCCCCCTTTTGCAGGCAAACAGCCCTGACCCATAAAGGCATGGATGCCACTAGACCTCTGTAGGTATGCTGTGATATCTGGCACCAATCAGTCAGCAGCAGATCCTTGAAGCCCTGTAAGTTGCGAGGTGGGGCCTCCATGGATCAAACTTGTTTTTCCAACATGTCCCACAGATGCTCGATGGAACGAGATCTGGTAAATTTGGAGACCATGTCAACATAGCAAACTCATTTTGTTCCTTAAACTATTTTTGAACCGTTTTTGCAGTGTGGCAAGATGCATTATCCTGCTGAAAGAGGTCAAAGGCATCAGGGAATACTGTTTCTATGAGGAGGTGTACTTGGTCAGCAACAATGTTTAGGTAGGTGGTATGTGTCAAGTAACACCCACATGAATGGAAGGACCCAAGGTTTCCCTGCAGAGCATTCTCCAAAGCATCATGAAGCCGCTGTTGGCTTGCCTTCCTCCCATAATGCATCCTTTTGCCATCTCTTCCACAAGTAAGCGACGCACATGCATCCAGCCACCCACATGATGATGTAAAAAAAAACGGGATTCATCAGACCAAGTCACCTTCTTCCGTGATCCAGTTCTGATGCTCACATGCCCATTGTTGGCACTTTTGGCTGTGGACATGGGTCAGCATGGGCACCCTGACTGGACTGCGGCTATGCAGCCCCATATACAACAAACTACAATGTCCATTTTTGCTGCTTTTAACAAATCAACTTGAGGGACAACATGTTTACTTGCTTCCCAATACTGTATATCCCACGACTTTCAGCTGCCATTGTAATAAGATAATCAATGTCATTCACTTAAACTGTCAGTGACATTAATGTTATGGCCGATTGGCGTATGTATAGCTACATAGCTCAATATCTGGAATTTTTTTTTAACCATTCAGCACATTTTCGAAGTACTTTACATGTACATTTGCCCATGTTTTATGCCTTTATGCCTTAACATTGCATGTACATAAAAATACCTGGTGATCTGTCAGAAATCCAGTGTGTTCCTAACTTCCTGTTTGGGCTGATTACACAGTGCCCTGAAATCCCAAGCAATGTTGCCAGCCCTGCCTACTCGACTACAGAGCTCCACCTATCCTTGTCTTTCTGTGTCCCTTTCCACATGCATAGCACCCTCTAGTGTGCTACTAGTGGTAGTGCAGGTAAATTGTAGTTTGGCTCAGGGCTAAGCCTGAGCCATAGAATCTGGGTCAGGGTTCATTAGAAGTCAGGGCTGGTTGACTCATCCAGGCAGCTCTCTGGTGCCTCCCCCTAGTTCTAGAATGTTGGAGAATATTTGAGAAATTAGTGGGCGGAAGCTAGGAGGGTTGTCTTGCATATTTAGGGGCCTTTGGCCAATCACCAGGAAGTGGGCCTGGCAGGGGACTAAGTAAGCCCTTAATTAGACATGAGTCATGCCAGCAGGGGAGTCGGGTGGAAGATGGAGAAACTGTGCTGAGGGAGCCTGTCGGTGGCCTTCGAGGGACCCCTGCCAGGGAGGGGCTCTACCTCAGGCTGGGGCTTAGGTGGCTGGCCTGGAAGGATCTTACCACAGAACATTTTGGAGGAGGCTTTCTTGAGAGGCAGCAGGAGCAAGGAGAGACAGAGTGAGTATCAGTTGGATGGACTGGTGCAGAGTGTTCGTTGGGTAGACTGGGAAGAAAAAGCAGCCAGTTGGGCTGGTGAAGAGGCAGCCAGGTGGGCTAGCATTTCCTGCAAGAATTAGCGCTTGGACCAGTGTCTATAGGGAAGCTGAAGGTGGTTCAGGATGCAGTTCACTCCACATGTGCTACTTTTCTAAGGGACTGAGAGTTTCTAGCCTGTAATGCCGCGTACACACAGTTGGATTTTCCGATGGGAAATGTTCGATGGGAGCTCGTTGTCGGAAATCCCGACCGTGTGTAGGCTCCATCGGACATTTTCCGTCAGAATTTCCGACAAACAAAATTTGAGATATGGATCTCAAATTTTCCGACAACAAAATTAGTTGTCGGAAATTTCGATCGTGTGTACACAATTCCGACGCACAAAATTCCATGCATTCTCGGAATCAAGCAGAAGAGCCACACTGGCCATTTTTCTCGTCTCATCGTATGTGTTGTACATCACTGCGTTCTTGACGTTCGGAATTTCCAACAAGATTTGTGTGACCGTTTGTATGTAAGACAAGTTTGAGCCAACATCCGTCGGAAAAAAAAACATGGATTTTGTTGTCGGAATGTGCAATTGTGTGTACGCGGCATAAGTCAAACGGAACAAGTGGAGCTGTGAATAGGGAGGAAATGTCCCTGGTTTGTTTGTCACTGTCAAGTTGGGTATCCTATAATCCCTAACCCCCTCCAAGTTGTTATCCCATCAATAAAACAACAAAGCTTCTTTCCCAGCAAAGCAATGCTGCTGCATTGATTCCCAAGTACCTATCCACAAATTGTGTGTAGGTTAGGGACTCTTAAGAGATGTAGTTCTGGGGGCTTGCCTACATCAATAGCAAGTGATCTAAGAGATTCTGCTGCCCCCCCCCCCCTCCCAGTAGCTACCCCTAAAACAAATACACATGCCTGATGATGTCATGGGGAGTAATAAAAGTTGTTTCTGGCTACAGAGACACAGTAAAAGAAACAAATAGTGCTGGGACATGCTCTGGAAAGGGGATAAGGGGGTGGACAACATATCCTTTAAAGTGAGAGTAAACTTCCATCTCTGACTTGTACTGTACCTATAGGTAAGCCTAAAATAAGGCTTACCTATAGGTACTGTATATATCTCCGAAAAGTGCACCGTTTAGGAGATATTTACTGTATATGCAGCCGATGGCGTCATTGGCACATGCACTCTGAAGGAACGTCCACCTGGGCCATTCCTGTGCTGTAAACAGTGGCTCCCCCACGCATGGGTGGGAGTGATGTCATTGCGGCTCTGACCAGTCACACAGCTGGAGTCCATGGACCCGGTAGGAAGATGGGTGAAGATGGAAGCGGCCTCCAGCAGTGACAGCACATCACTGGAATGCTTCATTTTCAGGTAAGTTTCACCTAATGTTCACATTATGCCTTTACCTTTCAGGTAAAAAAAATATATAGAATCACCTAGAGGTTTACAACCACTTTAAGGACTTAAGATTGTCTGGAATGTAACTTGCTATCAGCGTCCTGCATTTCTCTGCACAGCAGTGTGTTCAGACTGGGAATGGGAGGGGCAGCCAATCAAAAATTTGCTAAATGCACATGTGTCAACAGCAACACGTGACAGCAAGAGACACTGAGATCACCGTACTTGTGATCCCTATTCTTGTCCAATCAGTGAGCTGGGATTGTAGTGTTGATCAGACTGTACTTTTGCCGCAATAGAGGCCCAACACCTGATTGTGCTGTCTGGCCGGTGTGACAGGATCATAAGACTGGATAAACAGATTTACAAGTCCTTTTGGCAGGCCAAATGGTTTACCTGCATGTAATGCTTTTCTGTATTTTGATTAAAGCTACATTTATTCCTACATGTTTTAGTGGATTACGATAAAGATATTTCTGTTTTCAGCATACTTGATGTGGTTTCCCACAAAGTTTATTTTATATGGAAATACTCTACCACCATTAAAGCTGAACTCTGGCCAAAAACAATATTTGGACATCTGCACTTTAAAAATAAATTACCCAAAATGAAGTGTGTGACGTGTGGCTCATGCATTTGGGGAAATGTATTTGTTCCGATTTCTAAGTATGACATGTGGTGGTGTTCTTTATATCAGTCGCATTTGAAATATCATTCTTGTTTTCCTATGAAAAAAGCAATAGTTACATTTCTGTCATAAAATTCCCTAGCATGCAGGAAAATCTTCTTTCAAGTAGAACTATAGACCAAATAAAAAATGACATACAGTGGATATAAAAAAGAATCACCCCCTTTAAAATGTTCTGGCATGTTGGTGTTATATCTTTCACTTGGATGTTATAAGTTGCACGGAGTAAATACAGCTGGATAAAACAAAAATGGTGTCCGTCTTCATTTCAGACTGCAAAGCAACAAAATGTAATTATTTTAAAGGGGGTGGTTCTTTTCTAAACCAGTTGTATAGGATGCACTTTGTCACTAGCATTGCCACCACAGCTTTTGATTTTCTAGGTCTCCTCTGTAACAGTAGTTTTATTACCTGTTGATCCTGCTAGTAGAGTTGTTATTTTTTCAGTTTCAATTATTGGGGTGACAATGCTGTTCGTTCTGACATGAGATCACTGCAGTGTTGTCATTCTGGACATGATAGTCTTGATGAACATGTAGTGTAAAAAGACTTTAAATGGCAAACAATTTAAAGCCTATCTCATCTAACACCTTTTAGACAATTACAACATATTTTTTTTAAATATTTTGTAAAAAATGTTTAACCACTTCAGCCCCGGAAGGATTTACCCCCTAATGACCAGGCCATTTTTTGCGATACGGCACTGTATCGATTTAACTAACAATTGCGCGGTCGTGCGACGCTGTACCCAAACAAAATTGAGGTCCTTTTTTTTCACCACAAATTGAGCTTTCCTTTGGTGGTATTTGATCACCTCTACAGTTTTTATTTTTTGCGCTAGAAACAAAAAAAGACAGACAATTTAAAAAATATATATTTTTTTTACTTTTTGCTATAATAACTATCCCAAAAAAAACAAAACAAAAACAAATTTCTTCATCAGTTTAGGCCAATATGTATTCTTCTACCTATTTTTGGTATAAAAAAAAATCGCAATAAGCGTATATTGAATGGTTTGTGCAAAAGTTATAGCATTTACAAAATAGGGGATATATTTATGGCATTTTTATTATTAATTTGTTTTTTACTAGTAATAGCGGTGATCAACAATTTTTTTTTTTAGTGGGACTGCAACACACTTTTGACACTTTATTGGGACCAGTGACATTATTACAGTAATCAGAGCTAAAACTAGCCACTGATCAATGTATAAATGACATTGGCAGGGCAGGGGTTAACACTAGGGGGTGTTGCCTAAGGAGGTGTTTTTAACTGTGTGGGGAGTGGACTGACTGGGAGTACAGAGAGATCGCTGTTCCTGATCACTAGGAACAGACAATCTCTCTCTACTCCCCTGACAGAACTGATATCTGTTTGTTTATATTGACAGATCCCCGTTCTGGCTCTTTGTGGAGCAATCGCGAGTGGCCGGCAGACATCGTGCCCACCAGCTACGCGCATCGGCCACGTGCATCGGCTCCGGCGATGTGCTGCGGGCACGCCTGCTGCGGTCGCTCCTGCTATAGCCATTAAAGGGACCGCCATACCGGTAGTATAACTGCGGCGGCTGGTCGGCAAGTGGTAAAGAAGGATTCCAGGTATTGCATTTTTTTTACATAGTTACATTGGTCCAGCTTGTCCAGTGTAACTATGCGTATACCTTATCTGTGGGATCCCTCTAGAACAGGGTTTCTCAACTAGGAATCCTCCAGAGGCTGCTAGGGGTTCCTCAAACAATAGGCAATTCCTGCCACTCAGTTGAGTAACTACTGACACCAATGATGTTTTTAGCTATCTATGAAGGAGGGATCCTCCCAATGACCACAAAAGTAAGGAGTATTCTTCACACTGATTATTACACTAAGTTACCGTGAGCTGTAAGTATAGAAATAATGCTTATACCTGTTAAAAAAAAGTATAATACTTATTAGCAGGGGTTGCCTGAAGCCAAAGTTGTTTCTAGGGTTCCTCCAGGTTAAGAAAGGCCGTGGTACTTACCCATCTGGGAGAGAGGGCATTTGGGCGAACTGTAGAAGCTACAGGGCTTTGAGGGTTGGCATTCCGGGGGGGGGTCCAATTCCTATATCAATTATATACTAATAACTGAAATCATTCCAAGATGTACAACAAGATATTGGCATACCTTCTCGTGGATTCTTTCAATTCTTTCAGCTCTGTCATGCCCTCTCAGCACAAGCTAACCAGACTAATTTTAGATAGGTTACCACTCCAGTTATAGACCAGTTAGTGTCTAATATAGACAGGAGAGGTCTAATTTCTTCCCTTTATAGATCATTGTTGCATAGACCCCTTGGTAACCTACAACTCCCTGGTAGAACAAGATGGGCGAAGAATATTGATTATTAGATGGGGAAACTTGGCAGGCTATTTTGGAACAGGTCCTTCTAGTTTCTATGTCACTGACCCAAAGTTTATCTCAACTTTTTGTTATACATAGGGCATATAAAACACTGCTTAACCTCCTTTGCGGTATTCCCAAGTCTGGCTCGGGGTGAATTTGCACTGAATTTTCAGTACCAAAAGCCACACTTGGAATTGCATCTCAGGATCCAGGCAAAGCTACTTACCTTGTCCCCAGGATCCTGCGATGTCTCCCTGCTGTGTGGGCGAGCTGTGTCTCCGCTTGATTTTTCACAGTGCCAAGCTCCGTTCCCTGCAAGCGTTGCGACGCACGGGGACAGAGCGCGGCGCCAAATTCAGAAAGTTAAAAACACACAATACATACAGTACACTGTAATCTTACAGATTACATTACTGTATCACATTATTTCACATCCCCTTTGTCCCTAGTGGTATGTCCAGTGCCCTGCATGCAGTTTTATATCATAAATACTGTTCTTTCTGCCTAGAAACTGGAGATTGTCCATAGCAACCAAAAAGCGTCCCTTTACATCAAAAGCAGCTAGAAAACAGCGATAATAAATTAGAATATATAAATAAAGTGATGCGCTCGTAATATCTCAAGGATATCCTACTACTTCAATGTGCTGACAAGACACGTCCTAAAGTGAATGCATTGTTTACAAACTTTTTCAAAACATACGCAGTGATTCCACATACAAAAATAAATACAATGTGTTTAAAATTATCTAGTGTGATTTCCTTATTGAAGACCTCCCGGGATATAAATCCAAAATATTTTAACACTGTTCTTGTGAGTAGTGATGAAATAAAGTGAAAAAAATAAATAAAAATATATAATATAAAAATTGTGTGAGTTCCAATACACCTCAATTAAAATAGTGATTGGTTCACTGATTAGAAGCAAAAATGATACCTCCTATACGTGTTAAAACAGGGCTTTGTGAGTCAAGATGAATCAGCAGTAGATCGGCTTAATCCCTTTCATCCGCCAGCTTGGATCATTTACTCTCCGCCTCTATTGCTTCCCCCATATGAAATACAAAAGTGGGAAAAAAACCATTGCGCACATATGATCTAGTACATGTATGTAGCAGAGACCCCAATAGATTCACTCACATGATGTTTGAATTATAGATCGCATTTCTCAAGTTTTATGGTCAGTTAATCACTCGCCTCCGTACTCCTCCGCGCTGCTGCTATAAGGATCACTGCAGGCTACACACTGACAAGAGCGTCACAGGCTCCTTCTCCTCATTAGCAGACTCTAACAGGTTTTCTTCTAAGATTGCCCTGTATTTGGCTCCATCCATCTTCCCATCAACTCTGACCAGCTTCCCTGTCCCTGCTAGAGAAAAGCATCCCCACAACATGATGCTGCCACCACCATGTTTCACGGTGGGGATGGTGCGTTCAGGGTGATGTGCAGTGTTATGCCGTGTACACACGCTCGGAATTTCCGACAACAAATGTTCGATGTGAGCTTGTTGTCGGAAACTCCGACCGTGTGTAGGCTCCATCGGACATTTGTTGTTGGAATTTTCGACAACAAAAATTTGAGCGCTGGATCTCAAATTTTCCGACAACAAGATCCGTCAGAATTTCCGATCGTGTGTACACAATTCGCACAAAGTTCCACGCATGCTCTGAATCAAGCAGAAGAGCCGCACTGGCTAGTGAACTTCATTTTTCTCGGCTCGTAGTACATCACCACGTTCTTGACGTTCGGAATTTCCGACAACATTTGTGTGACCGTGTGTATGCAAGACAAGTTTGAGCCAACATGGAAATAAATCCAGGTGTGTACGCGGCATTAGTTTTCCGCCACACAAAGTGTTTTGCTTTTTGGCCAAAAAGTTAAAATTTGGTCTCATCTGACAAGAGCAGCTTCTTTCAATGTTTTGCTGTGTTCCCCACATAGCTTCTTGCAAACAGGACTTCTTATGACTTTCTTTCAACAATGGCCTTCTTCTCACCACTCTTCCATAAAGGCCAGATATGTGGAATGCACGACTAATAGTTGTCCTGTGGACAGATTCTCCCACCTGAGCTGTGGATCTCTGCAGCTCCTCCAGAGTTACCATGGACCTCTTGGCTGCTTCTCTGATGAATTGCCTGTCAGTTTAGGTGGACAGCCATGTCTTGGTAGGTTTGCAGTTGTGCCATACTCTTTCCATTTTCAGATGATGCATTGAACAGTGCTCTGTGAGAAGTTCAAAGCTTGGAATATTCGTTTATAACCTAATCTTGCTTTAAACTTCTCCACAACTTTATCCCTGACCTTTCTGGTGTGTTCCTTAGCTTTCATGATGCGGTTTGTTCACTAAGGTTCTCTAACAAACCTCTGAAGGCTTCACAGAACAGCTGTATTTATACTGAGATTAAATTACACACAGGTGGACTCTATTGACTAAATATGTAGGTGACTTCTGAAGGCAATTGGTTCCACTAGATTTTAGTTAGGGGAATCAGAGTAAAGGGGGCTGAATACAAATGCACCCCACACTTTTCACATATTTATTGGTAAAAAGTTTTGAAAACCATTTATAAATTTTCCTTCCACTTCTCAATTATTTGCCACTTTGTGTTGGTCTATCACATCAAATCCTAATAAAAACATTTACATTTTTGGTTGTAAAATGACAAAATGTGGAAAATTGCAAGGAGTATGAATACTTTTTCAAGGCACTGTACATTGGGTGTTATGACTGTATAAGGCATAGGGCAGGGATATGCAATTAGCGGACCTCCAGCTGTTGCAAAACTGCAAATCTCATCATGCCTCTGCCTCTGGGTGTCATGCTTCTGGCTGTCAGAGTCTTGCTATGCCTCATGGGACTTGTAGTTCTGCAACAGCTGGAGGTC
This sequence comes from Lithobates clamitans, assembly GCA_037952925.1. Classification (NCBI taxonomy): domain Eukaryota; kingdom Metazoa; phylum Chordata; class Amphibia; order Anura; family Ranidae; genus Lithobates; species Lithobates clamitans. The sequence goes on along the minus strand of JBBGZY010000096.1, from coordinate 464,931 downwards.
CGCTAATTGCATATCCCTGCCCTATGCCTTATACAGTCATAACACCCAATGTACAGTGCCTTGAAAAAGTATTCATACTCCTTGCAATTTTCCACATTTTGTCATTTTACAACCAAAAATGTAAATGTTTTTATTAGGATTTGATGTGATAGACCAACACAAAGTGGCAAATAATTGAGAAGTGGAAGGAAAATTTATAAATGGTTTTCATATCCCTGGCATAGGGCATAACAGTGGTGATAATATTAAGTTTTGCATCTAAGCTAAATATTGAGTGTAACTTTTGTACTCTTATTCGTATTTCTAAGCACAGAGAACTTTGTGTTAAGTCATTTTTGCCTCAAGGCTGGGAAAGTGACCTCCTTATTTTGTATATTGAACTGATTTTTGGTTATTTGGCCTTATTATTATTTTGCATAGTGCTAGAAATCGTTTGTACTAGTACTATGAAAAGCTATGGTTTTGAAAGTGCATTCTGATTTTTGTGCTTTTGTACTTTTTTTATTGTAAATTATTTTGTTGTAAAATTGCAAAATTTTAAATAAAAAGTTATCTGCAAAAAAAGAAAAAAAAAAAAAAGAAAGAAAAAGGCCGCTTTAGAAGCTGGAAACCACTGTAGTAGACACCGCTACTCCAGTAATCATTCCACTAGCTTTCCGGTTCCATGTCGGGCGGCTGCCCTGCTACAATGTGAATACAGGAAGACGACTGCTTGGCACGGCACCATTCAGAGAATGCTTTACATTTTCACATTAAATGCAAAGCATTCTTCGATTGGATGAGGCAGAGAACATTAAATTTGGGTATACATAATTGAATTTTGTTTTCAATTTTTTGTTTTCAGTTCAGTACAGTTTTGTTTTTTGTTCTTTCAGTTGCCTAATCACTAGTAGCTTTAAATTTATATTTATTTTCAACTGCAGTGATGAAAAAATCCAAAGGAGCAGGATGGCAATTTTTTTTGAAGTGAGCGTATTTCCAACAGTGTATGTGGATTTTGCTTGGTAAAGTCCATTTATTTCAAAATCAAATGTTTAAAGCAAACAGAATTTTGATGTACTTTTGAATAACGCTCGTCAGCCTGTCGATTGTACAAAGAATTTTCGTACAAACACTTGTTAGAAAATCGTCTAGTGTATAGCCAGATTAAGTCACCACCTTGCCTCCCCATCTCTTCCAATCAGAGAACACTTTGCATTCAATGAGGAGATGCAAAGCATTTTTTGATTGGCGTCTGTGCTAAACAGCCGACTTCCTGTGTTCACAATGCAGAAGGCCAGTTGCTCAGCACAGGACCCAGAAGCAAGTGGAGATCACTACAGCAGGCGGTGTCTACTACAGTGATTTGAAGCTTCTAGAGGGATCCCAGGTTATAGTATTTACGCTATATAGTCAAAAGTATTGGGACACTTACCGTTACACACATATGCAATTTTATGGCATCCCAGTCTTCGTCCTTAGGGTTTAATGTTGAGTTAGCCAACCCTTTGCAGCTATAAAAGCTTCAACTCTTCTGGGAAGACTGTCCACAAGGTTTAGGAGTCTGTCTATGGGAATGTTTGACCATTCTTCCAGAAGTGCATTTGTGAGGTCAGGCACTGATGTTGGATGAGAAGTTCTGGCTCGCAGTCTCCGCTTTAATTCACCCCAAAGGTGTTCTATTGGGTTGTGCAGGCCAGTCAAGTTCCTCCACCCCAAGCTCGCTCATCCATGTCTTTATGGACCTTGTATTGTATCATTTGGTGGAGAGGGGATTATGGTGTGAGGTTGTTTTTCAAGGGTTGGGCTTGGCCCCTTAGATCGCTTAGTGAAAGGAACTCTTAAGGCGTCAGCATACCAAGATATTTTGGACATTTCCATGCTCCCAACTTTGTAGGAACAGTTTGGGGATGGTCTCTTCCTGTTCCAACATGACTGCGCATCACAAGGTCCATAAAGACACGAATGAGCGAGTTTGGGGTGGAGGTACTTGACTGGCCTGCACAGAGACCTGACCTCAACCTATTAGAACACCTTTGGGATGAATTAGAGCGGAGACAGCGAGCCAGGCCTTCCCGTCCAACATCAGTGCCTGACCTCACAAATGCGCTTCTGGAAGAATGGTCAAACATTCCCATAGAAAAACTCCTAAACCTTGTGGACAGCCTTCCCAGAAAAGTTGAAGCTGTTATAGCTGCAAAGGGTGGGCCAACCCAATATTGAACCCTACGGGCTAAGACTAAGATGCCATTAAAGTTCATGTGCATGTAAAGGCAGGCGTCCCAATACTTTTCACAATATAGTATACATAGTAACATTGGTCCAAGCTGCACCAATGAATCTATGTAAATATACAGTATGTCACAAAAGTGAGTACACCCCTCACATTTTTGTAAATATTTTATTATAACTTTTCATGTGACAACAGAGAAGAAATGACACTTTGCTACAATGTAAAGTAGTGAGTGTACAGCTTGTATAACTGTGTAAATTTGCTGTCCCCTCAAAATAACTCAACACACAGCCATTAATGTCTACACCGCTGGCAACAAAAGTGAGTACACCCCTAAGTGAAAATGTCCAAATTGGGCCCAATTAGCCATTTTTCCTCCCCTGTGTCATGTGACTTGTTTGTGTTACAAGGTCTCAGGTGTGAATGAGGAGCAGGTGTGTTAAATTTAGTGTTATCGCTCTCACTCTCTCATACTGGTCACTGTAATTTCATGATGACACCTCATGGCAAAGAATTCTCTGAGGATCTGAGAAAAAGAATTGTTGCTCTACATAAAGATGGCCTCGGCTATAAGAACATTGCCAAGACCCTGAAACTGAGCTGCAGCATGGTGGCCAAGACCATACAGCGGTATAACAGGACAGGTTCCACTCAGAACAGGCCTTGCCATGGTCGACCAAAGAAGCTGAGTGCATGTGCTCAGCATCATATCCAGAGGTTGTCTTTGGGAAATAGACATATGAGTGCTGCCAGCATTGCTGCAGAGGTTGAAGGGGTAGGGGGGGTCAGCCTGTCAGTCCTCAGACCATACGCTGCACACTGCATCATGGATTACTGGAACCATGTCCTGTTGTCTGAGACCAAGATAAACTTATTTGGTTCAGATGGTGTCAAGCGTGTGTCTGCGGCAACCAGGTGAGGAGTACAAAGACAAGTGTGTGTTGCCTACAGTCAAGCATGGTGGTGCAAATGTCATGGTCTGAGGCTTCACGAGTGCTGCCGGCACTGGGGAGCTACAGATCATTGAGGGAACCATGAATGCCAATATGTACTGTGACATACTGAAGCAGAGCATGATAACCTCCCTTCGGAGACTGGGCCACAGGGCAGTATTCCAACATGATAATGACCCCAAACACGCCTCCAAGACGACCACTGCCTTGCTAAAAAAAGCTGAGGGTAAAGGTGATGGACTGGCCAAGCATGTCTTCAGACCAAAACCCTATTGAGTATCTGTGGGGCATCCTCAAACGGAATGTGGTGGAGCGCAAGGTCTCTAACATCCACCAGCTCAGTGATGTCATCATGGAGGAGTGGAAGAGGACTCCAGTGGCAACCTGTGAAGCTCTGGTGAACTCCATGCCCAAGAGGGTTAAGGGAGTGCTGGAAAATAATGGTGGCCACACAAAATATTGACACTTTGGGCCCAATTTGGACATTTTCACTTAGGGGTGTACTCACTTTTGTTGCCAGCGGTTTAGACATTAATGGCTGTGTGTTGAGTTATTTTAAGGGGACAGCAAATTTACACTGTTATACAAGCTGTACACTCACTACATTACATTGTAGCAAAGTGTCATTTCTTCTGTTGTCACATGAAAAGATATAATAAAATATTTACAAAAATGTGAGGGGTGTACTCACTTTTGTGAGATACTATATTTATACACGTAACTAACTGTTCATTAAACCAGATGAAAAAAAGCTCATCTTTGTAAGCCCCTCAGCAGTGTTACATTGTTCATCCCAAATCCTGCAACTAACACTTTTGCTTGGCCAACAAAATAAGTGTGCAGAAAAATATAAATAAAGGTGAAATTAAAGAAAATTCATACACTGCATACTATAATTATAAGTAATAACTCTGTACAGTTACAAGATTACTGTACAGTGATTTTTGAACGTGGCTTATGCTGTAACAGAACACAGAAGTTGGCTTTATTGTTTGGAAATATTACATAGTATACACAGCAATAGTCACCCAAAAGGTTGTCCCTTCTGTGGCCAGTTTCGCAAGGAGACTATCTGCATTTATTGGGTATATTTTACATAAACAAGCCATCAACATTCAACAGCAGTTTCTGTAACAAAACACCAGTATCAACAAAAGCCAGTGTGTGCTCGTCCACTTTACAAGCCAATGATTATGAATTATGTACTGTGCCCATCACAGAGAGAGCATTCACCCCCTGCCAAACACACAGGCACAACGATTAGCAGCTATGGTTTACATGAATACATAAGCTATGGATTACAATAGGGATGCGCTTCAGGTTTGGGTCAAGCGTCAGTTCAACCCAAACCCAACCTGTCTGCTGTAAGGCAAACTGCGCAACAGAATGACCCTACTTGGCCAGTTCACCAGCACAAAACCAAAGCTTCTACAGTCCCTGACAAAAGTCTTGTCGCTTCTCTATTTTATAGAAACTCCTGCTATTAACCTGACTTTTAATTAATTAATTGGTGTTAGAAATAGCTCATATGAAAAGCTAAAGCCCTCCCAAATGATGTTTAATGCACTGAAATAAATTAGTTTCACTGAAAAAAGATTTATCATTTAATCAAGACAGACAGGTCAAATTTTGGCAAGACAAAAGTTTTGTCGCCTATACAGAAATTGAACAACTTTACTGAAAATCCAAAAATATGTCAGCAAATTAAGTAGTGGTGCTGTGAGATCCAAATTGAATATCTTGTATGACTTCCGTGAGCTTGAAGGACAGCATCCATGCGGTTTGGCAAGGATTCATACAATTTATTGATGAAGTCATCAGGAATAGCAAAGAAAACAGTCTTGCATGCCTCTCAGAGTTCATCAATATTCTTTGGTTTCGTCTTCCATGCTTCATCTTTCATTCTACACCACATATGCTCAATGATGTTCATGTCTGGTGACTGGGCTGGCCAATCCTGGAGCATCTTCATCTTCTTTGCTTTAAGGAACTTTGATGTGGAGATGGAAGTATGCAATGGAGCACCATCCTGCTGCAAAATTTGGCCTTTTTTATGGTTGGGAATATAAGAGGTAGCTAAGATTTCTTGGTATTTTAGACTATTGATGTTGCCTTCCACCCTGCAGATCCCTCGCACACCCCCATACTGGATGTAACCCCAGACCATGATTTTGCCTCCACCAAACTTCACTGTTTTCTGAGTAAATCTCGGCTCCATGCGGGTTCCAGTAGGTCTCCTGCAATATTTGCGGCGACTGTGGTGTAATTCAACAGAAGATTCATCTGAAAAATCCACCTTCTGCCACTTTTCCAGAGTCCATCCTTTTAGCAGGCTGTGGCCCTTGGCAAATGCCACACAGTTTTTCAATTGTCTTTTGTTTAGTGCTGACCTATGGGCACTGATTTGACCATGGAGGCCATTTCGAGACAGAATCTGACAAACTGTTCTGGTTGACACAGGGACTTCAGGTGACCAGGTCTCGTGGAGCTTTGCTGCAGTGGAAAATGGGCTGGCCTTGGATTTTCGAGCCAACAAACGGTCTTCTCGAGCAGTTGTCTTGCGGGGTCGGCCTGACCTGGCCTTGTCCAAAACGTCTCCAGTCTCTTCAAATCTTTTTTTATCCTCTGAACTTGACGCTGAGACACACTGAAGGTGTCTGCCACATCAGCAGTGGATCTGGTCTTCAGCCTCTTACTAATTAACATTTTAGTCTCCGGGTGAATCTTAGGCATGTTTGCAGAGGTCTAGTTGCAGTTGAGAAGGTATAGTGTACTGGTGTTCTTTTTATACACACCTGAGACCTAATTGATCCATTATCAGTCACAGGTGAAGCTCATATAACAAGGCGACAACACTTATGTCTTGGCAAAAATTGACTCAATGGGCTTTACCAAGCTACCCTGTTTCCCCGAAAATAAGACCTAGCGTGATTGTCAGTGATGGCTGCAATATAAGCCCTACCCCCCAAATAAGCCCTACCCTGTTTCCACGAAAATAAGCCCTACCCTGAAAATAAGACCTACAAGGACCTCAACTAGGGCTTATTTGGGGGGTAGGGCTTATATTGCAGCCATCACCGACAATCACACTAGGTCTTATTTTCGGGGAAACAGGGTATGAATATTAGAATACTTTTTGTCAGTTTTGTTTTGCACTGAAACATTATTACAAAAGCTGTTGGGATTAAAATGACCCATTTCTTGTAACAAAATCTTGATTAGAAATATATTTTAGCGGCACTTCAGGTCAGTTTGTACACAAGCGACAAGACTTTTGTCAGGGACTGTAGAATATAAACTAAGCAGCTGGGGATCACAGGCAACGTCATTGGCCAAAAATGCTCATGAGCATTTTTGGTCAATGGTGTCAACCAGTGTCCCTGGCCGCTTTGGTTGCATTACCACAACAGTGGGAGGTTTGTAATTTAGCAACAAGTTAGCAGCTTTGTGCAGTTGGTTGTCGTGATTTATGATGGATTTACATTGCTGGAGTATGATTGATGCTGCCTTTACATTGGGGGACACTGTGATTTACATTTTATTTCTTCTTCTTTTTTTTAATGAAAAAACTTTTTCACAGTGTGGGTGTTTTTATTTGCGTTTTGAATTTTTTAAATTTAATTAGGAATAAGGGGGTACTAGGCACTGGGAGGGGGGTCAAATATCTATGAAGCCCCAGGGGCCCCATAGATATCTGACCCCCTCCCCATAAACCACCATATCTTTGTTGGGGGAAAAGATGTGGGAAAGAGGCTCTTGTCCCTCAACATCCCCCCCCCCCCCCCCGCCCCAGCATGTCACTTTCCCAATGTTGTGAAAGGCATGTGGTCTGGTTTAGTTCGGGGGTGGGGGGGGGGGGAATAGAACTTGCACGTTTGCCGCCCTCCCTTTTCTGACCACCCAGGCTGAATGTCTGGATAAGGATAAGGCCCTAGTTGAAATTTAAACAGGAACCCCATACCAATGTTTTCTCTGTTTTTATTTTTATTTTATTTTTTTAAGGGGCAGTACACAATTTAAAAATTGGGATAAAAATGGGTAGAATTCCTCCTAAAATGTTTAAATTTCAATAACACCCTTATCCAGGCATGCAGCCTAGGTGGCGAGGAAAGAGAGGGAGGGTGGCAAGCATATGGCCCCCTTCACCCTGAACAACACCATAGTTACATAGTTAGCATAGGCGTGCGCAAGGGGTGTGCCAGGTGTGCCTGGGCACACCCTAATCCTGGAGTTGGCAACCCATCAATTGTGGGCAGGTGACAGGTAAGCTGCGATCCTTTCTTGCCGACCCCCAGAACCTGGACAGGATAGGCAGCTGGAGTGGAAATTAAGGGACCGATCTATATTTTCTTCTGCAGCAGCTGAAAGTAGGCTTCTCCTCTTCCTCTCGTTGATATTCAGCTGCCACAGGAGGAAAATACAGGGGATTGGTACCAATGTATGCCACCCCTCTTCTCCCAGTTCCTTTTCTTTCTGCTGCCCAGGTCCCCCTGTGTGCTCACCTGCTCCCCCCCATTGTTTTAGGATGATGAGTGGGGAAGAGGCTGGTTAATATGTCACAAAAGGCATATGTGTTGGAGCTTTGAGGTGCACACCCTAATACAATAGGCTGCGCACACCTATGATAGTTAGGTTGAAAAAAAGACACAAGTCCATCTAGTTTAACCATAAAAAATATATATATATCATACAATCCAATATACACAATCCTATACCCACAGTTTATCCAGAGGACAGTGAAAACCCCCCCAGAATAGCAGGATCCAATTTGCTACAGCAGGGGAAAAAATTCCTTCCTTATCCCAGAAAGGCAATCGGATTTTCCCTGGATCAACTTTACCTATAAATGTCAGTACCCAGTTATATTCTGTACATTTAGGAAAGAATCCAGGCCTTTCTTAAAGCAATCTACTGAGCTGGACAGAACCACCTCAGGAGGGAGTCTATTCCACATTTTCACAGCTCTTACTGTGAAGAAATCTTTCCGTATTTGGAGATGAAATCAATTTTCCTCTAGTCATAAAGAGTGCCCCCTTGTCCTCTGTGTTCACCATAAAGTGAATAACTCAACACCAAGTTCATTATATGGACCCCTTATATATTTATACATGGTGATCATATCCCCCCTTAATCTCCTCTTCTCAAGAGTGAATAAATACCAGGCCTTTAAACATTAGGAGGGTACTGTTCAAGGGGGGTAGCAAAGCTTTTCCCGTCCTTGCAAGGCACATTGTCCCAGTTTTGAGGGACAAGGACCTTTTTGGGACCCGATTGGGGGTTTGTCGAGGGGGACTTATAGGAATCTGGAAGCCCCCATTAGAATAATGGGGCCTTTTTGATATCCTGCACCCCCTAAAAAAGTGAAACGTAAATAAAAATCGATACTGTGAATAAAGTATTTTATTGCAAAAAAAAAGACTCCCAAAGTAAACTCATCAATTGAATTGTCTAACAATGTAGATCCAACATAAGTCACATAATTCACAACAACCTAGCACCTGACAATACTCCCCGCCTTCAAAGCAAACCGTATGCTATGGGGGCTCATGAGCGGAGTCACTTCTGAACCACACTGCTTGTGTCCATTGATAGGCCCCCCGCTCCCTCCTCACACCATTTCATCTGCAGTGGCCAATGGCCTTTACTGCTACCTGAGAGCGTGTAAGAAGAGGAAGAGAGGGGAGAGAAGACTGCAGATCTCTAACAGGCTCAAGTTAGGGCCCTGTCCGTGATTTCCAATGATCACCATTCATATATGTGCGACTTCAAGTCGTGCCGACTTCAAAGTAGTCTCTGTACTACTTTGGTCCCACTTTCATGCGAGTTGAGGTCCATATACCTCAGGCTGCATTCACACCTGAGCGATTGCAGCTCGTAAAACGCTCATCTTAAAAGTTCAAAAATGCCCAACAAGCAAAATCCTATTCATTTAAATGGCCCCTATTCACATCTGAGCGTTCTGTCACCTGAAGCAAAACACCTGAGGCTGCATTAAGGCTGCATTCACACCTGAACTTTTTTTGCCGCGATTTTGCACAGGTCAAAAAGGTCACCAATGTAAAAAGCAGAAAAACGCCTGTAATCTGCTCAAGAAGAAGCTCACATACTTTTTTGAGCTTCAGGAGTTTTGCTTCAGGCTACAAAACGCTCAGATGTGAACAGGGGTCATTTAAATGAATAGGATTTTGCTTGTTGGGCGTTTTTGAACTTTTGAGATGAGTGTTTTACGAGCTGAACATTAGTCAGAAAATGAAGCCCTGCTAGATCACTTCATGCTGGCCCCTTTTGCAGGTATAGTTATGTAAAACATTCAAAATAGGTGCCTGTACTGTTTAGCCCCGGAAGGATTTACCCACTTTTTGACCAGGCCATTTTTTGTGATACGGCACTGCGTCGCTTTAACTGACACTTGTGCGACAATGTACCCAAACAAAATTTATCGCGTCTACAAAATAGGGGATAGATTTATGGCAATTTTATTATTATTATTTTTATTTATTTTTTACTAGTACTAGTCAGGACTGCGCTATTGCGGCAGACAGAACGAACGCCTAACTGTCATGTTTTACACTTTTTTGGGAACCAGTGACATTATTACAGTAATCGGTGCTATAAATATGCACTGTTATTGTACTAATGACACTGGCAGGGAATGGGTTAATATCAGGGGCGATCAAGGGGTTAATTGTGTTCCCTGCAGGTGTTCTCTAACTGTATAGGGGAAGGGCTCACTGAGGAAACACACAGATCCGTCTTCCTGCTTAGCAGAAAGACAGTATTTGTGTGATCTCCCCTGTCAGAACGGAGATCTGCCTTGTTTACACAGGCAGATCACCATTCTGTCACTGCTGGGAACAATCGCTGGTGGTCAGCGGACATTGAACCCACCAGATCCCCCGATTGGCTCCCCCACTGGCCAATGGGAGTGCGTGCATGCCCACAAAAGCGAATTTCCAAGCTGACGTACACCTACGGCGATTTGCGGGATCGTGCCACCTTACCGCAGTATAATGATGGTGGCTGGTCGGCAAGCAGTTAAAATCCAGTAATACACTATCTCACCCTGCTCTGCACATGCCCAGTTGCTCTCTATTTTTTGCCACTGTGCTGAATTTGTAGAGGCTGATCTGCTGACAGCATAAACATTTAATGCTGTTCAGGGGCTCTGGGCTTCAGCAAAATGTCAGCCTGTGGCAGAAAGACAAAGAAACAATGCTTGAGGCAATTTAAAGTGCATGGTAATTTTGGAAGCATAATTAATAAGGTGGAATGTATGTTCCTTGCTAAAGAACATTATTTTTTATCAATCTGTTATGGGTAAAGTTCCGCTTTAAGGTAAAAAAAACACCCAGCCTTTAGAAACACTTTAAAGTGGACCTTCACCCCCATCTACTATGACTTTACATGAAAAACTGAACAGGGGTTCTAATCCTCCCCCATTCTATTCATGACTTGACATACACTTTAAAGGCAAAACCTCTAACATAGTCTGGAAGCCTGATTACAACAAAATCTTATAACTAATGTTATTAGTAATGTTCAGAGGATGTAGTATATTGGTGGTCTATCAGATATTCAGCACTGATATATTATAAATTCAGCAAGCAATGTACATACGTTGCTCAGGTTCAATAACATCAGTTTATTGGCATAGGTCTACAGCTTACCAAGCCCTCCTTATGTTGAAGAACATAGAACGCATTCAAAGAATATGGGATGCTACTAAATAAAAAAATAATAAGGTACCTTTGTCCTAAAATTGAATAGAGAGATTGGCTATTTGAGAGGCAATTTAGACTTTCATGGTACAGTATAGACTTACACAATTTGAATACAATAATATAAATGTATTATACAAAAGCAAATTGTCATGAAAACAATTAGGCAGACATATAATAGACAAAGGATGCTGCTCAAAAGAGGAGCACCCTAATCTCTGACACAATCCGGAAAAGAAAGATGGAAAATTTCCGCAATGGGTATACAGAAAGAGTTTCTTGTCCAGTGGCAAACTCTACATGTTTCACGGTGACCCGCTTCTTCAGCAGTATAATTTCAGAGATTATTGGATCTAACAGCAGAGGAAACATATACAATGAACTAGAAAATGTACACCAAAAGTGGAAAATTATATAGTCAGACTGCAAAGAGCTGAGGCAAATCACCAAAAAAAGCTGCCATCATGGTGAAGCGTCATATCTACAGCCTAAATCAATATAAAAACAATACTATGTCCATTCAAGACACCCCAAAGTAGGGTTGGGGCTAAAGAGAATGTTGGTTCAAGAGCAAACAAATACTCACCGGTGATGCCAGCACCAAGACTATTAGGTGTCACAAGGCCTATAAGAACAATCTCCAGTTTCCTCTGCTTTTAATTCCAAAAATCTCTGAAATTATACTCCTGAAGAAGCAGGTCACCGCGAAACATGTAGTTTGCAACTGGACAAGAAATTCTTTCCGTATACCCATTGCGGAAATTTTCCATCTTTCTTTTCCAGATTGTGTCAGAGATTAGGGTGCTTCTCTTTTGAGCAGCATCCTTTGTCTATTAAATTTCTGCCTATTTGTTTTATGATTTGCTTTTGTATAATAAATTTTTATTTTTGCATTAAGATTGTGTAAGTCTATACTGTACCATGAAAGTCCAAATTGCCTCTCAAATCGCCAATCTCTCTATAGAACAAATTCAGATGAATCTTCAATTGGTTTGATAATAAGTGTAAGAATTGAACCCCAGCTATTTATACTCAATGTCACATGTACTCAGATACATTTCACACAAGAAGAGCTTAGTCATAAAGTAACAACAAAAGAGGAAGATGGATTAACAGTAAAAATATGTTACTTCGTGATTTAGCACTTCTGTGAAATTATTTTCCAATATATGTGTTTGTATCCGGCATATATTATTAATCTGAATGTGGTCTACAGTTTATAAAATATATGTAATGTAACACACTTGTATATATGTCATTTCCAAAACTGTGATGTTTACTGTGACTTTCTGCATCTGTTATAAATAGATAACATGTTGTGTTTCATCAGAGATAGAGAACATCCTGCTTTAGTGCCTATCAGGTTATCAGTCACGCATTCAGTTATTTATGGTGAAACCCACAGATCTGCAAGGAGATCTAAGGCGTTGGTAGATTCTTACTGTATGAGAGTACGTGATGGGGGACAGCACCCATACCTCAGGCACCTAAAGCCTGGACTGCTCTGAATCCACTGCTGTCTCCTCTGACAAGTATGCTCGGATCCCAAATTGGGTTGCCACTTTTTCTTCAAGCCAAACCCGAACACTTTAGCTGTGCACATCAATTTTTTTCTAGTATACACTATAGCAGTGATGGTGAACCTTGGCACCCCAGATGTTTTGGAACTACATTTCCCATGATGCTCATGCACTCTGGAGTGTAGTTGAGCATCAGGAGAAATGTAGTTCCAAAACATCTGGGGTGCCAAGGTTCGCCATCACTGCACTATAGGATTGTAACAGAGCTGGGACACTTTTGGGTGCTCCAAAGAGAATAGTAATGCGGCGCACGTCTGTGCTCTCTGGCCTCTCACCTTAGATGTGCTTTAATAAAACATATGATGATATCTCCCAAGGAAAGTGTAATAGTTGTTAGATCGCCACTGGGGGTCCTCTGTAGATTTTCCTTCTGGTCTCTAGTATGGTAATGTAGGATCAGTGATAATCCTAAAAGATCCGCTTCTGTATCCTCCCGGTGGGACTGTATGAAGAAAGCATAATGCTCTCAGAGTGTGATACCGTTTCAATAGGTTTAATAAAAGATAAAACAGCATAAACTCACATTTATAGGTCGAAAAACGCAGAAAATCCACAAGTCCGAAGATCCCCTGAAGAAGTCATGTGGGCGTGACGTAACGTGTAGGGCGCGAGTGAAGGTATAGCAGAAGTGACGCCACTTAGAGAATGAGTTCGGCACTCGTGGATTTTTTCTGGTTTTCAACTTTTAAATGTGAGTTCATGCTGTTTTTTCTTTTTTTATAGCTGTTGAAACGGTACTACGAGAGCATTCTTCTTTCTTCACACATTCCCACTGGGAGGATATAGAAGCAGATCTTTTAGGATTATCACCAATCCTACATTACCATACTAGAGAGCAGAAGGAAAATCCACAGAGGACCCCCAGAAGCGATCTAACAACTATTACACTTTCCTTGGGAGATATCATCAAATGCTTTAATAAAGCATATCTAAGGTGAGAGGCCAGAGAGCACAGAGGTGACACGGGGAAAAAAGGGATCAAGTCATCTTATATTATGAACATTCACAATCAATGGTGAAGGGATTCATCAGGTACAGCCATATAGAATTATTATATTAAGGACAATTTTCACTGAAGGAATTTTATTTATCTTTATTTATATTTGTTTTGCATTCACGGTCATCATCTGCTTATCTGTGTGTGGAACAATTGGTGTCCATCCTTGAGAAACATGGTTTTATCATTTATTATGGCACAGGAACTTCTTTAACTGCACTATCATATTAAGGACATTCATCACTGAAGCAATCCATACTTGCTTTATTGCACGGTTATCAAGTTTTCACCTATGTGCGGATTTATTGGTGTCTATTCTTGAGACACATGGTTTTATACATATATATTTTTTGGCACAGGATCCAATTTATTGATATTACCACTACTTTGATTGACAGCGCAACACTACCCACTGTTCACAATTATATTTATTAGCCACGGATATGCTATATAGTGAGAGCAGCTGTCCTGTATAATTTGTATTTTATCTTACACAGTGGTAACACACAATATACTTCTAATGCAGCGCACATAGTGCCCCCTAACCCTCCTGTCAGGCCCTGTTCTGAGCCACATTCCTGTCTGAATAATGTAGGACATTCCAGGTTTAAGTCCTCAAGAAAACCCGGGCACATGATTTAAAACCTGTACTGTCTGGGTGAATCCCTAACAGGTGGCAACCCTAGTCCTAAATGGATAGTAGAGTATACTACGCAGTTCTGGGACAGGGTCTTTTGGCACCTGGGGCTAAATTGCTGAGTTGTGCCCCCCTAAACCTGCTGCTAATGCATGACGTAGATGGGTGTTCATCCTGCTTGCTCTAGCAGGCCCATTCTCCACCCTCATAAATATTGCCCTCTCTTCTTGGGTAAGGGCACTGTGCCCAGGGTGACTGACCCTTCTGCCCCACCATCCCAATCGTAATAATACATGTCAGTATAGAGCCATGTAAGAGCTGGGCAAAGTAACCACTGACAAGAAATCAAATCTAAAATATAAATTGTAAAAAAGGTTCTAATGGATTATATGACCCCAGAAGCATATTGTATAAACTATGTGTTATTTGTCACCCCTATTCCTCCTATTTAACACCAGACTCATTTATTCTGACTGAGCTATACAGGGCCAGATTATGAGCATCGTGGGCCTGGTGCTGAAGATTTTGGAGGGCCATTTTTATGGTTAATAAATAAAATTAAACTCAAACTATTTTTTATTATAACAAATTAGGTGTTTTAAACAAACTGCTCATTCACACTGTATGTGCAAGAGAACCCATGTGAATCAGCCCAAATTTTCTTTATACTTATTTTAAATGTTTGAATTTTTTGAATTATTTGTTGCAATCTTTTATTGTTTACATTTTTATGTATGTTTTTTTTATTGTATTTTTTTACAATTGAACTTTTTTTTTTTTACACAATGCTTTGGGGGGGGGGGGGGGGGGGGCAGTGGAGGGCAGTGGATGGTGTCAGTAGGGCAGTGGATGGAGTCAGTAGAGCAGTGGACGGTGTCAGCAGTTTTTTAAATATTTTTTTTTTTTTTTTATTATTTTTTACAATTTCATTTTTATTTTTTTTGTTTTTCAAAATGCATTTGGGGCTGGGTTTGGCAGTGGGCGGCATCAGTAGGGCAATGGCAGTGCCCAAATGGTCAGTCCAACCCTGCTGGGCCTATATTAAAGTAGGAGCCTGGAGCTGCAGCTCCAATAGCCCCTATGTTAATCCTGTTAATTTATTAATGCAGAACTCCAGGACAAAAAATGTATCTAAATGAATTTCTGCACAACCATAAAGGATATAAATTTACTTTGAGTGCACCAAATACCTTTGCAAACCCATGTATTACTTTGTTAAAGAAGCAGTAACATCATCACTGTGCTGTACATATCCTGTGTAGAGAGCAGGCCCCACGTACTATAGACTGCCTGCAGAAAACTACAGGAGGGGGCGGGGCCAAGACTAGTCACCCCACACAAGGAGAGAGAGCAGCAGTGATTGGTCTTTATTACAGGAAGTTCCTACACAGAGGGAAAGTTTCTCACTGGATTACTGAACAGATCTGGAAGAAATACACAAAGCAGATCAAGATTCCAGGAATTATACACATGACTCTTCTATTTAGAGAACATTTGTTTATACCTTTAGGTTTGCTAAATATTTCCCTACTCAAGAAAATTTTCCTCACTTCCTCTCCTAGTGCATCCAGGGTCACTGAGACAGGAGGTCACTGACAGCGTAAAAATCTCTAGATGTAAAACTGGCCATACACTGACAGATTTCTTTTGTTCCGTCTGAGGGCTGAGCAAAAGAAATTTAAAGCTGGCCATATACTAGTAGAATTTCATTCAAATTCATTTATTGTGTACTATTGCGATCTCTGTGATTGGTCACGGTGATCACATGGAACAGAGCCATTTATGGCTACCTGTACCATGTGATAGCTGTGGCCAATCACAGCCATCACAATAGTACACAATGGTATATGAATGCCATTTATAAAAGTGATTACTTATAATAGTGATCAATGTTTAAAAAAATAAATCATATATTTTTTTTTACTATCACTAATCGGTGTCCCTGATCATTGCCACACCCGTCATGATAATGTAGTACTGCTGTGGTGACAGTATGTAAAAAAAAAAAAAATTATTACTGTTGAGGGCTAGGAGCGCAGAGAGAGAGAGAGCACACGGAGACAGATCACATAATATCCGACGCACGGGTGTTTATTGGGGGGTGCCTTAGGGTACAGACAATAGGAAAAAACAGTCCACAGTACAAGCAGAAGACACAGCAAGGGAGAGGGATCTTCCGGATGGCAATCTGGGACAGCAAAAGGGTGGTAGTCCACAAGGCAACCCAGGCAGAGCAGTGTTTAACACAACAATGGGGTAACATCCTGGGCACGCAGGCAGGGTTTGGCATGGCAGGAGTTAACAGTACTTGCCACCTAGGCAGAGGTTGGCACAGCAGGAGTTAACAGTCCCTGGCACACAGGTATACAGCACAGAGGATGGCACCGCAGTGAGTGCAGACTCACCAGTCAGGCGGAAGGAGGTTGTGGCTCTGGGACCAGAGCAGGGCAGGCAAATGTCCCAGGGGAATGACAGTGTTTAAGCAGGAAAGTCTGGAGGGGTCCAGCCGCAGCTCGGGACCACCTAGGATACAGCAGCAGAGTCAGGAGAGCAACATCTTTTTTGTGCCCAGCTCCTGGTGCTTTTATCTCCCGAATGTTCTCGTTGTCCAGGTAACCCGAGACTTGGCGTTGGGTTACCCTGGCAACTGGCCCTGCCCCCTCCAGGCTGGCTCCGCACAGGGAGCACAGCTTTTGTCTCTGGCGGGCACAGAGCATGGGATAATAGATGAGCATCTTAATGAGACACAATGTACAGGGATAGGGACAATTGTAGACTCTCACTCAGGTTGAACTGGATGGACTGGTGTCTTTATTCCTTACTAACTATGTATGTAAAGCGTGACCACGCTGTACCCACGGAGACCGGAGGGAACACGCGGCGACAGGAAGGTGGCCTGCCGCCTGCATGTGGATTTTCCGTGGGGAAGCCAACTGCCGGCGCTCAGACAAGGAGATAGGACATGGCCTCAGCAGGGGGTTAACACTCTGACAGCAGTGGGGTGAAGGATGCAGGGGGGTAGTAGTAGCAGGGAGGGAGGACTGTGACAATTACATTTATTACATTTTTTCATTTTCCAAAAAATTGTGACAAAAAATTATAACTTCAAAAAACCCACCATGCCTCTTACTAAATACCTTGGGGTGTCTACTTTCCAAAAAGGGTTTAGTTTGGGAGTATTTGTACTGTCTGGGCATTTTATGGCCTCAAGAAATAAGATAGCCTGTCAGTACATCAGGATTGATTGATTTTCAAATATACTGTGTATACCATAGTTTATAGACTCTATAACTTTCTTACAGAATAAATAATATACACGGATGTGGGTTATTTTATACCAAAGAAATGTAGCAGAATATATTTTGGCCTTAATTTTATGAAGAAAGATTATTTATTTGCAACAAAAACTAAGAAATTCAAAATTCTCATGGACACACAGAGCAGAGCTCAGGAGTGAGCACACACAAGTGCCCCCATAGCAATCGGCTTGCTATGGGGGCACTTGGCAGTGCCGGTAGGCGACCCAAGAAGAGAAGGACTGGGGTTGCTCTGTGCAAAACTATTGCAACAGGTAAATATGACATGTTTGCTATTTCAATAAAATAAAAATGAACTCTTACAATCACTTTAAATAGAAGATTTAATAGACGGAAAGATGAAAAAATTACTGAAGTTCCGCTTTAAGTTATTTGGATTTGAGCAGAGATATATATTCACTTCTATTGTATAGTGCAGGTCAGTGGCCAGACCTGAGTCTGTATCTCTCCTCTATCTTCCCCCAGGCTCCTAAGGTTTCAGTAAGCTCATATAAAGATAGATTAGTCTGCTTATAGTAGTTGACTGTATAAATTCATGCATTTTTTATGAACACAAAACTAGATTAATTGGCAATGTTTCGGTATCTGCTTGGATTTCAGTTGTGTCCAATGCATAGTCTAGCGGCTCTCTGTGCTTACTTCCAAGGTTAAGTGTAGCCAGTTTTCAGAAACCTTGAAAGCTCTTTATACAGCAATTTATGAATATGAATTCCTAATTTCTGTGCTATTAACCACAGCCAAGATGCAGCCACTGAGTACTTTCCCGAGGCGTTCCTGTGGTTGGAAATGTGCTCTTGTGTTACTCAAGCTCTTTACTGTAAAAGGATTTAAATTGATAATTTTATTAATTCCAGGGCCTACTAAGGACAGAGATTTGAAGGGGCTACAGAGTTCATGCGTCTCATGTATCCCAGCAGTGTCTGATGTGTGATTGGTTACTGCTGGGAATGTACCAGGTGCTCTCAACTACTTCAATACTGGGGACTTTCACCCCCTTCCTGCCCAGGCCAATTTTCAGCTTTCAATGCTGTCACACTTTGAGCGACAATTGCGCAGTCTTGCAACACTGTACCCAAATACATTTTTTTATCATTTTCTTCACATAAATAGAGATCGCTTTTTGTGGTATTTAAGCTTAAATTGTTCTTAGTTTCTGTCAAAAAATTTTGTTTATCAAGGAATTTTTCACTGATGTACGCTGATAAGGCTGCACTGATGAGGCAGCACTGATGAGCACTGATGGGGTGGCACTGATGAGGAGGCACTGATATGCAGCACTGATGAGCACTGATAGGCGGCACTGTGATGAACTAGGAGAGCAGAGAAAGCGCACACAGAGGCAGATCACACAGAGCCAACATGTGGGCATTTATCAGCAGACTTGGGGTACAGGAGGGGTGGCATTGAGCCACCGCAGAGTTAATCAGTCCACAGGATAGCAATAGGCACGCTTTAGATAAGCAGTTTACAGAGTAACAGTGGGACACCACGGGTGAGCGGTTAACAATTATGCCCTGTACACATGGTCGGACATGGATTTTTTCCGACGGATGTTGGTTCAAACTTGTCTTGCATACACACGGTCACACAAAGTTCGATCGTTCTGAACACGGTGGCGTAAAACACGTACGTCGGGACTATAAACGGGGCAGTAGCCAATAGCTTTCATCTCTTAATTTATTCTGAGCATGCGTGGCCCTTTGTGCGTCGGATTTGTGTACACACGATCGGAATTTCCAACAACAGATTTTGTTGTCGGAAAATTTTATAGCTAGCTCTCAAACTTTGTGTGTCGAAAATTCAGATGAAAAATGTGTGATGGAGCCCACACATGGTCGGAATTTCCGACAACAAGGTCCTATCACACAGTTTCCATTGGAAAATCCGACCGGGTGTACAGGGCATTAGGCACGACAAGGGGAGGTGATCCTTCGAGCAGTAGAACAACACTGTTTGGAGAAATGGCCCACAGACAGGCCCGGGAAGAGGGAAACAGGTCCTCAGAGTGGTAGTATGGCACAGCAAGAGTTAGGCATCCATGGAGAGGAAATATGGAACAGCACAACAGAAAACAATCCACAGGGCAACAATTAGGAAGGGCGTGGTAGTATGGCACAGCACAGTTGTAAATTAAGAAAGACAGCCCTTAGCCAAATGTATATCAAGTTAATCTATTGTGACGATCCGGGGTGATTAAACTCTAGTGGTGCATGTGAATTCAAGAAATCGTGTCAGCCGCGACTGCATTTTCAAGGGCATGGCAGCCCATTTTTATTCAAAAGAAACAGAAAGTTCAAAAATAAACAGCAGATTCCCTTGCAGGGGTATTTAGCATTAGCAGTCCTGCTTCAGAACAACCGGCATTCAGCCTTCCTGGCTAAAAACGCAGCACTCCTGCTCAAGCCTTACACCTTAAGCCTTGGTCTGTCTTCCCCAGACCTGACTCTCAACACCTCTGTACTTGCAGCTTTGTGCTGCACTGGCTTCCTCCTGACTCTTAGGCCAGAACTTCTGTCTGCCGGGCAGAGCTGTCTCCAAGGATGAGCCCTGACCGCTATTCCTGGGATGATTATGAAGCTAGCACACAGATGTGCAATTAGTAAGCCTACCAAAATCAGGCATACACTGCTCATATGTACCTGTGACCAGGGGCGGACTGACCATTGAGCCACACGGGCACTGCCCGAGGGCCCTGGGCCACTAGGGGGCCCCATCAGGGTTGCCAGCCTCAGTAAAACCAGGGACAGTATGTATAAATCTGTGTTTTTTTTACATCTGTCTGTAAAATGTGTGTACATGTATGTGTATACTGTGTGATTGTATACTGTGTGTGTGTATACTGTGTGGCCCCATAATCTCTGATTGCTTGGGGGCCCCATAATCTCCTATTGCCCGGGGGCCTCATGAGTTATCAGTCCGCCCCTGCCTGTGACATGGGGTCGCATCTCCACACTATCCTAAAAGAAGTGTGTATGCGATATGTATAGAGTGACCCAACACAATACTATAATCTCTAAACTAGTAATAGTGAAATAATCTCTATCAGAGTTGGTGATAATCATATAAACTAAATAATTAATATTATATATATATATATATATATATATATATATATATATATATGTGTATATATAACATCCACTTCAATCTATATGGGTCTATATATAGCCAAAGAACAAAAACAAAAATAAAAGTCTCAAAGTAATAGTGCCAAAAAATTGTAGCCAAAAAAGATTATTGTTAGTGAACATGTATATCAAACTTAGAGTTAAACAAAAACTGTAACAAAAAAGAGTTCAAAAGAAACTATGTTCAATCCCACAAGTGTAAGTAGCAGATTCTTCATATAATGTATCCTCCACCGCTTATGATCTAAATCACTCACCAATGTTAGTGGCTGGTAAAAACAAACCAGCAAGCACACTTATTCCCTTAGCAGGATGCAATACTCTGCAGATCTGTGGTAGATAATGATATCAGATCTCCTCAGTAGCAGTCAATCTGGACCTCCAGTGGGCAATTTCTTTTCTTTTTCACAGTGTAATGGTCTGCAAGAGCCAAAAGATATCCACTTCCGACTCTCCTCTACTGTGTGTGATCAATCTCTCCAATCTCACACGGGGAAGTCTATAGACGAAACATACGTAGGGTCAGCTGCTGGAGGCATCGTTGCCACATTACATTTGATGTCTAATCGTGGGATCATGAGATCCGAATAGACTTATATTATCTATGCCTGCTTTATCAGTGTCGGGAGACACATTTAAATGTGAGTGCTATATGGTTTAAATAAACAAGAACATTTTAAAAAAAGGATTTTATGCTATGCTGTGCTTGTCTTTCATTTCCAATCAAACCTCTCTGGAGAGATTGATCAGACACAGTGGAGGAGAGTCGGGAGTGGATATCTTTTGGGCTCTCGCAGACCATTACACTGTGAAAAAGAAAATAAATTGCCTGCTGGAGGTCCGAATCGACTGCTACTAAGGAGATCTGATATCGTTATCTACCACAGATTTGCAGAGTATTGCATCCTGCTAAGGGAATAAGTGTGTTTGCTAGTTTGTTTTTACCAGCCACTAACATTGGTGAGTGATTTAGATCATAAGCGGTGGAGGATACATTTTATGAAGAATCTGCTACTTACACTTGTGGGATTGAACATAGTTTATTTTGAACTCTTTTTTTGTTACACACAGTTTTGTTTTGTTTTTTGTTTTTTAACTTCTTTTTTGATACACATGTTCACTAATAATAATATTTTTTGGCCACAATGTTTTGGCACTAATACTTTGAGACTTTTATGGACTTGTTTTTTGTTTTTGTTCTTTGGCTATATATAGACACACATAGATTGAAGTGGATGTTTTATGTGGGTTTGGTTACCACTTTTTCATCACATATTGGTGTGGTCACACATCATATTATATTAATTATTTAGTTGATATTATCATCACCAACTGTGATAGAGATTATTTCACTATTACTAGTTTAGATAGAGATTATAGTATTGTGTTGGGTCACTCTATACATATCGCATACACACTTTTTTTTAGGATAGATTACCTGGATACACATTTGGCTAAGCGTTGTTTTTTTTCATTTATTTCTTTCTGTTGAGATTTCTCAATTAGACAGCAGCTAGACAGGATTAATTATGTACTATCACCTCAACACGGTCTAAAAGTAGAAATGGGCACAGCATGGAACAACAGTTCACAGGGTAGCAGTGGGCACAGCGCAGATAAATGGTTCATGGGTAGCTATATGGCACAGATAGGGGAGAGGATCTTCAGGGCAGTAGCAATGGGTAACAGTCCATGGCATGGGGATATAGCACAGAAAAAGGGAAACAGTTCACAGGGCAACAATAGGCACAGACAAGGGAAATGCTCCTCAGAATGGTAACAGCAGGGAAGATAATGGGCGGAAGGGCTCAAAGGCTCATGCTGCAAAAGTTTGAATGTCCTTAGTAGTGGATGTGGTGGCCTTGGCATCAGGGAAACCAGACAGGGCACACAGCAGAGAGAGCAGGCAGGGTAATCCGAGGAGGGCTCTGGGCACAAAGCAGAGAGCAGGCAGGGCAATCTGAGGGAGGGCTTTGGGCACACAACAGTCCTGGGTACCCACAGGTTCTGGCAGCAAGTGACTCCCACAGAAAAAGCTCTACAAAGTGGGAAAAAAAGGGGGGTTCCAGTGTCCAGAAAACAGCACAGACAATACTGAACTATATGTCCCAGTAGTCCCAGGGTCCAGAAGGAAGCACACCATCCATAATGAACTATCAGACTCAGCAGTTCTAAGGACCTTCTAGTCTCCTTCCATTGGAACATCCAGGCAAAAGTTCCCTGGTATCTATCACTCGGACACTCAGAAAGAGACTGCCACTTTCTCCCAACATAGGGAAATTAAATTGACCTCATTCTAGTTGTGATCCCCTGTCCTAACAGAGAGTAGGTAGTTCTATAACACCCACCATATGTCACTAATTGCAGATCCTGCTCTAATCAATGTGAAGAATATTCACTCAGGGCCACCAGCCCAACATTTATTTTGACTGGTTCAGGGGGTAAATGTTTCCCTGCTTCTCCCAACCTGTCCTTCCACAGTGCAGTAAATTCTGACACATTTTGAACTGATATACAACAGTCTTCACCCATGCTCTCTGCTTGAGGCTAATATCTACAACAGATTTGAACAAGTGTAGACTTATGCCGCGTACACACGAGAGGACTTTACGGCAGACTTTGCCCGGCGGACTTTGACGTACTTTACGACGGACTTTCTGAATGAACGGGCTTGCCTACACACAATCCACCAAAGTCCGTTGAATTCATACGTGATGACGTACGACCGGACTGAAACAAGGAAGTTCATAGCCAGTAGCCAATAGCTGCCCTAGCGTGGCTTTATGTCCATCGAACTAGCATACAGACGGCGGACTTTTCGACCGGACTCGATTTCGACGGATTAATTTAAAACATGTTTCAAATCTAAGTCCGTCCAACTTTTGAGAAAACAAAGTCCGCTGGAGCCCACACACGATCGAATTGTCCGACCAAATCCCGTCCTCCGTGCAAAGTCTGCCGTAAAGTCCGCTCGTGTGTACGCGGCATTAGGTCTTGCTATTCTCAATCTAAGCAATGTTTTCAACCACAACACTGAGAATCTATAGATTTTATTCTATGACAACCCAGGGGGCGGTCAACGGTTTCTGAGATGCCACAACCACCAGGTCTGCACCAATAATTTAATCAGAGTTGGTTAAATGACACATTTTCCCTGTTCTGGTGTTTGGTCACTCAGCTGAAACTGTTGGCATGTCCACATGTTGTATGTATTGAGTGCAATGTGATTCATTGTTTGCTTATTTTTAGTTAATGAGTAGGAGTATCAGATAAAGTGGCTGCTGAGTGTATACTTATGGGTAGGCTACAAAAGCAGTTGTAAAGTGACACTAAATGATAGCCTTATTCTCCATTATTAACCACTTCAATACAGGGCACTTTTACCCCCTTCCCGCTCAGGCCAACTTTAAGCTTTCAGCACTGTCGGTCTTTGAATGACAACCATCATGCAACACTGTACCCATATGACATTTTTATCATTTTTTTCACACAAATAAAGCTTTCTTTTGGGAGTATTTAATCACCACTGGGTGTTTTATTGTTTGCTAAACAAACGAAAAAAGACCAACAATTTTGAAAAAAAAATATTTTTTTTGTTTGTTATAAAATGTTCCTCCTTCGCTGATGGGCACCGATGAGGCGGTACGGATGAGCACTGATGAGGAGGCATTGATTAGGCTGCACTGATATGCAGCCCTGATGAGGCAGCACTAATGGCCACTGATAGGCAGCACTGATGAGGCGGCACTGATGGGGCTGCATGATCAGTGCCCTGATTATCTGTGTACATGTCCCCTGTCATACTTGTCGGTTACTGGCTCTGCTTTCTCTATGCTGTGACAGCGCATGAGGAAAGTACTGCCAATAACTGGCAGGTTTGTTTACATTGTGATCAGCTGTGATAAGGACACAGCTGATCACATGGTAAAGGGCCGCTGTGATTGGCCCTTTACCGTGATCTGTGATCAGCTGTTTTAACATTCTCCCAGAGCTCCCAAACCTCTCCTTTTACTTGGAATGAGCAGTGCACATTAGGTGCAGTCACGTACACTGCTCTATGCACAGGACACATCCCATAGTCCATTGTCTATCTCGGGGGGCAAGCAAGAGAGGGTGGTTACGTTCCTGCATACAGTGGGACCACGAAGAATAAACAAAGCCACCCTCTAAGAGAAAGTCAGATCACAGCAGCAAAAAAAAAGAAATTGGTGGAGGCTGAGCGCAATAAAAGGTACCTTTTTAGTTCAGAATCCACGTTTGAATAGATTTTTTCAAACTAGAGTTTAGTGTCACTTTGATCTCTTGCTATTATAAGATAGCACTTACTAGCAGTCAAACGAGTAGGTGACTATTCGGTACCTCCATCCTGCTACAAAAAATACACTAATTGATAGTAGAAAATGATTGCTGAAGAAATTGAACCAATGGTTCCCTATGGAGTAAGCTACATAGTAGCACATATTAATGATCAGTTTCCTGTGATTGTAAACTGTTGAAATTATGTGCAGCTGATCACTACAAGATGATACCACATTGATGCTCACATTTCTAAAATATAATTCTGATTAACCAATTGCCGACCAGCGCACGCTGATATACGTCCTAACTTTGAGGACGGATATTGTTATGGCAGCAGCTAGCTGCTATAACCCAAGTATCCTCGTATTCGGCGGGTGGTCGGCTACAAGATAAAAGTGCTCTCTGCAGCAGATTTACCGCAAGATCACTTTTATCGCTGGCGGGAGAGGCCCCCCTCCCGACGCGCTCCGGTGCCCTCTGCCGCTTACCGGAGCCATCCACAGCGGCGGATGCGATCCAGTCCTTTCACTGGCTGTGCATAGAGACGAGTGACGGTAAGATGACCCCCACTCGTCTACATGACATTGCAGGGTGGAAGCGACGTCAAAACGTCACCTCCGCCCATAGCTCTTAAAGGGCCATTTTTTTAAAATCTTTTTTTAATGACAATTTTTTTTTTTCCATTTTAGTGTAAATATGAGATCTGAGGTCTTTTTGACCCCAGATCTCATATTTAAGAGCTCCTGTCATGCTTTTTTTCCTATTACAAGGGATGTTTACATTCCTTGTAATAGGAATAAACGTGACAATTTAAAAAAAAAAAAAAAACACTCTCAAAATAAAAAATAAAAGGTAAAATAAATAAGAAATTTTTTTTTTAATGCGCCCAAAATGCGAACGCATATGTGAGTAGCGCCCGCATATGAAAACAGTGTTCAAGCCACACATGTGAGGTATCACCACGATCGGTAGAGCAAGAGCAATAATTCTAGCCCTAGACCTCCTCTATAATGCAAAACATGCAACCTGTAGAATTTTTTATACGTCTCCTAAGGAGATTTTTAAGGGTAAAAGTTTGTCGCCATTTCACGAGCGGGCGCGATTTTGAAGCGTGACATGTTGGGTATCAATTTACTCAGCATAACATTATCTTTCACAATATAAAAAAAAACATGGGCTAACTTTACTGCTGTCTTATTATTTAATTAAAAAAGTGTATTGTTTAAAAAAAAAAGTATGCTTGTAAGACCGCTACGCAAATACAGTGTGACAGAAAGTATTGCAACGACCACCATTTTATTCTCTAGGGTGTTAAAAAAAATGTATAATGTTTGGAGGTTCTAAGTAATTTTCCAGCAGAAAAACTGTTTTTAGCTTGTAAACAACAAATCTCAGAAAGAGGCTCGGTCCTTAAAACATTTTTGTATGGCCCCCTTCATACTTGCAAATGGAGCCATTAGTGACTAGATGCCAAAGACCAAGAGGTGCTAGAGTTCCTAGCAATTAGCTACGAGTGGAAGCCCCATTGAAAGTAATGGGAGCCTGTCAGCACCCACAGCTATTTGTAGCCCAGGCAGAGAGTACCTGCAAACTATTGGCCCTGGATGCAAACAGTCAGTGTCCAGAGCTGATCATTCAACAGTAATCGCTCCATAAGCAATTGCATACAAGCGAGCATAAATAGCATGCCGGAGCTGATGAAAATAAAACTATTTTGCACAAAACAAGGTCCATAAAGACATGGATGAGCAAGTTTGGGGTGGAGGAACTTGACTGGCCTGTACAAAGTCCTGACCTCAACTCGATAGAACACCTTTGGGATGAATTAAAGCAGAGACTGTGAGCCAGACCTTCTCATCCACATCAGTGCCTGGCCTCACAAATGTGCTTCTGGAAGAATGGTCAAACATTCCCATAGACACACTCCTAAACCTTGTGGCCAGCCTTCCCAATAGAGTTGAAGCTGTTATAGCTGCAAAGTATGGGCCAACTCAATATTGAACCCTACGGACTAAGACTGGGATGCCATTAAAGTTCATGTGCGTCATAATACTTTTGACAATATAGTGTACAGTTGCTCCAGATTCTGTCTGCTCCAGTTTTAGCAAATTTCTTCCTTTGTGTTTTTTTTCAGCTCACAGGAAGTTACAAGGACACAGCATATCTGGCAGGATCAACAGGTATTTTCTGTATTTGCTGAAAATGTTCTAAGCCTGAAAAAAAACAAATGTAGCCACTACATCTAAGGACTGTTAAGCACAAATATATAACATTTTTGTTTTTAGAAGTAAAGCGTATCTAAACCCCATCACAAAAAATATTTATATTTCATCTGACTAATCGCTAGACTCTTTTTCCAGGCTTTTTTTTCCCTTTCTTTTCACCTGTAATCCAGTGAATAACACACTTCCTATCCATGGGTGACAACACTCACTCCTCTACTGTATCTATGGAGGGAGCTATGTTTTCCACTTTGGCTGTACTATTTAGACTACAAGTTCATCATCTTTTTCTCCATTGCACGGGTGCAGGGAATTTGTAGTTAGCAGAAGATAGATCATTTCATAGAAAGTGACAAGGACACTGCACTTCTGGTAAGACCAATAGGTGTTTTACTTGCTGACTGCTGTTATTCTTCGCCTGAAGAGGAAAACCAATGCAGCCACTACCCTGAATTCACCTGACAGTTAATTCTCTCTCCTGTGGACTCTATTGGTGAGATCTCTGCACACCTGCTGTGCACATTGAGGGGCTCCCACCAACTCTGCTGAATTTGTTTTAAAGTAATGCCCTGTACACACGATAGGATTTTCCGATGGAAAATGTGTGATAGGACCTTGTTGTCGGAAATTCTGACCGTGTGTAGGCTCCATCACACATTTTCCATAGGAATTTCTGACACACAAAATTTGAGAGCTTGCTATAAAATTCCGATTGTGTGTACACAAATCCGACGCACAAAGTGCCACGCATGCTCAGAATAAATTAAGAAACGAAAGCTATTGGCTACTGCCCCATTTATAGTCCCGACGTACGTATTTACGTCACCGCGTTCAGAACGATCAGATTTTCCAACAACTTTGTGTGACCGTGTGTATGCAAGACAAGTTTGAGCCAACATACAACGGAAAAAATCCATGAATTTTGTTGTCGGAATGTCCGATCAATGTCCGACCGTGTGTACAGGGCATACGTGTTTAAAAGCACTACACATAGGGGGTGATTTACTAAACCTGGTGCAGATCTGCATAGAAGCCAATCAGCTTCCAGGTTTTACTGTCAAAGCCTAATTAAACAAGCTGAATTTAGAAACGGATTGGCTACCATGTACAGCTACAATATAAAGCCAACAGTGGTTAACCACTTGCTGCCCGCCCACCATCAAATGCTAGGACACGGCGCAACCCCGATCTCTGTAAAGAGCCACGGCCGCGGCTCTTTAACCATGTGATCAGCTGTGTCCAATCACAGCAAGTCACATGTAAACACAGAGATGCCGGTAATCGGCGCTCCTCGCCTCACACTGACAAAGTGTGAGGCGAGGAGAGCCAATCAGTAGAATCTCCTCACAGAGGATATCTACGTATGTAACCAGGGCACTGATCATCAGTGCCCTGATTACAATAAAGCCCCCACAAGTGCCAGCAATCAGTGCCCACCAGTGCCAGCAATCAGTGCCCATTAGTGATGCCAGTCAGTGCTGGTTATCAGTGCTGCCCATCAATGTCACCCATCAGTGCCCATCAGTGCTGCCTATCCGTGCCAGCTATCAGTGGTGCCCATCAGTGCCACCTATCAATGCCCACCAGTTCACCCATCAGTGCCGCCTATCAGTTCTCATCTGTGCCACATATCAGTGCCACCTATCAGTGCTCATAAGTGCGGCATATTCGTGCCTTCCTTATCAGTGCCACCTAATCAGTGCCCATAAGTGACACCTCATTAGTGCAGCCCATCAGTGCCGCCTCATCAGCGCCCATCAGTGAAGGAGAAAAATTACTTATTTACAAAACTTACTGACAGAAACTAAGAAAACCTTTTTTCTTTTAAAAATTTCGGTCTTTTTTTTTTTTTTTTTTTTTTTTTTTTTTTAGGAAAAACAAACAAACAAACCCAGAAGTGATTACGGTAAATACCACCAATTTGTGTGAAGAAAATGATAAAAATTTCACATGGTTACAGTGTAGCATGACCGCGCAATGAGAATTCAAAATGTGATAGCGCTGAAAGCTGAAAAATGGCCTGGGCAGGAAGGGGGTGAAAGTGCCCTGTATTGAGCTGGTTAAGGAAAAAATGCCATGGTATCAGTGTGAGTAAGAATTTCCTCTGTGTCGGTGGCGTCACTGGAAGGGAAAACATGTTCCTGTGTTGTTTGTTGCATTCCAATTAGCTGTTGTTGCAATATTTTAAATAATCAGTTTATTGACTGCATACAGCGATGTCTGCAACCCCAAACCAGCCTTCCTTGATTCGTTTCACCACTCTTGGCTTGCTCACGAGGATAAGGGGCTTCCCCTATTCATGTGAGCAAGCCAAGAGTGGTGAAATGTGTCACAGAAGGCTGGTTTGGAGTTGGAGACATCGCTGTATGCAGTCAATGCACTCATTATTAAAAATGTAGAGTTCATTGAAGTGCGGCTGATTTTTTCCTATTTTCAGTGAAGAGTGGAGACAGACTGTGAAGGCCAGCACCCAGGTTGTCCATGTGCAGGAGAAGCTAGTCTTGAGCAGAGCTGTGGGTCTTTGTGTGTTTCTGTTCTGCGTTCTTGGTGTTACTGAATGCAACAACATTTTCCTGCATCAGTGGTGTCAGTAGATGGAAAACACATGCTGTTTCATCAGTGTGAGAAATAAAAATGCTTTGGAATCTGTGTCAATAGGATGAAGGTGGGAAGTTGAGGGCTTTGTGGGATACATGGAACTAATGGGCCGTGTGTAGCTTTAAAAGAGGGAGGGGAGCTGAAGGGCTCTGGAGAAGGAAAGGTGGGTATGGGTCTCTTTGGGGCTTTGAGGGTTAGAAGGAAGCTTTGGGACAGGGTTGCATTTCTTACCCTCTGTTCACTCCCAGTTTAGACCTCCTTCCCAGTATTGCGCCCACCCAGGTATGAGGGCAGCTATTTTTATTTTCCATCTCTAGTTTATATGATGTGTCACATGACAAGGGTAGACATGGAAAATGGCAGTCCACCCTCCGACCCTACCAGGTGCCTGTATTGTGAAGGAAGTCTGTTCACAGTGTGTGCCCATCTCTCTGCTCTCTTCCACCCACAGGAGGCTGCCATTGGAGTTAGGAGAGCCGATTCCTTCCTCCAACATCTATCACAGTGCCTGCTCAGCCTAATGGAAGTGATGCTGCTGTCATTTCTGTAAGTCATCAGGCAGATGAAAAACAGTTTTGGCATCATTGGGCAAAACCTGGCAAGTTCCAAGATACACTGATTCAGACCCCCAGGCTCCATATATAACTAAAATATTACTTTTTAATGGACGGAAACTTTAATATGCATTATGTCCCAATGTTGTCAACTCTTATGCCTCGTACACACGAGCGGACTTTTCGACCGTACACGGCGCACAATTCGGCCATGTGTGGGCTTCATCGGACCTTCAGCGGACTTTTTCGGTCGAAAATCTGACGGACTTTAGATTTGGAACATGCTTCAAATCTTTCCGATGGACTCGAGTCCGGTCAAAAAATCCGCTCGTCTGTATGCTAGTCCGATGGACAAAAACCGACGCTAGGGCAGCTATTGGCTACTGGCTATCAACTTCCTTATTTTAGTCCGGTTGTATGTCATCACGTACGAATCCGTCGGACTTTGGTGTGATCGTGTGTAGACAAGTCCGTTCGTTAGAAAGTCCGTCGAAAAGCCCGTCGGACCTTTGTTGTCGAAAAGTCCGACCGTGTGTACGCGGCATTAGACACAATGGAACGTGTGAAGGTGAAAGGATTCAAGGCTAAGGAAATATTAAAAACCTGATAGTAAAGGGAAAGGCTCTAAAATTTTTAAAGATCAGTTTCCTGTATTGAATTTCACCTTGGAAGAACAGACAAAGCTTTGTAAGGATTGTGGGTGACGTTGACTCCTGCATCACATTCATATCTTAATCACCTGTACACGAATGCTAACATATATTTCAGCGCACTGGTCGGCCTTTTTGCTTAACTGACATGTAATTTTAAGCTTAGGCTAAACAAATACAATAAAAATATACAAAAGATAATGCAGTGCAATGGAGATAGAGAAATGTGAGAAACACTGAAAGAACAGTAGATGTCTGAGAAAAAATTATATTTTAACCAGACCTACAACCGGGAGAGTATTTATCATGGCTTGGGAAAAATAAGTGATTTAACGCCAATACTTTTATCCATTGTATTCATTGACTATGAGATGTTTTACTTTGTGTTTTGTGCTCATGTATGACCTTCCCTTGTGAATAGCACAAGTGCATTGATTGACAGAAAAGACGTTAGGGGGATTCATTTAAAATGTTTTCCGGGATATCAGGATTTCATCAGCTTCTGGTGTAATGACTTTTTCCTTCCTTATATAAAGTTCAACTATGGCCATGTGAAAAAAAACAAAACTCTCACATCCCCTACAATAGCGATTTATTTTATTTTTATAAAGGTTCAAACACCTAGAAATATTTGCCTTAATCCCTTTCCTATAATCAAACCACCCTGCCAGTTTTGTTTGTGACTACCAGTTCTTTGAAGTTTCTCTGCGGTTGGTCTTCTCGCAGGCCCCACTGCAGCCAGTCCTGTTGCTATCCTCTTGCCTGCACTATAATTCATGTAGAACCAGCACTCATGTCATCAGTATGGGACGTTAGTGCTTCTAGAGGTTCCCAACCCACACTCTAGTGGAGAAGATCAGAGGATTGGGGTCTCAGCTGTTGCCGGACCACAGATTGAAACAGAGCTGTATTTGGAGAATTCCTTTGTAGACATAAATGCTACTGGGAATACCCTGATGTCAAAGGAACAGAGCTCTGCCATTTGACCCCTCCAATCTATAACCCAGTCCTGGATTCTCAGTGGTCAAAAGGGAGGCACTTCTTGGTACCTGGTATTAATGTATAATCTTTTGGTATGAGTAACCCATATTGGCTGCCTTTGCTGAGTGCTCATTCTGAAAATGGTAAGTGGCTGGATATTCTCACTGATCTGGAACCAGGGTTGCCAACTATCAGAAAATTTGCATACAGTTTGTAAAACTCTGTGATTTTTACAAATGTCTGTAATGCCGTGTACACACGGCCGGACTTTTCGACCAAACTTGTACGACGGAACGAATCCGTCGGACAATTCGACCGTGTGTGGGCTTCATCGGACCTGCAGCGGACCTTTTCAGTCGTGATTCAGTCCGTCGAAAGTCCGGTCGTGTGTACACAGCATAAGTCTCAGGGGCTGATAATTTGTCACGCTGTGTTGACTTTTTCAGTGGAAACCAGGCAAATTACTTGATATGGGTATTGTCAGTGTTTTCACATTGTGTTTAAAATATCAATTGTCCTAGTTTTTAATAGGAGTCCTGTAATTCTTCAGGTTGTCAGCAAAAAATGTGCTCTGCCAGTAAATTTTCCATGTTTTGTCAGTAAAAAAATGCTGCGGGAGGTTAGCAACACTGTCTGGAACACAGATAAGAACATCATGTGTTCTATTATTTACCCAGTCTGCATACTTGTTCTTGCTCTGGGAGTCACTGAACTTCCCACATACTCAATAGGGAAGTAGATATTCACGTTTTAGATATTTATTTGAAAAAAAATTTGGAAAATCATTTATCATTTTCCTTTTACTTCACAATTATGTGCCACTTTGTGTTGGTCTATCACATACAATCATACAATCCCAATAAAATACATTTACGTTTTTGGTTGACAAAATGCGGAAAATTTCAAGGGGTATGAATACTTTTTCAAGGCACTGTACATCTCTATCTACACAGTACACAGGTTCCCTAAAGTGCCAGGATTGCACCCACCAGGGCTAGACACTCCATGGGGCCCTAATGTGCTGGTAACTTGCCCCATATGTTATTTGACTTTTGCTCAATTGTTAAAGTGGTTGTAAACTCTGTTACGCCACTTGAACCAACAGATAAGCCTATAATACTGTAAATCTCCTAAACTTGCACCATTTAAGAGATATTCACTATATGAGCTGCTGCCAAGTCACCGGCACATGCGCACTGAAGAAACGGCCTGCTTGTGCCATTACTTCAGTACCCATGCCGTGACTGGCAGCACCTTCATGTATGCGCAAGATATACGTCATTGCGGCTCCGGCCAATCACATTATGCTTTTGTCTTGCAGGTTGTTGGGGGTTTTTTTTCCGGAGGTTTACAACCTCTTTAATAATATCCTTTATGGTCTTTACACATCTACCATTTAATAGCCTTGTAATCAGTTTTTTATTAAATGGTTTCCTATTGTGTTTTTCTGCTTCTTTGTAACGTCTTCCTTGAGGAAGAAGGTGGCTATATTCCTACTTACAGTGGTGCCATGGAGAATGAACATAGCCACCCTCTAGCAGGAAAAAATCTGATCACAGCGGCAAAAAAAAAAGGAATTTTATTTTTAGAGTAATAGAAGGTTTTATTTTGAGCTAAGAATACATACTTGAATATAATATATAATTTTTAACCAGACTTTAGTATCATTTTAAAAGTAAGTAAATGGAACATATCGTTTTTTTTTAACAATGTTTTGACACTGTATGTATATGATTTTGATCAGCGGTAACCCTCTACTGACTTTTCTTTCTGAAAATGCCAGCACCATGGCTCTGTTGTTCCAATATTTATATTCAGTAACCCGGAGGAGGTATGCAGATAAGAATTTTTAACTTTCCTTAAACTTTTCTGATGAGCTTACAGGCTCTGGCTTAGAAAGCATTCAGACCCATGGGTCAGTATTACAGCCAGGTAAAGAGCATTTTTAGAAGGTTAGCAATGATATCTCCCGCATATCTATATCATGAAATAATTATTTTAACACCTTGACCACAACTGTAAGAGTAGCCCTGTTAGATGAGCTCCAGAACATGGACACAGGCTGCCTCACCTCAGGCAGGTGCTGGTGCAGGTGCACTGCTCCCTTCCTTTCCTCAAGCTCTGAGCCGCGCTGCCTGGAGAACATGGAAGGAGCCAAAATTGACCAGGCCCGAAGGAGGAAGAAGTTCCTTCTCCACTCTGAATGCTGGGGCCTCGCCTCGGCCTCATAACGTGACGTCACTGGATGCTAGGTGCTAGGCGGCAGGTGAGTCTAGTAACCAGTGCAGCGGGCAGCAGAGAGGACAGCGCATGGTGCAATAAGAGAGTCTAGGGAGTCAGGACAGCACCGCTGCTTCTGAATGTAAAAGTAAATGACCGCCACAGCTTCGGCTTTTCCCCTTTGCGGCAGCTTGCGGCGCCTGGGTGTGGTGCACCTTGGGCACCTGCCAGGCAGCCTTAGGCCCACCTGGTTTAACGGATATTGATGCTAATGAATCAAGACAAATATGATACAATGTGGTAACATAATTTAATGGTAATAGCAACAAAGGAGGTTTAACAAAAATAATGCATCGATGCAGCCTCACCAGTGCCCAACAGTGCAGCCTGATCAGTGCTCATCAATGCAGCCTCTTCAGTGCCCATCAGCTCAGCCTCATCAGTGCCCATCAATGCAGCCTCACCAATGTCTACCAATGCAGCCTGATTAGTGCCCATCAATGCAGCCTTACCTGTGCCCATCAATGCAATCTCACCAGTGCCCACCAATGCAGCCTGATCAGTGCCTATCAATGCAGCCTGATCAGTTCCCATCAATGCAGCCTCACCAGTGTCCATCAATGCAGCCTGATCAGTGCCCATCAATGCAGCCTGATCAGTGTCCATCATTGCAGCCTCACCAGTGCCCATCAGCTCAGCCTCACCAGTGCCCATCAATGCAGCCTGTTCAGTGCATGGGGATTAGAGAGAGAAGAGCCGCCGGTCCAGGAGGCCTGGCTCCATATGACAGCGGCCACCGGGTAAGTGGGAGATCCTTGCTCTGTGTAAACCGGCGGCACTCGCCTCTTCCCTTCCTCTCTGAGGCAGCCCAATGGGCTCAGGGGGACACATGGTAGGGTCACCCCTGGGCCCCCCCCACAGACTCGGCCCAGGGGCAGCATCCTTGGAAACCGGGGACGTCTGGTCACCCTAGGCTAGTGGCCAGCAGGCCCCATAGGCCATGGCCAACAGGCCAGCAGAACCCACAGGCCATGGTCAGCTCCCATCAGGACCCACAGGCCAGCAGCTGGCAGAACCAACAGGTCCGTTGTCAGCTTCCAGCTGGACCCACAGCTTGTGGGTCCTGCTGGGAGCTGTCCGCAGACCTGTGGGTCCTACTGGCCACTGACCTGTGAGTCCTGCTGGTCACTGGCCTGTAGGTCCTCCTGGGAGCTTGGCCATTACCTGTGGGCTACAGGCCATGGCCAGCTCCCAGCAGGATCCACAAACCATGGCCAGCTCCCAGCAGGACCCACGGTGTTGAGGGCCATTTTGAGGTTACTGGATGGGCACTGGGGCAGGGTAAATGGGGTGTATGGAGGGGAGATAGATGGGATGTGGGAGTCAGCTGGCCCTGGGGATGTCAGGGTCTCTCACATTAGCGATGGCAGCTGTTGGTGCCAGCTCAGCAGGTCCTTGCACAGCTTCCTCCAGTCCTGGGGGGTGACGCTCCTGTCCTTGGGTCAAGTAAAGTTGCAGCTTGAGCCGGTCACATGGGTCCCGACTCCCTGGCATGCCATGCCTCTGCCTGCCTCTAAGATCCTGGAGTTGTAGTTTCCTGGCTGCGCTGCTTCACCACCCACTGGGAGTTTGAGCGCGGGCTGACTACAACTCCCAGAATGCAACAGCGTACGTCAGCTAGTTGGCGGCCGGCCTCCGTCCTCCAAGAAAAAAAACGAATAATTTGGCAGCGGTTGGCCGCTGGCCGTTTTGCAAATAAGTTAGGATCGGCCCTGAGAGTCCATGTGCCTTTCGGACGCCAATGTGGTGGATGCCAGCAGAAACGAGGAAGATCACCAACAACCAGGCTGTTCACCTTTTAAAACAGACCTGAGAGACATCAAGGTCCCATATCAAGAGATTGAACTGACCATAGCTCAAGCAACATTTTTTTTTATTCTGTATACATACTGTGTTTCCCTAAAAATAAGACCTGGTGTTATATTAATTTTTAGCTACAAGAAATACACTAGGGCTTATTTTCGGGGGATGTCTTATTTATTTACGGTAATCAATATTTTTTGTGACCACCCCTTGGCTTCAAACCAACATCAATTCTTACACTTGCACACATTGTACACTTGCACAAAGCTAGCCAGCTCCATACATTGTGGTTTAAATTTTTGTGATCACATTATTTTAATTGTACACATCATCATGATGTTAGTACTGTCGTTTTAAATAAATCGATCTATTTTTGACCTACATCACGTGGAGGCATTTTTTCTCTGTGTGATCCTTTTTTAGGAATTATCTGGTGGACGAGATCTCCGTGTACACTACCAGGATTTTCGGTGACCCGTTCCAGAGTTCCGGCTTCTTTCCCAGCTTGGTTGACTTGTTACCGCTTGAATGTGGGTCCACAGTCTCCGGATTTCCGCTGACCTTTTCCAGAGCTTCGCCTTCTTCCTAAGCTTGGTCGACTCGCTGCCACTGGCATGTGGGTCCACAGTCTCAGGTTAGGGTACCTACCCCTTCCCTTGGGTGGAGTACACACTATCCCGGGTGGTCTTGTTACAGTTATACATCCATCACTGTTTCTTCTGACATAGACTTTGGTCCTTAGTCATATCAGTCCGGTTTACTGTGTAAACAGCTCAAGCAGACCATGATGGACTTTTTCATGGAATTTTTTAGTAGAACCTGACTGGCCTGCATTGAGTCCTGACCTCAACCCAATAGAATATCTTTGGGATGAATTATGCCCTGTACACACGATAGGATTTTCCGAAACAAATGTTCGATGGGAGCTTGTTGTCGGAAATTCTGACCGTGTGTATTCTCCATTGGACATTTTCCATCGGAATTTCCGACAAACAAAATTTGAGATCTGGATCTCAAATTTTCTGACAACAAAATCCGTTGCCAGAAACTCTGATCGTGTGTACACAATTCCGACGCACAAAATTCTACGCATGCTGGGAATCAAGCAGAAGAGCCGCACTGGCTATTGAACTTCATTTTTCTTGGCTTGTCGTACATGTTGTACGTCACTGCGTTCTTGACGTTCGGAATTTCCGACAGCATTTGTGTGACCGTGTGTATGCAAGACAAGTTTGAGCCAACATCCGTCGGAAATAAATCCAGAATTTTGTTGTTGGAAAATACTATCGTGTGTACAAGCCATAAGAGTGGAGACTGTGAACCAGACCTTCTTTTCCAACATCGGTGCCTGACCTCAAATGCGCTTCTGTAAAAATGGATAAACATTTCCCATAGACACACTCCTAAACCTTGTGGACAGCCTTCCCAGAAGAGTTGAAGCTGTTATAGCTGCAAAGGGTGGGCCAACTCGATATTGAACCCTATGGACTAAGACTGGGATGCCATTAAAGTTCATGTGTGTGTAAAGGCAGGTGTTCCAATACTTTTGACTATATATATATATATATATATATATATATATATATATATATATATATATATACACACATACACATATTTTTGTCTACCTTTGGAGAATATTGGGTTTCAAAACAGTACATGTACTCTCTAAAGAAGCTCTTCACTAAACAGTATATACAAGCTGTGTAATAAAACAAAAATCATGTTTGTCACAAGATCTGTGAAAGCCTAAAGCCTTCAAGCTATTATAATTCCACCTAGAAAATTATACCCAGGAATACCTATTTCACATTATGAGCTACGTTCGATGAAGAGAAGAGAACAACTTATTAACTATTTATAATGCACAGTGCACTGCAGGCGATGTCAATGAACTGAACAGCCGCCTGGATGCTGATAAACATTTGGTTGGATATGTGGATACGATCTTGTATGCTTTTTGTTTGTTGTGGCCAATTTTAACTCTAAAATAGCCAGTAAAAACCCACCACACTGTCATTTTGAAAAACTGTTAACCATATTTATGAAATGAAATACTATCTATTGTGTCTGCAAGTTTTTCTCTGACAGGTGCATGTAGAAATATTTGTTTGAATTTGTTTCTGTGTGATACCATTCAAGCAAGGCACCTCTGATGAGACCGGAAATTGGGAAAAAAAAACATGCATTTGGAAACCTTTTTCGATCTCTTCTGTTGTGCTCTACAAATTAGTATGATGTAGCTGAGGTGTTGTGTTGGGGTTGATTTACTAAAGACAAATAGACTGTGCACTTTGCAAGTTCAGTTGCTCCAGAGTTTAGTAAATGAGGAGAAACTCTAATGACTTCCTTCATCCAATCATGTGCAAGCAAAAATGCTGTTTTTTTAAACTTTCATTGCATGTAATTGTATGGTATTTGCACGGTTAAAGTGTTACTAAACCCAGGAGCCTGAATTCACTATATCTGGTCTTCCACTGTACACAGAACATGGAAATGCAATTATTTTGGTAAATATAAACTGCTAAATACTTTCACCAGCAGCCAGAGCAGTCTTGTGACTTCTATTTGTATCTGGTTAAAGCTTGTAGAAGGAGTTTTTGTTCTACTTTGACTGTCCTATGAGGCTGCGGGACCCCTGACCCTCTGTCCGGACAGTGCTGATCACATGCACCCTCCCAAGACAAAAAAACTCTCTAGCAATACACACCAAACTGAGCATGTGCAGAGTGCCTCCAAAAGCTTTGACTTATCAGGAGATGGATTGGGGAAAATGGAAGAAGGGGAGGCTCAGAGAGGACCAAACAGTCTTTTTACACAATGCTGAGGATTAACCCCTCAGGTTCCACAGTGAGTATAACAAGCATGCTTTACTGCATATACCGACTGATTTTACTGTTGCGGGTTTAGTAACACTTTAAGCTTCACTTCATTTACTGAGCTCTGGAGCAACTGCACTTCTTGCAAAGTGCACAGTCTATTTGCCTTTAGTAATTCAACCACATAATTTAATTTGTGATGACCAGATACCAATGCACATGTTAACCACTCTGCCCTTAAAGGGTAAACCTTTAATTTGTTGTTGTTTTGTTTTGGGGTTTTTTTTTTTTGGGTGATGTCAACTTCCCTTCAATATTCTGCTTATTTTGTTCAAAACGTTATTTGTTTTTTGTTTTGAATAGCGTGGGAAGGATTAGAAACCCTTTCAGGTTTTTACCGCTATCCATTAAAGAATTAGACAAATTTCCCTCCACTTACTGATACTTACCGGGCTGATTCGCTAAATGAGTTGAGAATCTTCACATAATAAATATGAAAAACAAATTCATGTTTACTTATTTTATCTGAACATGGTTAGGTAATTGAAGTGAATGTTTACTCAATTTATTGTGTAAGGTTCTCAACTTCTTTTGTATATCATCTTAACTGTCTCTCAACTGTCTCAATGACAATGGTTTCAACAGACTAAACATATTGCAGTTGAATATTTTTCTTAAATTATGGCTAATGAAATATACACATTAACCGGTCTGGCATTTCTTAAAGAGAACCTGTCCTGTGAATGATGTATGAATGCAAAGAGGGTATGCATGATAAACATGCACATTCAATAACATGTCAAATCAAGTTGTGCTTTCTCTATACTCCCATTGCACACCAATTCCAGGTGTACAGCCCTTGACTTCAGCTTTGACTTAGCGCTTTTCTATGCCCCCAACTACCTTAAGGTCTAATAAGAACACAGTTATTGGCCACTGAGGTTCAGTAGTTAAGTTGTAGGGGCATGGCAGGGCTCCAAGTCATAGAAGAAGTTGAATCCTACATTGGCATTGCGCCCAGGATTAGGGAGCTCCTCAGGTGCACACAAACCTATACGTGAGATATGGTGCGTACTGGCAGGCACCTTTTAGGTAATGTAGTTGGTTTCTTCGCTTCACTTACAAGACCTGTTTCCTTTCACAAAAAGAGCATTGTAACCATCCTTGCATTATTATAATAGCTATTATTGTATGAAAAGTGTTAAGTGTATAACTGGAATCATTGTTAGAAGAAAATTTGTGTGTGCATTTTCTAAACAGCCATAAATAAAAAGTTGATATTCCCTGTTACGAAGTACAGAGTTGATTTATGCCACTTCTTGTGACTAAACAGTAGCGCACATTATGTAACCCAATTATTTTGGCAATACATACAGTTAAAGGAAGTGAGCACACGGTAAAGAGAACGGTCATGACTGCCAAGAGGATAAGATGATCCATCTCTTCCATCCCTGCTTGCTTAACAAATTCTCCTTTCACTCCAGATTTGACATTCCTCTGGCTTTGAATCTGGTACATTTGATAAAGGCGTCTCATTATAGCCACATTACAGGCGATGATGGCCAAAACAAAAATTCCCATAATGGTCCCATAGAGCACGGAATAAGCCAAGACCTCAGGCTTTGAACTCTCCACGGACATCTGAATGAAGCACCATGTTCCAGGACAATACTGCACAAATTTGCCAAAGCCCACAAAAGGCAAAGAGCAGAACCCAGCACTGAAGATGTAGACAATGACCGGAACCAACAAACCAACACGTTTGGTGATGTAGTTGTGGTAAAAGAATGGGTAAGCCAGGGCAATCCAGCAGTCTAGACCCATTGCCAAAAGAATGAGCATTGGTGCCAAGCCAAAGAATATCATGAGGAAGCTGAAAACGTCACAGAGATTTCTGTTTCCAACCATCTCCACCAAAGTCTGATTTTTGGAGTAGGCGGCAAGAACCATTGGGCTGACCAAACATTTTCCCATCAGGTTGGTTATGGTCAAACCAGTGACCAAAATGTAAAAAACAGAGGTTTTCTTATTTGCCCGTAGCTTGTGTTGCCATAGGATAAAAATGGCAAGGACATTCCCTATGACTCCAGCGGAAAACAGCAGGATGCCCGGTAAAACAGAGTAGCTACCTTGGATAGCTAGGCTGTTGGAACAAGGATAGAAATCCATGTGCAAATTCATCACCGTGGTTAAATCTGTCCTGCAGCCAAAAGGAGGCAGCAGAAAATGTCTGCGAGTAGTGGACAGCTCATCTGTCTGAAACGTTTTGCTCTTGAAGTGACTGAATGGCTCTAGCATGTCTAAAGGAGGTGGAGAAAAGCTATCGACATGTAAAATAAATAAGCTTAAACGAGGCGTATCCTATTCTGCTAACAGGCTGGATCAAAGCCAAAAAAAAGTGAAGTTGACAAAGGGGAAGTGTTGTAAAATGAACAAGACGAGTTTTGTTGGTCATTCTGAAAACTGTAATATTGTAGATGTGAAGCCACAGTTAGAGGATTTGATTGTTGTTCTCAAGGAAGGAGAACGCGTGAGATAAAATGTTGATTTTATATTTAGGCAGTACAGCTGGCAGGCATTAAAAACATATTCTTCCCACAGTATGAATTAGAGTTTACTCTCAGAAAGTGGTATTTATGTTATGTGATAGACAGGGCTGAATTTAAAGTGATTGTAAAGGAAAAAAAAAATAACAAACATATCATACTTACCTCCACTGTGCAGCTCGTTTTGCACAGAGTAGCCCCGAACCTCATCTTCTGGGGTCCCTCGCGGCTCCCCCCCCGCATCAGAAAACCCCCTGGGAGAAGCGCTTCCCCGAAGTTGTTACCTTGCAGGTGCGCTCGAGTCCAGCATTCGGCGTCCATGGAGGCCGAATGCAGGACTAGGCCCCGCCCCCCAGTGTTCACGTCATTGGATTTGATTGACAGCAGCGGAGCCAATGGCTGCGCCCCTATCAATCTGTCCAATCAAGAGCCGAGAACCCCCAGGCAGAGAGACAGCACGTCCCCGCTGGGTCAAGTATGAGGGTTCAGGTATGTAAAACGGGGGGGCTGGTCACTGACACAGGTGTTTTTTCACCTGGTGAAAAAACAAGAAGGTTTACAACCCCTTTAAAGCCCAATTGAGCCATTAGTTTAAGTCCCGGTTCACACTGGTTCGGCTTTGAAATCGAGCTACTTCAGCACAATTTCAAAGCCGCACATCAGTGTGACTTGCACTGACGATTTGATTGCAGCTTGCGACTTCATTTAACAGAAGTCTATGCAAGTCGCAATTTAACCATATGCCTACTGGGCACTTAAACCCCCTTCCTGCCCAGGCCAATTTTCAGCTTTCAGCGCTGTCAAACTTTGAATGACAATTGCGCGGTCATGCTCCACTATACACAAATTAAATTCTTATTTATTTCACACAAATAGAGCTTTCTTTCGGTGGTATTTAATCACTACTGGGGTTTTTATTTTTTGCTAATCAACAAAAAAAGACATAGTTTGTTTTGCAAACAAGTAATTTTTCTCCTTCATTGATGTACGCTGATGAGGCTGCACTGATGGGAACTGATAAGGCTGCACTGATGGGCACTGATAAGGCAGCACTGATAGGTGGCACTGATGGGTGGCACTAATAAGCACTGGTAGGTGACACTGATAGGCAGCACTGGTGGGCATTGATAAGTGGCACTGGTGGGCACTGGTTGGTGGCACTGATAGGCAGCACTGATTTGCCCTGGTAGGTGGCACTAGTGGGCACTGGCAGGTGATACTGGTGGGCACAGATGAGGCGACAGTGGCTCCAGCTGTTGGGGACCAATGTCCCTCTGACAGTAGCCAGTGATAGCCTATTAACGGCTCTGTTTATATAACGTGATCAGCTGTCATTGGCTGACAACTGATCACGTGGTAAGGGGTCGAGATCGGCTCCTTACTCCGATCTGTGATCAGCCGAGTCTTCTAGGCCCGCGCTGTAGCCATCTTTTGGCTATAGCATGGGTGTGAAGAGGTTAAAAGTCAGTTTTATACATTCCAGGTATATTAAAACAAAAGTTTTCAAAATTTGTTTTTCTTTTAAAGCAGCCACAGCCTGAATAGGAATGCCTGTCCCCTGCCAGCATGCTGCATAAAATTATCCTTTCCCTCTTTGGGGAAAAAGTGATCTCTCTGTAGAGGTCTGACATGCCCCTACTGAGTCAGAGCTAAAGTCATGAATCAAGAGTCATGCTCCCTGCTGATTAAAGAGCGCTAACTGACTCAGCAGAGGGCCTCCATACAGAGAGCAAGAGTTTCACACTGCAGCTGCTGGAAGGGGACAGGCTTTTCTACTCAGGTTGTGGCTGCTTTAGTAAGAAAACAAACTATAAAGCCATGTACACAGGGGTTGAACATCGGGCGGTATCGGCTGGTTCAATAGAAACCGGCTGTCATTCGGCCTGTGTGTACGGCAGCCAGTCTGACAGAAGCGGGCCGAACGTCCAGCTTCTGTCGATGGGGCATGACCGAAAAAGGTCTGCCGATCGGCATCCAATCAGCACAAATGGCTTAGAGCGCTGACTGGTGTGTTTTGGCGGAGGGGCCACCCCCCCCCTGTCAGAACACAATAGCTCGGTGGGGGAAATTGCTGTACTAACGTCATAGTTATTACAGAGGCTCCTCCCAAGTTCTTCCGTTTTTTTTTTTTTTTTTCATTCAGCTCGCTGGGTTGAATGGAAAAAAACCTGCTAGTGTGTACCAGACTTAAAGTGGTTGTAAATGCAGAAGGTGTTTCATCTCAATACATTCTATGCGTTAAGATAAAAAGCCTTCTGTGTGCAGCACCCCCACCTAATACTTACCTGAGCCCCATCTAGATACAGCGATGTTGTAGGATTGTTTTGGTTGCCTGGGATTCCCCACCTCATTGGCTGAGACAGCAGCATTGGTTCCTGCTGCTGACAATCAAAGTCAGTCAGCCAATCAGGAGAGAAAGAGCGGAGGTGGGCTGCGGCTCCGTTTCTGAATGGACACATGGAGCCGTGACTCGGCTTGGGTGCCCCCATAGGAAGCTGCTGACTGTGGGGACACTCAACAGGAGGGAGGGGCCAGGAGAGGCGGCAGGGGGCCCGAGAAGAGGAGGATCTGGGCTGCTCTGGGCAAATCCACTGCACATAGCAAGTAAGTATAACATGTTTGTTATTTTTTATTTTAAAACTTTACAATCACTTTAAGACTTTGCACACCTATTGTTTTGATGCACCCAGAATATATTTAGCTTCGTTAAACTAAAGGTTCAATTAGGCTTTAAAACCTAGCCTCTTACATCCCTTAGGTGCAATAGTAGTAACACCTTGGGTTGATAAAACTGGAGAGTGTAAAATCTCGTGTAGCTGTGCTTGGTAGCCAGTCAGCTTCTAACTTCAGTTTGTTCATTTAAGCTTTGACAAAATAACTAGAAGCTGATTGGTTTCTTTGCAGAGCTGCACCAGATTTTGCACTCTTCGGTTTTTGTAAATCGACCCCCTTGAGTCCTGCCCACCTGTTG
Source organism: Lithobates clamitans (assembly GCA_037952925.1). NCBI lineage: Eukaryota > Metazoa > Chordata > Amphibia > Anura > Ranidae > Lithobates > Lithobates clamitans. The sequence continues at coordinate 420,666 of JBBGZY010000096.1, read as the reverse complement.
GTGAGAATCTCCCTTGCTTGACTTCATAGTGGCTTGTTTGGTGGTGGTGGTAGTGGTGGACCCCCTTGAGTCCTGCCCACCTGTTGGTGAGAATCTCCCTTGCTTGACTTCATAGTGGCTTGTTTGGTGGTGGTGGTGGTGGTGGGGGGGAGGACTATGGCAGAATTATCTTGATTCTTGAGTCCCTGAAATGTGTGGGTTAGTCAATCAATCTGCGCAAAACTGAAATATGCAAACTGTTAGATCTTCCTGTATTTCTCTAATGTAGGATGGTCTTCTTCAAAATGAGTACTCAACAGACGGAATAAGATGCCCATACAGTGACAGTTACGTATGAGTAAATTAAGCCATTGACATTAATTCAAAATGAAAATTTCCCTGTGGGTAAACTTTTAAGCTGTTGGATTCTGCTACGTGAGATCTTCCTGGATATCTTTAATATGGGATTACCTTGTTGTTTGGCATGAGTACTCAGCAGATGGTATACGATACCTTGACAAATATTTGGACATATTGGGTGTTTTTTTGACCTATTGAACTGCTAATATTCCAGTTTATGATCCTCAATGTATGATGCAGAATTAGTTTCACAACTGGCCAATATGTTTTCAGGAAGTAAGCCCATGGGATGGAAATCTTTTGCTTAAAGTGGTTGTATAAACCCTTACATATACCCAGTGAAGTGACTGGCCTCTGGTGATACAAAGAGATTAAACAATCCCTCCTACCACATAGGTTGTACTTGTTTATCTGTGGTCTACTCTTCTGTTCAAAGTACAGTAATCTAAAGCTTGTCTGAGAGGTCAAAAAAGAGGGTGGAGAGCTAAAGTTACACACTGCAGAGCGCAGTGAGGAGAGCTCTTAGAGCTGATTGGAGGGAAGAGACACCCCCCCCCCCCTTCACACAGCACACAGGAACAGATCTGATGGTGTCAATCAGCTGGAGCTCCCTCTCCTGTCACCTTTTTTCTCTTGGTGTCAGGAAAACTTGTCAGAAGTTATTCATTGTGATAGCAGAGGAATGAAGCAGCAAACAGAAATGCTCTTAACTGAGACAAGTACACACTATAGAGGGAAATACTTTGTTCATATTCCATGTCTGAGGTTTACAACCACTTTAAAGTGAATTTGAAACTTAAACCTCAGATGGTAATAGTGGCAAAACAATATGAGGATTTAGTGCCAGCAGCCACTGAATCTTTGTACACACTTAAAGACCAGCCTCGTTTTGAGATTTTGGTGTTTACATGTTTAAAACAGTTTTTTTTTTGCTAAAAAATTACTTAGAACCCCCAAAAATTATATATTGTTTCTTTTTCTAACATCCTAGAGAATAAAATGGCGGTCATCACAACTTTTCAATAAAAAAATAAGACAATAGTAAAGTTAGCCCAATTTTTTTATATTGTGAAAGATAATCTTACGCAGAGTAAATTGATATCCAACATGTCATGCTTCAAAATTGCGCCCGCTCATGGAATGGCGTCAAACTTTTACCCTCAAAAATCTCCATAGGCGACATTTAAAAAATTCTACAGGTTGCATGTTTTGCCTTACAGAGGAGGTCTCGGGCTAGAATTATTGCTCTCGCTCTACCGATCATGGCGATACCTCACATGTGTGGTTTGACCACCGTTTTCATATGCAGGGGCTACTCACATATGCGTTCGCTTCTGCGCGCAAGCTCGTCGGGACAGGGCGTTTCAAAAAAATGTTTTTTTTTCTTATTTATTTTACTTGATTTTATTTATTTTTACACTGTTTTTTTAAAAAAAAAAAATTGGGTCACTTTTATTCCTATTAAAAAGAATATAAACAACCCTTGTAATAGAAAAAATCATGACAGGTCCTCTTAAATATGAGATCTGGGGTCAAAAAGTCCTCAGATCTCATATTTTGACTTAAATGCAATAAAAAAAAAAAAGTTTTGTCATTTGAAAAAATTACATTGAAAAAATGTGCCTTTAAGAGGTATGGGCGGAAGTGACGTTATGACGTCGCTTCCGCCCTGCAGTGTCATGGAGACAGGTGGGGGCCATCTATACCTCAGTCGTCTCCGGCTCCGGTCAGCGGCGGAGGGCATCGGATCGCGGCGGGAGGGCCCCTCTCCCACCACCAATAAAAGTGATCTCGCTGTGAATTCACCGCAGAGACCACTTTTATCTTGTAGCTGACTGCCGGCCGAACACGGGGATACCGGGGTTACGGCAGCTAGCTGCTGCCATAACAACGATATCCGCCCCCAAAAAAGGCACGTATATGTACATGCGGCGGTCAACAGTTTGTTAAGCTAAGGGAGCATTTCCCAGAAATCAATGCGGGTGTCTCAGAGATACTGTATATCTTTATCAAGAGCTACTGTACTTACATTTTGTGATACTGATGCCAACTTTCTAACACAGTCACAGCGTTCTGTCTAGCCCCTGATTTGTTCTTCTGTTTTCCACTCCTTCACTCCTCAATTTCTGGCATCCACATCTGAAATGGGCAGACTAAAGGGTTCACCAAACACTCAAGTACATGAGAAGCAAGTCAATCTTCCATAAATAGTGATTGTTGGAGGCAATAGAGGCAGTTTTTGGATGTGTTTCCATGACCTGTGGTTGGTTACCAGACCTCCCCCCCAAATTTGCCTTGTTGATAGCTGATATCCAAGTATTGGCCTACCTTGACTACCTTCTCCACAGCAGGAGTGTTCATCAAGTCAGAATTGACAAACCTTAGTTGATTATTAAAGAAATCCATCTTTTATTTTTACATTAAAATAAGATATTCTTAATAAAGTTGACCAACCATTCTTATCACTTATAGCCCCATGTTTGAATTTTTAGGTGGACCTTACCTAAAAAAGTGCAGATTTTCTATATTAGTAGGATTATCTAGAAATGTAAATTGTGCCGAAGCAGTACCCTGAAAAGATTTGACCTTTGCCTAAAATTAATTCTTAAGTATTTCCTGTGCCAGTCTCACCCTTTTTGGGAAGTTTTGGTGATGTCACTACTGCGCTCATCACTGTTTTCCTTGCTGGAAAGGAAGCTGTACCTGAATACCTGCAGTGCAAGGATCTTCTTGCATATTCTTTAATCAGTGCTTCCTATGCCTCTCCTCCTGCTTCTTGAATATTACCCCACCAGCCACCAGAGGGGCAACTTTAGCATGAGGAAGCAAAAGCTCTGCCTCCAACAAGATGGCTGCTTCCACACAGAGGGATTGTGCAGATTGTGTGTTGTAAGTCCATAGGATCTCATGCACAAAGTTGTATATAGATATAAAATATGCCCAGAGTAAAAAACTTTTCCCGTGGCTGGAGAGCAGCAGGTTAGGCATACAGGCTGTCATAGAAGTGAATGGCTATATGCCCCTAGATCCAGGTAAATGTTTAGGTTTCATTGTACAAGGGTTTACTTGTGCAAGGAGTGTCACGTTCAGGAAAATACTACACGCACACATGTGTAGGTAAAATCTAATACAGTGAAGCATCAGCATTTAAATACAGGGGTGCAGAGGCATTCTGTTCTATGACAGATGGTACAGCACACCTGTGGCTCCCAAGCAGTTCTTTTTACACTAGGCATATTTTATGCCTATATACTGTACATCAGTGTGCATATACTCTAATGGGGGAAAGATCAGCTGCAGGGAGCCTACTGGTGAGCAGTCCTTTCTCGCACGGCCCCCCTATCCATGCGTCCGGCTTCCTGATCTACATACAGGGCGCCAGACCATGGATTCCAATGGGGGGGGGGCGGTTGAAGCATGTGATTAGAGCCAGAGGCTCTAATAGGCTTCAAAAAAGGGTGGGCTTGGAGCGCAGAGCATTGTGCTCTGAGCCCACCAAGTTGTGTAAGAATAGCCAATGAATATTTGCTATTCTCACGCTGATTCTCCTCCCAGCCAATTAGGAAGCGGGTCGTGAGACCTGTTTCCCGATTGGCCAAAAAGAGAAGCGATCTTATTGGCCAAGCCGGAGGAGGAAGAGGGAGGAGGCACACAGCCAGGGCAGAAGCACGGGAAGACAGATGGACCCACCAGCCTCCACTCCAGGGATGGTTTACCATTCAGCATCCGGCTCAGCCATTCCATCACTCCCCGGCTCGGACAGGGAAGGGAGGAGGAGGGGAGATCGGAGTCTGGACAGGGAACAGGTAAGGGGCCGCCCGTCTCTGAATGCGGCGGCGGGGGTGTTCCCTGCGTTAATATCCATCTCCCGCCAGGGGGTGGCGTTGGCCACCCCCCCTGAATTATCGAGCACCAGCCGCCACTGCCTCCGATTGTCTTTTTTGGACACAGCTTCTACAATATAGGTCCTTTTTAAGGTTAGGAAAGAATTAGAGTAATTTGGATTGAGTGGGGAAGAGTTACAATGTCTGGCAGTTTTTTTTTTAAGTTAAAGCACTGAGATGGAGAATGACGCGTCACACCAAAAGGTTAGAATCCAGAAGGAAGTTTATTCCAAGTATGAAATGGGTATAGCAGCCAACGTGTTTCGAGGGCCTGACATCACCCTCCATCGGGGCTTCAGTAATTGCACAGTGTCTCATACCTTTTCAAATTTGTTTGCTGACCGGGACTACAGAACTCGAGGTTGTAGATCAGATGAAGGGGGTGATCTCGCGCCCCTGGACTTCCAAGTGGACTTCCTCTTTGAATAAACCTAATACTGGTATTCTAAACTTTTGGTGGGGTGCTTCAATCTCCTGATCAGAGCCTACACAACCCAGGGTTTGACGAAGATTCCCACCTACCCATCAGATCTCCTACAGGGATTACTGCAACCTAAAAACTCTTCCTCTACAACCCCCCCCCCCCCCCCCCCACTCCAAGGCTCTTCCCCCATCCCCCCGCCCCCAAATCTAGTACAGAGCTCATACCTCAGAACCACTTCAGTGCCTCACTACAAACAGGGCTGGTGCAAGGATTTTTGACACTCCAGGCGAAACCTCATTTTGCCGCCCCCCTGGCTCTGTCCCTGAATCCACCCCCGTTGCATCAGTGTGACAAAAGCTGGCGCTAGCATGCGGCTGCAGTAGAGAGCACTGATCATAGAGTTAGGGGATGTTTGCTTCCGTTCCATCAGGACATGTCCTACAGTGCTGCATCTCTATAATGACACTACAGAGCGGCTGCATGAGTAACATGCAGTAGAGGCACCCCCTACGTCCCCCTAGATATGCACGCTTTATCCCAGCAGCGCCCACTAGAGGTTATAACATTTATTACAGAGGTATTTACAGTATAATTCAGCACCGAAAACGTACATAGCACGGGGACAGAGAGTAGGGAAACCAGCAGCCGGGCGCCCTAGGCAGCAGTGCACCCTAGGCGGCGCCTAGTTTGCCTAGTGGTAGCACTGCCCCTGACTACAAAGCCCCCCCCCCCCCCAGCTCTTTCACCAGGCCAGAAGGAGCTGCTGCGGGTCTCTACTGTCATGCTGTAGGGCAGGGAGCATTCTTTGTAGCCCAGGATAGGCGGTCTGTCACTTGCAAACACAGAAACCGGCAGAGGAAGCTGGCCTATGTGTGTACAAGTGACAGCGATGGGCAAAGGGCCAGGGCTGGAGGTGGCAGTATGGAGTACCACTGCCTTCGGCCAAAAAAAGGCACCCCTGTCAGTGAGGTGCAATTAGAAGGGATCGGCTGAGGCGCCCAGCACATTCCCTCTCTACATCGCCCAGAGCACATGTCCCCATCTGTCCCCTTCCCGTCCTGCTCCTGACAAAGAAAAGAACAGTAAAAGCTTGACAGATTTTTTAATCCTTCTTTACTGTATTCAAAACAAAAAAAGTTGTTGCTAGAGTTCTGCTATCCGTGTTATTGGTTAGGTTGAGTGTTAAGAGGATACAATTTGTTATATATGGAAACTGCACACTACAAAGCAAACAAAGCAAATGTGTAATTTGACAAAGAAAGAACTGCTGACATCAATACCAGTCTCATATCGCAGACAGAACAGTGCTACTTTAGATCAGGATACATTAGCACACCCTCTCAAGAATGTAAGATTTGGAAATATTACTATTGCATAAACATAATTCACAATATACAATCAATGTGTTCAAAGTATACAAGGAAGTCAAGATGTGTACATAAGAAACGGTCTTCAGAGAGTATAAATAGCGTCAAATTGCAAATGCAGAACTCAGATTTGATTCCAAGTCTAACAACTTCCTATGTTGTTTTTTTCTAGGTGATCGAATGTCCCAGGTTTAGCAACATTTCTGTGAGAGGAGATGTGCAGACCCTCAGGGTCTGGTGTGGATTTTTAGGGGAACCCCACGCCAAAATATTTTTAAAACATGGCGTTGGGTCCTCCCCAAAATCTATACCAGACCCTTATCTGAACATGCAGCCCGTCAGGTCAGGAAAGAACCATACCAGGCCACATGCCCTCAACATGGGGGGTGGGTGCTTTGGGGCGGGGGGGGGGATTTAAAAAAAAAACAGCATAGGGTCCCCCCAAAATCCATACCAAACCCTTATCCGAGCATGCAGCCTGGCAGGTCAGGAAAGGAAAGGACGGGGGCGAGCTCCCCCCCTCCTGAGCCATACCAGGCTACATGCCCTCAACATGGGGGGGGTGCTTTGCTCCCCCCATCCCAAAATACCCTGTCCCCATGCTGATCGGGACAAGGGCTTCTTCCCCACAACCCTGGGTGGTGGTTGTGGGTTTCTGCGGGCAGGGGGCTTATCAGAATCTGGAAGCCTCCTTCAACAAGGGTGCCCTCAGATCCCGGCCCTCATGTGAATGAGCATGACCTACTCATTCACCAAATAAGTTTCAAATAGAAATAAAAACACAGTGTTTGACAATTCCTTTATTAAAAATAAAAAAACAATCTCCCCTGGTGTAGATTCATCGTCAATCAAGGCTCCCGCCCGTTTACCTGCTCCGCCGCCTGACATTTCTTAAATAGCTAAGGCGTGGGGCCACACAGTAACCTCACCTGATGGCACTGCTCCCTTATGATGTTACCAACCCAGCATCCCACAGTTGGTGATGCCACAAGGGGTGGGGTCAACTGCTGATGTCATCGGGTGACTCCACCCCTTAGCTATTTAAGAAGTGTCATGCGGCGGACCAGGCAGTCGGCGGGAGCGTTCAATGAGGCACAGAGGTTTGTTTTTTCGGGTCCAGCGGTGCAGCGGGAGCCGTGACTTGTCAAAAACGTGTTTTATGTCTTTATTTACTTTTTAGGTGAATGAGTAAGCCATACTGATTCACATGGCGGGGGGCAGGATCTGGGAGCCCCCTGCCCCATGTTGAGGGCATGTAGCCTGGTATGGTTCAGAAGGTTCAAACCTTAATACCATAAATAGTAAACATGTTATTAGACTTTTACTCCAGGAGTATATAATGTTTCTCAGTTCTAAAGAAATAATGCAATTCAAATTTAACTAAACCCATTAGATTTTAGTCTACTAAAATGTACTAGGGATTTTAGTCGACTAAAATACAACTAAAACAACTCCGATGACTAAAATACAACTAAAACTAAGATGGCATTTTAGTCAAATAGTCAAAAGACTATAACTAAAACTAAATCGAAATTTGATGTAAAAATTAACACTAGGTACAGCGTTGCATGACCGCGCAATTACTAGCGCAGTGCCAAACTGCAAAAAATGGCCTGGTCATGAAGGGGGTAAAATCTTCTGAAACTGAAGTGCTGAAACCAACCTATTGTTCACCACATTGTTATGTGCTTACGTGCATTTAAACAACATTCTTGGTCGTCTCTGCATTCATTTACATAATAAAAACTTTCTGCCCATTAAATTTTAATTTGTGGTTAGCATCATTTTCCCATCTATCTTTTGTTTGTCTGTTTTTTTGTTTTTTTGTTTTTTTATACAGTCTCATTTTATTTCCCAAAATATACCAGCAACCAACTTTACAGTTTTTTCTTCTTTCTTCCACGAATGTGTGTATCATGCCAACAATGGTATTAACTAATACGAAAATTCTCGAACAACAAAGGCAATCGTTTTTTCTTGTGTACGATTTCTATGTGCGTTGACACCTTCTCCTGGGTCTTTGCTTCTGATCATGCGCGTTTTTTTTTCTATTTGATTATTTCCATACGATTCGTGTAAGCATTGAGTGAAAATAGGACGTTGTGTTCACATACGATAAAAAATTTCTAGCTTGCGCCTTCATTTTTTTTGTCCTCCAACAGTCGGAATCAACTTTCGACCGATTGTTACTTGTACAGAATTTTTCCTCCGATTTTCTTATGGTGTGTACCCAGCTTAAAGTAGAACTATAGGCAAATCTTTTTTTTTCATTTTGGATAGAGTAAGGGAGTTTTATAACCCCTGTCAGATTTTTTTTTGCCATCTGTGTCCCATTTTGGAGATTTCCCTTTCGCTTCCTGTCCCATAGCCAAAGCGAGAGGAAATCCCTGCAAATTAAAGGAATTCCTTTGGGACCCCCAGGTCACCAGAACTAGTGTCCCTATTGGAAGATTTCCCCCATTATTACTTTTTTGGGGACAACCCAAAATTTGGGATTTTCTTTTACTTTCACTGTAAATGATAATGGTAAACAGGACAAATAGAGAGGGTGAATCTCCCTAACGGGGCACAGACAGCAATAAAAAACTGACAAGTATTCTAATCTCTCTCCATTCTCCTCATCGAAAACTAAAAAAAATGTTTGCCTCTAGTTACACTTTAACCACTTCAATACACCATACACACACCAAGCCCCACCTACAAATTGCAGCTCAGCTGCATGGAGGAAGCATTTAAATATCTACAGCAGAATAGCCTGCATGGAAATTCCCGGCTTCTTTTCGTAGAAGCTGTTGGGCACTTCCAGGTTCAAGTGTGTTGTGTGGCAGCCAACTTTATGACACCACCTGGGGCATTTTATAAAAGCAGTGGGCCTGTGTACAAGATCATGATTTGGGCCCTAATATCAGAGAAAAAAAGTGCAGCACAGAGAGAGAGAGAAAGAGAGAGAGAGAGAGAGAGAGAGAGAGAGAGAGAGAGAGAGAGAGAGAGAGGTGAGAGAGAGAGTGAAAGGGGGGAGAGAGAAAGAGGGGAGAGGGTGAGAGAGATGTGGATTGAGAGAGCCCGGTAGGAAAGCGAGAGAGGGGGGAGAGAGAGGAAGGGGGGAGAGAGAGATGGGGGTGTGAGAAAGAGACGGAGGGGGTGAGGGAGAGAGAGAGGGAGGGGGGCGAGAGAGAGAGAGAGAGTGAGAGAGGGGGGAGAAAGAGGGGGGAGGGAAGAGAGGGGGGGAAGGGAGAGAGAGTGAGGGGAAGTAAGAGAGAGAGGAGTTGGGAGAGAGGGGGAGAGAGAGAGAGAGAGAGAGAGAGAGAGAGAGAGAGAGAGAGAGAGGGGGGGAGAGAGGGGGAGGGAAGAGAGAGAGAGGGGGGAGGGAAGAGAGAGAGAGGGGGGAGTGAGAAAGAGGGGGTGTGAAAAAGAGAGGGGAGGTTTACTAAAACTGGAGCACTCAGAATCTGGTGCAGCTGTGCATGGTAGCCAATTAGCTTATTTCAGCTTGTTTAATTAAGCTTTGACAATAAAACCTGGAAGCCAATTGGTTTCTATGCAGAGATGCACCAGGTTTTGCGCACTCCCCCCATGCATCCATTATTTTCCTACTGTTGGATCTCTTGAAGATAAAATCGAGCATTATCACATGCTGTTAATATTTTAGGGCAACAAAAGACTGAAAATAAAATATGCATATTGACTTTTAATGGCGAGTTCTTTGTGGAAATTATAGAGAAAAAGGATTGAGATTCACTCTCTCAAAAAAGGCAGACTTTGTTGGCACAACACGAGGCAGTAATTATATAAAAAAATATATTTTTATTACAAAAATATTAAAATCACATATAGATATGACAAACACAACACCCTCTTCTAGACAAACGTCAACAGATACCCAATTAACAGACATGGAGGCATGGAACCTTTCATTGAGTAGGTAAGAAATCCATAAATGTATAACCAAAAGGATGAGCTCCGGCGTGTTCGCATGCTGCACGTGTCGAGCCCGCCAGGAAGTCAGCAATGCGCTGCTCTAATCAGAGGCAGTGAGACATTTCCCGATCTCTGCAGCCGCACATTGGGAAATGTCTCACTGCTTGTGATTAGCGCTGTGCAGTGCCGAGTTCCTGGCGGGCTCGGCACATGCAGCATGCGAACACGCCGGAGCTCATCCTTAGTAATGATCAAAAGGTCAGGCCCATGAAGTCCTCCATGTTGGTTGTCAACGCGTTTCGCATCTAATTGCTTCCTCAGGACATACTGGGTACCCGTAGATTGACCATAAAGATCAAATAATGGGCAAAATGAAACAGAACAATGGAGAACCAAATCAGTCCTTACAAGAATCAGGAATTCAAATATTGAAGGTGTTCAACTCCCACATAGGACACCTGGACCACCAAAGTACACCCTCCAGGATGACCAAGAGGATATGACAGCTCTATCAGAGGCAGAGTAGTATGTATCCGTTGAAGCTTAGTGCAGGGGATGGGCAAGTCAAGCACAAGAATCCAATTATGAGTATCATATATAGTATCAGCACCCCTCAAAAAGTGGAACTGTATCTTTTATCATTCTTGAATAGAGCTTGTCAGCCACCAGATAGGGGTAAAGAAGCCTTATACTTAAATGTCAGCTATCCCCCACTTGGGAGCTCACTATTAGAGCTGAACCAAACACCGATAGGGTAGGGGCACCTTAGAAATCCAGATGTTATGGGTATCCCCGCCGGCTCACCAACCCATGTGAAAATTATTATTATGAATTCCATCATCTATTTTACAACTTCCAAAGAACAAAACAAGAATGCATGGAATTATTTACAGTATATTTGCAACTAAATTCTAACTAAGCCCATTCATCAGTGAAGTTTGTAGTAAATATCTCATGGCTTTAGGCTCTGTTCACACCGCGCATTTCCGTGCAGCCCATGCATTTCTATGAGCTGCCTTGAGCATGAGAAATGTGCAAAAAAGTTGCTTGCACCGCAGCAATACACATGGTACTGCAGTACCATGCGTTTTGGTGTGCATGAACGCTAGATGCATGTGGGAGCCATTAAGAATTTGTTACTAAACCCAGGACCCTGAATTCACTATATCTGGTCTCCCACAGTACACAGAACATGGAAATGCAATTATTTTAGTCAATATAAACCGATAAATACCTTTTCTCATCAGCAGTATATAGCAGTCTTGTGACTTCTATCAGTGTCTGGTTAAAGCTTGTAGGACGAGTTTTCATTCTCCTTTGACTGCATGTGTCACTCTGCATGCTCTACTCCAATGAACAGACCTGTCCTGACATCCCCCCCCAACCAGCCACTGGGAAGCTCAGTGTGCTGCTGCTGCTGCCGCTGCTTCTCCTCCCCCCAGCTCTTATGCAGCTGAGAACAGAAGGAATGTGATCAATTATAAAAAAGGGAGGGGAAATAAATATATATACACAAATGTTTTGCCTTTCATTACTATTTCAAACTGAATGGGAAGTTTTACAATGTGATCATTTACAACCACTTAAAGCTGCAGGCAAATAGCCAGCTGCACAGATGGAATACATAAATGGGAGCTATTTTGCCTACCAAAGAATTTGTATTTTATCTATCCAGCTCTGAGAACTACACAGCCCTGCTACACATCACAGTCCTACCTGACAGGGGAGAGGACCTAATCTTTTTCTGCTGCAGTTTCACATTCACTTCCATGTCTCCTCCCCAACCCAGTACCAGTACACTGATGAGCTCTTCTCTGTCACTGTGCTCTCTCCTCCTATCATTGTACTCATTGCACTGCAACTCACCTGATTGGCTCATTGTGCTGATTTTTGCTCATTCTGCTGATTTTCTCTCCTTCTACCAGAAGGGTAAGCTTTCTTTTTTTTTATCCAAGTTGCATCCCCCGGCATTTTCTCTAAAGAAAAGACCGGGTCACTAACATGACAATACTTTTTTTTTTCTTTGAAATTAAAATATGTGTATCTTGGTCCTAGATAATCATCCGTATTTCCCTTTGATTCATTAGGTTGTACTTTGCATTCTGAAAAAAAAATCAGAAGCCTTTCCAACTCTGAATAAAAGGGAGAGGTAAGTAAACTTTATTTCATATGAATAGTACTTTGCCACCTGAGGCACACCAACACATATTTAGCAGGAAGAGACGTGACATTGTGGACAAACCTTAAGATAATATTTAATCTTTGTAAAACGGTGAGCTCAGTTATGAGTCAGAACACTGATAGATGATATTTAGGTGGTCACTACAAATTAAAGCATTTTATAGCTTGATTTGCCTTAATAAAATACACTCACGTGTGATTGCAGCTCTTTCATTTACATAAATTATTTGATAAAGCACTCTGCATCACAAAGCATTGAATTTTGCTTTTGTTTATAAAATTCTGTGTGCGCCTTTTTTCATCCTTTGATCCATCCCAGTGCTGCTGTTCTCCCACAGCCTTTTTCCAACCACTTCATGTCTATATGCACTTATTCTAGGATTGGCTGGACTGACATCTCATATTGACAATGCTTGACTATTCCTGTGCAATGTGATGGCACAGTCATTTGTTTTTTTGAATCAATTTTGAATTTTTTTTTTTTTAAGAAACAAACAATATACTCATACATGAATAACAGTACACTTTGTTCAGTCATTGAATTGTCCAACATACAATCCTTGGTTACTAGACATGTGAAATTCATTCCGTATCGAATCAAAATTTGGCCGAATTGCATCATTCGGATGCATCCGAATGTCCGAATAAAAAAATAACAAATTTCAACTAATACTAAAGAAATTATAGCGGATATAATGAATAAATTTGACATGATTCGGTAGTTTGTTAAAGATCTAATGAAACAAAAGGTCAACTCAAAGTAAATCTTACAGTCCAATCAGCTGATTAATTTTGTGCTGGAGGTTGGATTACTGGCAAAGTGCATTCCTGATAACTGAGTGAGAAGGGTGTTGTATTGTATTTGAGCAGAGGAGAAGAGATATTGTCATTGTGTTTATTAATAGATTCAATAAACAAACAACTTTCCAAACTACGAATCATTATCACGTATCAATATACATACATAAATATTGAATTTGAACTAATATGAAAGAAATGATAGCGGATATAACGAATGAATTCGACATGATTCGGTAATTCGTTAAAGATCTAATGAAACAAAAGGTCAACTCAAAGTAAATCTTATGCCGTGTACACACGGGCTGACTTTTCAGCATCAAACGTCCGATGGTGGTGACTTTCGACGGCGTTACAACGGACTTTCGAACAACCGGACTTGCCCACACACGAACGGACTAAAGTCCGTTTGAAAGTCCGTCCCTTTGAACGTGATGACGTAAGAAGGGACTAGAATAAGGAAGTTCATAGCCAGTAGCCAATAGCTGCCCTTGCGTCCTTTTTTGTCCGTCGAAATAGCATACAGACGAACGGATTTGTCGATCGGACTTGAGTCCGTCGGAAAGATTTGAAACATGTTCTAAATCTAAAGTCCGACTGATTTTCCCCAGAAAAAGTCAGCTGAAGGTCCGATGAAGCCCACACACGATCGGATTGTCCGACGGATTTGTTTCGTCGGACCAGTCCAGTCGAAAAGTCTGCCCATGTGTACACGGCATTACAGTCCAATCAGCTGATTCATTTTGTGCTGGAGATTGGATTACTAGCAAAGTGCATTCCTGAGAACTGAGTGAGAAGGGTGTTGTATTGTATTTGAGCAGAGGAGAAGAGATATTGTCATTGTGTGTGTTAATAGATTTAATAAACAAACTACTTTCCAAACTAGGAATCATTATCCGAATATATATACATACATAAATATCAAATTTCAACTAATACGAAAGAAATGATAGCGCATATAACGAATTAATTCGACATGAATCGAGATTCGGTATAACCAGGGCTTTTTTTCTCAAACAATAGGTGCTGGAACTTAACCACAGCCCCACAAAACTCGTCCCCCTACACACACCCTCCAAATCACATCAAATAGTGGGTGTGTTCAGTCAAATTTCACAAAAACAGTAGGAGGGTCTTAAAGGGGCATTAAGTACCAGGATTGCATTACATACAGGGTGCAGAGCTGTCACTTGTAAACACAGAAACCAGACTTCCGTGTTTACAAGTGATTGTGGTGAGCAGGCACCAAAGGGTCTGAGCCAGAGGTGGTGGAACTAAGTTCCACCAAGTTCCCTCTGAAAAAAAGCCCTGAGTATAATGAATATCGACACTCTACAGAAATAACGAATTATCCGAAAACGAATTAACGGAACATAATGAATATAACAGAACGAAATTAGGTATTTTACGAATGAACACAAAACAAAACTAAACAACATTTTCCCTTGTGCACAAGTCTATTGGTTACATCTTTCAGTGTATATATTTAGCTTCTACTCAGGGTAACGTTGTGTACATTCTATTGGGTTTTTCATTTTGTGCCTCATTGCCAACCTCTATCATCTACTCAGCGTTTCCTAAGTCCCTGTCCTTGTCCCAGTATGTATTCTGATGTCTATCCGGGTGCCTCCCCTATTACCGTTTACATCTATACGCTTCTCAACAGTCTCATCTGTACTAGTTCCCTGGGGCTTTTTCCTGGTGTATCAAGACATGCGTCCCATAGCCTATCAAATCCCAGGGTTTCCCCTATGCTGGTATATGTACTTTTCCATTATGAGTGTGTTTCCCATGTGTTGAATCCATGTTATAACCTTCGGTGGCACAGCCGATTTTCAGCTCACAAGAATTGTTTTCCTGGCCTGAACCAGTGCTCTGGCAAAAGCCATTCTTGTCACCTCCTCTGTGATCGTCCCCTCCAGAACCCCCAGTAGGCAGCTTAGTGGATCAAGAGAGACGTTGGTCTGGAACACCTGATTAACCGCTTGCTGACTGGCTCACGCCGATATACTTCGGCAGAAGGGCACGTACAGGCATATTATCGTACCTGTACATGCCCTTTAGGAAGCAGTTTGTGGCCGCGCGCGCCGCAACCTCCGTGATTGTGATCGCAGGTCCTGCGGACTTGATGTCTCACGGAGAGGAAGAACGGGGAAATGCTGATGTAAACAAGCATTTCCCGGTTCTACCTAGTGACAGGACACTGATCACAGCTCCCTGTAACCAGGAGCAGTGATCAGTGTCGTGTCACACATAGCCCCCCCCCACAGTTAGAATCACTCCCTAGGACACACTTAACCCATACAGCGCCACCTAGTGGTTAACCCCTTCACTGCCAGTCACATTTACACAGTAATCAATGCATTTTTAATCGCACTGATCGCTGTATAAATATGAATGGTCCCAAAATAGCGCCAAAAGTGTCCGATCTGTCTACCATAATGTCGCAGTCACGATAAAAATTGCTGATCGCCGCCATGACTAGTAAAAAAAAAATATTAATAAAAATGCCATAAATCTATCCCCTATTTTGTAGACGCTATAACTTTTGCGCAAACCAATCAATACACGCTTATTGTGATTTTTTTTTTTTAATTTACCAAAAATATGTAGACGAATACGTATCAGCCTAAACTGAGGGAAAAAAATTATTTTTTTTATATATTTTTGGGGGATATTTATTATAGAAAAAATTAAAAACTAATTCGTTTTTTCAAAATTGTCGCTATTTTTTTGTTTATAGCGCAAAAAATAAAAACCGCAGAGGTGATCAAATACCACCAAAAGAAAGCTCTATTTGTGGGGAAAAAAGGACGTCAATTTTGTTTTGGAGCCACGTCGTACGACCGCGAAATTGTCAGTTAAAGTGAAGTGGTTAAGTGTAGTCAGGACCTCCGTCCAATAACTATGGAGTTTGGGGCATCACCAAAGGAGGTGAATCAGATCCCCAGGCACTGTTCTGCACTTGCCACACATCGGTTAGGGCGCTTTGCCCATTTTGTAAAGCTTTACAGGGGTATAGTGCACTCTTATGCCCCGTACACACAGTCGGATTTTCCGACGGAAAATGTGTGATAGGACCTTGTTGTCGGAAATTCCCACCGTGTGTAGGCTCCATCACACATTTTCCATCGGATTTTCCGACACACAAAGTTTGAGAGCAGGATATAAAATTTTCCGACAACAAAATCCGTTGTCGGAAATTCCGATCGTGTGTACACAAATCCGACGGACAAAGTGCCACGCATGCTCAGAATAAATAAAGAGATGAAAGTTATTGGCCACTGCCCCATTTATAGTTACATAGTTACATAGTTACATATAGTTACATAGTAGGTGAGGTTGAAAAAAGACACAAGTCCATCAAGTCCAACCTATGTGTGTGATTATGTGTCAGTATTACCTTACATATCCCTGTATGTTGCGGTCGTGCAGGTGCTTATCTAATAGTTTCTTGAAGCTATCAATGCTCCCCGCTGAGGCCACCGCTTGTGGAAGGGAATTCCACATCCTTACCGCTCTTACAGTAAAGAACCCTCTACGTAGTTTAAGGTTAAACCTCTTTTCTTCTAATTGTAATGAGTGGCCCCAAGTCTTATTAAACTCTCTTCTGCGAAAAAGTTTTATCCCTATTGTGGGGTCACCAGTACAGTATTTGTAAATTGAAATCATATCCCCTCTCAAGCGTCTCTTCTCCAGAGAGAATAAGTTCAACGCTCGCAACCTTTCCTCATAACTAAGATCCTCCAGACCCTTTATTAGCTTTGTTGCCCTTCTTTGTACTCGCTCCATTTCGAGTACATCCTTCCTGAGGACTGGTGCCCAGAACTAGACAGCATACTCCAGGTGCGGCCGGACCAGAGTCTTGTAGAGCGGGAGAATTATCGTTTTATCTCTGGAGTTGATCCCCCTTTTAATACATGCCAATATTCTGTTTGCCTTATTAGCAGCAGCTTGGCATTGCATGCCATTGCTGAGCCTATCATCTACTAGGACCCCCAGGTCCTTTTCCATCCTAGATTCCCCCAGAGGTTCTCCCCCCAGTGTATAGATTGCATTCATATTTTTGCCACCCAAATGCATTATTTTACATTTTTCTACATTGAACCTCATTTGCCATGTAGTCGCCCACCCCATTAATTTGTTCAGGTCTTTTTGCAAGGTTTTCACATCCTGCGGAGAAGTTATTGCCCTGCTTAGCTTAGTATCGTCTGCAAATACAGAGATTGAACTGTTTATCCCATCCTCCAGATCATTTATAAACAAATTAAATAGGATTGGTCCCAGCACAGAACCCTGGGGAACCCCACTACCCACCCCTGACCATTCTGAGTACTCCCCATTTATCACCACCCTCTGAACACGCCCTTGTAGCCAGTTTTCAATCCAGGTACTCGCCCTATGGTCCATGCCAACGCACCTTATTTTGTACAGTAAACGTTTATGGGGAACTGTGTCAAATGCTTTTGCAAAATCCAGATACACCACGTCTACGGGCCTTCCTTTATCTAGATGGCAACTCACCTCCTCATAGAAGGTTAATAGATTGGTTTGGCAAGAACGATTCTTCATGAATCCATGCTGATTACTGCTAATGATATCGTTCTTATTACTAAAATCTTGTATATAGTCCCTTATCATCCCCTCCAAGATTTTACATACTATTGATGTTAGGCTAACTGGTCTGTAATTCCCAGGGATGTTTTTTTGGCCCTTTTTAAATATTGGTGCTACATTGGCTTTTCTCCAATCAGCTGGTACCATTCCAGTCAATAGACTGTCTGTAAAAATTAGGAACAACGGTCTGGCAATCACCTGACTGAGTTCCCTAAGTACCCTCGTATGCAAGCCATCTGGTCCCGGTGATTTATTAATGTTAAGTTTCTCAAGTCTAATTTTAATTCCGTCCTCTGTTAACCATGGAGGTGCTTCCTGTGTTGTGTCATGAGGATAAACACTGCAGCTTTGGTTACTGAAGCCCCCCGATTCACTCGTGAAGACTGAGGAGAAGAATAAATTCAATACCTTTGCCATCTCCCCATCCTTTGTAACCAGATGTCCTTCCTCATTCTTTATGGGGCCAATATGGTCTGTCCTCCCTTTTTTACTGTTTACATACTTAAAGAATTTCTTGGGATTTTTTTTGCTCTCCTCCGCTATGTGTCTTTCATGTTCTATCTTAGCCGTCCTAATTGCACCCTTACATTTCTTATTGCATTCTTTATAAAGTCTGAATGCTGAGGATGATCCCTCAACCTTGTATTTTTTGAAGGCCTTCTCCTTTGCTTTTATATGCATTTTTACATTGGAGTTAAGCCATCCAGGATTTTTGTTTGCTCTTTTAAATTTATTACCCAATGGGATACATTGGCTAATGCCCTTATTTAATATGCTCTTAAAGCAAACCCATCTCTCCTCCGTATTCTTTGTTCCTAATATTTTATCCCAATTTATGCCTTTTAGCAAGGTTTGTAGTTTAGGGAAGTTGGCTCTTTTGAAATTCAGTTTATAGACCCGACGTACGTGTTTTATGTCACCGCGTTCAGAACGATCGGATTTTCCGACAACTTTGTGTGACCGTGTGTATGCAAGACAAGTTTGAGCCAACATCCGTCGGAAAAAATCCTAGGATTTTGTTGTCGGAATGTCCGAACAAAGTCCGACCGTGTGTACGGGGCATTAGTAGTATATACAGTTCGGATACCTTTTGCGACACATTTAATGAGCATGTATTAACTGCCTGTAGGGCTTCTTCCCACTGTTCCCCTGCAATGGGACCCAAATCTGCTTCCCATTGTGTCACTGCTTTCATGGGGTGCCCCTCTAGGAACAATGACAACAGCATATTGTAACATTGCGATATTATACCTTTTGTGTCTGATGCATCCTGCAGCATATGAAAGACAGAAGTGGGGGACTGTACCCAGTCCACTGTGTCACCCTATGCTCTAACAGTATGTCTTAGTTGTAAGTAGTAAAACAACATGTTGGATGGTAGTGCGTATTTGGACTATAGGTCATTGAAAGAAAGCAGGGTCCCGTTGTGAAAAATATGTCTCAAATTCGTACAGTCATTTGTAGTCTCAACTTAGGAGCATTCATTGCTGGGTGACAATGCAAATGTATCGGACCTTCAGTAATTTTTTTTCAACTTTCCATCTATTAAATCTTCTGCCCTTGTTGTTTTAACTTTGGATGCTTGCTCGCAGTCTTCTATTGAATACACGCTGAGATGCACAGCTTAGCATGCATTCCGGGAACATTTGGTCTGTGCTGGAATGAGGGACTCCCGTGAGCATGTGCAGGATGATACAGTGGGGCAAAAAAGTATTTAGTCAGCCACCAATTGTGCAAGTTCTCCCACTTAAAAAGATGAGAGAAACCTGTAATTGTGTCATCATAGGTATACCTCAACTATGAGAGACAAAATGTGGAAACAAATCCAGACAATCACATTGTCTGATTTGGAAATAATTTATTTGCAAATTATGGTGGAAAATAAGTATTTGGTCAATATCAAAAGTTCATCTCAATACTTTGTTATATCTCCTTTGTTGGCAATGACAGAGGTCAAACGTTTTCTGTAAGTCTTCACAAGGTTGTCACACACTGTTGCTGGTATGTTTGGCTCATTCCTCCATGCAGATCTCCTCTAGAGCATTGATGTTTTGGGGCTGTCGCTGGGAAACACGGACTTTCAACTCCCTCCAAAAATTTTCTATGGGGTTGAGATGTGGAGACTGGCTAGGCCACTCCAGGACCTTGAAATGCTTCTTACGAAGCCACTCCTTTGTTGCCCGGGCGGTGTGTTTGGGATCATTGTCATGCTGAAAGACCCAGCCACGTTTCACCTACAATGTCCTTGCTGATGGGAAGAGGTTTGCACTCAAAATCTCATGATACATGGCCCCATTCATTCTTTCATGTACACGGATCAGTCGTCCTGTTCCCTTTGCAGAGAAACAGTCCCAAAGCATTATGTTGCCACCCCCATGCTTCACAGTAGGTATGGTGTTCTTTGGTTGCAACTCAGCATTTTCTCTCCTCTAAACACGACGAGTAGAACCAAACAGTTCTACTTTGGTTTCTTCTGACCATATGACATTCTCCCAATCCTCTTCTGGATCATCCAAATGCTCTCTAGCAAACCTCAGACGGCTCCGGACATGTACTGGCTTAAGCAGGGGGACACGTCTGGCACTGCAGGATCTGAGTCCCTGGCGGCGTAGTGTGTTACTGAGCCTTTGTTACGTTGGTCCCAGCTCTCTGCAGGTCATTCACTAGGCCCCCCCGTGTGGTTCTGGGATTTTTGCTCACTGTTCTTGTGATCATTTCGACCCCACGGGGTGAGATCTTGCATGGAGCCCCAGATCGAGGGAGATTATCAGTGGTCTTGTATGTCTTCCATTTTCTAATTATTGCTCCCACAGTTGATTTCTTCACTCCAAGCTGCTTGCCTATTGCAGATTCAGTCTTCCCAGCCTGGTGCAGGTCTACAATTTTGTTTCTGGTGTCCTTCGACAGCTCTTTGGTCTTCACCATAGTGGAGTTTGGAGTGTGACTGTTTAAGTTTGTGGACAGGTGTCTTTTATACTGATAACAAGTTCAAACAGGTAATGAGTGGAGGACAGAGGGGCCTCTTAAAGAAGAAGATACAGGTCTGTAAGAGCCAGAAATCTTGCTTGTTTTTAGGTGACCAAATACTTATTTTCCACCATAATTTGCAAGTAAATTCTTTCAAAAATCAGACAATGTGATTGTCTGGATTTGTTTCCACATTTTGTCTCTCATAGTTGAGGTATACCTATGATGACAATTACAGGCCTCTCTCATCTTTTTAAGTGGGAGAACTTGCACAATTGGTGGCTGACTAAATACTTTTTTGCCCCACTGTATCATTCTGCCACTAGCCAATCAAGAGGTCAAAAACTTGGCACCCAGAAGTAAGGAGAAGATGACAGCAGCCGGTGAGGAATTTAACTGCTGCAGTGCTGGAATGAAGAGGTGACTATTTCTCTAAGGGCCCTTTCACACTGGGGCGGGCGTCAGTGTCAAAGCGCCGCTATTGTAAGCGGCGCTTTACGGTATGCGGCCGCTAGCGAGGCGGTTTTACCCTCTGCTAGCAGCCGAGAAATGGTTAAAAACCACCGCAAAGCCGGCGGCGGTATAGCCGCGCCGTCCCATTGATTTCAATGGGCAGGAGCGGTGAAGGAGCGGTATACACTCCGCTCCTTCACCGCTACAAAGATGCTGCTAGCGGGACTTTTTTTAACCGTCCTGCCAGCGCACCGCTCCAGTGTGAAAGCCCTCGGGGCTTTCACACTGGAATGAAAGCAGCGGCACTTTCGGGTCGGTTTGCAGGCACTATTATTAGCGCAATAGCGCCTGCAAACCACCCCAGTGTGAAAGGACCCTAAGCTTAGTTCCACTTTTGCATGTTAAAGCTACAATCTTAATTGCATACTTATGTAGCACTGTCCCCGTAGGGCTTGCTGAGTGTTGACTTTTTAGGCCTCTTTCTGTTTACCTGCAGCTGGTTGCTAATAGTTTCCACTTGGTTTCTGAGGATTCCCACTTGGTTGCTAGGCGTTCCTACCTGGCCCACCCTTCTCCTGCTTGCTCGTTACCCAATGACCGGTCCAGGGCAAAACCATAGTTGCCAACATTGCAAAAAAAAAATTCGGGACACTTTTTTGCATGTGGGCAGGGCATATCGTAACAGAAAAATGCGGCACGCGGAGCGTGTTGCGACGGAAAATTGGTGGAATAGTGGGCATGCCTTAAATGGGTGTGGCTTGGAAGGGGTGTGGTATGAGATGAATGAGGGATGGAGGGAGAAAGAAAGAAAGAGAGAAAGAAAGAGAGGGAGAGAAAGAAAGAGAGAAAGAAAAAGAGAGAAAGAAAGAGGGATGGAGTGACAGCAGGCCCAGATCCTACACAACAGTAGAAATATGTATATTCCAGAAAATTTAACAATCAGCAGATAAAGATACTCCAAACACCTGGTCTTGGCGCTGCAATCATCCCGGCACCAAGGTTGTTATGGTGTCATAGATATATATATAGATAGAAATCATCCTATTTCTATTATTACATTGTAATATAGAATGAAATTATTTAACTCTCCATAATGCAGAATCAGTGGAAGCCCTGAGCGTGTAACCTGCAACGTTGCCTGCCACCAGATGCCATCAGGTGTCCCCAGCAGAGTCCCCCCTTACATCAGGCATTGCCAGCAGAGTCCCCCCTTACATCAGGCATTGCCAGCAGAGTCCCCCCTTACATCAGACATTGCCAGCGGAGTCCTCCCTTACATCAGGCATTGCCAGCAGGGTCCTCCCTTACATCAGACATTGCCAGCTGAGTCCCCTCTTACATCAGGCATTGCCAGCAGAGTCCCCCCTTACATCAGGCATTGCCAGCAGAGTCCTCCCTTACATCAGACATTGCGAGCGGAGTCCCCCCATACATCAGACATTGCCAGCGGAGTCCCCCCTTACATCAGACATTGCCAGCAGAATCCCCCCTTACATCAGGCATTGCCAGCAGAGTCCTCCCTTACATCAGACATTGCCAGTGGAGTCCTCCTTTACATCAGACATTGCCAGCGGAGTCCTCCTTTACATCAGACATTGCCAGCGGAGTCCTCCCTTACATCAGGCATTGCCAGCAGAGTTCCCCCTTACATCAGGCATTGCCAGTAGAGTCCTGTCCTTACACCAGGCATCCCCCAATGGAGCCCCCCCTTTCTTTACATCAGGCATCCCCCAATGGAGCCCCCCCCCTTTCCTTACATCAGGCATTCCCAGCAGTGGAGACTCTCTCCACAGCCATTACTAAACAGAATGGGACAAAATGCTTAGCCGAGTGGCTGCCAATAGCAATTGAGCTCCGGCGCCGCCCACCCCTGCCCCTTCCCACATCAGGTCACAGACAGATTGCAGCGGGGCGGGAGGTGGGCGGTGCCACAGCTCAAATTGTATTGGCAGCCACCTGGCAATTACTAAACAGTAATTGCTTGTTTTGGTCTTCAGGAAAATGGCGGCCGGTGGAGACATTGTCTCCGTCGGCCACGGACCTCTAGCGGCGGTGGCAGCGAAAAAAAAAAAATCGGTAAAATAAGAATTTCCCGGGACATTTCCCGGGAATGGCTAAATCCAGGAAAAGGGTCTAAATCCCGTGAATGTCCCAGGAAATGCGAGGCAGTTGGTAAGTATGGCAAAACACATAGAGATAAAAAAAGTAGTTAAGCATGTCACCTAAAGTCCTTTTCTTATATATATTCACACATTGTTCTCTTCCACAGAAATCCATTGGAACTGTCAGAGTTTTTTACCAATATTTAACCACCTCGCGCCTGCACTATAGACGAAAGACGGCTACAGCACGGCGCTCAATTGACGGGAGGGCGTCCCTGGATGTCCTCCTGTTTACATCCTCCCTGCGCGCCGCTGTGGGCACGCATCGGGGGAAATCTGTCTTGGCCGTGTCCCTTGGACACAGCAAATCACAGATCGTGCTAAATGGCCAATCACAGCGGCCATTTAGCACTCGATATGAGTGTCCAATGAAAGATGATCTCATATGTAAACATATAAGATCATCTCCCATCGCCGGCTCTCCTTCCTCACACAGAGACCGTGTGTGAGGAGGGAGAGCGGCCTCTGGCTGCAGCGTGAGTGTGTGAACATAAACACAGTGCCCACACACAAGCAAACATGCCCACAGCACCTATCAGTGCCACCTGTCCCCAGTGCCACCTGTCAGCGCCATCTGTCTCCAGTGCCACCTGTCAGGGCCATCTTTCCCCAGTGCCACCTATCAGTGTCATCTGTCCCCAGTGCCACCTGTCCCCAGTGCCACTTCTCAGTGCCATCTATCCCCAGTGCCACCTGTCAGTGCCATCTGTCCCCAGTGCCACCTGTCAGTGTCACGTGCCATCTGTTATCAGTGTCACGTGTCATCAGTGCCACGTATCAGTGCCATCTGTCATCAGTGCCACCTGTCAGTGTCATGTGCCATCTGTTGTCAGTGTCACGTGTCATCAGTGCCACGTATCAGTGCCATCTGTCATCAGTGCCACATCAGAACAAAGAAGGCTTGGTGCTCTAGGCACAGCATACCCCTCAGGATTTTGAGAACAGACCAGGAAAGTATATGGTGCTCCCTGCATGTTGGGCCTCTCTATGTGGCCAGGCTGTGAAAAAGTCAGACACATGTGTTATCAAAATACTCAGGAGGAGTAGCAGAATGTATTTTGGGGTGTTATTTGTGGTATACACATGCCATGTGAGAGAAATAACCTATTACAATGACAATTTTGTGGAAAAAAAAAATCTTGGTTTTGCAAAGATTTGTGGGAAAAAATGACAACATCAAAAACCTCACCATGCATCTTACTAAATACCTTGGAATGTCTACTTTCAAAAAAGGGATCATTTGGGGGGTATTTGTCCTTTCCTGGCTTGTTAGAGTCGCAAGAAATGCGATAGGCCAGCAGTACTTCAGGTGTGATCAATTTTTTATGATTTGCACCACAGCCTGTAGACTCTATAACTTTCACAAAGACCAAATAATATCCACTAATTTGGGTTATTTTTAACAAAGATATGTAGCAGTATAAATTGTGCCCAAAATTAATGAAGAATAATTAATAATTTGCTAAATTTTATCACAGAAACGAAGAAAAATGTGGGGGTTTTTTTCAAAATTTTTGGTCTTTTTTCATTTATAGCGCAAAAAATATCAGATAAATATAAGTAGCTCCATAAGACGCACCTAGGTTTTAGAGGAGGAAAACAAGAAAAAAAAATATTCTGCGCCAAATGCTGCTGATTTGGAGCACAGGAGAGGATGCCCACATCCCCAATTAATATACTATAGTTTGTAACTTACACAACCAATCAAAGCCGTTGCCTAAAAAAAGGCATCTATCAAGTGTGCCAGACCAGGCAGCAAACAAATATCACCCTGTCACCAAATTCAGTCTATATACATTTAATAGGAAATAACACCATCTTATAACAAATTCACCATGCAGGCTGTGAGCACAGCACTGCAGGTGCAGTCTAATAAAGAAAGACCTGAGAATGACTAGATACCTGTCACCATGTACACAAATTGCATAGTCACTCCAGCAGATGACACGCTGGAGATGCCGGCCTCTTGTATCCCCCGCTCGATCTGGCGTCACCAATCAAGCAGGGACGAAAAATTGTCATTGCGCGTGCGCCAGTGACATGAACCCCAGCCAGCCTACAGGACCCAGAAGACATAGCGGGGAAAGGAGATGGGAGGTGCCCCGACATTGTAACAGGCGTTTCCCCTCCTTTTTAAGGGAAAAAAAGACGTCTTATGGAGTGAAAAATAGGGTATATCTATGTATTTATTACCATTATAATGTGAATTATGTTGTCAATTTGTACATTAAACTGTTAAGGTGCTACTATTGATTATCATGTTATATTTTTACCAGTCTATGTATACCTGTTTGGAATCAACAAACGTGATTGCATACCTTATTCTCTTAGTAGTGCTTCATATAAGGTCCCAACCAACCCCGCTTTTTTAATATATACATTAGGGATGGAGGCAGATGAACCTACCCACTCATTGCCTCATATAAAGTCCCAACCCTCTCTCCCCTCTTCATACAGCCACATGTATGGAGGAATTAAGTCTTCTTGCTCTCACTAGCAGCAGACTTGATGCACTACGTTATCTTCAGGACACTCTCTAGCATTCCCTTTGCTGACACCCGTCCACTGACTCTTCTAGCTGAAGGGGAGGGCACTCACTCGACAGGCCCCAAAGACACAGATCTGTACTCACAGTAGACAGAAGCAGATCCTTCCTGGTGTCTCCCTTCCAGTCAGCTCTGCAGGACCTCTGGGTTCAGCTTCTCTCTCTTTCTAGGCCCCTGGGTCGGCCACCCAGGGCCACACAACCACCTCCGCGAAGGAGAGGGCAGCCGCCCCCTCCCTCCTGGACTCTGTTCCCCGACTCAACTAACTGTGAACACATGTACCCTGGCTTTATATACAGTATTCCAACATGCAATGCAGCACTTTTCCTCTGCCAATTGCCAGGTCTGTAACAAAGCCAGGTCACTCACCTGCCAGGCCCCCTCCCACTGTCCAATATGCCTGCCTATTGGACTAGTGAGGGACATTCAGTACAAGCTGAGCTGCACCTGAGTACAATGAGCAGACCTAACCAATAGATCCTGCTCTCTGGTAGGCAGAGGGCACTCAAATTTTACGTGACCATCTTCCTGGTAAGCAGAAAGATCAAAAACTATACTCTTTTCTAGCACCTACCTAGTTGGGTGCTACACTTACATGATTCCAACTTGCATATCTCATACCTGACACCTACAGTGATCGCTACAATCTTCTGTGTCCTGTACCAATTGGCTGCCCCACTGCACACTGACCACAGGGCTTGCTCACTTGACACTGCCACCATTTACAGAACGCCTTTATTAGTATTTTTTCAGTGAATACAAGGCATTGTCTGATTGGGCGAGGTGGGGATCATGATGTCATCACCCATTCCCTTTACCCTGTCAAATTAGAGAATGACTTTTATTTACTGAAAAAAAATACAAGGTGTTCTGTGAATGGTGGCAGTACCAAACGACTCCCAGTGTGTGAAGGGGAGGTCAGGACAGGGAAGATCTTGGTGATCACTGTAAGTAACACCAACTACTATAGTGATTGATAGCTTCCCCAGTGGTCCCTTAACCACTTCCTGCCCAAAGACGTCATGTGACATCTTTGACTTTCAGTGGGAATATCTGAATGATACCTGCAGCTACAGGCATCATTCGGATATCCTTGTTTTCAGCCGGCTATTCTGTGCACCATAAGAATGATCATAGCGCCGCTTGATCGTTCTTGACATCCCCCCCTCCCGCCACCATCTGGTGCTTCTCTGGGCTCTCCCGTGCCTTTGGGGACCCGGAGAAAGAATTGGCTGCTGCCGAATGATGGCCATAGAGATTTCCAGTGACCAGATGGTCACCAGTCATCTCTATGACCGTCAGAGACCAGGCCGCGGATGTAAACAAAGCCGCATTCGCGGCTGGTAAGCATGAGATTGTGGATTGTGGATTGAGGATGTTTACATTCCTTGTAATAGGAATAAAATTGATAAAAAAAATGTAAAAGAAAGTGTAAAAATAAAAAAAATTGAGTAGAATAAAAAATAGTTAAATCAAATATATGTGCTATCGGCGCAACAAAGTTTATAAAAATAAAATAAAAATATTTTTATACAATTGCGTCCCACAAAAACGCGCAGAGGCTGCTGGGAAAAAATACCACGTCACTTCCTGCCGGGCGACAGCGAGGCTTGAGACGCATGCCGGCATAGGAGATACACGGGGACATACGGCGATACCTTACCCATCCAAAATGCTGGAAAAGTTTGATGCCGACTTATGGGCACAGGGAAATGTGAGTTTACAGTCTCTTTTATAACCTTTTAAGAATAAACGGTATTTACATACTGCGCAATGATTACTGTTCATTTTTTATGAGGACGGATACCTCTTGTACTTATTTCATTGGGAGTAGCCTAGATCAACATCCTGAGCGGACTGGTTATTCCTATTAATGAACCAAAGGCGTTTTTTTTATCGATATCTGGTAAATGGCCAATACGTATGGTGGTGGCGTTGTCACTGAATTGGTGGATTAGTCACACGGAATCACAGATGTGGGACAAAAGTGCACAGGAATAGTTTAATCACAGAGGAGAAATTATACTGAGATTGATTAATCAGCTGGCACATTTAAACCAGCAACAACATTGGACACTTATCGATTTATTATGAATTAATTATTGCAATTTATCTATTGTTTTGATTGATTCACCTGTAACATTTTTGAACATTATTTAATGTTTTGATGATTGCACATATGTGGCATAGGCACTAGTATATCGCACATAAGATAATTCAATTAATATTCACTCAATGGTATAACATAAGTGGTGTATTTAGAAATATAAAACAGGTGTTAGCGCAGTCAACACTTTGTGGTTATTAAAATAAAAAATAAAATAAAAAAAAAATAATTTAAAACACCCCTGTCCCCGGTAGCTCGCGAACGCACAGGCAAGTCCCATCCACATATGTAAACGCTGTTCAGACCATACATGTGAGGTATCGACGTGTGCATTAGAGCTCCTCTGTAACTCTAAACATGTAACCTGTAAAAAAAAATTGAAATCGTCGCCTATGGAGATTTTTAATTACCGAAGTTTGGCGTCATTCCATGAGTGTGTGCAATTTTAAAGCGTGACATGTTGGGTATCTATTTACTCGGCGTAACATCATCTTTCACATTCTACAAAAAAATTGGGCTAACTTTACTGTTTTCTTATTTTTTAAATCATGAAACTGTTTTTTTTTTTTAAAAAACGTGTTTGAAAAATTGTTGCGCAGTTACAGTGTGAGATAAAAAGTTGCAACGACCGCCATTTTATTCCCTAGGGTGTCTGCTAAAATATATATATATATATGGGAAGTTTCAGGAAAAAACTTAAAAATTTTAAATAAAGACTTTGACACAAAATAAGGGTCAGTGCCCATTTGCAGCTTCACCGGTGCCCATCAATTCAGCCTCACCATTGCCCATCAATGCAGCCTGATTAGTGCCCATCAATGCAGCCTGATCCGTGCCCATCTGCAGCCTCGCCATTGCCCATCAATGCGGCCTGATCAGTGCCCATCTGCAGCCTCACCATTGCCCATCAATACGGCCTGATCAGTGCCCATCTGCAGCCTCACCATTGCCCATCAATGGGGCCTGATCAGTGCAAAGAGATTAGAGATGCCTGATTACACAGAGTGAGGATCTCCTCTTTACTCGGCGGCCGCTGTAATATGCCTTCCTGCCTTCTGGACCAGCTCCTATGATAAACAGAACACTGGTCCAATGCCGGGACGTGTGACGTCTATCATAGGAGCCAGTCCAGGAGGTGGGACTTTGTATTACAGCGGCCGCCGAGTAAACAGGGGATCCCCGCTGGGATAACACGCACACATGATTTGCCCTCTATTTCCGGGGGGGGGGGGGGAGTGCGTGTTATATGCCAATAAATATACTATATACTGTAAGTATATACTGTATGTATAATCCTCAATAACCACAAAGGATATAAATCTACTTTGTGTACAGCAAAAGCATACTGCCCACCGAATGTGACAGGAGAGATAGTGTTTTCCGCGGGCACGAAAAAAAAGCATCACGACTGTCATGTAAACACCCCCATCCATTGCCTTTGCAGCTTAAGGGAGGGGGGTAAATGCAATTGAACTGCAGGTCTAAATGAGGCTTAAAGTGTTACAAAACCCACAACAGTAAAATCATTCTGTATATGCAGTGAAGCATGCTTATTATACTCGCTATGCCTAAGGGGTTAATCCTGTGCATTCTGTAAAAAAGCTGTTTGATCCTGGCTATTCTGATCCTCCCCTTCTTTCACAGTCCCCAATCCATCTCCTGATAGTATAGAGCCCTGGGGGCAAGCTGCACATGCTCAGTTTGGTGTGTATTGCTAGAAAGTGTTTTTTTTTTTTTTGGAAGAGTACACGTGATCAGCACAGGGCCAATCAGCACTGTCCAGACAGAGGGTTAGGGGTCCTGCATCCTCATAGGACAATCAGGGGAGAATCAAAACTCTTCCTACAAGGTTTAACCAGACAATGATATGCCGCGTACACACGACCGGACTTTACAGCATACTTTGCCCGACGGACTTTACAACGGACTTTCCAAATGAATGGACTTGCCTACACACGATCAACCAAAGTCCGACGGATTCGTACATGATGACGTACGACCGGACTAAAACAAGGAAGTTCATAGTCAGTAGCCAATAGCTGCACTAGCCTTGGTATTTGTCCGTCGGACTAGCATACAGACGAGCGGACTTTTCGACCGGACTCAAGTCCGTCGGATAGATTTGAAACATGTTTCAAATCTAAGGCCGTCAAACTTTTGATAAAACAAAGTCCGCTGGAGCCCACACACGATCGAGTTGTCCGATGAAATCCGGTACGCCGGACCAAGTATGCCGTAAAGTCCAATCGTGTGCACGCGGCAATAGAAGTCACAAGACTGTTCTAACTGCTGATGAGAAAAGGTATTTAGCATTTTTTATTTACTAAAATAATTGCATTTCCATGTTCTGTGTACTGCGGGAGACCAGATATAGTGAATGCAGGCTTCTGGGTTTAGTGACACTTAAATTTTTAATGCAAATGAAAAAAGTATCACATACAGGACACCTCTGGTTATAATCACCTTAATGATTTTTATTTTATTTTTTTAATAATCATTGACCTGAATATTCCAGGTTACTCAGTCTTGTTTCATAGCATCATAATACAGGGGAACTCACAATCAGTTATAATGTCCTTATGTATAACAAAATGAGAAGGATTGGAAATTGCGTTGGTCACTGTAAATAGATCCCAGCTGTTATTTTTCTGTGCAGATTAGAGAATAGAAGGACATTTCTGACTGATAAGGACATGTGTGTAGTTGCTTTTGTGAAGTGACAATGGCACGTACCTTTGCTTTTGATAGAGGAGGCTCACAATCGTAAGCTCCGTGTCTTGTTTTAGTGAAGACGTGGCTTCTCCCTCATGCTACCTTACATGTTGACCATCTGTAAAACAACGATGTTAACTTGCGCAAACACTAATGCAATTACTTATTTCAACAAGTCTTTTCCACAGAAGAAGTAGGTCTTGGCACATTGTTTTTCATATTTTCCCCTTGAAGAGTCAGGGTTAAATTAAAAGGAAATGCAATGCGTGCACATTTCCCACGTTTGGTTCCCTTTATAGATACTTAAAGTACACAAAAATACCGGTTGATCTGCCAGAATGCACTCAGCTCCTAAGTCCTGTTGTAGACTGAGAGCACACAGCATTTTTTGTACTAAGTGGTGTCAGCCCTGCCCAGTTTTCTTTTGCTAAACTACTGAAACCCTTCCCCTATCCTAATCTCAACAACAAAGACACTAATTGGTCTGTAGCCCCAACATAACACCTAGACTCTCTGAGATTAAATAGGGAGTGTGCACAGGATAGCTCTGAATTTTTTAAAGCCTTATCATTTCTCTTTACCAATTACATCCATTTCCACTGACAGTGAAGGTCACATTCACAGTGCTTCATGTTGTGTCTCACCAAATCAAAGTATCATTAGGCTGGCTTTACCGCTCCCCAAACCGCTCCAAGTCAATTTAAAAATGGTGTTTACAGCATGTTTGAAGTACGTATAGAAAACTAGATGACAGTACAGTAAGTCACACAAAAGAATACACAGGAGTCTGCGGGGCCATTCATGGGTCGCAGCGCAGCTCATGCATGTGCAGCCACAGGAAGTCCCAGCCAGCTGCTCACAGTTACGGGGCCTGAACCCAAAGAGTCAGGTCCTGTGAGGCTATCACTGGATCAAGGATGTGACAACACTGAGGAAATGACACTTTGCGTGAATGTGAAGTAGTAAGTGTATAGCTTGTATAACAGTGTAAATGTGCTGTCCCATCAAAATAACTCAACACACAGCCATTAATGTCTAAACCGCTGGCAACAAAAGCGAGTACATCTATAAGTGAAAATGTCCAAATTGGGCACAGAGTGTCAATATTTTGTGTAGCTTCACAGGTTGCCCCTGGAGTCCTCTTCCCCTCCTCCATGGCGACATCACGGAGCTGGTGGATGTTAGAGACCTTGTACTCCTCCACCTTCCAATTTGAGGATGTCCCACAGATGCTCATTAGGGTTTAGGTCTGGAGACATGCTTGGCCAGTCCATCAGCTTTACCCTCAGCTTCTTTAGCAAGGCAGTGGTCGTCTTAGAGGTGTGTTTGGGGTTGTTATCATGTTGGAATACTGCCCTGTAGCCCAGTCTCCAAAGGGAGGGGATCATGCTCGGCTTCAGTATGTCACAGTACATGTTGGGATTCATGGTTCCCTCAATAAACTGTAGCTCTCCAGTCCTGGCAGCACTCAGGCAGCCCCAGACCATGACACTCCCACCACCATGCTTGACTGTAGGAAAGACACACTTGTCTTTGTACTCCTCACCTGGTTGCCACCACACACGTTTGACACCAACTGAACCAAATAAG
Source organism: Lithobates clamitans (assembly GCA_037952925.1). Taxonomy (NCBI): domain Eukaryota; kingdom Metazoa; phylum Chordata; class Amphibia; order Anura; family Ranidae; genus Lithobates; species Lithobates clamitans. Next base: position 388,601 of record JBBGZY010000096.1, on the reverse strand, counting down.
TTTATCTTGGTCTCATCAGACCACAGGACATGGTTCAAGTAATCCATGTCCTTAGTCTGCTTGTCATCAGCAAACTGTTTGCAGGCTTTCTTGTGCATCATCTTTAGAAGAGGCTTCCTCCTGGGATAACAGTCATGCAGACCAATTTGATGCAGCGTGCAGCGTATGGTCTGAGCACTGACAGGCTGACCCTCCACCCCTTCAACCTCTGCAGCAATGCTGGGAGCACTCAGACATCTATTTCCCAAAGACAACCTCTAGATATGACGCTGAGCACAAGCACTCAACTTCTTTTGTCGACCATGGCGAGGTCTGTTCTGAGTGGAACCTGTCCTGTTAAACCACTGTATGGTCTTGGCACCAAGCTGCAGCTCAGTTTCAGGGTCTTGGAAATCTTCTTATAGCCTAGGCCATCTTTATGTAGAGCAACAATTCTTTTTTTCAGATCCTCAGAGTTTTTTGCCATGAGGTGCCATGTTGAACCTACAGTGAACAGTATGAGAGAGTGAGAGCGATAACACCAGATTTAACACACCTGCTCCCCATTCACACCTGAGACTTTGTAACACTAATGAGTCACATGACACCGAGGAGGGAAAATGGCTAATTGGTCTCAATTCGGACATTTTTACTTAGGGGTGTACTCACTTTTGTTGCCAGTGATTTAGACATTGATGGCTGTGTGTCGAGTTATTTTGAAGGGATAGCAAATTAACACTCTTATACAAGCTGTACACTCACTACTTCACATTGTAGCAAAGTGTCATTTCTTAAGTGTTGTCACACGAAAATAAAAACAAAATATTTACAAAAATGTGAGGGGGTGTACTCACTTTTGTGAGATACTGTATGTGATCCAGCATTTCTGGCTTGGGGGCACACCCCCACTGGTCCATCTGTGCTGTCATTCGCTACAGCACGAGTCCATTAGCAGGTCCCAGCCAATAATTTATGGCCAGTACAGAGTACAGAAACCTGGGTTTACTAAAAACACAAAGCTATGTACATGGCTCTGTATATGGAGCAGCGATGTGGCTGCGTTTCCTCCCTGCAAAGCAGGCAGAAAACACAACCACATCTGTTAGTAAAAGCAGCACTCATTACACACATTACATATAGTTAGGCACACAGTTAACCATTTGATTTCCCCTAGATGTTAACCCCTTCCCAGCCGGTGTCATTAATACAGTGACAGTGTATAGTATTAGCACTAATCACTATATTAGTGTCACTGGTGATGTCAGTTTCTCAGTTCCCACCCAATGTCAGTGTCAGATTGTCTGCCACACTATCACAGTCCCACTATAAGTCGCTGATCATTATGCATTAGTAGTATGAAAAAAGGAAAAGTATTTCCAGTATACCGTATACACCATAGTTTGTAGACGCTACAGTGTATCCGGAAAGTATTCACAGCGCTTCATTTTTTCCACACTTTGTTATGTTACAGCTCTATTCAAAAATGGATTAAATTCATTATTTTCCTAAAAATTCTACAAACATTACCCCATAATGACAATGTGACAGACGTTTGTTTGAAATCTTTGTAAATTTATTATAAATATTGTGACAGTACGGGTCCCTGTCCTAGTTATTGTCGCCCATGATTCTCAAATAGGCAGGTTGCTCCAGGAGGATTTTTTCATTTGGAGGAAACTGTTTTATCAGTTTCCTCTGTGGTTGGTAAAATCCAGTTGGGGACCTGGAGCCTGGAGATTTCATAGCGATCTGGGTGGGATAGAATCTCCAATCCTGGGACCGGGTTTTGGGAACAGCCAGGAGTCTGGCTTGTTGATTGTACAGGTGGGTCCTGGGCTCATAGCAGAGCCAGGACCAGGGTTCTGGGCTCCACCCTCCCGAGGAGTCCAGGCGTGCAAGGGAGAAGTGTGCCTGTTGGCACAGTACAGTCTGACAGAGCAGACTGAGGACCCAAGCCGGTGGGCTGAAGCAGCCAGGAAGCTGTAAGAGAGTGTCACCAGAGGTACAGAGTGGGTACCAAATGGGGACACAGTTGCAGGGTCAAGAGGACTGAGGTCAACGCCTGAACAGCAGTGCTGACCAGGGAGCTAGGTGGCTCAGTATTTTCCATTTATTTCTTTATTGCTTTGAAGTTGAAACCCCTGCGTGGGAATCCTGGATGGATTGTTTTTTTTCTTTTACTTCAATAAACATGGGCCAAAATAGCCCTTAAACTGCATATCTGGTGTAGACTCAGCTCACTGGTAAGCTCTACACTGAAGCTAAATAACCCCCAACATTACAATAAAAAAACGCAAAAAAATCCCATGTACATAAACTCTAAATTGATGAAGTCTGCGCCATTTAATCTCAGGGCTCCTTTATTGTCCTTGCTGGGAGGCCTGGGATTAAATAACAAGATTCATGAAGCCTCTACCCTCTTAAGCCAGTTGGGGGAGCTAGAGGAGACTAAAACAAAACCTGTCAGGGCAGTAGATAAGGTCAAGGCCAGACAGGAAGAATACAAGCAGAAAAGAACAGAGAAGAAAGGGAATGGGATAGAGAAGATGGGAGGTGAAGAGAAAAACAGGCTAGTTATTTCTAGGAAAGAAATGTGGGTGGAACTATTAAAGGCAGGAGTACCTAAAGATGAGATAGATGGCATTTCTACTGCAGAAATGTTGAAGAGGTGGAAACATTTAGTGGGGAAAACTGTCAGGGTTAGAAACATTATTCCTAGTAAAGATAACATCAGCCTAGACTTAGGCCCCTTTCACACTGGGGCGGTTTGCAGGCGTTATTGCGCTAAAAGTAGCGCCTGCAAACCGCCCCTAAACAGCCTCCGCTGTTTGTTCAGTGTGAAAGCCAAAGAGCTTTCACACTGATGCGGTGCGCTGGCAGGAGAAGAAAAAATCTCCTGTCAGCCGCATCTTTGGAGCGGTGAAGGAGCGGTGTATTCACCGCTCCTAAAACGGTCCTACCTATTGAAATCAATGGGACAGTGCAGCAATACCGCGGCTATAGCCGCGCTATATGAGGGGTTTTAACCCTTTTTCGGCCGCCAGCGGGGGGGTTAAAACCGCACCGCTAGTGGCCGAATACCGTGGTAAAACAGCGCTAAAAATAGCGCTGTTTTACCGCCGACGCCCCCTACCGCCCCAGTGTGAAAGTGGCCTTAGAGAAAACAGAACAGATCCCTCCCGTTAGCCTCAAACCAATTCTCAAAACTGAACATGAACCCAAACCCAAATCCCTTTATCCTGGGGAGGAGAGAGAATCAGAAAAGGGGATTTTGAGTTCCCTTATCCTTTATGGAGGGAAGGTGAGTTCCCTGTAATAGCAGTGAGGGCAGTGACAGCAGGAGACCGACGCCCATATGCACCTGTCACCAGGGCCGGACTTACTATTGGGCTTGACTGGGCTCAAGTCCATGGGCCCCGCCCAATAGGGGGCCCCACAGCGCCCGCGCTATAGCCGAAAGACGGCTACAGCGCGGACGCCAATTGCCGGTAGGGCGTCCCTGGAGGTCCTCCTGTTTACTTCCCCTCTGCGCGCCGCCACGGGCGCACAGAGGGGATGTTCTGATGTTCAGATCGTGCTAAATGGCCAATCACAGCGGCCATTTAGCACTTGATCGGAGTGTCCAATGGGAGGTGATCTCATATGTAAACATATGAGATCATCTCTCATCGCCGGCTCTCCCTCCTCACACAGAGACAGCGTGTGAGGAGGGAGAGCTTCCATGCTGCAGCGGTGAGTGAACACTCACACTAGTTACAATCACACTACACAACATAGTGCCATCTGTCCCCAGTGCCACCTATCAGTGCCAAATGTCCCCATCGCCATCTGTGCCCAGTGCCACCTATCAGTGCCACCTGCCTCCAGTGCCACCTGTCCCCAGTGCCACCTGTCAGTGCCACTCATCAGTGCCACCTGTCAGTGTCACGTGCCATCTGTTATCAGTGTAACGTGTCATCAGTGCTACGTATTAGTGCCATCTGTCATCAGTGCCACGTATTAGTGCCATCTGTCATCAGTGCCACGTGTCATCAGTGCCACATATTAGTGTCATCTGTCATCAGTGTCATGTTTTTCAAGCTTCAATCAGTGGTCATATAAATAGATTATTACGTTTTTTTAACATGTAACACTGTCTACGGTACCAGTCAACATTTTGTTCTATTTAAAGTAATGTATAGAAGGTAGGGCCCGAAAGTGACTCAAGCCCAGGGGCCCCCACCACCCTAAGTCCTGCCCTGCCTGTCACCATATGGTGGGAGAAGTCATCTTCTCCTACACATGTAATGGCTTTAATTGATAGCGGAACTGAAGTTACACTTTTGCAAGGAAATCCTTCCCATCACAAAGGAGAATTGATTTATGTAGAAGGTTTGGGAGGGCAAACCACAACAGCACTTAGGATTTGGGTGAAATTGGCTATTGGCAAGGGATCAGGATTTATGACAAATGTTTTGGTATCAGAGTTACCCGGAAATATTCTTGGGATGGATGTACTTCAAGGTCAGTCAATTCAGACTGAAAGGGGTACATTCACATTTGGGTATACTGATAAAGCGTATCTGGTTAGGGCGGTGAAGGCTGTGGTCAGAGATCATGCGAAATGGACCCCTGTCTACATTTCTCCACCAGAGAAGCCAGTCTGCCTCAAGCAGTACAGACTTCCTGGAGGCCACAAAGAAATTGGGGAGACTATTCAAGAACTGTTGAGAGTAGGGATCCTTAGACCTGCTGCAAGTCCTTTCTCATTTCTGGTGTTCCCAGTAAAGAAACCTGATGGTACATATAGAATGACTGTGGATTACAGAGGTCTAAACAAAGTGGCACCTCCATTAAAGTCAGCTGTACTGGATATGATCTCAATTGTTGAGAAAATTGCTAACGAGGCAGGAGAATATCATGCTATGGTAGACCTGGCCAGGGCCGCTGATAAAAATCATGGGGCCCCGTACAGTCTACCTGACGGGATCCTCTTCAGCCCCACCCCTGGCTCTGCCCCTGGCCCCTCCCCAGGCCCCGCCTTGAAACTGTCTCTGCAGCACATTATGGCATTGGTGGCATGGGTGCCACTGTCTGCAGGTAACACATGCGTTATGGCCCATAACGCATGTGCTGCCTGCAGACAGTGGCACCCATGCCATCAATGCCATATTGTGCTGCAGACAGTGCCACCCATGATGCTAATGCCATATTGTATATGCTACCTGCCGACAGTGCCACACATGCCATATTGTGCTGCAGACAGTGCCACCCATGCCATATTGTGCTGCAGACAGTGCCACCCATGCCGCCAATGGCATAATGCCATTGGCAGCATGGGTGGCACTGTCTCTGCAGGCAGCACGTGTTATGGCATTAGCGTCATGGGTGGCACTGTCTGCAGCACATTACGGCATTGGCGGCATGGGTGGCACTGTCTGCAGGCAGCACATGCGTTATGGCCCATAACGCATGTGCTACCTACAGACAGTGCCATCCATGGCGCCAATGCCATAATGTATAGATGCTGCTGCAGTAGTAGTAGATCTTGAATCCCTCCCCCAGCAAGCACACACCTGTTAGCTGGGCCCCAGGAGTCACTTCCTCCCTGATCCTGTTGCTGCCTGGACCGGAGTGTCCACAAACTATTCGATTCAGATGCCAGCTGCTTCTTTTTTTTTTTTCCTCCCGCCAGCGCGCCGCTCGCCTCACTGCTTCTACTCTCAGGCCGAGTGAGGAACAGAGAAAAGGGGGATGGAATCACTCCGCGGCGCCAGGGAAGACACTATAGAGGACACGCTGACCGGGACTTGAGCCAGCATGAGGAGCGGGCGCAGAAAAGACATTCTGACATTCTTCTGCGCCCAAAATAGGAGAAATAGTCCATCCCCCTTCCGCCACCTACATCGTATTACATCGTAATTAAAAAGAAAAACGTACGGGGGGGTGATGGGTGGCCAGGGGGGACAATGTTCGGTCATGGTGGCTGGAGGAGTTTTTTTTTTTTTTTTTTTTACATTAATTAGTTCTCTGTTAAGGTTGCTCGGTTGCTGGTCAGGCCCGGTACAACAGGGCCAGTTGTACTGGCCTATCAGCGGCCCTGGACCTGGCTAATGCTTTCTTTCCAATTTTGATAGACCCAGAGTGTCAAGACCAGTTTGCTATGGTGTGAGACGGCCACCAGGACACTTTCACTGTCCTTCCGCAAGGCTATCTTCATTCTCCAATGATTTGTCATGGACTGATTGCCCTAGATTTAAGTATATATAAAGTGTTTTCTTCTGTGAAGTAAATAATTGAATAAACGTGCAAAAAACAGTGGCGCTATCTAAAAACTAATATTTTGACCCTTAAAGTGAACCCTTTAACTAAATGGACATACAAATGTAAAATACAAATATATATAGTGGACACCAAGTGACAAGTGAAGAATATACAAAAAATGCACTACAACTGATTGTATTACAAAAAATCGTCTTTTGCATAAAAAATATCAAAAGATGTAGAAAAATTATAAAAAAAACTGAAATAAAGTCTTTAGAAAGTGATGTCTTCTTTACAGCTTCCACCACACCCAAGTGCTGAGTGAGCCCACTCCCTATAGAAACTCACTCACCAACTCCAATTGCCCACACTCTCGTGTAAGGCTTCAGTGCTTTTTGTACCCAAACAGGAAGGGTCACAACGGCAAACCAAACATCCAAATATGTATGCAGGAATCGTTCCACCTGATGTTCTTTCCAGCTGGGACTTGGAGAAGCAGTATTTCAAATCTCTGTATGCATCCTGACCCTGAATATGTTGGTCTGTGACCACAGCCCAGCACTGAGCACATGTCACCCCCTGAACAGAGAAGGACCATGCTGGGAGCGCTGGCAGAGTCCGGGATCCAGGCAGGGTAGTGCCGGCGTCCTGTGCTGAGCTCGGAATGGACAGGATCCCGAAAGGAAGCCCTTTTTTTCTTGATCCCTAAAGAGTAGATTCCCTTTCTCAGAGGATCAAGCATCCATCTGGAATAAAAGTCCCAGGTTAGATGCCGCCTTCTCAAGGTCTCCAGACACACGGATCTGGCGTTTGAGGACATGGGGGCTTTGGCAGATGTCATGGATAAAAGAATAGACTCTCTCCTTAAAAAACTTGGGACTCAACAATAGGCAATCTAAATCAATGTATACAAAATAATTCTGCGCTACCCAAAAAAAGGAAACAAAAAGCAGCTAACACGACCAACAAAGTATATATGGGAAGAAACAACGAAAAAGTGTAGCGCTAAACAATGTCATAAACGACAATGGATCAGTCAATATGCAGTGAAGGGGATCACCTATGAATGAACCTTATAAATAGGTAGTCCTGATGTGGACGTTATGACTAAACAATGAAAGTGGTTAGTCCTTAGGTAAACATATTTTGGACAAACAATTCCGGCATCCCAAAATGCAGACCAGCTCACTCCCACCGAGAGATGAAAAGGCTTACCAGATAGGATGGACCCAAAGGGGCATACGCCAAATTGGGTCAGATAAGGCTTGGGTGGTGAGTGGCTGTGGATGGCTGTGATCCCACGGATTGCTGTATTCCTCCAAGTGGCACCCGGGTCCTGAAAGGTGTTGGTAGTCTCACAGATATGGATGGTCCTGTAGGTCCTGGAAGGGATGGGGTATTCCGTGGATGGATCCCTCAAAGCAACATTCCATGGATCAGGTGATGGTGTTATTTAGGTAGAAAAGAAAGGAAGGGCCACATAGTGTAAATCCGGAAACAAAAATTTTATTTAAAATAAATAGATATACACTCACGTATAAATCCAAAGTTTAAAACAGCACTGTGAGAAAGTGGCGACAGTGGGGTCCTACCCGACGCGTTTTCGTGCCTGGTACTAGGCACTCTTTTATAATTACATTTTTATTTGTGCATTTTGTTTATTTTTATCTATGCACTTTTTCAGGATTTCACATTCCTTCAGCACACATGCATGACATTAGGCCGTCTTTGCACCTTTTTTCAACGTTATTCCTTTTGTGAATCCAGCGGTCTTCAGCATATGTTACGTCCGCTGACAGCGTGATCGTATCAGCAGCTTTTTTTTTTCTAAGTACCCCTTTGTTTTCACTGCGCATGCTCAACCACAGTGCCTCTGTGCTATTTCATTTACCTATGCTCCTCCCAGCAGCGTCACTTCCCTGTTGTTACGTTCACACACTGGAGACATTTCGTTTCCTTTCCCTGCGTGCACATATTGCGCACGCGCAGTATCGGGGGATCTCTCGATCTGTGCTCACATCGCTGCACCAAGTCATTTACTCTGCACATTATAAGGCTTCTTGTCAGACTTTGTCGGACTTTGTCCGACAAGACATAATTTATGTAATTGTATCCTTTTACCCTTTGGCTTCAGATCGTTCCTACTTCCGGTTGACCATATAACATGGAAGTGAGGCGTGACACGCATGCCTGGAACGCACGTCAGACGGCCATTTTGGCCGATACCGGAAGTGAAGTTTTTTCAATGTGGAGCTGATTCCCATGATCATTGATGCACCCCCTATATATACTAGTGTGGCTACAGTGGGGGGAACCCCCCAGACGACGTCTATGAGGACGAAACGCGTCGGGTAGGACCCCACTGTCGCCACTTTCTCACAGCGCTGTTTTAAACTTTGGATTTATACGTGAGTGTATATCTATTTATTTTAAATAAAATTTTTGTTTCCGGATTTACACTATGTGGCCCTTCCTTTCTTTTCTACCTAAATAACACCATCACCTGATCCATGGAATGTTGCTTTGAGGGATCCATCCACGGCATACCCCATCCCTTCCAGGACCTACAGGACCATCCATATCCGTTAGACTGCCCACACCTTTCAGGACCCGGGTGCCACTTGGAGGAATACAGAAATCCGTGGGATCACAGCCATCCACAGCCACTCACCACCCAAGCCTTATCTGACCCAATTTGGCATATGCCCCTTTGGGTCCATCCTATCTGGTAAGCCTTTTCATCTCTCGGTGGGAGTGAGCTGGTCTGCATTTTGGGATGCCGAATTGTTTGTCCAAAATATGTTTACCTAAGGACTAACCACTTTCATTGTTTAGTCATAACATCCACATCAGGACTACCTATTTATAAGGTTCATTCATAGGTGATCCCCTTCACTGCATATTGACTGATCCATTGTCGTTTATGACATTGTTTAGCGCTACACTTTTTCATTGTTTCTTCCCATATATACTTTGTTGGTCGTGTTAGCTGCTTTTTGTTTCCTTTTTTTGGGTAGCGCAGAATTATTTTGTATACATTGATTACGTTTGTTTTGATATCACATTCTGCTGCAGCCCATTCCATTTTATAATATAATGGATGTCTTTGATTACAGGGCCTCTCGGACCGTTAATACGGACGGAGTCTTTGTGGTTACTAGCAATGATACTGAATTAGGCGGTTTATTTTTGAGGCTTAAGAACATCATGTCCTCTGAACTACATCTACAGTGGGATATGGTGTTCTTGGAACAGTATGTCTCTGAACATATGGTTCCCAGAAGCCTCAGATGGGATGTACACCCCCCCCCAAGGAGAACCGGATATAGAATCTTGGTACAAATACTTTAATGAGGCAGGGATTAATCTCCTTGGTGTCCTCATTTCTAAAAAAACTATCTGCATTGGATAGTGAGATCAAGGAGATTAAAGATAAACTTTTAACTCACAAAAATTCCTCAGAGTACTCCGTTCTTTCCTCCAATCTCCAGAAACACCTTGAGAAGGAGGATAAAGAACAGAGGAACAAAAAACAAAAAAAGTACTCTAGAGATGTAGGGGACTATAGAACAGGGAATGTGTTTGGGTGGCAGAAGCTGTATACTGCAAATTCCAGCAGTACCACTCCTGCATCCTCTGCATCTTGTCCCCCCAGTACCTCGGCAGTCAGAATAGCTGACACAGGGGCACAACCCCCAGGTACCCCTGTTGATATGAGAAGGAACGATAACTCAAGATATGAACCTCCATCACGCACCAACAGATATTTTCATGACCCCCACACTCCCTATGTTAACCAGAGAAGTAGGGGTTACACTAGAGGGAAACAGGGTGGTAGAGGCCAACGTGGCCGCGGAAGGTATCCCCCTGAACCATATTCAGGACAACGCGAGGCCTCCCAATCCCGACAGGGGGCTTACACGGATGCTCACTACCAGAATCCCCATTATTATGAACAACCACCCCTGACCACCCAAATTAGGTTTTTACCCCTTAGGAACACCTGGGATGACGATTATATTGATGATTATGGATATAACCCCGGGTCCAGACATGAACAGTCTTTTCAGGATTATCCTCCATCTAACACCAATCCAGAAGACCCAGAAAAAGGGGTCCCGACCTAAGAGAGGTACAAGGGGAGGTTGGAGAACCCAAAAGAGGAAAACGAAGGAGAACCTAAGGGGCCAAGGTGTTTTTAATCTAAGTACCAAGTCATTGACCAATGAGGAGCTCTCTGTATTGGACAAGGGACTCAAATTTGCCCCCCCAAAGAAGCTTGATGGGTTTGGCACTTTTATAGATATCCATAAATACATACGGAAGTTACATATCCAACGCTACCTCATCTTCAATCCTGTTAGGAATGAGAGGAGCGCCACAGCGGGTACAGTCTATTCTGGCCTGTCTAACCCCTCACTATTCACTCCACCAGTCCCTATGGCGCCAGCCATCAGTATGTTTAGGGACTTAGTCCTCAAAGATCTATCCGAACTTCCGGATAAACGCACATTCCGCCACTCCTTGTCCAGTACTGGTTTGAAGTCCCTGTGCTCACAGAAAGATCTTGTGATTCGTCCAGCGGACAAGGGGGGCGGCATTGTGGTTTTAGACAAGAAGGACTATGTATCTGAGATGTATAGGATTCTCAACGAACCTGATACATACAAAATAATGCCCAACAATCCCACCAACGGTTTTAAAAGAGAGTTGTCTGTCATCATAAAGAAGGTTTATGACCACGGAATCCTAAACAGAAAGGAGAGAGATTTTTTGGTGCCCTTGGCACCCAGGGTTCCAACTATTTATTATTTACCCAAGGTGCACAAGAACCCAGTTCAACCCCCAGGCCGGCCTATCGTGAGTGGCATAGACTCTGTCACTTCACGTATAGGTCGGTATATTGACTTTTATTTACAGCCACTTGTAAGGCGCATGCCTTCTTACTTGAAGGATACAGGGGCCACCATACGTATGCTTGAAAGTTTAGAATTACAGGGTGACCACATCATTGCTACTGCTGATGTGGCTTCCTTGTATACTTGCATACCCCAAGGTAAGGGCCTAGAGGCTGTCCGATACTTTCTTGAGAGGGATCCCAGCATTGCTTCCTTCCAGTGCTCTTTCATCATGGAACTATTGGAGTTCGCTACTAAGCGAAGTTATTTCTGGTTTGACCAGCAATATTATCATCAGCTGCGTGGCGTGGCTATGGGCGCTAAATTTGCCCCTAGCCTCGCCAATTTGTTTATGGCCAAATGGGAGGAGGATGTCGTCTATACCAATAGGGACCCTTCCCTAACTATGTGGGCACGGTGCATCAACGACATCCTCCTGTTATGGAAGGGTAGTGCCGAATCATTAGACCTATTTTTTGAACATCTTAATACCAACGATCGTGGCATTTCCCTGACATATACGGCTAGTAAACAAAAAATAAATTTTTTGGATCTAGACATTGAGATCTGCAATGGCCATTTCCACTTTCAGACTAACTTTAAGACCACGGACCGGAATAGTTTTATACCTCCAGATAGTTGCCATCACCGGTCCTGGTTAGATTCAGTCCCAAAAAGCCAATTTCTCAGATTACGAAGAAATTGCTCTAGTACCGAGGTCTTCAAAACACAATCTGCTCTTTTGAAGGCGAAATTGTTAGACAAGAACTATGACCCCCAACTTATAGATCGGGAGTTTCAACGTGCCCTTGGGATCAACAGGGAGTCACTCCTTGTTGAGAAGCCCAAAAAAGAGCAGAGTGAGATCTTCAAGTGGTCTCTTTTGACTGCCTTCTCCAATCAATATAAACATGTTAAAGCCATCATGTCCAAGCATTGGGACATCCTCAAGAATGATCGGGTTTTGAACACTGTTTTGCCCGACAGGGCTAAAGTCATTTTTAGGGGTGCCCCTACTATACAAAGTAAAATCGCCCCTAACATCATCAATCCCCCCGTACGCCAACCACTTTTTCATGAAATGGAGGGATTTTACTCATGTAGAAGATGTATTGTATGTCAACACAATTCCGGCATAGGAAGGAAAACTGTATCGTTTACTTCATCAGTCACACAGAGACGATATTCCATCAAACGCTTCTGTACTTGCACTACCAGCTACATCGTTTACTTAATCACATGCCATTGTGGTAAGCAATATGTTGGCCGCACTATTCGCTCTTTTGCTATAAGAGTAGCGGAGCATATTGCTTTGATTAAGAGCGGTGATACTAAACACACAGTTCCCCGACACTACAAGTTACATCACAATCGGGTGTTTGCTGGAACACAATTCATAGTAATAGACCCATATGTTCCCCCGTGGAGGGGTGGGGCCATGACCAGGGGTGTATCACGTTTGGAGACTTTTTGGATCCATGAGCTCCGTACACTTTTTCCATCAGGTATCAACGTGGAGTTGGATGTCAATGCTTTTATTAACAGAGCTTGACACCCACCTCCAAGCGACAAACTCTCTCCTTTTTGTTTTCTGCTTTTTGGGTTTCGCTTTTTGTTTTTATTTTTGGCCTCGGTTTGGCTTATTCACATTTTAATTGGTTTTTATGTCTTATACACACCATTGTTGCACTCAAGGGTGCCCCTATTTTTTACAGGAAGTGCTCTATGCACATTTCCGTGTTAATTTCATTTTATCATTTTGTGCATGTTTCATGGGAGCCCGCTCCACTATTGCTCTTTTTATTAGCCCTTTTCATCCATTTGCTAGGGTGCTCACCTGGTACTAGAGGCACACTTTTATAATTACATTTTTATTTGTGCATTTTGTTTATTTTTATCTATGCACTTTTTCAGGATTTCACATTCCTTCAGCACACATGCATGACATTAGGCCGTCTTTGCACCTTTTTTCAACGTTATTCCTTTTGTGAATCCAGCGGTCTTCAGCATATGTTACGTCCGCTGACAGCGTGATCGTATCAGCAGTTTTTTTTTCTAAGTACCCCTTTGTTTTCACTGCGCATGCTCAACCACAGTGCCTCTGCTATTTCATTTACCTATGCTCCTCCCAGCAGCGTCACTTCCCTGTTGTTACATTCACACACTGGAGACATTTCATTTCTTTTGCCTGCGTGCACATATTGCGCACGCGCAGTATCGGGGGTTCTCTCGATCTGTGCTCACATCGCTGCACCAAGTCATTTACTCTGCACATTATAAGGCTTCTTGTCAGACTTTGTCGGACTTTGTCCGACAAGACATAATTTATGTAATTGTATCCTTTTACCCTTTGGCTTCAGATCGTTCCTCTACTTCCGGTTCACCATATAACACGGAAGTGAGGCGTGGCACGCATGCCTGGAACGCACGCCGGACGGCCATTTTGGCCGATACTGGAAGTGAAGTTTTTTCAATGTGGAGCTGATTCCCATGATCATTGATGCACCCCCTATATATACTAGTGTGGCTACAGTGGGGGGAACCCCCCAGACGACGTCTATGAGGACGAAACGCGCCGGGTAGGACCCCACTGTCGCCACTTTCTCACAGCGCTGTTTTAAACTTTGGATTTATACTTGAGTGTATATCTATTTATTTTAAATAAAATTTTCGTTTCCGGATTTACACTATGTGGCCCTTCCTTTCTTTTCTACCTAAATAACACCATCACCTGATCCATGGAATGTTGCTTTGAGGGATCCATCCATGGAATACCCCATCCCTTCCAGGACCTACAGGACCATCCATATCCGTGAGACTGCCCACACCTTTCAGGACCCGGGTGCCACTTGGAGGAATACAGCAATCTGTGGGATCACAGCCATCCACAGCCACTCACCACCCAAGCCTTATCTGACCCAATTTGGCGTATGCCCCTTTGGGTCCATCCTATCTGGTAAGCCTTTTCATCTCTCGGTGGGAGTGAGCTGGTCTGCATTTTGGGATGCCGGAATTGTTTGTCCAAAATATGTTTACCTAAGGACTAACCACTTTCATTGTTTAGTCATAACGTCCACAATAGGCAATCTAAAGCCTGAATTGGCTGTAACAGTTGTGGCTCGCAATTTAGAGCACTGGCTCTCCCAGATCCAAGAGCATATTGAAGCAGGAAAGGCCAAGGAAACCATTTTATCTTCTTTTCCTACGATTCTGCGAGGTATCGCTTCCATAGCGGATGCCCTGGCAGAGTCAGTCGGCATGTCGGCCAGATCAGCGGCTCTAGCCAACTCTGCCAGGAGAGCCCTCTGGCTAAAAACTTGGCCAGGCGATAGCGCTTCTAAGGTTAAGTTGTGTGGGATTCCTTTGACGGGAGTCATTCTCTTCGGCCCTGGTTTAGAGACAGTTTTTATACCGCACAGCAGACAGGAAGAAATCCTTCCCACTTAATCAAAAAACCCCAGCACAAACAAAAAAGGGGTTTCGTCCGCAAAGGCGTAGGGCAGCCCCAAAGCCAGAAGGGCAAAAAAATACTTGGGGTCAAAAAGGCAAGGGCAGAGGAGGGGCGATTTTTCGCCCTCCTGAACAGCCCCATAAAAGCCAATGACTTTCCAACCACAGTGGGAAGAAGACTGGGGGCCTTCCTCCCACAGTGGGAGACAATATCCCCCAACCAGTTTATCCTAGGGGTTATAAGAAGGGGTACCTCTTGGAGTTCACAAGACCTCGCTGCGGAGATTCCTTGTCACACATCTACCCAGGTGCACGACAAAGACCGAGGCTCTGTTGGGAGCACTGAGAGATCTGCAGAATGTTATTCACAGAGTACTAAAAGCAGAAGAAGGAGAGGGGTTCTATTCACACATCTTTGTAGTGAAAAAACCCACAGGAAAATTCAGATTAATTCTGAATTTAAAACCCCTGAACAGGTCGTGACATACAAAAGATTCCGTATGGAGTCAATTTTTACAGTCAGAGCCCTGCTACCCCACAAATGCTTCATGGTATCACTGGACCTAAGGGACGCGTATCTACACGTCCCTATAGCAGAGGCCTCGCAGAAGTTTCTTTGCCTAGCAGTAGACTTTTTCAGGCACAGCCATTCGGGCTATCCTCCTCGCCCCGCATTTTCACCAAAGTCTTGGCAGAGGCCATGGCCTTTCTCCAACTCCAGGGAATATCAATAATAGCCTACCTGGATGACCTGCTCCTATTTGCAGCGTCCCCAGTACAGTTAGCCAAAGATCTCGAGCTAACAAAGAAGGCCCTCACAGGACTAGGGTGGCTTCTGAACTTGGAAAAGTCCAGCCTGATTCCCTCACAATGCATCACGTACCTAGTATATCTGCTGGACTCAACACTATTGAGAGTGTTTCTCCCAACAGAGAAGGTACTAAAACTGGACGGAGCAGTAGCCTCTCTCCAGTGCAACAAACAGGTCTCCATAAGATTTCTGATGTCAGCTTTGGGTCTGCTAACCTCTACCCTCCCAGCAGTGCAGTGGGCAGGTCTGCACTTTCATCCCTTGCAGTCCTTCGTCCTAAAGGTGTGGGATCACAGTCAGAAAGATATAGACACTCTAGTGCACTTTCCACACCAAGTAAAGAGATCTCTCTGGTGGTGGAGGAAGGTTGCAAACCTGTTGCAGGGACATCTGTGGTACATCCCAGTTTCTCAGGTGGTAACCACAGACGCAAGCGGCAAAGGCTGGGGGGCACACCTGGTATCCCTTTTAGCACAGGGCACCTGGGAGGAGGACGAGCTAAGAAGGTCGTCCAACTGTAAAGAGCTGAGGGCATTTGGACTAGCCCTCGGGTTTTTCAAAAGAGAACTCCAGGGCCACCACATTCAGGTGCGGTCGGACAACTCGTCTGCCGTTGCCTACGTAAACAAGCAGGGCGGCACAAGAAGCGGAGTCCTCTTGGCCTTAGCAACAGACATTCTGAACTGAGGCCGAGATCAACACTCACTCTCAGCAGTCTTCCTGAGAGGAGAGAAGAATGTGAAAGCAGACTTTCTCAGCCAAAAGAAGCTGAGAGAGGGCGACTGGATCCTCAATCAGGAGGTTTTCAATCTCATTTCAGAGAAGTGGGGACGTCCAAAAGTGGACCTTTTTGCGGCAAGGAACAACATGAAAACCCCCTGTTTTTTCTCCCTAAACAGAGTGGAAGGAGCACTGGGCGTAGATGCATTGACCCAGAACTGGCATTTCAAGACCTACTATGCTTTCCCACCTCTGGTTTTATTGCAGTTCTGAGGAAGTTACAGATCGAAAACACGTCTCTGATTCTAGTGGCACCATATTGGCCAAAAAGGACATGGTTCTCAATACTCAGACAACTTGCAGTCGAACCGCCCATATTCCTACCACCTCAGAAGGATCTCCTCTCACAGGGCCCAGTCCTCTGTTCACAGGTACACCAATGGAAATTAGCGGCCTGGCTACTGAGGAGGGTATATTATGATCTAAGGGATTTTCTGAGAAATTAATCTCCACCCTCCTCAACAGCAGGAAAAAGGAAACACGCCAGGTTTATAAAAAGGTCTGGCTACGTTTCAATGAATGGTGCGTAGAAGGCTCATTTTCAGTACACAGTCCCACAGCTGTGTTGGAATTTCTACAGTGCGGGGCAGACAAGGGTTTATCCATAAGTACCCTCAAAGGTCAGGTGTCAGCACTTAGTGGTTATTTAGAAAAACATCTGGCCACCAACCCGTGTGTGGTCAGATTCTTTAGGGTTCTGTCTAGACAGAGACCAGTTCAAGGCCCTCCTTTTCCCAAGTGGGACCTATCTTTAGTCTTACAGAGTTTAACGGGAACCCCCTTTGAATTTTTAGAAGGATGTTTACTAAAGGTGCTTACGTTAAAAACAGTTGTTTTAGTAGCAGTGACAACTGCCAGGAGAGTCAGTGAGATTGAGGCCTTATCTGTCAGACCACCTTTTTGTGTTATTTTACCAGATCGGATCGTTTTCATTTTTGCCTAAAGTGGCTTCTGGATTCCACAGAAGTCAGGAGGTAGTTTTACCCTCATTTTGTCCCAACCCCTCAGGTGAAAGGGAATTGAAATTTCATTCTTTGGACATAAGGAGATGCATCCTACAGTACCTAGATCTGACCAAAACATTAAAAAAAGCCAGACTCTTTGTTTTATTTTCTGGGGCCAGAAAGGGATACAAAGCGTCTCGATGCACTATTGCCAGATGGCTCAGAGCAACCATTGGTCAGGCCTATGAAATAGCAGGGAAAGAAATCCCAATGGGTATAAAGGCACACTCTACCAGAGCTATGGCAGCGTCTCAGGCAGAAAGAGCTGGAGCAATGCCAGAACAAATATGCAAGGCAGCAACATGGTCCAGCTACTCCACTTTCGTAAAGCATTACAGAGTGGACCTGGTGTCGGCAGGTGAGCAAGCCTTTGGGCGAAAGGTGTTGCAAGCTGTAGTCCCACCCTAACTGGTAAGTGCTTGTTCATCCTCTCATAGTGGCTGTCCTGAAAGACGAAGAGGGAAAATTAAAGTTACGCTTACCGGTAATGTCTTTTCCAGTAGTCTTTCGGGACAGCCCTAGTTACCCACCCGAAAATTTGGGGGTCTTATAAAAGACCAGAATGCAGCATGATAATGGTATGTGATCGTATGTTATTAATGTGTTCTTGTGTCTCCTCAGCTGGCCGGAGGTGATCTTGGAATAAACTGAGGCCCGGCATGGGGAAGTAAGAATTTACGGGCTGGCGCAGTGTGTCCTAAAGGAAGAGGAGGAGACTATAGTGGCTGTCCGGAAAGACTACCGGAAAAGACGTTACCGGTAAGCGTAACTTTAATTTTTTTTGACGAATATATTTTTTTTAAATACTATTAGTTATATGACTCACTGTTTAGGGATCAATCGCCACTCGATTGACGATTGATCTATCTATCTATCTATCTATCTATCTATCTATCTATCTATCTATCTATCTATCTATCTATCTATCTATCTATCTATCTATCTATCTATCTATCTATCTGAGATGTGTGCAAATATTGTGCGTATATATATATATATATATATATATATATATATATATATATATATATATATATATACACAGTGGGGACGGAAAGTATTCAGACCCCCTTAAATTTTCCACTCTTTGTTATATTGCAGCCATTTGCTAAAATCATTTAAGTTTTTTTCCTCATTAATGCACACACAGCACCCCATATTGACAGAAAAACACAGAATTGTTGACATTTTTGCAGATTTATTAAAAAAAAAAAACTGAAATATCACATGGTCCTAAGTATTCAGACCCTTTGCTGTGACACTCATATATTTAACTCAGGTGCTGTCCATTTCTTCTGGTCATCCTTGAGATGGTTCTACACCTTCATTTGAGTCCAGCTGTGTTTAATTATACTGATTGAACTTGATTAGGAAAGCCACACACCTGTCCAAATAAGACCTTACAGCTCACAGTGCATGTCAGAGCAAATGAGAATCATGAGGTCAAAGGAACTGCCTGAAGAGCTCAGAGACAGAATTGTGGCAAGGCACAGATCTGGCAAAGGTTACAAAAAAATTTCTGCTGCACTTAAGGTTCCTAAGAGCACAGTTGCCTCCATAATCGTTAAATGGAAGACGTTTGGGACGACCAGAACCCTTCCTAGAGCTGGCCTTCCGGCCAAACTGAGCTATCAGGCAGAAGAGCCTTGGTGAGAAAGGTAAAGAAGAACCCAAGGATCACTGTGGCTGAGCTGCAGTTGGGAGATGGGAGAAAGTTGTAGAAAGTCAACCATCACTGCAGCCCCCCACCAGTCGGGGCTTTATGGCAGAGTGGCCCGACGGAAGCCTCTCCTCAGTGCAAGACACATGATAGCCAGCATGGAGTTTGCTAAAAAAAACACCTAAAGGACTCCAGGATGGTGAGAAATAAGATTCTCTGGTCTGATGAGACCAAGATAGAACTTTCTTGAACTTAATTCTAAGCGGTATGTGTGGAGAAAACAGGCACTGCTCATCACCTGTCCAATACAGTCCCAACATTGAAGCATGGTGGTGGTAGCATCATGCTGTGGGGGTGTTTTTCAGCTGCAGGGACAGGATGACTGGTTGCAATCGAAAAATGAATGCGGCCAAGTGCAGGGATATCCTGGACGAAAACCTTCTCCAGAGTGCTCAGGATCTCAGACTGGACCGAAGGTTTACCTTCCAACAAGACAATGACCCTAAGCACACAGCTAAAATAACGAAGGAGTGGCTTCACAACAACTCCGTGATTGTTCTTGAATGGCCCAGCCAGAGCCCTGACTTAAACCCAATTGAGCATCTCTGGAGAGACCTAAAAATGGCTGTCCACCAACGTTTACCATCCAAGCTGACAGAACTGGGGAGGATCTGCAAGGAGGAATGTCAGAGGATCCCCAAATCCAGGTGTGAAAAACTTGTTGCATCTTTCCCAAAAAGACTCATGGCTGTATTAGATCAAAAGGGTGCTTCTACTAAATACTGGGCAAAGGGCCTGAATACTTAGGACCATGTGATATTTCAGTTGTTTTTTTTAAATAAATCTGCAAAAATGTCAACAATTCTGTATATATATACGGTCAGGTCCATAAATATTGGGACATCGACACAATTCAAATCTTTTTGGCTCTATACACCACCACAATGGATTTAAAATGAAACGAACAAGATGTTCTTTAACTGCAGACTTTCAGCTTTAATTTGAGGGTATTTACATCCAAATCAGGTGAACGGTGTAGGAATTACAACAGTTTGTATGTGTGCCTCCCACTTTTTAAGGGACCAAAATTAATGGGACAATTGGCTGCTCAGCTGTTCCATGGCCATGTGTGTGTTATTCCCTCATTATCCCATTTACAAGGAGCAGATAAAAGGTCCAGAGTTCATTTCAAGTGTGCTATTTGCATTTGGAATCTGTTGCTGTCAACTCTCAATATGAGATCCAAAGAGCTGTCACTATC
Source organism: Lithobates clamitans (assembly GCA_037952925.1). Lineage (NCBI taxonomy): Eukaryota > Metazoa > Chordata > Amphibia > Anura > Ranidae > Lithobates > Lithobates clamitans. Next base: position 368,515 of record JBBGZY010000096.1, on the reverse strand, counting down.
AGTGAAGCAAGCCATCATTAGGCTGAAAAAACAAAACCAACCCATCAGAGAGATAGTAAAAACATTAGGTGTGGCCAAATCAACTGTTTGGAACAACCTGAAAAACAAAGAACGCACCGGTGAGCTCTGCAACACCAGACCCGGAAGACCACGGAAAACAACTGTGGTGGATGACCAAAGAATTATTTCCCTGGTGAAGAAAACACCCTTCACAACAGTTGGCCAGATCAAGAACACTCTCCAGGAGGTAGGTGTTTGTGTGTCAAAGTCAACAATCAAGAGAAGACTTCACCAGAGTGAATACAGAGGGTTCACCACAAGATGTAAACAATTGGTGAGCCTCAAAAACAGGAAGGCCAGATTAGAGTTTGCCAAACAACATCTAAAAAAGCCTTCACAGTTCTGGAACAACATCCTATGGACAGATGAGACCAAGATCAACTTGTACCAGAGTGATGGGAAGAGAAGAGTATGGAGAAGGAAAGGAACTGCTTATGATCCAAAGCATACCACCTCATCAGTGAAGCATGGTGGTGGTAGTGTCATGGCGTGGGCATGTATGGCTGCCAACGGAACTGGTTCTCTTGTATTTATTGATTATGTGACTGCTGACAAAAGCAGCAGGATGAATTCTGAAGTGTTTCGGGCAATATTATCTGCTCATATTCAGCAAAATGCTTTAGACAGTGCACAGCTTTAGATACTTTCACAGTGCAGATGGACAATGACCCGAAGCATACTGCGAAAGCAACCAAAGAGTTTTTTAAGGGAAAGAAGTGGAATGTTATGCAATGGCCAAGTCAATCACCTGACCTGAATCCGATTAAGCATGCATTTCACTTGCTGAAGACAAAACTGAAGGGAAAATGCCCCAAGAACAAGCAGGAACTGAAGACCCTTGCAGTAGAGGCCTGGCACAGCATCACCAGGGATGAAACCCAGCGTCTAGTGATATCTATGCTTTCCAGACTTCAGGCTGTAATTGACTGCAAAGGATTTGCAACCAAGTATTAAAAAGTGAAAGTTTGATGGATGATTGTTAATCTGTCCCATTACTTTTGGTCCCTTAAAAAGTGGGAGGCACATATACAAACTGTTGTAATTCCTACGCCGTTCACCTGATTTGGATGTAAATACCCTCAAATTAAAGCTGAAAGTCTGCAGTTAAAGCACATTTTGTTTGTTTCATTTCAAATCCATTGTGGTGGTGCATAGAGCCAAAAAGATTTGAATTGTGTCGATGTCCCAATATTTATGGACCTGACTGTATATATACAGTATCTCACAAAAGTGAGTACACCCGTCACATTTTTGTAAATATTTTATTATATCTTTTCATGTGACAACACTGAAGAAATGACACTTTGCTAAAATGTAAAGTAGTGAGTGTACAGCTTGTATAACAGTGTCATTTTGCTGTCCCCTCAAAATAATTCAACACACAGCCATTAATTTCTAAACCCCTGGCAACAAAAGTGAGGACACCCTAAGTCAAAATGTCCAAATTGGGCCCAATAAACCATTTCCCCTCCCCGGTGTCATGTGACTCGTTAGTGTTACAAGGTCTTAGGTGTGAATGGGGAGCTGGTGTGTTAAATTTGGTGTTACCGCTCTCACTCTCTCATACGGGTCACTGGAAGTTCAACATGGCACCTCATGGCAAAGAACTCTCTGAGGATCTGAAAAAAAGAATGGTTGCTCTACATAAAGATGGCCAAGGCTATAAGAAGATTGCCAAGACCCTGAAACTGAGCTGCAGTGCTCAGACCATACGCCACACACTGCACTCTGCATGACTTTTGTCCCAGAAGGAAGCCTCATCGCGGCGATCGGTGGAGCGGTGTGTCAGCCTGACACACCGCTACACTGATCTTGGTAAAGAGCCTCCGGCAGAGGCTCTTTACCACGTGATCAGCCGTGTCCAATCACGGCTGATCACTATGTCAATAGGAAGAGTCGTTGATCGGCTTTTCCTCACTCGCGTCTGACAGACGCGAGTAGAGGAGAGCCGATCAGCGGCTCTCCTGACAGGGGGGGTCTGCGCTGATTGTTTATCAGCGCAGCCCCCCCTCAGATCACCACACTGGACCACCAGGAATCGCCACTAGGACCACCAGGGAAGGGGCAACATGTGGATGGCCAGGTATGTACCCCATGGCCATCCACATGTGCCCAATGTGCCCAATCTGTGCCCACAAATGGGCACTGATTGGCACCATTATGTTTCAGTTCTGCCGAGCAATGCCACCAATAAGTTTTATCAGTGTCACCAATCAGTGAGTTCAGTGCCACCTGTCATTGCCCATCGGTGCCACCTGTCAGTGCCCACCTATCAGTGCCCATCAGTGCCACCTATCAGTGCCACCCATAAGTACCAATCAATGCCACCTACGAGTGCCCATCAGTGCCGCCTATAAGTGCCCATCGGTGCCATCTATGAGTGCCCATCAGTGCCGCATATCAGTGCCACCTATCAATGCCCATCAGTGCCACCTATCAGTGCCCATCAGTGCCGCCTATCAGTGCCCATCATCAGTGCCCGTCAGTGCCACCTCATCAGTGCCACCTCATTGGGGCCACCTCATCGGTGCCAATCAGTGCCGCTGTATCAGTGCCCGTCAGTGCAGCCATATCAGTGCCCGTCATTGAAGAAAACGTACTTATTTACAAAAAATTTTAACAGAAACAAAGAAAAACTTGTTTTTTTTCGAAATTTTCTGTCTTTTTTTATTTGTTGCACAAAAAATAAAAACCGCAGAGGTGATCAAATACCATCAAAAGAAAGCGCTATTTGTGGGAACAAAATGATAAAAAATTAGTTTGGGTACAGTGTTGTATGACCACGCAATTGTCATTCAAATTGCGCTGAAAGCTGAAAATTGGCCTGGGCGGGAAGGTGTCTAAGTGCCTGGTATTGAAGTGGTTAATGTATTCCTATTTTGGTGTTGTTAATAATTTTCTAATGCCTATGTGTCTATCTGTTCCCACAAATTGTATATCTGTCAGGGATCAGATGGGAGACTGAGTTGATGAGGTCAGCCTCTCTTATATCTCCTGTCCTGGCTCCGCTGAAGGTGAGACAGAGGAAGCCGAAGGACAAGAGGGACACGAGTGCCTGAAGACGAAGGTTCCAGGTGAACTGCTTGCCAGGGTTCAGTGGTCTGGAGTAAGCTGCGGTGTGGAACAGGAAACAGCCAGGCAGGTAACCGAGGGTTAACAGTAGTCAGGAACATAGACAGGAGCAGGGCCTCAGGGATACCCAGGTTCGTCAGCAGGCGGGCAGCGAGGTACCAAGACATAAACAGAGCCAGAGTCAGGAATGGAGCCGGGTCAGAGATGGGTAGCAGTACAGGAACAGAACACAGAGCCAAGGTCAAGAACAATCCAGGTCATAAACTGGAGAGCACACAGCATCAGAAAAGATACCGGAACACAGCTGAAGATCAGTCAGCAAAGCATAGGAGGCTAGACTCCCTTTAAATAGACCGTCTGGTGCCAAGAGGAATTAGGCCCATGCGCACATGCGATTGCAGACTCCTGCGCGCATGTGCGCGCCTGTTAGCCGTTCTATGGCAAACTCTATGCGCTTGTGCACATCTATATGCCAGTCGTCTCACAGGGATTCCCTGACAATATCTAAATTTTTTCCAATTATGCGATGTAAACTTTTTGTGAAACCGAATTTCTCCATAGCAACTGATGAAGTTGTTTGTGACACCTGCACTAACTCAAAGTCCACAATTTTTTTGGAAAAGAGATCCATGAAAGTATATGTTGAGTATTTAGCCGAAAAAACAGGGCTGTCGCATGGACCGTCCCCTACCAGAAATAACGGTTTGCCAGCCAATTCATTTATAACATTTGTATTATTTTCTTTCCAATTGTAGACAATTGATGGAAAAATATAGTGATTTTGGGCTCTATTATAGGATGATTTACCAAAGATCTCAATTCCGCAAAGATCGAACATTTCTTTAACTTTGGCATAACTTCCTTCACATAAACATATTGCACCGGAGAGTAAAATGTTACCCGCTGCATAATGTTTAATTTTAGGCAGGCTTTCCTACAGCTTACAGCGATGGAAACCAGCACAGATGGAATAGACTAAAACCATAGTGCCAATTATTTGTTTCCCTATTTTGGTAATTTTAGAAATACATTCTTGGTCTAGACACCGCATTTTATAAAGCAATTTATCCAGGCTGCTTTCAAAAACAATACGTTTTTTTTTCTTTTACCAAATTGAGAGGATAAGGCAGTGTTTCTTCCGGTTGTCTCTCTTCTACACTTTCACATAAACTTATATCACATTTTTGTGGTGTATCTAAATCGGATTCGTGAATACTTGGGTCTTCATAGTAAGCTAATTTTCGTTTAGTTCCAATTTCTGGACTTTCAATATCTAACTGAAAAATTGATTTATTTCACTTTTTTGTTTGCAAGCGAGTGGGAAAGACAAATGCTGAAGGAGATAGTGGCAACAATGGTTGAGGTTCTGATGTTGATCGTGTATTTAGATTTTTATAATGACTCAGTGGTGTTGACACTTGAAGGGGTGTCATTAAACCTTAATCCGAACTACAATAGGAATGATCCAAATTTATAGATCTTGAAGTCACTAGTTTTGTGTAACTTTCTTCCGATTCTATGCAAACAAATAAAAAGAAGTGGATGCCGGACTTTAAGTGAGGTGTGTCTCTGTGGGTAAAGGATATTGTAACTTTGGTATATTAGTAAACACTATTGTAACCAGTAAAGTACCATCATTATCTTACACCTTATTTCCTAACTGTAGAGCCTTATGTATTCAATATACTAGATGTAAGTCCATTTACTTATTTTCTCTTCATTTCATTTATTTTATAGCATCCTACTCCTGATGATTGGCTTTAAACGCCATGAAACGCGTTGAGTCCATACTCAAGGGTGCCAGGTTTATAGCTTGTATTATAATGAATTAATTTTACTAAATTCTGTGCTTTTCATGTTTTTTATCAAGTACTGTTTATTATTACAATTATGAATAATACTGTTTTGTATTATTGTCCTTTGTACCAATCATGCTCTTCTATGTATAAATATTAAATATGTGACTATTGTGCATTGAATATGTTTATATCATGCCTATATTGTACACACGCAATATTTATTTAGTTTATTCATTATAGGGACTACCCATTGGGGACTGGTTACAATTAATAATGTTTACTAATATACCAAAGTTGCAATATCCGTTACCCACAGAGACACACCTCACTTAAAGTCCTGCATCCACTTCTTTTTATTTGTTTGCATATATTTTCTAGGGATGGAGGCATGTCTCTGCCATGGTAGGGCTGACCTGGGTCACTTTTTGTTTTATTTTTTATTGTCTTCCGATTCTGCCAACGGAAAATCGTAAAGGCCTGTTTGTGTGCCAGCATTGTTTATTTGTACATTTGTATTTTGCGTTACTTGATGACATTTGCATGTGCATCTTGTGCTGCTTAATGATGATTTTGAACTTCCCGCACTAATGGAATCTGTTTTGAGCCTTTTGTCTAGTCTGGTTTGCCATTTATTTTCAGATGATTTCTTTTGAGAGGTTTCCTTAACCGCTTGCTGCCCATCATATGACGGCCAGGCAGTGCGGCTCTCATTCTAGGCAGGCGTCATATGGCATCCCTGTACCTTCCGTGGCGGCGTGTCACGGAGACACCGCTCGCCACCGAGGGGGGTGAACAGCCATTGGGCATGGCTGTTTACCACGTGATAGGCCCTGATGAAGTCACGGCCGATCACAGATGGTACCACCCCACTTTGCACGGCGCATGCTCGCAAGCGCGCTGCGCGTGCACGTCGGTGGTGGCGTGTTCCCGGAAACACTGCTCATCACCGACGCTGGTAAACAGCCATTGGCCGGCGGCTGTTTACCACGTGATTGCCTGTGATCCTTTCACAGCTGATCACTAAATGTAAATACAGAGCGGTAACGAGATGTTACCGGGTTCTCCTCCTCACACACCGATCGTGTGTGAGGAGGAGATTGTGGTAACATATCTTTACCGCTTACAATGTACACCAATCACATTGATTTACCCCCCCAATAAAGAGGACCTGTCGCCAGCCATCAAAGTACCTGTCACAGTTCATCTGAGTACCCCAGTACCTGTCACAGTTAATCTGAGTACCTGAGTACCTGTCACAGTCCATCTGAGTACCCGAGTACCTGTCACAGTTCACCTGAGTACCCGTAACAGTTCATCTGAGTACCTGTCACAGTCCATATGAGTACCAGCGTACCTGTCACAGTCCGTATGAGTACCAGAGTGCCTGTCACAGTCCAAATGAGTACCTGAGTACCCGTCACAGTCCATATGAGTATCTGAGTACCTGTCACAGTTCATATGAGTACTGAGTACCTGAGTACCTGTCTCCACCCTTCAGAGTACCCGAATACCAGTCAACAGCCCATCAGAGTACCCAAGTACCTATCTGTAGCCCATCAGAGTACCCGCGTACCTGTCACCAGGCCATCAGAGTACCTGAGTACCTATCTGCAGCCCATGAATCATAAAATACAGGTTGGGGTGTTTGCTTTCCAAAATGGGGTCATTTTGTGGGTAATTCCACTGTCCTGGTGCTCAAGGACCTTCAAAGGTGTGATAGGTAGGAATGAAATGAGATGTGTAATTTATGCTCCTAGAACGCCTGAAGGTACTACTTCAATGTTGGGCCTCTGTATGTGGCCAGGCTCAGGCTGTGTAAAAGTCTCACACATGTGGTATCGCCATACTCGGGAAGAGTAGCAGAATGTATTTTGGGGTGTAATTTTTGCTATATACATGCTATGTGTTAGAAATATCTTATAAATTGACAACTTTGTGTAAAAAAAAATGCGTTTTCATTTTTTTCCTACATTTTACAAAAACTTCTGGAAAAAAATTAACCCTTCAAAAGACACATTATACCTCATAGATTATACGTTGGGGTGTTTGCTTTCCAAAATGGGGTCATTTTGTGGCCAATTCCATTGTCCTGGTGCTCCAGCGCCTTCAAAAGTGTAATAGGTGGTTGAGAAATGAGATGTATTATTTATGCTCGTAGAACGCCTGAAGGTGCTACTTCAATGTTGGGCCTCTGTATGTGGCAACGCTGTGTAAAAGTCTCACACATGTGGTATCGCCATACTCGGGAAGAGTAGCAGAATGTATTTTGGGGTGTAATTTGTTGTATGCATATGCTGTGTGTGAGAAATAACCTGATAATATGACAATTTTGTAAAAAAAAAAAAATCTTTATTTTGCAAAGAATTGTGGGAAAAAATTACAACTTAAAAAAACTCACCATGCTACTTACTTAATAACTTGGAATGTCTACATTCTTCAAAGGGGTCATTTGGGTTGTATTTCTACTTTCCTGACTTGTTAGTGTTTCAAGAAATGAGATTCACCTGATGTACTGAAGGCCTGATCAGATGTGATCAATTTTCAGTGATTGGCACCGTAGTTTGTAGACTCTATAACTTTCACAAAGACCAAATAATATACACTAATTTGGGTTATTTTTACCAAAGATATGTAGCAGTATAAATTTTGGCCAAAATTTATGAGGAAAACCTACCAATTAGCAAAATTTTATGACAGAAACAAAGAAAAAGGCATTTTTTTCACAAAACTTACGGCCTTTTTTTATTTATAGCACAAAAAATGAAAAACCCACTAGTGATTAAATACCACCAAAAGAAAGCTCTATTTGTGTGAAAAAAGGACGCAAATTTCATATGGGTACAGTGTTGGATGACTGAGTAATTGTCATTCAAAGTGTGAGAGAGCTGAAAGCTGAAAATTGGTCTGGGCACGAAGGGGGTGTAAGTGCACTGTATTGAGGTGGTTTAAAATTGTCGGTATTGAATCTTGTTTTAGTTTTCTTTGCGTTACCCGCCAAAAAAAACAATCACTGCTGAAGTTTATCGAACAAATATGATAGATATCTCCACGTGAGTGTTCGTTTATTAGTGGTATGTATGCTTCAATCATTCCGTGCTCCATGCCAACATTTTCCAACCAAATTTTAATTTGTTGGTTATCCTTTGGAAAGGTATAATAATTAATATTGGATGGAGTTTTTTTGGAAGCACTGTTTTGGCTGTAAAATTGAGCGAAGCAGCTAGGCATTTCTATTGAATAAATAAATGTAAAATTAGTGTATGTAACAAACAAAATTTATAGCTTTGGTATATCTACTAAAAATCAATAGATAATTGTATCAAAAAATCCTAATCAATAAAAAAATATATTTAGTTAACAGCTCAAATTGTAAAAAAATACATTGATGATTGACAAGCAATTATTATTATGTTATCGTAAGAAACTACACAATATATAACAAATCTTTTTCATACACCATTTAAATATATGCATATTGATATATGTACATTTTAATAAAAATATAAAAAACATTGGAGAGAGAAAAATAATAATTATTAAAAATAAGATATAAATATATAAATAATAAAAAAGTAAACACAAAGACTCAATTTTAATTTTTAATATAAATATATATATATATATATATATATATATATATATATATATATATATATATATATATATATATATGTATATATATATATATAATTTATTTCTAGAAGTAAACATTAATAAATTGAATATAACCATAAATAAAAAAAGTTACAAAAAAAACATTATAATATTTTAAATTTTAAAATAATTTTTCATAATGATCAACAATTAATCCTATTAATTTAATATATATAAATTATATTACCCAATTTAAATATACATTTTTATTTTAAAAATCATGGGGGAAGAAAGGGAGAAACATATGGTTTGAGAAAAAAATGTTTAAATAAAGTTAAACAGTAAAACAAGAGATAAAGAGTACACAACATAATGATAAGTTTAAAATATTTTTTTTAAATACATGTACACAAAATATGAACCTTACAATTAATCTATTAAGTAAAATTAATCATAGTTTAAAATGATTATCTTTTGCATGAAAGATTGTGAAAGATCAAAACCACTTGTCTCTTCAATATATTTACAATAAATCATATTATGAAAAATTGATAAAAAGGAGGAAGGAGAGAAAAAGAGAAGGGGTGAGAGAGAGATAAAGATAAAAAGATATAAGAAATAAAAATAAATAAATAAAGGAGAGAGAAGAGAGAGAGAGAGACAGAGAGAGAGAGAGAGAGAGAGAGAGAGAGAGAGAGAGAGAGAGAGAGAGAGAGAGAGAGAGAGAGAGAAGAAAGAGAGAGAGAGAGAGAGAAAAGGTGGAGAGAGAGATGTAACAGCTATGACAGTACAACCAACAAAAATGAAAGAAAATGTCTGAATTTTTGTCGCAGTCTGGGCCTCTACATCCTCAATGGCCGTACCAAGGGAGACTCTCTAGGAACATACACATTTAGCTCCCATGTAGGCAGCAGTGTGGTAGACTATGCCATCACAGATATGAACCCCACACTTATCAATGGTTTTACAGTCACCCCACAAACACACCTGTCAGACCACAACCAACTACTGCTATACATTAAATCTTCTAGCAAACCATCACCAAAACTCCACCTCTCTCTGCTACCTGCCACCATCATTTAAATGGTCCAAACAGTCTACCACAATATACAGAGAGGTAACTGACAGACCTGATATTAAAAAACAGCTTGAAAACTTCCAAAACAACGCCTGTGAGATAAGCCCACGGGGTGTGAACCAGGCAGCAAAGGATTTCCATAAAATACCACACACTATCGCAGAAACAGCCCAGCTGAAAAAAGCCAACTACAAGAAACCATCCAACAAACAATCCAATAAATGGTTTGACAAAGAATGCAAAGCCATAAGGAACACCTTACGGACAGTCTCCAATAACAAACACAGAGACCCTGACAACACTGACCTAAGGTTAGCCCATGGCACCCTACAGAAAAAATACAAACAAACCCTTAAAAAAAAGAAAAAAAAAAGCAAAACTTCATCTCCAAAAACCTGCAACAGCTGGAAGAGGCACTTAAGGAAAATTCTTTCTGGTAAATATGGAAGAATATTGGCTCAGCACCCAAAAAAAAACAACCTCCACATCCAAAATGGCGACATCTGGCTCAACTACTTTAAGAACCTCTATAAAGATATTCCAGAGGAGGCTCTAACTGTAGAACAAAAGACATCATCAAAAGACTAAATGATATGGAGGAAAAAAATTAAGGACTTCCAGAACCCCCTAGATGTACCGGTTACACCACAAGAAATTAGGGAAAAAATCCAAAACCTGCAAACCAAAAAATCTAGTGGGGTGGATGGAATCCTGCCAGAGATGATTAAACACGGCTCCCCAGATGTACATGCTGCACTATGCAAAGTGTACAATCTGGTCCTGAGTGCTGGTTACTACCCTACAGTATGGAACCAAGGCCTCATAACACCCATCTATAAGAGTGGAGACCAGTATGATCCAGCCAACTACAAGGGAATATGTGTCAGCAGCACACTAGGGAAACTATTCAACAGTATCCTCAACAAACGGATCCTCAACGTCCTGACACAACACAATAGGGAGGAGAGGAAATATCAGTATATTTCCTCTCCTCCCTATTGATGTTCTTTGGGAGGGTCAGAATTGGATACAGGCAAGTGGCAAAGTGTTGGTCAGAGATCCAGGCAAGAAACCATTTAGAGGAGAGATTGTAGCTGAAGGGCCTGGGGTCTACTGTTTCTGTATTATTAGAAGGAACAGATAATCCGCTTTTGTTTTCCACTCCACAGGCTGTGTCAGGAAGGGCTTGTTTAACCACCGCATCTGCCTGCTCCTTCTGCTACCTCGCTGCTAGCCCATCACCGATCTGGCTACGTTTCTGCCTCCGCACCTGCTCCTGGCGTGCCCACCAGTGTATGACCCGGCCTGCCTGTACCTGCCTTCTCTACTGTCTGGACAATCCTGCTGAATTGCTGCTCCACCTGCAGCTGCCTTACTCCGCTGTCTGCAACCCATCAGGCACTCATGTGACTCTGCACTCCCATGCCTCCTGTCTGCTATACCAGGAGGCCTCGAGTCAGAGGTGTAAGAGAGGCCATCCTCTGCATAGCAGGCTCTACCATCAGGTACGTGACAGGCTGTCTCCGATTTGATCCATAGGAAGATCAGAGAAAAGTGGTTACATGATTGATGGATAGACTGATGGAAGACCACAAGAGCTGCAGAGAGCAAGGCCTTTGATGTATTAAAAAGCCTGGACTTGTTTCTAAAGAACTTACTTTAGAATGAACTGTCTAATGAACTTTTAGCTAAAGACTGAAACACCTTCTCAGTGACATAAATATGGGAGGGGGTTTGCATTCAAAGAAATTAATTTGTAGAATGAGTTGTTGGTAATGAAGATATTTTTTGTGTGTAGTCTTGGACAAAAATCAAGGGCGAAATGTGTTGTGTTTTATATAAAATATATACGATTTTTCTATAAGACTATGATAGAATAGCAATCAGACTAGTTTTTAGCAGAGATCAGGTTTGTCTGAGGATGTTTCTCAAACAAATGCCTTGGTAACAATGGGAACTGTTGACAGTTGGCAGTTTGATTGTTAAGGTAAACTAATTTGTAACCATTGTCAACAAACTGGTAAACAAAAGCCCAAAAAAAAGGAGCAGTAGAGACTGATAGTGGAGAGCCGCTCATCATGGATTAACACCAGAGCAGGAGGAAGAATCTGTAATCAGCGAACAAGAAGGTGCCTGATCTCCAGAAGCCTTGTTGTCAGTGGAGTTCACGGACACAGTAACTGGAGCTAAGTAACTTTTAAGTGTATTTCTACTGTTATAGACCATAGGCTGTTTATTTGCTAGGCATTTTGCTTGTTATAGAACTCTGTCAGTCTTGATTTGTATTCCTAATATTGTAATACTTTTGTATGTACAGCATTTTTGTTCAGTAAAAGCACATTTACTTTTGTATGTACAGCATTTTTGTTCAGTAAAAGCACATTTTCACCTGGGCATCCAAATTGTCAGTCCTTTAACCACTGCACAGCGGGGGTGCCGGTGCTCGTGGCCAACGGTCGTGATGACCGCCGGCCACGAGCGATCGTGGGCAGGAGAGACAGAACAGGGACGAGTGTGTCTGTTCTGTTCTGACAGGAGTGACAGATCGTGTGTTCCTATTAGCTAGGAACCACGATCCATAACTTCCTCCAGTCAGTCTCCTCCCTCTTCAGTTAGACTCACCTCCCAGGGAACACAGTTAACCCCTCGAGCGCCCCCTAGTGTTAACCCCTTCACTGCCAGTGACATTTTTACAGTAATCAATGCAATTTTATAGCATTGGACGCTGTATTAATGCCAATGGTCCCAAAAATGTGTCAAAATTGTGCGATGTGTCCGCCATAATGTTGCAGTCACAATAAAAATCGCTGTTCGTGCCATTACTAGTGAAAAAAAAAATAATAACAATGCTCTAAATCTATCCCCTATTTAGTAGACGCTATAACTTTTGCGCAAACCAATCAATATATGCTTATTGCGATTTTTTTTTTTTTACCAAAAATATGTAGAAGAATACACATCGGCCTAAACTGAGGAAAAAAATAGTTTTTTTATATATTTTTGGGGGATACTCTGGTTTTGTTTATAGCGCAAAAAATAAAAACTGCAGAGGCAATTAAATACCCCCAAAAGAAAGCTCTATTTGTGGGAAAAAAAGGACTTCGATTTTGTTTGGGTACAAAGTTGCACAACCGCGTAATTGTCAGTTAAAACTACGCAGTGCCGTATCGCAAAAAGTGCTCTGGTCAGGAAGGGGGTAAATCCTTCCGGGGCTGAAGTGGTTAACAAAACGCCCAGCTGTCAGTGTAGATAGTGACACGGGAAGAAGGATCCTCCTGAAGAGTCATCACTACAGCTTTCAACTCTGCAAACCGACTGGACCTTCCAATTCCTGTCTCCTGCAGGACTGTGTCTCTACTTGGGTTGTAGGCTGCTGCTGTCCATTTACGCTCAGAGGAGGTGACTATGGCTGAACCATCAACCATCTCTGCAGCACTTCACCTGGCCTCTATAGTAGAGTGGCCAGATGGAAGCCATTCCTCAGTAAAAGGAACATGAGTGGAGGGAGATTGCTGCAGCATATTTGGCAAGGACAGAATCACAGTATATATAAAATAATATGCAAAGTGGTTGGAGGGAAGCTTCACAACGGCAAAGATGTTTTTATTACAAGTTATGTGAGCAGACTGCAGTTTCTCTTTAATAACAGTCGTGGCTTTCTCCCCCTTCCAGTGCATCCGATATTGAATGGCTGAGCAGGAATAGAAACCAACAGACGTTTTTCATTTGTGTATGGCATAAATGTTGTTTTCTACTGTTCACCAAAGTAAATCTGATCCTGTCTGTACCCCTGAAGAAGAAAAGTCTTCTCTGAAATGCCTCAGTTAACAGAATATGTTATGTCATACGAGAACAGAGACTAATCACTCGTACGTATGCCTTTTTTTTTTTTTATGTACATGTTGTTTTTATCAAATTCTTAATATTGTATAAATAAACATTTCTATTTCTATAAATGCTGCTTGTCAATGTGCCATTTAAAGTCCCACTTGTGGAAAATATATTGGTTCTTTAAAAATAGGCTGCGATGTGGCACACACCCACAGAACATGACCATCCTTTTTTCTCATTTGTTTTATTCAGATGAGAGCGGTACGGTAGTCTGACTGGATAATCAACCGATTTTTTTTGCATTGATGTAGCACCATGGAGTTTAGGCAGGGATGCTCCTTACAAATTTACTTGCCAGGAGTAGTCAACCTGATCAATTGTTAGAGATCCATTGATTTCTCCCTAAGTTTGGCCTTATTGCACTTTTCTCTTCTACCACTAGAAGATCAGGTACTTGGTGGTACTAGAAGTGCAACTCAAGGTCAGGTTATGGGTATATGGGGTATCTCAGCCAATGAGCAGTGGTTTTCTTGGATTCCTTGGCCTGCTGGGAGAACCTAAGTATTCGGGTGGAGTCAGGTGATCCATGTTCTGTGCCACCCAGACGGCTGTCTGGGTGGACGTGTGTCGTGTTGCCCCAGGCTGCTAGGCCAGAGATTGGGCCTATCCCGGGGGCATCTGGCTGCTAGGCTGTCTGAGGCCTATTCAGAAGCAGCAGGAGAGCAGTGCACGGTTGGGATTGCGGCTTGCAGTCCTAACCAGAAGTGACAGTTCTGCCGGCCAGAGAACCTGTCAGTGGTCGGAGGTAGAGTGGAACCTGTCGCTACAAAGGGACCGTCTGCCTTATTACCAATGACCACAGTGAGTAACTGAAGCAAGTACTGGAGCAGCATTCTCACCAAACGGGCACGGTGGAGAATGGGGAAACTTCAGACGGTGATCAAGTCAGGGACCAAGCCAGCGGAGGTGACGCTTGCAGAGCAGCCTTGTGTGTCAAGTCAGGGACCGAGCAGGCCAGCGGGGTGAAGCACATTGGGGCACATCAGGGCACATCACGGCACATTAAAGCACATTGGGGCACATCAGGGCACATTGGAGCACATCAGGGCATATTGGGGCACATCAGGGCACATTGGGGAAAATCAGGGCACATTGGAGCTCATCGGGGCATATTGGAGCACATTGGGGCACATCAGGGCACATTGGGGAACATCAGGGCACATTGGAGCACATCAGGGCATATTGGAGCACATTGGGGCACATCAGGGCACCTTGGGGAACATCGGGGCACATTGGAGCACATCAGGGCATATTGGAACATATTGGGGCACATCAGGGCACATTGGAGCACATTGGGGCACATCAGGGAACATTGGGGAACATCAGGGCACAGCGTTTACCAGCCAGCATGCATAGTAGCGCAGGAAGCATCTGTAATATGTTCTCTCTCATGTCACGCTGCTCCCCGGCGGCCCCTCCTCTCTTCTTGTCCATCCCAGATGATGTCATAAGCACCGTGGCACATCATTGGGGGGCCATCTGTCTGGTCCTGGTTGTTTGCAGCCACTGCATGAAGGGGCCTGCTGCAAGGATAGGTTTGCCACCTGTCTGGGATTCACCCGGACAGTACGGGTGCTCTCCTTGAGTCCTCTGGCTGGCTGCAGAAGGGACAAGGAGGTGGGGTTGAAGGCGGAGCCTCCCCATTCCCTGCTGCTCTGTTGGAAAGTGTGCAGAGATCGCTCTGGGACTGGAGCCCAGCTTGTAAGGTAAGTTCTTGCCATGTTAATATGTCAGGATTCCCCCCCCCACCACCATACACTATACATACATGCACACACCCCCCTCCCCCCACCATAAACTATACATACAGTTCTGCTGCCCCCCTCCCATGTACCATCCATCCATAAAGACAAACATGATACTTTGTCGCAGTAAGTGGGCTTAAGCACCATATAGAAATATGGTGTGACCAAATCCCCATCGTTTTTGATAATGTTTTTTGAAAATATCTAGGTGTTTTAAATAGCCTTGCAGCAGGAGGTAAATGTCTTTTTTGCATGTGTGCGCTGCAATATTTTGTTCGATCCATCCATATAGTTCTCTCTCTCCTCCTCATACACCATCCATATATACAGTCCCCCCCCCTCCCATATATACAGTTCTCCCCCCCCATACACCCTCCATATATACAGTTCTCCCCCCCAACCCCATACAACATCCATATATACAGTTCACCCCCCCCCATATACCATCCATATATACTGTTCTCCACCCCCCCATACACCATCCATATATACAGTCCTCCCCCCATATATACAGTCCCCCCATATATACAGTTCTCCCCCCATATATACAGTCCCCCCCCCATGCACCATCCATATATACAGTTCCCCACCCCCCATACACCATCTATATATACAGTTCCCCCCACCTCCCATACACCATCCAGTGTATAGTGTGTACTTGTTTACATTAATTCAAACTAGTTCCCTGAACTGACTTATTTTAGAATAATTTGTATTTCTCTGGAGGTAAAATGCCAGCACACAGCCTAGGTATTTGAAGTCATTGTGTTTGTGTAAGGTGTGTGCATGCTTTCAATTCTCACAGGGTGTTGGAGCACTCACATTTACAGATACTGTGTAGTGGAAGAGTTTGTTAATCATACTTGCCCTTAGGGCAGCTATCTGTCATTCATTAGCGGTACTTTTCTGTAAAATTCCACTATTGCATTACCCCCTTTTCTGAAACCTGCTATTCTCTGCAATAACCAGTAGGGATGATGGGTCTACACTGAAATGCTTTAGCATAGGTAAAGCCTGAAAGGATCAGTGACCTCAAAGATCCGGATCTCTGTGCAGCTTGTTTACCGGTTCGATACCATGGTCAAAAAGCAGGTTTTCTTCAACATCACAGCCAACAACAACCCTCTAGGCCGCATCATTATTGAGCTGAGGTTTAAAGTGGATGTAAACCCAAATTTTTTTTTTTTTTGATGTCATAATGTAGAGTATAAGATTTCCTATCATTTGAGCCCAGTCTTGCCACAAAGAGGTAATCCAGCTCTGAGCAATCCTCTTTTATTGATCAGTGAGATAAAACTTGACAAACAGAGAAAAACTTTGTCAAATCCTCCCCCCTGCTGTGAGTGATAGGTTATTTACATATCTCGTGCACTAGCCTAAGACATGCATTATTTTTTAATTCCCACCCCCACTCCTTTCTTCAGCAGCTCTGCCAGGATTGGCTGTTCCACACCTCAGCATGGCATGCTGAAGTCATGTGGTTACTTTCCTTTTTTTTCACTGGATGTTAGAGATCATAGCAGAAGTTCAGTTAAGAAATACACAGGAGAAAATGCATATTGACAAGGGGAGTGTAGAGGTGGGCGGGGAGTCTACTGACATCACGACTCCACCCACCGAGCTCCAGACAACAGACCCGCCCACAGAATCTGCAGTTTTTCGGGTCACATAACAGACAGAGGGGAGACATTTGACAGGTAAGGATATATGCAGGAGGCATGTATATCCTTAAAGTATATCCTTATAGATAACCCCTATGGCAGTAGTTTCGAAAGGATGACATTGGGTTTACATCCGCTTTAATGTTTGTCCAAAGACCTGTGAAAACGTATTTGAATTGTGCACGGGACAGCCTGGATTTGGTTACAAAGGCTCTTGCTTCTACAGAGTCATCTCAGAATTTATGTACCAGGGTGGAGACTTTACCCATCGCAATGGAACTGGTGGAAAATCTATCTATGGAAACAAGTTTGCCGATGAGAATTTTGCTCTCAAACACAATGGAACAGGAATTCTCTCTATGGCCAAAGCTGGCCCTAACACCAACGGTTCCCCGTTTTTCATCTGTACTGCCGTAACCAGTTGACTTGACGGTAAGTTTTACCCCTTCAAAGCCCAACTCTAGGTTGTCCAGAAAGCTCCTCAACCCTGAACCCCGACCCCTACTTCCCAACCCCCACCACTTTTTTTTTGCACATTAATTTCAGGAACCTCTTCTTCCCTCTAGCTGTGGCAGTCTTTTCCGGTGTCAGGGAAGATCTTTAGTATCTAAGGTGAAAGTGCGCTCCCCCAAAACAATTTTGCCAGTTCCCATTTGGCTGGCTTCTCAAGCAAAGACAGCAGCATGCAGAAGGGGAGACAAGTATACCTCTTGCTTTGTCTAGCAACCCAACTAGTAGCAACAGATGTTTAGAAAGTTAAGCTTCCAAAAATCCAGATCAGGGCCTCATCACACATAGGCTGGCTTTAGACTGCTTGATTTTGAACACTGCTTGTGATTAGTGGGCTGTTTCTGTACTGCAATAGGGTAGGGAGTTTACTACTGACTATGTGCTGGGACCTACCTCCTTTAGAGTCCTGTGCCATAAACGTGCCATAAATGGCGGCTCCCGCACACATGTGCGGGATTAATGTCATTGTGGCTCTGACCAGTCACACAGCTGGAGTTCGCAGACCCAGAAGAAAGACTGGGTGAAGATAGAAACGGCTGCAGCGGTGACAGCTCTGCACTGGAAGGCTTTGATTTTAGGTTAGTTTAACCACTTCCCGCCCGCCCAACGTCATATGACATCATAGACTGAGTGGGGATATCTGAATGATGCCTGCAGTTACAGACATCACTCAGATATCCTCTTTTACGGCCAGCAATTCCCTTCCCTGTAAGAACAATCATAGCAGCTGTTCAGGCACTTACAGGCGGTGGGAGGAGACGTACCCCCGCTCCCGCTGCCCTCCGATGCGAGGAATTGAACGGCGCCTGAAGTCTCTATGATCGTTCAGAGGCCGGGTGCAATGTTATGACATCACACCCGACCGCTGCATTTGAAAAAATGCTGCCACCTCGGCTGGGAAGCCGAGAACGTTCTTTTTTTTATTTTATTTCAGGCTTCCCAGCCTAGAGGCGAGATGTGGGGACTTATAGACCCCAGATCTCATTGAAAAGAGGACCTGTCATGTCCTATTCCTATTACAAGGGATGTTTACAGTCCTTGTAATAGGAATAAAAGTGCTAAAAAATAAATAAAAAATTTAAAGCGCCCCCATCCCCACAAGCTCGCTCGCAGAAGCGAGCGCATATGTAGGTCGCTCCCACATGTGTAAATGGCGTTCAAACCACACCTGTAAGGTATCACCGCAAACGTTAGAGTGAGAGCAATAATTCTATTGCATGACCTCCTCTGTAACTCTGGTAACCTGTAAAAATGTGTAAAGCTTCGCCTATGGGGATTTTTAAGTACCGAAATTTGGTAACATTTCACGAGTGTGCGCAATTTTAAAGAGTGGCATGTTAAGTATCTATTTACTCGTCGTAACATCATCTTTTACATTATGCAAAAAAATTGGGTTAACTTTGCTGGGTTTTTTTTTGTTTTTTTTATAAGGCGTTTGAAAATTGCTGCGCAAATACCATATGAGTTACAAAATTGCAACGACCACCATTTTATTCCCTAGGGTCTCTGTTAAAAAATATATATAATTTTTGGGGGTTCCGAGTAATTTTCTAGCAAAAAAATTAGGATTTTTACATGTAGGAGAGAAATGTCAGTCGATAGGCTAGTAGTTAACAAAGTATCAGTCGGTAGGCAAGTAGTTAACATAATGTGCTAGTATACAATGCATACTAGCACATTATGGCATTACCTTTCAGGTTACAAAAACAAACAAAACAAAAAAAAAACCCAGCGGTTTATTTCCACTTTAAATAGTATTGACTTGATAGTTATAAATACTGAATTGTGCCATTCCAATTCAGGCAGATGGGAACCCTACCCAGTATACAGGTCTGGGTCACATGATCTGTATGCAGGCCTGTGCTACTGACTTCTTTTAGCTCCTACTACCTATTCTATCTATATCATGTACAATCTAAACTTTTTTAGTGTATAGAATATACTCTAAGCCGCAGTAAACAGCTAACCTTACTCATGCACGTGTCTTTATTACCAGCGCTTGCATTGAATACAGGAAAGGAAAAGCTGATTGGTTGCTATCAGCAATACACAACTCCTTCAGGCAGTTTCAGTTGAGTGTCCTTTTATGCACTTGCCTAGTAACATATCTTTTAGAAAAGACATACACAGCAATTCACACACTGAAGAGAATTCCAGCCTGGTTAACCTCCCACTGTTTGCAAAAAATTAAAGAGGATTATTTTTTCTTTATTTAGTTTCCCACTAAGTCATATTACTGTATAAACAGAATCGGATCCCAAGCTGAATATGCCTCTCTTTACCTATCGTTGCACAATACTTCTTTCTGATAGAACCGCAAACTGTCCAGGGGAAAGCACATTGCGGTAACTAACAAAAATTTCGAAAGACCGCGCTCGTGATCACAAAACGCTACAGTTACAAAGCAGCTGACCGTAAGCCCTAGTAAATAAAGAGAATTGTAAACTAACAAAGTAAAAGTAGCGCTAAATCCCTAACCAAACAACGATTCATTATTCAAAATGATGGGATCATTAACAAACACAGATATATGTCACAGTAATCGCATCAACACATTAATATAGGTCAGAAAATATCAGAAGTTCAAAACTGAGAGTGCTAATCAAGGTGAACAAATCAAAATAAAGTCTATACAAAGTGAAAGTCCAATCCCACGTGAAAAAATGGCTTTTAAATTCACTTACACTGGTGTGCACAAACACTGGCACCACATTCACCACGTGTGAATTCACTCTGCCTTTAAGGAGGAACTCTGTGGCCCCCAACCACAAAGTGGTTATGAAAAGCATGTGGGTGAAGCTCATCCAAGATCAGGTCACCTCTAGTTTTTTCAGTTAATATGAAGCCCACACTCAGCAGTGTCCACGTTAAAAAAAGGAGAAAGATACCACAATAGTGTAATAAATCCAAGATTTATTCCAAAAGTGTTAAAAGCACTCTTGTTTTTGTAGATAGAAACAGTGCTATTCAATATAACAAGCTAGCAATAGTATAGCATAGATTGGTAGAGCAGATGTGAGTGATGATGTCAACACATTTAGGCCACGCCCCTATGCAATTGGGTAGAGGTTGATGCTCTGAAGAGGATGTGCCAAATGCTCCTACTTTGCAGTAACTAGCAGTCTTTAAGCATACTTTTAGATGGAGGCTTTTTTTCCATAAGGCAAAGTGAAAAGACCTGTCCAGGTTAATTTTATTTCTGCTGCCTGACCCCAAGCACTGCCAGCTTCCCCCTCTTCTCTCCCAACAGCTGCTGCAGGGGATGTTTCAGGATGGAGAGCAGAGAATGGGCTGGTAAACATGTAATTTAGCGGCCCCTTCCTTTTCTGAATGAACACAGTGAGTGATCGGTACTGATCACTCACTATGTTCGTTCATAACTAAAACATAGTCAACTGTGTTTACTTTGCTTTGAGAATTAATGGGAAGCTCTGTACAGAGCTATTCCTGTTCATTCATTCTATGCAACTAAGACTGCAGAGATTGAGACTGGGGACTGAAAAAGATATTGTCTGACTTTTTTTCCCTCAATTTTATTGACTGTAAGAATACACATTACAATGGGCATATGGAACTGGTAAGTCATACATCACAGTTATGTATCTCACTACAATATTTACTAGTCTTTCTTCCTGCATTGGTCACCTTCAAAATCTTTAGGTAACTCATCAAGCTGTATCATCCTGAGGACTGACTCTGCTCTTAACAGCCAGTAGGCACAGAGCATTAGTCTATCATGGGTCATCGTGGTTCTCAGATAATTCTTTATCAGTGCCAATTTGCTGAATGAGCATTCCCCTGAACAACTAGTGACCATCCTGTTCAAGTATATTTTAAGAGCTAACATTGCACATTAGGATACTGTGTATGATTTGCTGTTTATAGTAATTTTCACAGCTGTGTAAAGGGGAGCGCTTTACCATCTTTAGCTATATTCTAAGAGCTACATTAACTCCTGGAAAGGTATCAGCGGGGACACCCTTGGTCGTACCCAGTGGGGCTGGTGCTCAAAATTTTTTGGGGGGTGCAAACAAACTGAAAAATACTGAACCCCCCCCATCAAATGCAGCCACTGTGCCCATCAATTGCAGCCATTGTGCCCAACATATGCAGCCATGTGTGCTCATCATATGCAGCCACGTGTGCCCATCATATGCAGCCACTTGTGCCCATCATATGCAGCCACTTGTGCCCATCAAACGCAGCCACTGTGCCTATCATATGCAGTCACTTGTGCCCATCAAATGCAGCCACTTGTGCCCATCAAATGCAGCCACTTGTGCCCATCCTATGCAGTCACTGTGCCCATCATATGCAGCCACTTGTGCCCATCATATGCAGCCACTTGTACCTATCAAATGCAGCCACTTGTGCCCGTCAAATGCAGCCACTTGTGCCCAGTACATGCAGCCACTGTATGTCAGGGACGGTGTTAGCGGTAGGGAGAGGCTCCAGACAAGAAGGGAAAGAGCAGGAATGCGCTAACCTTCTTAAAAAACCTCCCCGTTTGGGCACAGACCAGCCAGGCTGCATTCTATCCATTAGGGACTGCGGTGAGATCAGTGGCTGGGGAGCTGCTGGCTAGCATCAGAGCCAGATACACGCAGGCTACATATGCCACAAACGTTAGAGCGAGAGCAATAATTATAACACCTAGACCTCCTCTGTAACTCTAAACATGTAACTTGTAAAAAATGTTAAAGTGTCGCCTATGGAGATTTTTAAGTACCAAAGCTTGGTGCCATTCCACGAGTGCGCAAATACCGTGTAACATAAAAAGTTGCAACTGGTATATTCCCTAGGATGTATGCTAAAACAATATATATAATGTTTCGGGGTTCTGAGTAATTTTCTAGCAAAAAAATGATGATTATTACATGTACGAGAGAAGTGTCAGAATTGGCCTGGGTAGCAAGGGGTTAATTAACATAAGTAATTAATATACAAATAATTATTATATATTGTTTTTAAGGTAATTTCATATATTTTCAAAAACTGTACTCAAGCAGTTGGCTTAACAGAAAAATTACTGAAGTTTGAAGTTATAACTTCCAACCAGTAATTTCACAGTAAATAGATAAATCATAAATTATTATGTTATAACATATGGCATAATAAAATATGATTTATCTTGATTATAACAGTACCTTTTTAACAGCAGCAGATTCCCATTCTCCCTCTTAAATAGGAACTACAGTCTGCTCACATAATTTGTAATAAAAACATCTTTGCCATTCTGAAGCTTCCCTCCAACCACTTTGCATATTATTTTTTATATACTGTGATTCTGTACTTGCCAAAAATGCTGCAGAAATCTCCTTCCACTGAGTCTGGCTGCATCCATTTTAAATGTGAGCAGCTGAAGCCGTTGCCTGTTCCCTTCCTGGATTTACACAGAGGCACACCTCCAGCTCTACAACTCTCATTGGCCCTTTTATGACTCCCCCCCCCCCCTCCTGGCAAACTCTCATGAGAGTGAGAGAGAGAGAGCTGTACATGATGTTATAAGCCTAGGCTTTTTATCAGACGAGAAACAGGAAGTGGGCTGTATAAGGTATTTATTGGCAGAAAAAAAATGTTTTACTTTCCAAAGTTAAAACAATAAGGGCAGAAGATTTAATAGATGGAAAGATGGAAGACAATCTTATCACATAAGGCGGGGCTTCTTCATACAGGGGATCGTCTGGCAATATGCCCCTTTGAGTGGTGTTATCCAGGAAGACACTGAGAACATTGCTGTGTTTACCAAAGGCCCGGGCTGGGTATTAGGCCAAAAGCGCTTGTGATCTCTTGTGATAGGAGATCATTGGAAGTCGGTAAGCGGCAGTGTGTGTAGTAATGGAAGTCATCTTTCTCCTATCACATTCTTTGGGTCATATCACATTCATTTGTCAAGCTTCACATCAATGTTTCATCTTTTACTTGATGGAATTTATTTGTGATATTCATTTTTCAATTCTTCACTATATTTATTTGTTAATGATTAACTTAATTATTGAAAACTTTACTATTGGTCCAAGACTCCAAGCTGTCCATTGAGCTCAGTGCCTCTGAAAAGAAGTGAGGAGAGGCACTGTGAGCTCATCCTCTCAGTCTGCTGCAAACAGAGTGTGCCAGCTTGTATTTAAACTGGCCGCTCTGTATGTAGATTCTGACAGGCTGCGCAATTAGCCCTGTATCTCCAGAACCATAGGTCGTAGGTGCCCCAAAATGTTTATCAGTGGTGCGGTAGGACTTAGGCTACATACCCTCCAATTTGGTGGGGGCGGGGTGTCTCTGTGACCTCAGGTCGCCGAGCTATAACCCCCGAAGCTCGATTTTTTTTCTTTTCATTATAATGTTCATGGCAGGTGAGGTTCTGCCTCACCTGCCTCCCCTGACTGCACGTCCCTGATTCAAATCCTGCTGTTACACTGTTTGCTGCTGGTCAAAACAGTTCGGTTACTGCATCTGGACTCCAAGGCTACATTCACACCTGAGCATTTCAAAGTTGCGCGTTTTTACTGCGATTTTGCTGTGGTTTTTACTGTGTTTTTTTACCGCGATTTTGCCGCGTTTTTGTTCAGGTCACCAAATGTAAAAGGCAGAAAAACGCCTGTAATCTGCCCCAAAGAAGCTCATGTTCTTTTTTGATCTTAGGGTGTTTTTCAGGCGTTTTGCTTCAGGTGACAAAACGCTCAGATGTGAACAGGAGCCATTAAAATGACTGGGATTTTGCTTGTTGGGCGTTTTTCAGGCGTTTTTTCAGGCGTTTCACAAGCGTTTTATAAGCTGAAAACGCTCAGGTGTGAATACAGCCTTAATGTTTACTGCAACCGCACCACGCTGCACCTCCCCACAGACCTGAAATAACTCTTGGCATGTGGTGGCAGTAACTTGGCGTGCAGTAGAAGTAGTGGGTGGGGGGCCAGGTCAACTTTTGCATCGCTGCCCACAAGCGTCAAGATTAGGGCTGCTATCTTTTCTTCAAGCCAAACCCGAACACTTTAGTGCCCCCAAGGAGAGTAGTATTGCAGTGCGCATAGCGTGCTACAGCGGACAGTGGGTGTGGCCAAATTGCTCTTGCTGACATAATCGCCCAGACCCCCCAGTGATGCCAAACCTGCCCCCAGACAGCCGCCTACAGCTCCCAGATGGCAACAGATTTGTGTGTGACTTTCTTGGTTACTTGGGGAGCCACAACCCTGTCTGAATAATGTGTCTGGGTTTCAGTCCTCCTTTTTGATTCAAAACCCAAACTGTCCAGGTGAATGAGGACAGGTGGCAACCCTAGTCAAGATACACCTCTGGTTAACATAGCAGTCTCTCAGTTAACACAGCAGTCTCTGGAGTAATGTGGCATTCTCTCAGTTAATATGGCAGTCTCTGAAGTAATGTGCCGCATTACTTCAGAGACTGCTGTGTTAACTGAGAGACTGCCAACTTACTTTAGAAACTGCCATGTTAACTGAGAGAATGCCACATTCTTTCAGAGACTGCTGTTTTAACTGAAAGACTACCAGTCTCTCAGGTAACATGACAGTCTCTAAAGTAATGTGGCAGTCTCTCTGCCAACACAGCCCTCACGCCAGTAATGTGGCAGCCTCTCCAGTGACATTGCAGGCTTTGAACATATGGTCTGCAAAAACCTTGAAGAAACCCTCATAATGTACACGGGACGTTTTAAAACCTCTCCTGAAGGATTTAACTTGACAGATAGTAACCGACGTTTAAAAATGCCTGTTATGCCGTGTTTAGCCATGTTTGCGTTTAGAAGCGTTTTCTTTTTGTTTTTTTTTTACAAATTGTCAAATATAAAAAACGCCTGTAAAGGAAACATGGCTAAACGCGTGTTAATGCGTTTACAGGTTGTTACAGGCATTTGGCGCTTCAAATGCCTCTGAACATCCGTCCTGAACACATTTTTTGTTTTCCAAAAAATGCTTCTAAATTCAACTGCCTAAAAACGGCTATAAGAGCCCTTTCACACCGAGCCGCCCATAGCGTCGGCGGTAAAATGCTGCTGTTTTTAGCGTTGTTTTACCGTCGGATTAGCTGCGCATTTCGGCCGTTAGCAGGGGGCTTTTACCCCCTGCTAGCGGACGAGAAAGGGTTAAAACCACCCGCAATGCGCAACAATAGCAGCGGTATCCCAGCGCTGTCCCATTGATTTCAATGGGGAGCAGCGATGGAGGAGCGGTAAACACACCGCTCCTTCACCGCTCCAAAGAAGCTGCTGACAGGACTTTTCCTGACGTCCTGCCAGCACAGCGCTCCGGTGTGTAAGCCCTCTGGCTTTCACACTGGAGACAATGCTGCAGCTGTTTGAGGGCGGATTACAGGCGCTATTTTTAACGCTATAGCACCTACAAAATGCCCTCGGTGTGAAAGGGGTCTAAATGACCCTGTGTACATGTACTGATAGAGGAGAGTTCAGGGGCAGCTGAAAAAAATGCCCAACTGCTCCTAAATGTCCGTTTATCAGCAGCAGTGTACATGAAGCCTAAACTCAACCGCCTCTAAAGGACTTAAACTAATCAGTGTACATGTACTGATAGGATAACAGAGGAGAGTTCAGGTGCTGCTGAAAAAAACGCCCAACTGCTCCTAAACGTCCGTTCACCAGCAGCAGTGTACATGGGGCCTAATACCCAAAGACCAGCTTTAGGGGTGTACCCCCTTCTTTAAGGTCCAAGCAGTAATAATACATATAGTTCTAGTAGACAAACACAATGCAATAGTGCAAACACAATATTATACCCAATTTTTGGTAAAATAAAAAAGATGGGGTTTACATTGAGTAAATAGATACCAAACATCTCAAGTCTTAAAATTGCTCATACCCATGGAATCACAGAAAATGACAGTACCCAAAATTCTCCATAGGTGACGCTTTAAAAGCCTTTCCAGGTCATCAGTTTAGAGATGACTATCACATAGCTCCCAACTGTCCCTGATTTGGAGGGACTGTCCCTGATCTGGAGCAATGTCCCTCATTCTTCCTCATTTGTCCCTCATTTTGGTTTGATCTATATAGATGTGTATAAAATGCACTTTTTATCTATCAAAAAGTGTTTTCCAGCGCTAAACCTTTCATCTGAGTTCTAAATTGCTGCATTTGTAAATGCCAAAAGCCAATATATAGGAATATTAGTAATAAAACAGCACTTGTCGGTTTAACCAATCTTGTTTTTTTGTACAATTCTCCTTTAAGGGGGCGTGACAGGGTGTGTGTCATACTTTTGCTGATAGGTGTCCCTCATTCCCATCTCAAAAAGTTGGGAGGTATGCTATCAACTATGGCCCTAGAATTATTGCGCCCAATGTGACCTTTGTGACAATGCTTCATGATAGCGTGAGCAGGTGACAGCTAGTCTTTTTTTGAGATATTGTCTCTCCTGCCCTTCATTACAACCATTCAAACACAGATCATGTTTGAATAGCTGCATTCGTGGCTGCAGTAGCCGAGAAATAACAGCTGAGACCCCACTGGGGAAGCCGTTTCCCTTCATCCCAGGCTCCCCAGAGGAACAGGAGAGCCCGGGAATTACTGCGGGTACAATGAGTGCCGCTGGTGGGGTGGGGGGTAACGTCCCTTTGAGAGCCCCGCATTGGAAAGCCCTTCACTGGTTCTTCGCAGCAGCAGCTGTGAATGATTTAAGCACTTGTTTGCCATGCCATTTATAAACATATAGACAAGTTTTTAACAAATGAAAACTTATCTGAGGTTTTAGTGATTAGGTTTTACATCTACTATGTTGTAAACCGGAAAAGGAGGTGTTGTAAAAAAATCTTGATCCCTTTTGCTTTTTCCATGACGTTTCTTAGGTTAAGCAACAGCACCTATATTGAGCTATATATTGTCTACTGAAGTGGTGAAATGTTTCTGCCGCCTCCTGAAAATTTCCTCATTGCAGATTTCAACAGTTCTCAGTTTTGTTTGGGTACAACGCTGCACGACTGCCCAATTTTTAACGGCGCAGTGCCATATCGCAAAAAAATGGCCTGGTCATTAAAGGGGTAAATTCTTTTGTGGGGCAAAAGTGGTTAAAAAAAAAAAAATTATATATATATATATATATATACATACACACACAGTATCTCAAAAAAGTGGGTAAACCGCTCACATTTTTGTAAATATTTTATTATATCTTTTCATGTGACAACACTGAAGAAATGACACTTTGCTACAATGTAAAGTAGTGAGTGTGCAGCTTATATAACAGTGTAAATTTGCTGTCCCCTCAAAATAACTCAACACACAGCCATTAATGTCTAAACCGCTGCCAACAAAAGTGAGTACACCCCTAAGTGAAAATGTCCAAATTGGACCCAAATAGCCATTTTCCTTCCCCAGTGTCATGTGATTCATAATGCCCCGTACACACGGTCGGATTTTCCGATGGAAAATGTCAGATCGGAGCGTGTTGTCGGACATTCCGACCGTGTGTGGGCTCCATCGGACATTTTCCATCGAATTTTCCGACACACAAAGTTTGAGAGCAGGCTATAAAATTTTCCGATAACAAAATCCGATCGCGTCAATTCCGACTGTGTGTGGCCTGTTCCGACGCACAAAGTGCCACGCATGCTCAGAAGAAATTCCGAGACGGAACAGCTCGGTCTGGTAAACTTAGCGTTCGGAATGGATACAGCACTTTCGTCACGGTGCAATGTTAAAAATGGTTTAATACAGCGCACTCTCTTCTTCTTTATAATGTGAGAAGAATGAAGTAGTTTTGCTGCTCATATTCACACAGACTTCTCACAAACTTCTTTCTTTATTATTTATCGGGCTTCCCGTAATATATTTTGATTTGTCACATCTGACAAAAATATTTTTTTTATTTTTTATTTTTTTTAAAGGCAGATTTTTTTTTATTTTAGGTTTGTATTTTTTCCAAGGCTGATCTTTGTTTCATTTTATTTTTAGTTTTACTCCAGAATATTTTTGTGTGTGTTTTGTGTGTCAAGTTCCCACAACACCATTGATATGTTGTTCTATTTAATCTGTAGGAGATTGGTGTTGTTGTCTCTTGTTAATTTCACATTGTACTTTAGAAATGTACCTAAATCCTCATCAACAAACTGTCCTTTTTGGATGAAAACACACATAGGAGAGTATAATTTTCCCAAAAAAATCATTTATTAAGGGCTCACAACTAAACAAAGAGGGAGGCAGCACTGGAGAAACAGCAGAAATGGGTGAAGCCTTGGACCCCCAGGGCACACATCAACTATTTTCAAGCAAAATTGGTGGCCTGAGGAGTCCATATCTAAGGGAGGGCAGTCTGGTCCAGAAGTCCCAGAGATCCGGAAAGCAGCAGATGACATCTGTGTCCCCAGGCTGTGGTCATACAAGAGACTGCAGCTTTTGTCAGACCAGACTGAGCCCAGGGTCATCACTCTCTTGTCTTCTTTCCAAGCTTCCTTCCATGGTGTGGCTGTGGTGGTGGAGTTGTGGCAGCAGGAGGAGGAGGAGGAGGAGGAGGATGGTCCAACTCAATCACGTCGGTCTTGGGTGTGATTTCGCCACTCACCCCCTTAGTTAGGACTTTATAAATAAGTTGCTCACACATGAGGCGTTGACCCTCCTGCATGGCCTGCAGCTTGGTGGCAGCCATGCAGGCAAAGGCCTCTTCAGGAGTGGGTAAGGCTCGGAGGGACGCAGAAGCCTCCTGAATGAGCCCGAGCGCAGAATCCTGCATGTGAGTCGCCTTCCTCGCTTTTTTGTATGGAAGGCGGAGGGGAGGAACCTGCGATTCGGTCAGGCTGCGACTTGTCCCAGGCTTCTCCTGGCTGACACTTAGCCCCGCCTCCTCCTGGCTGACACTAACCCCCGCCTCCTCCTGGCTGACACATTCCAGAACCTCCTCCTGGCTGAGGTCTTCCTGTGTATGAAAAAGGGACATAGTTTTAGTTTTTTATTCATCAATCACACACAATTGTCACCTCCTGACTGTTGCAAATTGAATGTTAACACATATAACAGACTATCCTTCTGAGCCCAGCATTTTTTATTCTTGTCCCAATAATTTTTGCCCACTACTGTCTATTGATATGTAAAACACTTTTTTCAATCAGCAATTAGTGATCATAAATAACATCTAGTAAAGATCATTTCTTTATTGACCAGAAATCTGTTGAAGAATGCTATACCTGTAACCTGACTCCAGCTGGGCTCCTCCACTTCTTCCTGGCTGGAAGGCCCAGGTTGGACATCGGAAGCCTCAGCTGGGGTGGAAGGAAGAGTGGAAGGAAGAGTGGAGAGGGATTCCCTGACTTCAGTGTGGTCTGACAGAAATCGCAGTCTCTCATAGTACCAGAGCCTGGGGATATAAACGTCATCTGCTGCAGCTCCGGACCTCTGGGAATCTGCGACCTTCTTGCGCTCTCTAAGATAAGTGCTCCTCAGGCCACCAATTTTGGCTTTTAAATAGGGGATGGTTGCTGTGGGGACCACCGGCTTCACCAACTCCAGCAGTTTCTCTAGCGCTGCCTGCCCCTTTTGTTTATTATTATAATGGGGATGTCTCACTTGCCACAGACAGGGCAGCTCCCTGTATTTGTCTATGAACAGGGGGAGGAAGTTGTGGTAATTGAAGCCATCCATTTTCTCTGCAAGACGCAACACAAGACAAACCCTAATGTCAGGCCAAACTCCCCTAATCTTGTTACAATATAGGCTTCCATTTCGAAGCAGTATAGGCCCAAGTTTAGATCGTACCTTCGTTATCACGATCGACGCCTCCGATGCTCCTTCCTCCGCTCACAGATCGCATGTAATATGCACGCGTGTTACGCTTTATATACACTGCGCATGTGTGTAACTCCGCCCGCCCCTGACGTTCTTTCTAGTCCATGCCCTGCCCCTTTTAGTTCTGCGCAGTGGGGGAAGTGCACATGGCGGATACACAGCAGGTTAATTACAGGAACGAGGAGGAGGAAGAGGAGGAGGAAAGCCCGGAGCCAGAAACGTCCTGATCCAGAAGGAGATTTAAGGCCTCAAATATGTCCTTTGGGGAGATGTTGGAGATGGTCGACATCTTGAAGAAGGCCGACTATGATGGGAAGTATACCAAAACCCCAATGTAACGAAAGGCCGAGATCATGGCGAAAGTGGTCAAAAGTCTGCACCGGCATTTCGGAGTACGACGATCGAAAAATCAGCTCAGGAAACGGTGGTCGGACCTCAAATTAAGAGAACACGAGCAGTACAGAAGGATCCGGAGAGTGCTGCAAAAAAGTAATTAGTTGTGCTGTGTTCCTATTCTTTTTGTGTTTATTACGTTCGTGCTGCTCCATGTGCTTTTCTTACAAGTGTACATTTTAAAATGGCAACTTTCATGTTCATGGGCACATTATTCGTTCGTATCAAACATTTTTCTTTCGGCCTATAAAACACCATTGTTTTGGCCATATGCATTTGGGCACATTTTTTATGCCCTACTTGTATGAAACTAATTTGGTTGTGTAGATGGGTTTGTTACTAGAATGAAATGCAAACTATATTCTGTGTAAGGAGAGGACACTGAGCAGCGGTTTTCACATCTGGATACTGGAGCACTAGTGTGGGACCCCTGAACACCATTTTTATTAGGGGGGGGGCACACAGGTGCGCCAGTGTATACTATAGGGGGGTCTCCATCTGTGAAGCTTGTACCAAACAGGTAAAGTATTGCAGCTTGACAAAGGACACTGAAAATGCTACATTTTGGAACTCTGCCAAAATAGACAATTGTACCCCACTTCCAAGGAATGTTTCCTATTTATAGTTCTGCTATCAAATATCTGTGTGCTAAGTATACCATTTTTGTTTTACATAGGGGAGAAAAGACTCGGAGGACACCCCTCATCCGAGGAGACCACAGACCCCCCCCCTCTGGAAGAAGGGGAAATACCCCCAACCCAAGAAGTGCAGGAGGAAGAAGACGTAGTGGAAATAGTCACCACAACAGGTGAGTGTCTGCGACCACAGGCTTAGGTAAGAGATGGATGCCGGCATATTTTTGATACCTGTTTTTGTTTGGTTTCTCTCTTTTTAGGTGATCTTGATGTTGTGGATCCAGATCGTTTCACATCAGAAAGTGCCCAGATCCTGATCGGGGAGATCATGGGGTGTAATTTACAATTGGAAAACCTCAAGAAAAACATCAATGATGTTATTTAAAAAAATAAAAACATCATTGATGTTTTGGGGCAAGTTTAAAACCCCTCCAAAACACTTTTTTGTGTGCTACAATGTTAAAAAAGTTTTAGCGATTTTTAGAAAAGCCAAATTTGGAGGATGCACACAGTGTGCCAACATGTGCTATCTGCCATCACGGGAGATCAATGGACGCGTTTTGGGGGGTGCAACCCCTTCCTCAATAATAAAGTAGCTGAGAGGAAGGGGTTTCTCCCCCAAAACACGTCCCTTGATCCCCCGTGATGGCAGCTAGCACATGTTGACATTGGTAAATTTGTGTGCATCTTCCAAATTTGGCTTTTCCTGGGGTGACTTCACCCCATCTGAACGCAATATCAAACACAGTTCCTAAATACTCATGTCTGATATTGCCTTCAAGTTCTACCAAATGTGAACTTTGTAAGTTCAAGATTTGTGTCTTGCTTGTTGGTTTTACACATGCCTGTTTTATCTTAAATGGACATTTATATTCTTTATAATGCCCCCCCAAAAATTGTTATACAACAAACATGTTGGTTTGTTTTAAAAACCTTTTCTAAATGCACATGTGATTGTGCAGGGATTAAAAAGATTGTTAATCAAGAATGTGTGGATTATTGTCTCAACGCTACAACACTTTTGTGGTGATGTAATTGCTGTTTTCTGTGACAATGGGGGTTAGTTCCTAAGGGCAAATCCCCTTTGCACTACAAGTGTAGTTTCAGTGCAGTTTCAAGTGCACTTGTAGTGCAAAGTGTCTTTGCCTTTAGTAAATAACACCCAACAGTGCTTTGTATAAGGTTACACAATCACGCCATTTTCAGCACTCCCCACATTTCTGTCAGGGTCAGCTAAAACAAACACAAGCAGTAAATGTCAACAAAGATTTGCTTTTTTTTTGGTTTTATTTGCTAAAAGGCTTCACAAATTTGCTGGCATATTGATGGCCCCCCTACCCGCAAAGAACTCAAGGTATCTTAACCGGACATCACGGGCACTTCAAGCGCCGTCAGGGTTGTTTCATGTAGAATCCGGCCTCTGGACCAACTGAGCCAGCATAGTTGGCAGAATGTTGGCGTAAAAAGTTATGTAGAACACAGCACGCCAGGATTATATGATTAAGTTTATACTCCACCATATGGATGGGTGTCAGAAATAGGCGGAACCGGCTGGCCATGATTCCAAATGTGTTATCCACCACTCTTCTGGCTCTGGCCAGCCGGTAATTAAAAACCCTCTGTTCCGGGGTGAGGGTCCTCATCGGGAATGGCTGCATAAGATGGTCCCCCAGCGCAAATGCTTCATCCGCAAAGAAGACGAATGGGAGTCCTTCCACATTCTCTTCTGGAGGTGGCAAGTCCAAGCTGCCATTCTGGAGACGCCTGTAAAACTCCATCTGGGTGATGACTCCACCATCGGACATCCGGCCATTCTTCCCTACGTCCACATACAGGAAGTCGTAATTAGCCGGCACCACCGCCAACATCACAATACTATTGAACCCTTGTAATTATAATAGTATGACCCCGAGTTGGGTGGTGGGACGATGTGGACGTGTTTCCCATCAATTGCCCCTCCGCAGTTAGGAAAGTCCCACTGCTGGGCAAAGTGGGAGGCCACAGTCTGCCATTCCTGTGGCGTGGAAGGAAACTGTTGAGGAAAAAAAACAAGAATGAGTATTTTTGCACATAAACATGGAAAGCAG
The DNA here is from genome assembly GCA_037952925.1 of Lithobates clamitans. NCBI lineage: Eukaryota > Metazoa > Chordata > Amphibia > Anura > Ranidae > Lithobates > Lithobates clamitans. The sequence continues at coordinate 335,254 of JBBGZY010000096.1, read as the reverse complement.
ATTAGACACAAACCTTCTTGGCCAACATCCAGATAACATTTATTAAGGGGAATTTTACAACACCAAAGTATAAGGTACACCTATCTCATACCCCCCCCCCCCCTCTCATGGGCCAATTCTAACATTATAGGGGGGGGGGGATCTTGGACAGGTAACCCTCTTCACTTCATTGAGAGATGAATGCCTAAATAATGGGTATTACTTGGAACAGCTCCTCCTTAGTTACACTATTGGCAGCCCACTGGACAGGTAAGAAGTGTCATAATACAAAGATATAAATACACACTGTACACATTTGAGCACATTTGGACATTCTGCTATTACCTATCAAGATAATAATAGGATACAAAAACTTTAAACAGTACCATTTGAAAGTATACAGGCAGGCCCTTGCACTACATGCTTTGGGGAATTCATCCATAAATCTGACCACAAAAGAGCTGGGTATAGTGTGTATGGGTTTGGCAAAGTCAGCAGATAGATGATTGAGGATAGATAGAGAATTGGTATCAGCTGACTTAGCAGTTGGGGGGGAGGGAGGGTTCCAAATGATTTGGGAACCCCCGAAAAAAAGCCTCTGGCACTCTGCCTGAATTTAAAGCACAAATCACATTTCTAAACATTTTAGGGGGTGTTTGGGGTAAAGCACTACTATGGAGCTGATAAAATACATTGTTAAGTGACTACATGAGGTGAATATAGGCCAGGAGAACATGCTGGGGAGGTAAGTGAAGACAAATATGTATGAAGGACAAAAAAAAAAAATAACATAAAAATACAGCATGCATGAGGACAAAGGGGACATTCACAGCATATTACAATCATGGTAATTAGGGAATGAGGAAAGAAATACAATATATTAGCAAACATTCAATACAATAAAATGTGATATTAAAGGATAAATATTACCTTCATATACTCCTTCTGCAGGACCTGGATGATGGCAGAACAGGTCTCTGGGATAATGATCCCCAGAGCCTGGGGGAGATGCCTGTCGAGAACTTCAAGTCCTGCAGGCTTCTCCCTGTCGCCAAGTACCGCAGGCTAGCAACGAGCCTCTGCTCCGGAGTGATGGCTTGCCTCATGCAGGTATCCTGCCTGCTGATATAGGGGGTCAGCGAAGCCAACAAACGGTGAAATACGGGGTCCGTCATCCTCAGAAAGTTCCTGAAATCATCAGGATTATTCTCACGAAGCAAAGGCATATGAGAGAACTGGTCAACCAATTCTTGGTCCATGAACTCCTCCCCACCCTGTCCATGGACTGGACTTGTGTCAAGGTCAGGACCCCAACACCAAGCCCCCGCACAGCATGAACTCTACGAGGAGTACGTATACGCAACATGGCTAGAAAAAAGGTCAGCTGCTCAGAACGAAGTAACAGAATGCACTGAAGAACAGCAAGGCCTGTGAAGAGCGACCTGAAAAACAGTAACGAACGAACAAGAACACATTGACTAATTAAAGTCACGCGTAGCTTGCTTGCACGCACTGAAGAGCAGATGGAAAACCCACAAGCACAAACTGAACCGCAGAAAACGATCTGAAAGCCACGAGTCTGAAAAAGCGCAAATCATCTCTCACCAAACTTTTACTAACACGAGATTAGCAAAAGGAGCCCAAAGGGTGCCGCGCTTGGTTCTGAACTGGCCTTTTCTAGTCTCGTCTTATGTGGTGTACAAGACTGCGTGGTTGGCGATCAGAAATTCCGACAACTTTGTGCGACCGTGTGTAGGCAAAACAAGTTTGAGCCAACATCCGTCAGAAAAAATCCTAGGATTTTGTTGTCGGAATGTCCGATCAATGTCCGATCGTGTGTACGGGGCATAAGTGTTACAAGGTCTCAGGTGTGAATAGGGAGCAGGTGTGTTAAGTGTGTTGTCACATGAAAAGATGTGAGGGGTGTACTCCCCATATATATATATCTATCATAAAAAAAAATTTGGAATTTTTTTTTTCGTACTGTCACCAGTAGGGGTGCAACGGATCAAAAAACTCACGGTTCGGATCGTTCCTCGGATCAGGAGTCACGGTTCGGATCATTTTCGGATCAACAAAAAAAAAATCTCCCCCACTGTAATATCCACAAGCTCCCTATTGGCAGAGTATTGGCAGAGTATTGGCAGAGTATTGGCAGGGTATTGGCAGGGTATTGTCAGGGCATGGCAGAGTATTGTCAGGGCATGGCAGAGTATTGTCAGGGCATGGCAGAGTATTGTCAGGGCATTGCAGCAGGGCATTGCAGAGTATTGGCGGGGCATTGCAGAGTTTTGGCAGGGCATTGCAGCAGGGTATTGCAGAGTGTTGGCAGGGCATTGCAGAGTATTGGCACTGCTGCCATCCGATCTCTCCCCTCCACTGTACAGATCAGTACATAGAGGGGAGAGAGGAACCGGAGTCATGACGGAGCGATCACGTGCTAAACGGCCACCGGGTGTACCAAGATGGCCGCCGCTCTGGAGCTAGGCCAAAGCCACGGCCTTTCCTATGGCCGAGGCCACAGAGCGCTCAGAGCGCAGAGCCACAGAGCGCTCCGCGGATCGTGGGTGTCCCGTACGGATCAACCTCCGCAGATCGGATCACGGATCGATGACGATCCGTTGCACCCCTAGTCACCAGTCAGTGTCCTTGATCACCGCTGCACCCATTATATGATTATGCACATGGTGACCGTATGTAAAAAAAAAATAATAATAATAATTTCTTATTTTACAAAAAAAATGACAAAAAAATTACAACTTCAAAAAAACTCGCCATGCCACTTACTAAATACCTTGGACTGTCTACATTTCAAAAAGGGGTCATTTGGGGTTTTTTGTACTGTCCTGACATTTTTGGGCCTCAAGAAATGAGAGTGCTTTTCCTTCAGGAACTTTCCATCTATTAAATCTTCTGCCCTTGTTGTTTTAACTTGGATAGTAAAAAGTTTTTCCTGCCAGTAAATACCTTATACAGCCCACTTCCTGTTTCTTGTCTGGTAAAAAGCCTAGGCTTATGACATCATGCACAGCTCTCTCTCTCACTCTTGTGAGAGTTTGCCAGGAAGGGAGGGGGGTAGTCAATGAGAGCTGCAGAGCTGGAGGTGTGCCTCTGTGTGTCTGTGTAAATCCAGGAAGTAAACAGGCAGCAGCTTCAGCTGCCCACAGTTAAAATGGTTGCAGCCAGACTTAGTGGAGGGAGTATATATAGAATAATATGCAAAGTGGTTGGAGGGAAGCTTCAGAATGGTAAAGATGTTTTTATTACAAATTGTGTGAGCAGACTACAGTTCCTCTTTAAGTACATCAGAGTTGATCAATTTTCGGAGAAAGAAAGAAAGAGATCCTACACCACAATAGCAATATATGTATTCCAGAAAGTTTATCAATCAACAGATAAAGATACTCCAAACACCTGGTGTTGGTGCTTCAATCACCCTCACCTGTGCCTAATGCAGCGTGACCAGTGCCCAATGTGGCCTGTGTGTTCCCAATGCAGAGTGGCCTGCCCGTGCCCACTACAGCCTCACCTGTGCCCAAGACAGCCTCACCTGTGCCCAATACAGCCTCACCTGTGTCCAATGCAGCGTGTCCAGTGCCCAATGCACCGTGTCCAGTGCCCAATGCAGCGTGATCTGCCTGTGCCCAATGCAGCCTGTCCAGTGCCCAATGCAGCCTCACCTGTGCCCAATACTGCCTCACCTGTGCCCAATGCAGCGTGACCCGTGCACAATGCAGACTCACCTGTGCAGAGAAAGAGGCGAGCCAGTGGCGGAACTACCGGGGAGGATGAGGAATGCATACTGCAGCCCTCAAATGGATGTTGGCGAGCGTGGGGCTGCCTCAGAGTGGGGGGGGGGGTGAGCACCGCCCGCACAGTCCCCCAGCCAGGGAAAGTGAGGAGAGGAAGAGGCCAGCTGTCTGTATGAGCAGAGAGTTGTAATAGCTTTCATTTGATTTCCTGTGTTCCCGGGGCTCACCGTCACATAGCCCCACCTCTTGGCCCGGCGCCTTTGATGACGTCACATGTCCTGCATTGGACCGGTGTTCTGTCTATCAAAGACGCCGGGCCAAGAGGTAGGGCTATGTGGCGGTGAGCCCCAGGAACACAGGAAATTTTAATGAAATCTATTACAGTGGAACATCTTGCTCTCTGCTCGTAGACAGCTTGCCTCTTCCTCTCCTCACTTCCCCTGGCTGGGGGACCGTGCGGGCGGTGCTCGCCCCCCGCAGTATGAATTCCTCATCCTCCCCACAGGCCCCTCTTGGCTGCGGGCCCCATAGCACCCGCATGGCTCGCTATGGCGGTAGTTCCGCCACTGGATATATCCCATAGTTTGTGGACTGTATAACTTTCCTACAGAGTAAATAATATACACTGGTTGGGTTATTTTCACCAAAAAATGTAGCAGAATACATTTTGGCCTAAATTTATGAAAAAAAAGATTATTTATTTGCAAAATTTTATAACAGAAACAAACAAATGTGTTTCTTTTCAAAATCTTCTGTCTTTTTTTAGTTTCTTTAGCAAAAAATAAAAAAACCCAGTGGTGATTAAATACCACCAAAAGCAGGCTCTATTTGTGTGAACAAAATTATACAATTTTGGTTTGGTTACAGAGTAGCATGACTGCGCAATTGTCATTCAAGTGTGACAGCGCTGAAAGCTGAAAATTGGCCTGGGCAGGAAGGGGGTAAAAGTGCCCGGTATTGAAGTGGTTAAACCATGTTAAATTAAGTTACCCATTTTACACACTGTAATGCACTTTGACAGCTGATCGTCATGACTGGCTGTTGTGGTGATCACATATTCAGGACCCATGCTGAGTGATTCCTGATTATTAGACCAGCGGTTTCAGTTCTAAAATAGAACAAAAGCAATAATGTAAGAAATGCGGTCAGGAACGGGTTATGTAAATTTGATGGTAGAATGATTACGGATATCAGATGATGTGATTGCAACTCCCTGACCACCAGCGATTGCATGCACTGTAAGCTCTACAGTTTGCAGAACTTAGTGTGATAAATGCTCTGATATTGAAACATCAGAACAGAAAGTCCACAGCTGCTCAAATAATCTCTTCTTCAATCACACATCGCTCTACGGAAGAAGACCACACCAAGGTCCCCACCTAGCAGATAAAGAACAAGAAAATGAGGTGACAGGAAGGGCAATGTCACTAGAACTGTGCAGATATCAGGGTCAGAACCAGATGTACACAGTATGAATTCCTTAAGATGTAAGACATGCTACATGGGTGTGATACTATCCAGTCCGCATCACTAAGGAACGTTTCCAACACTCTGTTCATTCTATGCCACAAATAAATGCCCTGTCCCTTTTATATGGAGGAAGAAAAATGCTGACTATGACCCTAAGAACACCATCCCTACAGTCAAGCACGGAGATGGAAACATTATGCTTTGGGGTTGTTCCTCTGTTAAAGGTACAGGCTGACTTTGCCCCATTAATGGGGCCAATGGATGGGGCCATGTATTGAAAAATCTTGGATAAAAACCTTCTTCCCTCAGTCAGAACACTGAAGATGGGCCGTGGAAGGGTCTTCTAGCATGACAATGACCCAAAACACACAGAAGCACATTAAGGTCATGAAGTGGCCTAGTCAGTCTCCAGGCCTTAATCCTATAGAAAATGTATTGAGGGAGCTGAAACTTCGAGTTTTCCAAGAGACAGCCAAGAAACCTTAAGGATTTAGAGAAGATCTGTAAAGAAGAGTGGACCAAAATGCCTCCTGAGATGTGTGCAAACCTGGTCACTAACTACAAGAAATGTCTTACCTCTGTGCTTGCCAACAAGGGTTTCTCCACCAAGTCATGTTTTGCTGGACACTTACCTGTCCAGCGAGCCCGCGATGGTGCCCCTCCCCCGCCCCCTCCATCGGATTGGCTGCCGGCGCCGCCATCTTAATGAAGGGAAACAGGCAGTGGAGCCATGCGGCTTTACTGTCCGTTTCCTACTGTGCATGCGCGAGTCGCGCAGCGCTTTGTGAATTGCCCCGATGTCCCAGAAGGCAACGGGGCCGCTCGCTGAAGAGGATGAAGTGCCGCAGAATAGGAAAAGGCAGATTAGGAAGACTGCCTAGCAACAGGGGTTTCTGGTAAGTTTAAAAAAAATTTTTTTTTCAAATGTTTTTAAAAAAAAAAAATTTAAGAATATTAATGCAATTTTTTTTTTTAGGGTGGCCCTCCGCTTTAAGTTATAGCATTTGTTTTATGTCTTTTTTTCCTGGATTTTTGGTTGATATTCTGTCTCCATCATTTAAAATACACCCTTCATTTCTTTGTAAGTGGGCAAACTTACAAAATCTGCACGGGATCAAATAATTATTTCCCCCACTTTATACATGTACAGTACATAGTTGAACATTTGTCAAAATGTTGAACACACAATAAAAGTTTTTGATTCTGTAGAGAAATTCTGTGAGTGCTTCAACCAACTGTATACATCTCATCAACCGCATTGCACCCAGGGGAATTTCTATTGTATATGTTCTTCAATTATGATTGCTGGTATCAGACACTCCTGATTTCCATTCTGTTGCAACATACTTTCAACTTGACAGTATAAACAAATTTTGCCACTAGATGGAAGTCTTTCTCTTTCATATTATTTTGGTCATTGATTTAGCAGAACAAGAATCAATGTCTGGACCAGTCTAGTTGCTCAGTGTTTCTCAAGCTTTTTTAATTTCAGGGCACCCAAATCTAAAATGGGGTCTCTCATTACATCAGAAGTCCCCCTTTCACATCAAAGTCCCCCATTCACATCAGACTCCTTGGTCTTTCCCGCCTTGCACATCAGAGTCCTCAGTCCCACCATTTCATATCAGAGTCTCAGTCCCCTCTTCCACATCAGTGTCCTCAGCCCCCTCTTTCACATCAGAATCATGAGCCCCCCACTTTCACACCAGAATTCTAAGTCCCCGTTTTGCAACAAGGTCATCAGTACACCTATGGCGGGTTAACGCCGTGCCCCCCCCCCCAATCAAAATTTAGAAAAAATCTTATTAAGTTTGTTAGTAATTGTTAGATCAGGTTGAATCAACTGTTTGCGTTGGATCTCACACAGAAGACGTAATATTAACAGTTATTTGCTGGGGGGCTAACCTGTCATCAGCCCCCCCTTATCAAAAAGTTTACCAAACAGTTATTTTGGAAGCTATTTGTTAGATCCAGTAAGATCAAGTGGTTTTAACGTTAGATCCCACATAATTAGAGACTTATTAAGTGATTAATGAGGGGGGCTGGCCCCCCTTATCACATTTTCTGGCCACAAATCATTCAGGCTAATAGATATGAGGTATTAGTGGTTTTAATGTTAGATTTCACATAATTTCAGAGATATTCCACATAAAAATAGAGAGATATTAGGTGGTACATAAGGACAGGCTGCCCCCCCCCCCCCCACCCCACCCACGTGCAATTTTCTGGCCAAAAATCATTCAGCCTAATAGATATTCGCTAGATCTGGTAAGAACAAGTGGTTTTAAAGGATCACTAAAGATTTTTTTTTTTTTTTTTAAATAACAAACATGTTATACTTACCTCCACTGTGCAGCTCGTTTTGCACAGAGTGGCCCCGAACCTGGTCTTCTGGGGTCCCTCAGCGGCTGTCTCGGCTCCCCCCCACAAGGACTCAACACCTTCATGCGAGCTCCCTCGCATGGTGTTGAGTGCTTACGGGCGCGCTCCTGTGATACAGCCAGCTGCCATAGCCGCTCACTGTATCACTCGGCCCTGCCTCCCGCGTAATTGGATGTGATTGACAGTAGCGCGAACCAATGGCTGCGCTGCTTTCAATCCATCCACTGTAACCAATCAACGGCCAGGCTGAGCGGCGAAGAGGATGTCGGGGGCAAGCGCGGGACTTTCGAGGGGTCGGGTAAGTAAAACGGGGGGGGGGGGGGGGGGCCAGTATTATTGGATGTTTTTTCACCTTAATGCATAGAATGCATTAAGGTGAAAAAACTTTTACCTTTACAACCCCTTTAATGTTTGATTATCCTTAATTATAGGGATATTAGGGATATTTGGTAGGGATGCACGGATATCCATATTAGTGTCTATATTGGAGCCGATAATGAGCATTTTCACGTGAACCAGTGAGGTGTGCCATTGAGCAGGCTCTATTTGTGTGAATAAAATTATACAATTTTGGTTTGGGTACAGAGTAGCATGACTGCGCAATTGTCATTCAAGTGTGACAGCGCTGAAAGCTGAAAATTGGCCTGGGCAGGAAGGGGGTAAAAGTGCCCGGTATTGAAGTGGTTAAACCATGTTAAATTAAGTTACCCATTTTACACACTGTAATGCACTTTGACAGCTGATCGTCATCACTGGCTGTTGTGGTGATCACATATTCAGGACCCATGCTGAGTGATTCCTGATTATTAGACCAGCGGTTTCAGTTCTAAAATAGAACAAAAGCAATAATGTAAGAAATGCGGTCAGGAACGGGTTATGTAAATTTGATGGTAGAATGATTACGGATATCAGATGATGTGATTGCAACTCCCTGACCACCAGCGATTGCATGCACTGTAAGCTCTACAGTTTGCAGAACTTAGTGTGATAAATGCTCTGATATTGAAACATCAGAACAGAAAGTCCACAGCTGCTCAAATAATCTCTTCTTCAATCACACATCGCTCTACGGAAGAAGACCACACCAAGGTCCCCACCTAGCAGATAAAGAACAAGAAAATGAGGTGACAGGAAGGGCAATGTCACTAGAACTGTGCAGATATCAGGGTCAGAACCAGATGTACACAGTATGAATTCCTTAAGATGTAAGACATGCTACATGGGTGTGATACTATCCAGTCCGCATCACTAAGGAACATTTCCAACACTCTGTTCATTCTATGCCACAAATAAATGCCCTGTCCCTTTTATATGGAGGAAGAAAAATGCTGACCATGACCCGAAGAACACCATTCCCTACAGTCAAGCACGGAGATGGAAACATTATGCTTTGGGGTTGTTCCTCTGTTAAAGGTACAGGCTGACTTTGCCACATTAATGGGGCCAATGGATGGGGCCATGTATTGAAAAATCTTGGATAAAAACCTTCTTCTCTCAGTCAGAACACTGAAGATGGGCCGTGGAAGGGTCTTCTAGCATGACAATGACCCAAAACACACAGAAGCACATTAAGGTCATGAAGTGGCCTAGTCAGTCTCCAGACCTTAATCCTATAGAAAATGTATTGAGGGAGCTGAAACTTCGAGTTGCCAAAAGACAGCCAAGAAACCTAAGAATTTAGAGAAGATCTGTAAAGAAGACAGTGAAGCCATGCGGCTTCACTGTCCGTTTCCTACTGTGCATGCGCGAGTCGCGCAGCGCTTTGTGAATGGCCCCGATGTCCCAGAAGGCAACGGGGCCGCTCCCTGAAAAAGATGAAGTGCCGCGGAATAGGAAAAGGCAGATTAGGAAGACTGCCTAGCAACAGGAGTTTCTGGTAAGTTTAAAAAAAATTTAAAAAAAAAATTTTTTTTAGAATATTAATGCATTTTTTTTTTTTTAGTGTGGCCCTCCGCTTTAAGTTATAGCATTTGTTTTATGTCTTTTTTTCCTGGATTTTTGGTTGATATTCTGTCTCCATCATTTAAAATACACCCTTCATTTCTTTGTAAGTGGGCAAACTTACAAAATCTGCACGGGATCAAATAATTATTTCCCCCACTTTATACATGTACAGTACATAGTTGAACATTTGTCAAAATGTTGAACACACAATAAAAGTTTTTGATTCTATAGAGAAATTCTGTGAGTGCTTCAACCAACTGTATACATCTCATCAACCGCATTGCACCCAGGGGAATTTCTATTGTATATGTTCTTCAATTATGATTGCTGGTATCAGACACTCCTGATTTCCATTCTGTTGCAACATACTTTCAACTTGACAGTATAAACAAATTTTGCCACTAGATGGCAGTCTTTCTCTTTTATATTATTTTGGTCATTGATTTAGCAGAACAAGAATCAATGTCTGGACCAGTCTAGTTGCTCAGTGTTTCTCAAGCTTTTTTAATTTCAGGGCACCCAAATCTAAAATGGGGTCTCTGATTACATCAGAAGTCCCCCTTTCACATCAAAGTTCCCCATTCACATCAGACTCCTTGGTCTTTCCCGCCTTGCACATCAGAGTCCTCAGTCCCACCATTTCACATCAGAGTCTCAGTCCCCTCTTCTGCATCAGGGTCCTCAGCCCCCTCTTTCACATCAGAATCATGAGCCCCCCACTTTCACACCAGAATTCTAAGTCCCCGTTTTGCAACAAGGTCATCAGTCCACCTATGGCGGGTTAATGCCGCCCCCCCAATCAAAATTTAGAAAAAATCTTATTAAGTTTGTTAGTAATTGTTAGATCAGGTTGAATCAACTGTTTGCGTTGGATCTCACATAGAAGATGTAATATTAACAGTTATTTGCTGGGGGGGCTAACCTGTCATCAGCCCCTCCTTTTCAAAAAGTTTACCAAACAGTTATTTTGGAAGCTATTTGTTAGATCCAGTAAGATCAAGTGGTTTTAATGTTAGACCCCACATAATTAGAGACTTATTAAGTGATTAAATCTTATCAAATTTTCTGGCCACAAATCATTCAGGCTAATAGATATGAGGTATTAGTGGTTTTAATGTTAGATTTCACATAATTTCAGAGATATTCCACATAAGAATAGAGATATTAGGTGGTACATAAGGACGGGCTGCCCCCCCACGTGCAATTTTCTGGCCAAAAATCATTCAGCCTAATAGATATTCGTTAGATCTGGTAAGATCAAGTGGTTTTAACGTTAGATCCCACATTATTTCAGAGATATCCCAACATAGAAATATTAGGTGGTACATAAGGACGGGCTGGCCCCCCCATATCAAATTTTCTTGCCAAAAATCATCCCGGCTAATCATTTTAAAGGATCACTAAAGATTTTTTTTTTTTTTTTAAATAACAAACATGTTATACTTACCTCCACTGTGCAGCTCGTTTTGCACAGAGTGGCCCCGAACCTGGTCTTCTGGGGTCCCTCAGCGGCTGTCTCGGCTCCCCCCCCGCAAGGACTCAACACCTTCATGCGAGCTCCCTCGCATGGTGTTGAGTGCTTACGGGCACGCTCCTGTGATACAGCCGGCGGGCATAGCCGCTCACTGTATCACTCGGCCCTGCCTCCCGCGTAATTGGATGTGATTGACAGTAGCGCGAGCCAATGGCTGCGCTGCTTTCAACCCATCCACTGTAACCAATCAACGGCCAGGCTGAGCGGCGAAGAGGATGTCGGGGGCAAGCGCGGGACTTTCGAGGGATCGGGTAAGTAAAACAGGGGGGGGGGGGGGGGCCAGTATTATTGGATGTTTTTTCACCCTAATGCATAGAATGCATTAAGGTGAAAAAACTTTTACCTTTACAACCCCTTTAATGTTTGATTATCCTTAATTATAGGGATATTGGGGATATTTGGTAGGGATGCACGGATATCCATATTAGTGTCTATATTTGAGCCGATAATGAGCATTTTCACGTGAACCAGTGAGGTGTGCCATTGAGCAGGCTCTATTTGTGTGAATAAAATGATACAATTTTGGTTTGGGTACAGAGTAGCATGACTGCGCAATTGTCATTCAAGTGTGACAGCGCTGAAAGCTGAAAATTGGCCTGGGCAGGAAGGGGGTAAAAGTGCCCGGTATTGAAGTGGTTAAACCATGTTAAATTAAGTTACCCATTTTACACACTGTAATGCACTTTGACAGCTGATCGTCATGACTGGCTGTTGTGGTGATCACATGGGTGTGATACTATCCAGTCCGCATCACTAAGGAACATTTCCAACACTCTGTTCATTCTATGACACAAATAAATGCCCTGTCCCTTTTATATGGAGGAAGAAAAATGCTGACTATGACCCTAAGAACACCATCCCTACAGTCAAGCACGGAGATGGAAACATTATGCTTTGGGGTTGTTCCTCTGCTAAAGGTACAGGCTGACTTTGCCACATTAATGGGGCCAATGGATGGGGCCATGTATTGAAAAATCTTGGATAAAAACCTTCTTCCCTCAGTCAGAACACTGAAGATGGGCCGTGGAAGGGTCTTCTAGCATGACAATGACCCAAAACACACATAAGCACATTAAGGTCATGAAGTGGCCTAGTCAGTCTCCAGACCTTAATCCTATAGAAAATGTATTGAGTGAGCTGAAACTTCGAGTTGCCAAGAGACAGCCAAGAAACTTTAAGGATTTAGAGAAGATCTGTAAAGAAGAGTGGACCAAAATGCCTCCTGAGATGTGTGCAAACCTTGGCACTAACTACAAGAAATGTCTTACCTCTGTGCTTGCCAACAAGGGTTTCTCCACCAAGTCATGTTTTGCTGGACACTTACCTGTCCAGCGAGCCCACGATGGTGCCCCTCCCCCGCCCCCCTCCATCGGATCGGCTGCTGGCGCCGCCATCTTAATGAAGGGAAACAGGCAGTGGAGCCATGCGGCTTCACTGTCCGTTTCCTACTGTGCATGTGCGAGTCGCGCAGCGCTTTGTGAATGGCCCCGATGTCCCAGAAGGCAACGGGGCCGCTCGCTAAAGAGGATGAAGTGCCGCGGAATAGGAAAAGGCAGATTAGGAAGACTGCCTAGCAACAGGGGTTTCTGGTAAGTTTTTAAAAAAAATTTTTTTCAAATGTTTTTTTAAAAATTTTTTTTAAGAATATTAATGCAATTTTTTTTTTTTAGGGTGGCCCTCCGCTTTAAGTTATAGCATTTGTTTTATGTCTTTTTTTCCTGGATTTTTGGTTGATATTCTGTCTCCATCATTTAAAATACACCCTTCATTTCTTTGTAAGTGGGCAAACTTACAAAATCTGCACGGGATCAAATAATTATTTCCCCCACTTTATACATGTACAGTACATAGTTGAACATTTGTCAAAATGTTGAACACACAATAAAAGTTTTTGATTCTGTAGAGAAGTTCTGTGAGTGCTTCAACCAACTGTATACATCTCATCAACCGCATTGCACCCAGGGGAATTTCTATTGTATATGTTCTTCAATTATGATTGCTGGTATCAGACACTCCTGATTTCCATTCTGTTGCAACATACTTTCAACTTGACAGTATAAACAAATTTTGCCACTAGATGGAAGTCTTTCTCTTTCATATTATTTTGGTCATTGATTTAGCAGAACAAGAATCAATGTCTGGACCAGTCTAGTTGCTCAGTGTTTCTCAAGCTTTTTTAATTTCAGGGCACCCAAATCTAAAATGGGGTCTCTCATTACATCAGAAGTCCCCCTTTCACATCAAAGTCCCCCATTCACATCAGACTCCTTGGTCTTTCCCGCCTTGCACATCAGAGTCCTCAGTCCCACCATTTCACATCAGAGTCTCAGTCCCCTCTTCCACATCAGGGTCCTCAGCCCCCTCTTTCACATCAGAATCATGAGCCCCCCACTTTCACACCAGAATTCTAAGTCCCCGTTTTGCAACAAGGTCATCAGTCCACCTATGGCGGGTTAACGCCGCACCCCCCCCAATCAAAATTTAGAAAAAGTCTTATTAAGTTTGTTAGTAATTGTTAGATCAGGTTGAATCAACTGTTTGCATTGGATCTCACACAGAAGACGTAATATTAACAGTTATTTGCTGGGGGGGCTAACCTGTCAGCCCCCCCTTATCAAAAAGTTTACCAAACAGTTATTTTGGAAGCTATTTGTTAGATCCAGTAAGATCAAGTGGTTTTAACGTTAGATCCCACATAATTAGAGACTTATTAAGTGATTAATGAGGGGGGCTGGCCCCCCTTATCACATTTTCTGGCCACAAATCATTTAGGCTAATAGATATGAGGTATTAGTGGTTTTAATGTTAGATTTCACATAATTTCAGAGATATTCCACATAAAAATAGAGATATTAAGTGGTACATAAGGATGGGCGGCCCCCCCCCCCACGTGCAATTTTCTGGCCAAAAATCATTCAGCCTAATAGATATTTGTTAGATCTGGTAAGATCAAGTGGTTTTAACGTTAGATCCCACATTATTTCAGAGATATTCCACATAAACATAGAAATATTAGGTGGTACATAAGGACGGACTGGCCCCCCCTTATCAAATTTTCTTGCCAAAAATCATCCCGGCTAATAGATATTCATTAGATCCGGTAAGATCAAGTGTTTTAAAAGGGTCACTAAAGATTATTATTTTTTTTTTAAATAACAAACATGTTATACTTACCTCCACTGTGCAGCTCGTTTTCCACAGAGTGGCCCCGAACCTGGTCTTCTGGGGTCCCTCGGCGGCTGTCTCGGCTCCCCCCCACAAGGACTCAACACCTTCATGCGAGCTCCCTCGCTTGGTGTTGAGTGCTTACGGGCGCGCTCCCGTGATACAGCCGGCGGCCATAGCCGCTCACTGTATCACTCGGCCCTGCCTCCTGCGTCATTGGATGTGATTGATAGTAGCGCGAGCCAATGGCTGCGCTGCTTTCAATCCATCCACTGTAACCAATCAACGGCCAGGCTGAGCGGCAAAGAGAATGTCGGGGGCAAGCGCGGGACTTTCGAGGGGTCGGGTAAGTAAAACGGGGGGGCCAGTATTGTTGGATGTTTTTTCACCTTAATGCATAGAATGCATTAAGGTGAAAAAACTTTTACCTTTACAACCCCTTTAATGTTTAATTATCCCTAATTATAGGGATATTAGGGATATTTGGTAGGGATGCACGGATATCCATATTAGTGTCTATATTGGAGCCGATAATGAGCATTTTCATGTGAACCAGTGAGGTGTGCCATTGAGCATACCGAGGTATGCTGAAATTATGTGGGTGTGTCCAAGCCCAGTGAAGCCTGAAGCACAGTGCCAGAAGCCAGAGAGAAACTTCTGAGGGCCCTGGTGAAGGAGCCCACCGGGTGCCCATCTACGGTAGCTTGCTCCAAAACCAATGACGCGAAGAGACAGCAGCGGAAGTCCAAACCCTTGCAGAGAGCCTCCCCCGTTGTTGCATCCAAGCAACCCAGTGTCCCGTTTCCTTTGACACATGCTGCCCGGCATCGGAGAGTCAATGCACACCAGAGTCCCAGAACTTAGCGTAGACTTAAGCCCAATCAGAATCTCCGCAAGAGAGGAGCGCAGATACAAGCCACGAACAGGCCAAGGCCACCACTTCCTCCATGCTCCCTGACAAGCTGGTGGGTCCTTCTCCTGTTGTTCCAATCCAAGTAAAGGGAATCTACACCAAGGCCCTTCTGGATACTGGAGCACAAGTGACCCTTCTTTACAGAGACTTCTATGACAGGCACCTCAAGCACCGGTCATTGCAGAAGTTGGAAGAGTGGAAGAGCTGGAGATATGGGGTACTGGGACTCAGAACTTCTTCTATGATGGCTATCTACCGGTCTAGCTGACCTTCGATCCCTCCGTGGCTGGGAAAGCCGAGACTTTTGACACTCTGGGAGTGGTCTGTCCTCGCACACCAGGGGCCAGTAAGAGTTCTCTCATCATAGGGACCAATGCTGATCTTTTCAGAACGCTGTTGACACCTCTTGTTCTGGAGATGTGCACTTCAGCTACAAGTGTGCACCCCATGCTGAGACAAGCCTACCAGTGCCAGAAGGCCCCAGCTGTAGGAGTGGGAAAGATCTGGCGCTTGGACTGGTGTGAGAAGGTGTTACAGCCTGGTGCAGTGGCCTGTTTACGAGCATCTGTCAAGCTAAAGAAGTCAAGAAAAGATCTTAGTTAGTGTCTGCAACATAACAGCCTTGCCAGTGACGATGCCCACTCAGATGATGCTGGGACAAGTGAATCCGGCCACCCCAGTTCCACCATCTGATTTGGTGGGGGGAGCAAAGGATGGGATCTCTGTGGAGGAGTTCTATCCGAAGATTACTCCTCTTTTGCCTGAATGGAAAGAAAGGGCCAAGACTCAGCTCCTGAGATGGCAGGCTGCATTCTCCAAGAGTGAATTCAATGTGGGGTGTGCAAAAAGTGCCCAATTCCGGATCCGTCTCTTTGAGTGCATAAGCGGTTCAGGGAAAGAGTTATACTGATTAATTTAGGGGACTTGGAGGATCTGCGTGAACAACTGGCAGAGTTGAAGAGGGCAGGTATCATCTGAGAGTCCCAGAATCCATACGCTTCCCCAATAGGAGTGGTACGGAAGAAGAATGGGTCGCTAAGGCTGTGTATTGACTACTGGACGGTAAACCGAAGGACCATTCCCAACCAATATACCACCCCAAGAATAGAAGATGCCTTGCAAAGCCTGTCAGGGGCAAAGTGGTTCAGCATGCTGGATTTGAAGAGTGGGTATTACCAAATCCCCATGCACCCTGAGGATCGGGGAGAAGACCACCTTCATTACCCCGGAGGGGTTCTTTGAATTCAACTGTATTCATCAAGGCTTGTCTGGTGCCCCAGCCCCCTTCCAAAGACTAATGGAGAAGACTGTGGGTGACATGAACCTGATCGAGGTGTTGGTGTACTTAGACGACATTACCGTTTTCGGCAAGAGTACGAAGAGCGTCTGGAGAAGGTCCTGAAGAGACTTCATGATGAGGGGGTTGAAGCTGTCTCTGGAAAAGTGGCAGTTTTATCAACCTTGAGTCAACTATCTTGGCCACATTGGGTTTGCCGGTGAAGTGGCCACTGACCCCCAGAAGCTGGAAGCTGTCACCTCCTGGCCGAGGCCTACCAATGTGACTGAGCTTAGGTCATTTCTGGGATTCTGCTCTTATTACAGAAGATTTGTCAAGGGATTCGCTAAGACGCTGACCATAATCTGACGAAGCCTGTCAGACCAGCTGGAGGGCCCAGAAAACCCCGACAGTCCATTCAGGAACAATGGACTCCGAAGTGTGAAGAGGCTTTTAAGCGGCTGAAGTGAAGCTTAATGCCACGTACACATGATCGGAATTTCCGTCAGAAAAAACTTGGATGGTTTTTCCGACGGAATTCCGCTCAAGCTTGCCTTGCATACACACGGTCACACAAAAGTTCTCTGAACTTTTGACCGTCAAGAACGCGGTTACACACAACACTATGATGAGCCGAGAAAATGAAGTTCAATGCTTCCGAGCATGCGTCAAATTGTTTCCGAGCATGCGTGATTTTTTGCTCATCCGAATTGCATACAGACAAACGCATTTTCGGATAGGAACTTTTCCCGACCAAAAAATAGAGAACATGCTCTCAATCTTTTGCTGGCTGGAATTCCACCAGCAAACGACCGATGGAGCATACACACGGTCGCATTTTCCAACAGAAAGCTCTCATCTGGGTTTTGCTGGCGGCATTTCCGATCATGTGTACGCGGCATAACAACCGCTACAGTCCTGGCCTATGCAGATCCAACCAAGCCATATGAGCTACACTTTGACGCCAGTCGAGATGGATTAGGTAACGGGGTGCTATATCAAGAGCATGACGGCCATCTACGGCCTGTTGCCTACGTGAGTTGGAACTTGGCCCCCGCTGAGAAGAACTACCCCATGCACAAACTTGAGTTCCTGGCCTTGAAGTGGGCGGTGGTGGATAAGCTGAGGGATTACCTTATGAAGCGGAGTTCGTGATCAAGACCGACAACAATCCTCTCACCTACATCCTCACTACCACCAAGTTGGATGCCACGGGTCACAGATGGTTGGCTGCTCTATCAGGGTTTATTTTCAGCCAGAACTATCGACCAGGGTCGGAAAACAAATGTGGATGCTTTGTCAAGAAGGCCCCATTTCTCCAGAGACCCTCCAGAAGAATAGGCCCAGCTGACACCTGAAGGGGTACAAGTATTATCTTAAGGAGCAGAACATCAAGCTGAAGGAGGTTCAAGGGCCGAAGACGTTGGAGTGTCAGCCGCTGGTGTCCCCAGATGTTATTGCAATGTCACCCAAGTCGGAGATGAAGGTCTGCCCAAGCTGTCAAAGACCTGCGAAGGGACCAGTTGGAGGACCCTCTCTGTAGCTTGGCATTGAAGGCCTTGGAGAGCCAACTCCCTGATTTGCTCCTCACTGACTCCCTGAAGGAAGCCTGTTTGCTGCACCAAGAGTGGGATCGGTTTCAGGTGCACCAAGGGGTGGTCTACCGCAGGGGCCCCTCTGACGATTCTGAAGAAAAATGGCAGCTATTTCTACCTGAATAACATAGGGAGACATTATTAACTGCCCTACATGACAACCATGGCCACCTAGGGCCCGAGAGGACTTTTCAACTGGTGAGGAACCGGTTCTACTGGCCCTGCATGCGGGCTGAAGTTGAGGGCTATTGCCACTCCTGCATCAGATGTATCCAAAGGAAGACTTTGCATCACCGAGATGCCCCAATGGGCCATCTTCAGAGTCAGGGACCCATGGAGCTGTGTGTGCTTTGACTTTCTGTGCTTGTAGCCTGATCTGAGCGGGCAGGAAAATATCCTGGTAGTGAATGACCATTTCACTCGGTATGCCCAGGCGTTTTCCACGGGGGACCAATAAGCATCTACGGTGGCCAAGATCTTCATGGAGAAATTCTTTGTGTACTATGGTCTGTCCCAACGCATCCACTCTGATCAAAGGAGAGATTTTGAGAGTAGTCTCATCAAGGGACTTTTAGACCTGTTGGGCATCAGGAAGTCTAAAACCACCCCGTATTATTCTCAAGGAGATCCTCAACCAGAGAGATTCAATCGAACCCTCCTGGACATGCTCAGGACTCTAAATTCAGAACAAAAGCAGCACTGGAGCAAGCAAATAGCGGCTATTGTGCATACTTATAATAGCACCGCCAATGATGCCACAGGTTACTCTCCCTATAGTATGATGTTCAGACGGTAGGCCCGGCTGCCAGTAGACTTGGCCTTCGGCACACCCCTCGACCATACCTCAGCAACTTCCCATGTGGATCGCCTGCGGAGACGACTGAAGACCGCCTTTGATAAGGCTCAAGCTGCCTCATATTCCCGAGGACAGAGAAACAAAATAAACGTTGACCTCAGGGTACGAGTGCAGGACCTACAGCCAGATTACAAGGTACTGCTGAGAAACCTGGGTGTCCCTGGAAAGCACAAGTTGGCTGACCACTGGAAGTCACAGCCCTATGTCGTTTGCAAGCATCTGCCAGGACTCCCAGTATATCAAATCTGGCCAGAGGGAAGCACAAGCACGCTGAAGACTTGGCATCGCAATCTTCTGTTGCCTTTTCAGAAGCAGTTCGTGTGCTACCACAGCCAGATTTACAGTCCACACCCACAGCCTCTCAAAGATCCGGGCCAGTGACTAGATCTCAGTCTGTACCCCTTGCTGAAGAGGATGAAAACAACAAGAATGAAGAGAAAGGTTGTCTGTTGCCGTCTCAAATGTCAGGGCCTGCCAACCCCCCTTTTTCTCCTCCCAAGGTGACTGACAACGGTATTCTCAGGCCAGAGGCTCCTGAGTTTGTACCTCAAAGTCCACCTTTTGAAGAGTTGGAAGACACTCAATCTTCCCTGCTGAAGCTGATATGCAGGAAGAAGAAGAGATCAGTGTGCCTGTAACCCCAGAACCTAAAGATTAGGGTTATTCACCTGCTCAAAAGACTAACATATAATACTTTGGGTGAATGCTCCAAGGAGGTCGTTCTCATTGCAAAAAGGACTCTTGAAGAAACTGACCCTTCCACCGCAGATTTAGTGGTGGACAATCCCAACTCACCCCCTGGCACATCTAGCTGGGCCATTCCAGTTAAGGTGGCCTGTAGGCAGGACAACCTCCCATCCTATGCTAATTGGTGGGAGGTTCCTCTGCCAGGGTTTTACGCAGATGTAAATTGTATGGTTTCCTTTACACACTAACATGATTTTTTTCTGTGTGTATATCAAAAGCATGTAACAGGTCATAGATTCTTTACCTCCTTTGGTCTGCTCTGTCACCCTTGATCCTGCACCTCCCCGCCAGCGACCGCCTGGCTGAATAGACACTGACACAGGCACTCACTGAGGGAGAGCCCCATTGGTTTCTACAGGGGGTGGAACTATCAAACCCAGCCTGAATTGCAAGAAGGGGGGCTAGCTAAAGACTCCAGCTTGTTGGTCTGGGGAGAGATCACCATGAGGCAGGGAGATGAACGGAGGTGTGAGCAGAGACTACAGGCACCCGCTGAAGAACCATCCAAAGAAGGTTTCAGAGACTATCCAGAGACGGTTGAAGATGGGGGCGGCAGTCTGTCCTTATGTACCACCACCTAATATCTCTATTTATATGTGGAATATTCCTAAAATTATGTGAGATCTAACTCTAAAACCACTTGATCTTACCAGATTTAATGAATATCCATTAGCCTGAATGATTTTTGGCCAGAAAATTGCATGTGGGGGGGGGGAGGCAGCCCGTTCTTATGTACCACCTAATATCTCTATGTTTATGTGGAATATCTCTGAAATAATGTGGGAACTAATGTTAAAACCACTTGATCTTACCGGATCTAATGAATATCTATTAGCCTGAATGATTTTTGGCCAGAAAATTGGATGTGGAGGGGCCAGCCCGTCCTTATGTACCACCTAATTTCTCTATTTTTATGTAGAATATCTCTGAAATTATGTGAGATCTAATGTTAAAACTACTTGGTCTTACCGGATCTAATGAATACCTATTAGCCTGAATGATTTTTGGCCAGAAAATTTTAGGGGGGGGGCAGCTCCCCATTAATCACTTAATAAGTCTCTAATTTTGTGAGATCTAACGTTAAAACCACTTGATCTTACCGGATCTAACAAATTTCTTCCAAAATGGCTAACTATTTGGTCAATTTTTTGATAAGGGGGGGCTGATGACGAGTTAGCCCCCAGCAAATAACTGTTAATATTGCTTCTTCTGTGTGAGATCTAACGCAAACAACAATTGATCTAACCTAACTTAATAAGATTTTTCAAAAATTTTGATTTGGGGGACTAACCCAGTATAGGTCATCAGTCCCCCTTTTAAATCAGTCCTCAGCCTCCTCTTCCCTTCAATCACATTAGAGTCCTTAATCCCCTCTTCCACATCACTGTCTCTGCCCCCTCTTTCAGAATTGTCATCCCCCACTCCACATTAGAATCCACAGCGCATAGTGCTGTGCAAAAATATGGCACGCAGCACCCCTAGCTGAGATACGCTGCATTAGATTATATTACTTGAAGCCTATTTACTGTATTATGGAAGATGCAAAGTGTTACAACTCTTTTACTGTCTTTGCTGCTTTTTCTCAGGGCATCTTCTCTGGCACCTCATTTTCAGGGCCGGTGGATGATAGGCTCAGCAATGGCATGCAATGCCAAGCTGCTGCTAACAACGCAAATAGAATATTGGCATGCATTAAAAAAGGGATTAACTCTAGAGATAAAGCGATAATTATCCCACTCTACAAGACTCTGGTCCAGCCGCACCTAGAGTATTATTATTATTATTATTATTATACAGGATTTATATAGCGCCAACAGTTTATGCATCGCTTTACGATATAAAAGGGAGACAATACAGTTATAATACAATAAAATACAAGAGGATTAAGAGGGCCCTGCTCAGAAGAGCTTACAATCTAATAGGGTGGGGCAGATGGTACAAAAGGTTGTAACTGTGAGGAATGAGCTGGGGGAAGTGGTAGGAGATTAGTTGGAGACGTGATAGGCTTTCCTGAAGAGATGAGTTTTCAGGGATCGCCTGAAGGTAGCAAGAGTAGGGGATAGCCGGGTAGATGGAGGTAGCGAGTTCCAGAGGATGGGAGAGGCTCTGGAGAAATCCTGGAGACAAGCATGGGAGGAGGAGATGAGAGAGCTTGAAAGCAGGAGGTCTTGAGAAGAGCAGAGAGGTCGTTTTGGGTGATATTTGGAGACAAGATTAGTGATGTAGCTCAGGGCAGAGTTGTGAATGGCTTTGTATGTTGTGGTTAGTATTTTGAATTTAATTCGCTGGGTGATTGGGAGCCAGTGTAGGGAATGGAGTAGAGGGTTGGCAGACACTGAGCGGTTGGTAAGGTGGATAAGTCTGGCAGCAGCATTCATGATAGACTGACGAGGGGATAGCCTATGGAGAGGTAGGCCAATGAGAAGGGAGTTGCAATAGTCAAGGCGAGAGATAACAAGGGAGTGAATGAGGAGCTTGGTGGTTTCATTTGTTAAAAAGGGGTGAATTTTAGAGATGTTACAGAGGTGAATTCTACAAACTTTTGACAACGATTGGATTTGAGGCTGAAATGACAAGTCAGAGTCTAGGATTATACCTAGTACCCTGGCGTGAGGGGAGGGACTGATGGTTGCATTGTTGATTTTGATGGAAAAGTCATGGAGGGGGGCACGGGCGGGGGGGAATATTAATAGCCCAGTTTTAGAGAGATTTAGTTTAAGGAAGTGGTGCGACATCCATGCTAATATGTCAGTTAGTAAGTTAGTAATGCGAGAGGAGACTGAAGGAGTGAGGTGAGGAGGAGACAGATAGATTTGGGTGTCATCAGCGTATAAGTGGTGTTGGAAGCCGTGGGCGGTTATTAAGTGACCAAGGGAGGAGGTGTAGATAGAGAAGAAAAGGGGTCCAAGAACCGAACCTTGGGGGACCCCCACAGAAAGGGGCAATGGAGAGGAGGAGACAGAGTTGTAGGTGACACTGAAGGAGTGCTGTGATAAATAGGCAGAGAACCAGGATAGAGCAGAATCTCGGAGGCCAAGGGAATGTAGTTTATTGAGAAGGAGCGGGTGGTCAACAGTATCAAAGGCCGCAGAGAGGTCAAGTAGTAGGAGTATGGAGTACTGGCTGTTGGTTTTAGCAGTTAGTAAATCGTTAGTGAGTTTTAGTACAGCAGTTTACGTGGAGTGCTGCGAGCGAAAGCCAGACTGTAAGGTGTCAAGAAGGTCATTTTCACTGAGGTAGGAGCTAAGACGGTTGTAGACTAAACGTTCTAGAAGTTTAGAGGTGAATGGGAGCAATGAGATGGGTCTTAAGTTGTTCAGGTCGGTAGGGTCCAGTGAGGGCTTTTTAAGAATGGGAGTGATCTGCGCATGTTTTAGAGGGGAGCGGAAGATGCCACTAGAGAGCGAGAGATTGAAGATGTGGGTGAGGGAGCATAGGATAGAAGAAGAGGGTGACCGTAGTAGTTGTGAAGGAACAGGATCCAAGGGACAATTGGTTAGGTGGGCATCCGAGAAAATTTTTGTAACCTCTTCAGTAGTAGCCAATTCAAAAGAGGAGAGTGTTAAATGTGCTTCTAGGTAAGGTATGTTGGGTGGGGAACGCACAGTGGAGATGTTCTCACGAATTGCATCGATCTTGTCTTTGAATTGATTGGCAATCTCTTGGGCAGTGCGTGAGTTAGTGGGTAGAGGGGGTGGGGGACAAAGCAGAGAGTTAAAGGTTGAGAAGAGCCAACGGGGACTGGATGACAAAGAATTAATAAGAGAGACAAAGTAGGCTTGTTTGGCAGCATGAAGGCATGAATTGTATTTTAGAAGGGCAGATTTATATAGGGTGAAGTCTTGCAGGCATTTGGTTTTACGCCACAGTCGTTCAAGAGCACGACAATGTCTCTTGAGATTTTTAGTGTTGTCAGTTTGCCAGGGTTGTAACGGTTGTAACGGTCAGGGCCTGATTCTGGGTGTGGTTAGAGGAGCAAGTGCATCTAGTGATGATGAGAGTGAACTGTTGTAGACAGAGGTGGCCAGGTCAGGACAGGACAAGGGAGAGATTATGTCATATAGGTGGTCAGTAGCAGAATAGAGAAGAGAAGGGTTAAAGTGGCAAAGGTTTCTACAAGTAATTGTTTGCTGCTTGGAGGGATGGGTGGTTGGAGGCAAGGATACAGTGAAAGTAATGAGGTTGTGATCAGAGAGAGGAAAGGGGGTGTTGGTGAGGTTGCCAGGGTTGCAGAGATGGGAGAATACAAGGTCAAGGGTATTACCATTGGAGTGAGTGGAAGTATGTGTCCATTGGGTTAGGTCAAAAGATGAGGTTAAGTCGAGAAGTTTAGCTGTAGTTGGGCTGTTAACATTGACAGGAATGTTGAAGTCACCAAGAATAATGGTGGGTATTTCAGAGGAGAGAAAGTAGGGTAGCCAGGCAGCAAAGTCATCAAGAAAGCGCGATACCGGTCCCGGAGGCCGATAAATTGCTGCAATCCTCAGAGAAATGGGAGAAAGCATACGAATACAGTGCATCTCGAAAGAAGAGAGGGATAGAGAGGGAGGGACAGGAAGGACTTGGAAGGTGCTTTGTGGGGATAGAAGGAAGCCAACGCCACCTCCTTTCTGTCTGTTGGGTCTGGGGGAGTGAGTCCAATGGAGACCACCATGGGAGAGGGCAGCAGGAGAAGGTGAGTCAACATTATGAAGCCAGGTTTCTGTTATGTTGAGTATGTTCAAGCCATGAGAGATGAAAAGGTCATGTACAGATGTTAGCTTGTTACAGATGGAGCGGGCGTTCCAAAGGGCGCATGAGATTGGTGGGCTGCTTTGAGGAAGCAGGGGGATAGAAATTAAACTGAGTGGATTGTGGTGGTTGCCGGGGGGGGGGGGGTATTGGATATGTGGCTTGCATTTGGAAAATGGCGGACCAAGATTAGGAGAAATGTCACCTGAGACTAGGAGAAGGAGGAGGGCGAGGAAGGCAAGGTGGGAGTGGGATGTGCATGAGCGCACGTGTCTATTGGCCCTGGTGTTTATGTCAGCATGTGGGTGCAGCAAATGCAGGAGATGATGGGTGCCATAGTAGGGAGAGGGTAGGAGTGAGGGTGATATGTGCATGCTGCAGGTAAGAGAGAAGGGGTAGAGTAAAGATAATTTGAGGATAGAAGACACCAATGTGAGAAGGAAGAGAATAAGGAGCATGTTAGTGGATAGAGAGTGGGAAACTAACTTAATATAAAATAAATGTCAAAAGAAGGTTTGCTTGTCTTGCAGAGTGGAGTAGAGTTCTTGTTGTTCATCCAGCTTTAGTTATCCTGCTTTCGTTAAACTGCGTCGGTAAAACTGCGCATCACTCGTGACAGAGCCACTCAGGACAGAGCCATGATGTCTGCATCACCCCATAAGCTGCCATAAATTTATAGGGAGACTAAGATGGATAGGAGACCATTACCAAAAATATGTTACAGCAAAGTCAGTTCAGTAGAGATGTACAGATGGATAGGAGACAATTACCAAAAATATGTTACAGCAAAGTCAGTTCAGTAGAGATGTACAGATGGATAGGAGACAATTACCAAAAATATGTTACAGCAAAGTCAGTTCAGTAGAGATGTATAGATGGATAGGAGACAATTACCAAAAATATGTTACAGCAAAGTCAGTTCAGTAGAGATGTACAGATGGATAGGAGTATGCTGTCCAGTTCTGGGCACCAGTCCTCAGGAAGGATGTACTGGAAATGGAGCGAGTATAAAGAAGGGCAACAAAGCTAATAAAGGGTCTGAAGAATATTAGTTATGAGGAAAGGTTGTGAGCACTGAACTTATTCTCTCTGGAGAAGAGACGCTTGAGAGGGGATAAGATTTCAATTTACAAATAACATACTGATGACCCCACAATAGGGATAAAACTTTTTCGTGGAAGGGAGTTTAACAAGACTTGTGGCCACTCATTAAAATTAGAAGAGAAGAGGTTTAACCTTAAACTACGTAAAGGGTTCTTTACTGTAAGAGAGGCAAGGATGTGGAATTCCCTTCCACAGGCGGTGGTCTCAGCGGGGAGCATCGATAGTTTTAAAAAACTATTAGATAAGCACCTGAACGACCACAACATACAGGGATATACAATGTAATACTGACATATAATCACACAACGAGGCGTCGCCAAGGGGTGGCTATTGGGGCTATAGCCCCGTATCTGGGTCCCATAGCCCCGAGTCTCTTGCTGCAGAGACTCGGGCCGCGGCTGCGGCGGGTGGACTGCATGAGAGGCGGATGAGAGGAGAGAAGCGGGGGTGTGTCCTTGCCGCCGAGCAGTATGGCTGTGTGATCCGCTTCACAGGGTGAAAAACCCGGCTCTCTGCATCTCAGCCTGTCTGTCCCAGGGAGGAGGAGATCCCTGCACACCAGTAGATCATGGCCCAGCGGCGATTGCAGAGTGCAGACATCGGGTCCCTGCTGGCGTTGCTATGGTGGTGCGGGGGGGGGGCGGGCTGCACCGGGTGACACCCGCCAGAGGGGTGACACCTGGGCCGCCTCCCACCACTACAAACTGTACTTCTGCTTGCAGAGCCGCAGCGGAGCCATGTGAGCAGAGCACCAAGCCGTGCAGGGGAGGCTGCCTGTATCACTCCACCCATCTTAAGCTGTCCCTCGGCCTCGGGGATCTCCAATGTCTCCGGAGGCAGCCGGAGTTGGTGGGCGGAGCTGGTGGTGTGGCTGCCTCCTCCACTCCTCCCACAGACTCCTTCACTCACTGGCTGATCCCACAGCTGAAGGAAAAAGGAGACAAGGAAACAGCAGCCCAGAGCGTCTTCAGCTCCAGGCATGCTGTAAGTTACTGCACTGCTGCACATGTCACTACATAGAGTCCTAACCTGGCACCATACCACCCCAGCCTGCCCTATGCCACCGCAACCTGCCCCATGCCACCCCAGCCTGCCCTAAGCCACCGCAACCTGCCCTATGCCACTCCAGCCTGCCCTATGCCACCGCAATCTGCCCTATGCCACCGCAACCTGCCCTATACCACCGCAGCCTGCCCTATGCCACCACAGCCTGCCCTATGCCACCGCAACCTGCCTATGCCACCGCAACCTTCCCTATGCCACCGCAACCTGCCCTGTGCCACCCCAGCCTGCCCTATACCACCCCAGCCTGCCCTATACAACCGCAAACTGCCCTATACCACCCCAGCCTGCCCTATACAAATCCAGCCTGCCCTCTACAACACCAGCCTGCCCTGTGCCACCCCAGCCTGCCCTATACCACCCCAACCTGCCCTATATCACCCCAGCCTGCCCAATACCCCCCTATACTTTAATCTACAGGGGCCATTTGGAGGTGCGCCTGCAGGGCGCTGGGCAGGATAGACAGGAGGGGGGTGACACCATGTTTTGCCGCACTAGGTGACACCAACCCTAGTGACGCCACTGCCCGCTGCCTCACAGATTTATTTATGAAGCACACAGCAGTCCAAGATGGCTCTGCAGACAACGGTCGCCCTGCCTCACCACATCCACTGCCCAGAGACTTTGTCACCCAGACTCTGACATGGACAAAGCCTCCTTCTCCTCCTCATCTGACAGAGGTAAGAGAGCTGCAGTCTCCCCAGCCTCATCACCCACTAAGCTGCCCTCAGGCAAAAAGAAGCATTAGGCTTCACTGCCAGCACAGTCCACTTATCATGAGGAGAACACTGACCCCCTCTCTGCCTTCCCTGCAGCAGATGTCCCACACACAGAGGCTACTCTAAGGGCACTTTTACACTGTGGCGGAGGCACATTAACACTTTACCGTAGTTTAAGCAGTGCTTTTCGGCCACTAGCGGGGTGCTTTTAACCCCCCGCTAGCAGCCGATTAAGGGGTTAATAGTGCCCACAAAACTCTGCTACTAAAGCGCTTTGCAGGTGCTTCGGTGGCGCTGCCCATTGGTTTCAATGGCAGGGGCACTTTAAGAGCGGTGTCACACACACACATCTAGTGGCAGGTGACAGTGGCAAGTAACAAGCTGCATCTGGTGACATTATATATTAGAATGTAACAATAGAAACAATGCGCTTCAATCACCCTGACACCATATTAACCATGGTGCCATGATGATTGTACCGCCAACACCGGTCATTGCCCACGAAAAATTGCTTACCACCGACGTGCCCCGCCCCCCCGGGTGGTGAACGGTGACCGCTGCTATGGGCTCTAGCCCCAGATCTTTTGCAGACCTAGCAACGCCCCTGATCACACACATAGGTTGGACTTGATGGACTTGTGTCTTTTTTCAACCTCGCCTACTATGTAACTATGCAACGTCGCACGACCACGCAATTGTCAGTTAAAGCGACGCAGTGCCGTATCGCAAAAAATGGCCTGGTCATTAAGGGGGCAAACCCTTCTGGTCCTTAAGTGGTTAATTAGGTATCTATTTACCCGGCATAACATGATGTTTCATATTTTACTAAAAAATGGGGTATTTGTGTTTTGTTTAATTCAGTAAAGTGTATTTTAAAAAAAAAATTGCATTTGAAAAACCGCTGCGCAATGACTGTGTGATATACAAAAATTGCAACAATCGCCATTTTATCATTTTATTCCCTAGGGTGTCTGCTAAAAAAATATATATACTGGTTGGGGGTTATAAGTAATTTTCCAGCAAAAAATAGGGTTTGAAACTTGTAAACAAAAAGTACCAGAAAAGGCCTGGTCTGCAAGTGGTTAAGTTGATAGATGATACATAGATGATGATAAATAAAGTTTGAGATTTGTGATACAAACAGAAACAATGTTGCCTTGCTCTACCACTAAACCCCAGTAGGGGGCAAAACATGTCAACGGTGGGAATGGAATTTATTATTGCCTATGCAATACATTTGATTGAATTTTATGGGAAACAGTGTGTGGAGTGACCTCAATTAGACAATGTTGACTTGTTGTCTTTGGATTTAACGAAATGAAAGAAATACTCTTGGACCCTTAAACCTTTCACATTACACTCTTGTTCTAGCTACACCTCCCAGTCTTTTATTGCTGTCTGTGTCCTCTGTTGGGAAGACATGGTGACCTGTCCTTTCAAGTACACAGGAAATGGTGGTGGGGTATGGGGGTGTGGACCAAGAGAGACGGCTATAAAATACTGACTGTGATTCTTATCCTTCTCCACTTTTACTATTTAAAAATGTCCTTTTGTGCCTCTGTGACCACACAGGAAGTGGGAGATCATTTCCTCAATTTTTATATGCATGTAAAAAAATGTAAAGCCCAACTCCAGGAATTAGAAAAAAAAACTACCCTTGCAGTGCCCCCCAAATCCACCCCAACACTGTTAAGTGCTCATTATGACTAAAGCCAGCAATAGATGACTCAAATTTCAGCTGGTTCAGCAGGGACCGGCTGAGATTCAATCTATCTATGGACAGGCTGGTACTGAAGTCGATCCATGGATTGACTCCAGTACAACCAGCCTGTTATATATTTTGGATGCGATCGATGCCGGTGGCTATAGATGCTGTCCGTGATCAATGTGTACTGCTGGCAGGGAAGCACAATAGTTCTGCGGGACGGACTCCCTCATCAGCACTGACTGCCTGTCTGAAGCTGGCCATAGATGCATTGAATCTTGGCCAATTCCCAGAATTGGGCTTTAAAAATGAAAAAAAAGTTGTACTTTAGGTTTACATAATAAATACGTTTTCAGATTTGGTTTCAAAATCCATGTTCACAGCTGCAAATGATATAATGCCACATAAAATGCAGCAAAACATGTATTTATTTATGTCACTAAGTAAAAGAGGGAGGAACCCAGTGTACAGTCCGGTGCCAAATCCCAGGAAGACTTGGCCGATCCAACTCGCTTCCTACTCCGCATATTTTTACAACTTCATTCCATCAGGCGTCCAGGAAGTTCTGTTAATGTTGCATATTTTTAGCATGTCTCATAATCTCATCCCCATTGTTCCAGGATCCTCCTCCTGAAATGCTCATTTTAGGCGTATTCACAGAAGAGAACAAACATGATCTATTGCTCTTAGCTTCATGTACACGGGACGTTGTTTAACCTCTCCTGAACGATTTAACTTGACAGCTAGTAACCAGCGTCTAAAAACATCCGTTTAGCCACATTTACATGCTGCCTTTAGCCGCGTTTAGCTGCGTTTGCATCTAGAAGCATTAGTTAAAATGAAAAACGTCTGCAAACGAAACGCTGCTAAACGCGAATTACCGCGTTTACAAGCTGTTACAG
The DNA here is from genome assembly GCA_037952925.1 of Lithobates clamitans. Lineage (NCBI taxonomy): Eukaryota > Metazoa > Chordata > Amphibia > Anura > Ranidae > Lithobates > Lithobates clamitans. Next base: position 305,418 of record JBBGZY010000096.1, on the reverse strand, counting down.
GCATTTGGCGTCTGAACCCATTTTTTGCGTTCCAAAAATGCTTCTAAACTGCCTAGAAATGACTATAAAGGACCCTGTGTACATGTACTGATAAGATAACAGAGCAGAGTTCAGGGGCAGCTGAAAAAAATGCCTGACTGCTCCTAAACGTCCATTTACCAGCAGCAGTGTACATGAGGCCATCAAACGCAGCCACTGTGCCATCAAATACAGCTACTGTGCCATCAAACACTGCCACTGTGCCATCAAACGCTGCCACTGTACCATCAAACACAGCAACTGTGCCCATCAAACGCTGCCAGTGTGCCCATCATATGCTGCCAGTGTGTCCATCATATGCTGCCAGTGTGCCCAACTGCCCATCAAATGCTGCCAGTGTGCCCAACTGCCCATCATATGCTGCCAGTGTGCCCATTAAATTCTACCAGTGTGCCCCCCGCCCGGCACTTACCCCGTGTCTGTGGGGCATTGGGTGATGGCAACAGGCAGGGTCCTTCGTCCCTCTCCTCTCCTGCCTCAACTCCCATCCTCTCCTCCTGATAGGCGTCCAATAGCGGCGCCTGTCATTTCAGCCAATCAGGTGACAGGTAACAGACCCGAGCACCTGATTGGCGGAGAGGCGGTTCAGTGTTAGGAAAGCGAATAGTCATTTGCTTTCCTAACACAGCTGAGTGGATGGTTGGCGCTCGCAGTTCACCTATTTTGCAGCCTTAGAGCCTTACTTACCAGCTCCGCTCAGGCCGTGCGTTCCACGGAGCTTCTGACATCACTTCCGGAAGTAACTTCTTAACTAGAACAACAAAGCACATCACTACGGGCGGAAGTTATTCAGCGCGATGGAATGTGCCACAAAGCAGGTAAAAATCTTGCAAATGAAGCGCCTTGTCTGCAATCTTGTGATTGCATTGACGTGGCGCTTCCCATAGTGCACGGTGTCCGACGCTCGAACACAGTGCACTTAAAGGAATTTTTTTTCTATTTTTTTTTAAAGGGCCTTTTTCAAAAAAAAAATATATATTTTTTTTTTTACTGCTTTGGGTGACGCCAATGCGGGCCGCCACTGATTATAATATTTATATCTTTGCACTCTTACATATTCCTGATGACATGTATTCTATCATCATAGACTGAAGCCACAGTTTCCGAAGTTTCAAGCCCTCTTAGTCCCTGAAGAAAATCTGCACTGTGTTTTTTCGAAATGGAGGCTCTGACGCTCTGTCTGCTTGACAGTTTTGGGCTTCCCTCTCAGCTGTTTTTATATCTGCCCCCAACATATGTGTTTGTTTTTATTATCTTTGAGCATTGTTTTTTGCCATATATATTAATACTCTTTTACAATTACTGTTTGTGGTCCGTTTAAAATCCCAACTTGAGGAACTAGTCTTTTACTATACGTATTAGGGATGTGGTCCGCAAACAGTACAGTCAGCTAGCTGTGGCAAACTCTTTCTTCATTGCCTAGAGTAAATAACCAACAGCATGGGATGAAATTTCCTGGAATAGCAATATTGCATTTCCATAATGATGCCAGTGTTGTGGGTATCTTCACAGGTTATATACAGATATGCTTGGCCTGTACGATCGTGCATGTTTATACCACAATCATGACAGTGCCGGGACTAGGTCCTTTTAGCACCCAAGGTGAAAGGGCCAAAGTTTGCCCCAACATAAGCCATGAACTACTATTACAGCATAGATCGCAAGTCCTGCTTCTTCTGAAGCACCCAGGGCGACCACTTCTTCTGCCTACCCCTTGGCTCGGCCCTGTGTAGAGCAATTGAATGTTTTTGGATCTCCAGACTGCTGTCTTATGACTTACGATAGTCATACACAGTGGACCTGAATCACTGAAGATGCTTGTACTACTTCATGGGCCCTGCATGAACACTAAAAGCCCATATGATCAGAAAATAGTACATAAAATATCGCTTCCAAAGCGATTATAAGGTAATCTGATCGTTTGGAAAATTTCAAACGAAAGCATTTTTGCTTGCGCATGATTGGATGATGGAAGTCAGCAGAGCTTCCTCACCTTTACAAAGCTCTGGAGTAAATGTCCCCGCATAGCGCAACAGCACTTGCAAAGTGTGCAGTCTATTTGCCTTTAGTAAATCAACCCCTTGTACTCTCTGCCATGCAGGAAGGCACTGGTCACTGCAGAGCTGCCCGAGGGTAGGTACAGATGGCAATGACGATTCCTCCTTGCTTGGTCATGTGAGCCAAGGGAACGCATAGGGAAGTATCCTTGTTTTCTGCGCCAGCCTTCAGCGCCTTCTCTGCACAGAAAGCCTGGCACCACTCCGTTCAGTGCACTAGGGCCCCCATAGGTTTAAAAAAGGCCCCTATAGTCTGCAGCTACGTCATACTTCCATGCCCCCATTGGATGTGAATAAGATGGCATGTTCTCTTCTATCAGTTACCATCAGGAAGTGTCACTTTCGGCTTTACATAAGACAGCTGAAAAAACAGTGCAGAATCCAATAAAAAATGTGAGAGTCTTAAAGGCACGCTGGCTATTCCATCGTCTTGTCCCCGTGATTGAAACACAACACATGTGCCCCCCTTTCCTTGAAATGCTTCATAGACTTCCCCCCTCCCTGCGGCCTCATGTATAGGCAGCACTGACAGAACAATCTGTAACATCCTATAAGCTACATACTTCTCCACCTAATGATTTATACTGCTATACCGCTGGCTGGTCGGAGGCCTTACAAGGTATGTAGAGAAGGGACCTTTCCTTATTTGCATCACTGCATTCAAATATAACATATACATTACTGTCTTCATTAATATTTAAAGAATGCCCTTGTCCAAAGACTGGAAGTGAGGAACCTGAGAAAACAGTGAAATATATATATATATATATATATATATATATATATATATATATATATATATATATATATATATATATATATATATATATATATATATATATACACACACACACTATATTGATAAAAGTATTGGGACGCCTGCCTTTACACGCACATGAACTTTAATGGCATCCCAGTCTTTGCAGCTATAACAGCTTCAGCTCTTCTGGGAAGGCTGTCCACAAGGTTTAGGAGGGTGTCTATGGGAATGTTTCTCAACTCCAGTTCTCAAGGCGCCCCAACAGGTCATGTTTTCAGGATTTCCCTCAGATGAAATGGCTGTGATAATTTCTAAGGCAGTGAAGTTGATCAAATCACCTGTGCAAATAATGGGAAGCCTGAAAACATGACTTGCTGGGGCGCCTCGAGGACTGGAGTTGAGAAACACTGGTCTATGGGAATGTTTGACATTTCTTCTAGAAGCACATTTATGAAGTCAGGCGCTGATATTGAATGAGAAGGCCTGGCTCGCAGTCTCTGCTCTAATTCATCCTAAAGGTGTTCTATGGGTTTCAGGTCAGGAATCTGTGCAGGCCAGTCAAGTTCCTCCACCCCAAACTCACTCATCCATGTCTTTATAGACCTTGCTTTGTGCACTGGTGCGCAGTCATGTTGGAACAGGAAGGGGTCATCCCCAAACTGTTCCCACAAAGTTAGGAGCAAGAAATTGTCCAAAATGTCTTGGTATGCTGACACCTTAAGAGTTCCCTTCATTGGAGCTAAGGGGCCAAGCCCAACCCCTGAAAAACAACCCCACACCATAATCCCCCCCCCCCCAGGCTGGGTTCACACATATGCGGCTACAGTCTGCAGTCCGGTGCTTTTCTGTTCACCAGATCAGGTGCAATTCAGGTTCATCTGTTTACCTGAACCGGACCCAAAAACGCACATGACCCTTTTCAAAATCACACCGCGGCCGCCCTTCACATGTGTGAACCGGCTCCATTGTGGGGAACAGATCCCCATCCATTTGTTTTTAGCAGATTGGATTGGATTGGATGTCGGCGGGTGTAAATGGCCAATCGGTCCGCTCGTATGAAAGGGCCCTGAAAGTGTTTTCTCTTTTTTTTTGCGCTGAAAAGATTCTGGCTGCTGTCATTTTTTTAGGTTTACTAACCTAAGCTGGCAGAGGTTTTAACTGTTTCCTACTTTGTCTAAAACTAGAAAGAAAAAGTGTTCGCTATTCATTCACTTAATTAAAAAGAAATAAAGATTACTCGCTAAGCATAGTTAATGTTCACTTTGGAGGTGTATGCTCCATATAATTACTCGATGAGCTGTGTTCACTTCATCCAGTCATGTGTGAGCAAAAACCTTGTTTTGTTTTTTTCCTCTGCACATGATTGGGTATGCAAAATGACCACAGCTTTGACTTGTTCACTAAGCTAAGTGAGCATAGGCTTTGCTGCATGAACAGTCTCTATTCTTTTCAATCAACCCCAGTGAGTTGTGCTTGCACTGGTGTGAGCATGCATGTTTGGGTCACAAAGGTGCCCATGGCCAGTCCAAACTTATGATGCCTGAACTCTATTAAACATCATTCATTTTAATGTAATTACAACCATACTCACATCAGGACATTCCTCCTCATCTCCGTCTTCCTTCCTCACGCAAGCTGCGTCTCTTAGTAAGACATTACAGCTTTTTTCTTGGTTTCAGCAATTTTATTGAGAGGTTGTAAGGTTACGTTTACCAGCAGAGGTATTAGGAACAGCTGTGTTCATTACAGGAGATCTGAGAACTGCCATAGGAATGGAGAATCAATGGATTACAAGTCTAAGATATTTTTACTATAATACTGACTGTAAGATTTCAGTACTGCAACATGAAGCATTGCAATGCTCACTATGACCTCATCATTCTAACTGACATTTTAATAATCGCTAGTGCCTCAATACTGGGGCTTCAAAAAACTATAAATGCTGTATCACAATATTTTATTTTATTTCTGGCCTTTATGTGAAATAATAGAACTTACTCAGCGAATAAAATACAGTACCATGTATAACATTGCAACAATGACTATGATGTTGAAATACACAATATGCCAATTTTGGGGCATTGTCATTCAGGCTATATTCACACTGCTGTGTTGCTATAACAGGTGTGCAACACATTGCGTGTGCGTTGGTGCACAGTGGTGTCATTCATCATGAACGGAACCCCAATGTATCTTTCACACACACTCCTATGCTGCAGTGCACCTCAGGTATGGCAATAGACAACATTTTGGTATGCTGTGTTGCTATTTTTGTGCTGCCTTAAAGTGGTTGTAAACCTCAGACATGAATATGAACAAAGCATATCATTCTGTAGTGTGTACTTGTCTCAGTTAAAACAACTAAGTGTAATTTCAGTCTACTGCTTTGTTCCTGTGCTATCAGCAGGAGTCACTTCTGTCAAGTTTTCCTGACACCAAGAGAAAAAAGATGACAGGGGAGGGAGCTCCAGCTGATTGACAGCCTTAGCGGTGTTCCTGTGTGCTGTGTGAAGGGGGGGTGTGTCCCTTCCCTCCAGTCAGCTCTCAGAGCTCTCCTTACTGAGCTCTGCAAAGTGTAACATCAGCTCCCTGTCCCTGTTTTTTGAACTCTGAGACAAGCTGTATAAATTCTGCACTTTGAACGGATGTAGAGAAGAGAAGACCGCAGATAAACAGATACAACTTATGTAGGGGGATATTTTTCATCTCTGTGTATCACCTGACGATAGTCCCTTCACTGGGTATAGGCAAGGGTTTACAACCACTTTAAATGTAAAAGAGTATATTTCCGCTGTATGTGTGTAAATGTTAGCACAACCATATACATGTGTACCATGTAAAATATAGTCCATACACAGGACCTTATTTTTGGGGGGCCAGGGACTTATAGAAAAAAATACACATGCGCTCAGATACTTTAAAAAAAAGTGCCAAGCTACTGCTAAAAATGCTGCATTGTTCACAGCCGTGTATGTGAGCCCTGAAAGTTCGGGCTGCTTAATAATACAGTGAGCTGTGGGGATGTTTTTCAGCGGCAGGGACTGGGAGACTTGTCAGGATCGAGGGAAAGATGAATTCAGCAATGTACAGAGACATCCTTAATGAAAACCTGCTCCGGAGGCGCTCTGGTCCTCAGACTGGGGCGAGGGTTCATCTTCCAACAGGACATAGACCCTAAGCACACAGCCAAGATAACACGGGAATGGCTACGGGGACAACTCTGTGAATGTCCTTGAGTGGCCCAGCCAGAGCCCAGACTTGAACCCGATTGAACATCTCTGGAGAGATCTGAAAATGGCTGTGCACCTACGCTTCCCATCTAACCTGATGGAGCTTGAGAGGTCCTGCAAAGAAGAATTAGAGAAGAATTGTAGAAACTGCCCAAAAAAATATGTGCCAAGCTTGTAGCATCATACTCAAAGGCTGTACTGAGGCTGTAAAGCCGCGTACACACGAGCGGAATGTCCGATAGAAAAAGACCGATGGAAGCTTTTCATCGTATATTCCGATCGTGTGTATGCCTCATCTGACTTTTTTTCGAAAATTCTGACAGACCTAGAAATAGAACATGTTGTAAATATTTCTGACGGAACCAATTCCTATCGGGAAAACCGCTCGTCTGTATGCTGTTCCGACGGACCAAAAACGACGCATGCTCTGAAGCAAGTACGAGACAGAAGCTATTGGCTACTGGCTATTGCACTTCCTTTTTCTAGTCCTTTCATACGTGCTGTACGTCACCGCATTCTGGGCGGTCGGACTTTGGTCGGACTTTGGTTTGACCATGTGTAGGCAAGACCGCTTGAATGGAATTCCGTCAGAGTTCCATCGGAGAAACCTTCGGAGTTTATTCTGACGGCAAAACCGGTCGTGTGTACGTGGCATAATTGGTGCCTAAGGTTCTTCAACAAAGTATTTAGCAAAGGCTGTGAATACTTATATACATGGGATTTTTTTTCTTTTTTTCTTTTGTATTTTATTTTTTTTTATTGTGGGGTATTGTTTGTAGAATTGTGAGGAAAATAATGAATTGAATCCATTTTGGAATAAGGCTGTAACATAACAAAATGTGGAAATTAGTGAAGCGATGTGCATATTTTCCGGAAGCACTGTATACATTAAATATAGTTTTTGTACGCTCTGGAACAGGTTCTTTTGAGGACTCAGCATGCAAAATCTTCTCTCAAGTTCCCAGAGAGATCAGAACACCTGGTCACAATTCTTATAAGAGATCCTGATGACAAAGCAGATTTGTAAATGTACAAGGGGGCACGTATGGATCTGATCACAGACCAGCATGTGCAATGTATTTCCTCCCCGCCTAGAATGTGGCAGGTAGTGAAAACATGTGTGATTCACAAAGCAGAGCGTTTGAAGATGAGACATCAAATAGGCTTCTATGAGGTTCCCCTGCCAATGATTTCTGGTCATTAGAGCAAAGCCAACATCTGCTCCATCTTTCTGGGCTGACCGTAGACTCTTGTTCTTTAAATGAGGAGTCACCTGAACAAAGCCCTTCAATCACACTGGAGAATACCATAGTAAACCATTACTATAACCATTACATAACCATCAAAGCAATTTCAACTTCAAAAAGACACATTTACATTGAATGTACTCAGCTCTTACATTCACTCCAGCAGCAATCCATTATACAAAAATCCTGATTTAAAGCTGAACTACAGACAAATATACAGAAAAATATTTAATGTAGTTAACTGTTTAAAAGAAAAAATAAAGGAACGCTATTTAAAGAATAGGCCCTGCAATAGGAGAAATATCTCTCTGCTGGGATGAGAGCCTGCGCTCTACTGTGTGCAGTACATCCTCAGCAACATCTTCCGCAGTTGACACTTCTGGGAGTGTCAAATGTCTGCATACCTCATTGTGTTCAATGATTCCTCCCGCCGGCTCCTACATCACAACTGTGTCCTGTGCAGAGATGTTGAGTGAAGGAGAGCAACCACAGCACACGGTGGGGATGCATGCATTTGACACACCTTGAAGTGTCAAATGAGGATATTAGGGATGGGAGATTAGGAAAGGGTTAATATCCCTTTTAGATTTTTTTTTTAGTTTTGGAAGAGTTAATTTTAGATTGTAAGCTCTAATGAGCAGGGCCCTCTGAATTCTTCCTATATTGAATTGTATTGTAACTGTACTGTCTGCCCTCATGTTGTAAAGAGCTGCCCAAACTGTTGGCGCTGTATAAATCCTGTATAATAATAGTGATATTACTTTTCTTTTTTTTTTTTTCGTCTGTTGAAGAGATTTTCCATTACTTCTTGTCTTTGAGACACAGTAGGAAGTAAGAAGAAATCTAGCCAAAGTAATTGGAAATCCTCTCTTTAACAGCTGTCACCATATGACCTCATTGGCGTATTCACCGTATTCATTTACACAGAATCTTGCAAGCTCCTGTTTAAAAAGTAATCCGCAAAGCATGAGACCCTTATGGACATACACAGCTTTGTCTGTATGAGCTGAGATGCGTACTGTAGGCTGAGGTCATTCTGCGCCTGCACCACTCCTTAGTGAATGACTCCTTCAGGGCCAAAGGGCAGATGGTAATATCACCAATGTGTAGGCAGTGGTGTCAGTGGAAGGAAAAAAAATGCTTCCTGCATCAGTGGTGTTGCTAAGAGGAAAAATGGTGCTGCATCGGGAGTGCAAACCTTCCACAGCTTAAGGCTTAGCAGTGCATATCCTGCAGGTTGCAGGGCCCAGGAGTGCATATTGTGCAGGGGCAGGTATCACACAGGGTGCAGGGCTCAGGAGTGTATATTACGCAGGGTGCGCGGGGGTATAACACAGGGTTCAGGAGTGCATATTATGCAGGGGGCGAGTATCACAAAGGGCTCAGGAATGTATATTGAGCAGGGTACAGGGGCAGGTTTCACACACGGCTCAAGAGTGTGTATTGCGCAGGGCTCAGAAGTGCATATTATGCAGGGCTTGGAAATGCAGATTATGCAGGGCTCAGAAATGTATATTGTGCAGGGGCACATATCGCACAGGGTGCAGGGCTCAGGAGTGCATATAATGCAAGGGCAGGTATAACACAGGGTTCAGGAATGTATATTGCGCAGGGTGCAGGGGCAGATTTCACACAAGGCGCAGGGCTCAGAAATGTATATTGTGCAGGGGCAGGTATCACGCAGTGCTCAGGAGTGTGTATTGCACAGGGTTCAGAAGTGCCTATTATGCAGGGCAAGAGGCGCATCTAGTGAAAATGGCGCCTATAGCAAGCACTGAAACTGCGTCCCTGTCAAAACATTTGAAACCCATCTTTCAGATTATACTGTCAGTATATACAGGTATATAGGGAGAATAGTAGGTTAGTGGTTGGCACTTGCCTCACTTGGTTTGATCCTAGACAAGGAAGCTATCTGCATCAAGTTTGCCTGTTCTCTTGGTATGGGCATCCTCTAGGTACCCCAGTTTCCTGGCACACCCCAAAGCCATGTTGGTAGGTGATGGTCCCCTGTCTGTATGAAGTGGCAATGTACATGGGTGGTCACATTCTGTATGCCACCCCCCATGTCTGAAAAATGATCAAAGATGAGCACTGGCCCAAAATCTGCCAAGAGCTGGACAGGACTGAATGGTTACTGCTTATCATTATCACTCACTGATTTGTTGTTAGAGGTTATTGCACATTATTACTGCTCACTGATTGATTAATTTCTATGGGTTACAGCTCATTATCCAGGGGTGGGGTGGTAAGAAGCTGGCAGAGGGGTACAGGGGGGATGAAGATGACAGGGGGGGGTGTAAGCTGGCAGAGGGGTACAGGTGGGGTGAAGATGACAGGGGGTGTGGAAGCTGGCAGAGTGGTACAGGTGGGATTAAGATGATGGGGGAGTTGGAAGCTGGCAGAGGGGTACAGGACTGAATGGTTACTGCTTATCATTATAACTCACTGATTGGTTGTTAGAGGTTACTGCACGTTATTACTGCTCACTGATTGGTTGCTATGGGTTACTGCTTATTACCCAGGGGGGTGGGGTGGTAGGAAGCTGGCAAAGGGATACAGGTGGGATGCCATGAACAGGGGGATGATAATGATGATGACTGGTGGTCAGTAGGTTGCATCCTATACTGGATGATATACATATCAGGGCTGTGTGTGGGGTGTGACGTGACGGGATGTGTCTGTGTCGGGCAGGACCGTCCGTCAAGCTGTACGTTGAGTGGCAGACAGGCTCCACGATGATCATCAGGCACCAGCTCTGGCAGGTTCCTCCATTACAAAGACCGTCTAGTGTCCATCCTGGAAAGTGGATCAGGGAGCTGCTCAGCCGCTGCTCTCTGCACCATGCAGGAGATCCTCAGAGCCCAGCAGAAGGGGAGGAGCTGGAGGAGGGGAGTACATGGTGCCACACACTGACCCTAGGACCTCGGAAGTGAATAAGTGGTCAGTCCGCCCCCTGTCTGGGGAAAACTATTTGCAGGTATAAACACTGGGGACACCGATCAGGGACATTTGCTGTCATTAGACTGCCAGCCACTCATGAGTGGTGCGCCCTCTTCGTAAGGTGCCCATGGCACTTGCCATATGTGCCATACCCTGGATACGCCACTGTGCAGGGCACAGGGCTCAGAAATGTATACTATGCAGGGGCAGGTATCACACAGGGCTCAGGAGTGTGTATTGTGCTGGGCCAAGTTTCACACAGGGAGCAGGGCTCAGAAGTGTGTATTGTGCAGGGCTCAGTAGTGTAAATCTTGGGCAGGGCTGGGTATTACACAGGGCACAGGAGTAGGTATTGTACATGCCCCCCCCCCCCCCCCCAGAACAGACTCCATCCCCCAGTACAGAGCTTTTGCTGCCCCCTCTGCCACCCCCCCCCCCCCCTTGTTCTGGCCCTGCACTTAGGTTTGCAACAATATCTTGTGAAGATGATCCCCTTACCATAATAATTTGCTGGCTTGTTTAAAAAGAAAAAAAAAAGGCAGATTTAATCTGACCTGGTATTTCATTGTATTCATATTTGAGTAACTGATACTGTATTATGTTGTCTATCACTGAAATATGTTTTGCGCATCTCCGGAATGTGATGAAACGATAATTTCCAAAAGGTGATTTCCGTTTGCATATACCAATCTGCTATAATCATGCGAGTGCCTGACTTGACTATACAAGCAGAAATTCGATTGAATTTTTATCTGAGTTTTAAGGAGATTAATTGCGATGCCCTTTGTTTTCCACAGGAGGCAGGTTAGCCAAAGTTTAAGTAAAAATTTGGCTTGGAGAGAATTGTATAAACAGGTTTGCACTTGTTAAACCTCTTCAGATTGTAATGCAGCCATCTACATACCCAGATGCTGGCAACTTATAATGGTGAGCAATTTACTTCTCTTTTTTGTTTTGCTGATTTTAAATGCAGCAATACTTTTCAAAGCCCAGCTTCAGGAAACTTGAAAATTACCTAACTGCAGTGGGGCTGTGCCTAGTTTAGGTATAGGGGGGCACAGAAAGGAAGATTTATTTACCTGATCCTTTGTTTCTCCACACTGCTAGAGTGGTCCCCACAGTGTCTATTTCCCAATGCTCCAGCAGTCTAATGCCCCGTACACACGGTCGGATTTTCCGCCGGAAAATGTGTGATAGGACCTTGTTGTCGGAAATTCCAACCGTGTGTAGGCTCCATCACACATTTTCCATCGGATTTTCCGACCCACAAAGTTTGAGAGCAGGATATAAAATTTTCCGACAACAAAATCCGTTGTCGGAAATTCCGATCGTGTGTACACAAATCCGACGGACAAAGTGCCACGCATGCTCAGAATAAATAAAGGGATGAAAGCTATTGGCCACTGCGCCGTTTATAGTCCCAACGTACGTGGTTTACGTCACCACGTTCAGAACAATCGGATTTTTCGACAACTTTGTGTGACCGTGTGTATGCAAGACAAGTTTGAGCCAACATCCGTCAGAAAAAATCCTAGGATTTTGTTGTCGGAACGTCCGAACAAAGTCCGACCGTGTGTACGGGGCATTAGGTCCTGATGTTATCAAGACCAATGCAGAGTCTATAGTTCTGCATTTGATATGATGATGCCAAGGGACAGTCCACCACCAGAGCATGATAGAGTGGAGGATCAGGTAAGTAAAAGTTCTCTCCCCTAGACCTAAATGAGCACTTAACCCTTGCAGTGTGGGTGCAGTCAGGAGGAATTTTCTTATTTCCCAGAGTTGGACTTTAAACTAAATATTTCTATCACCAGAAGTGTGGAGTTGCAATCCAAATATTTAAAACTGTTTTGGTTCCTCAAGTGATATCCCATAAACATGATAGGAAAATTATATGGAAAAAATGCATGGAGGAGGCATACATTTCGATCTAATATCTATCAACGTTTTATTAAAAAGCTACAGTGCCTTGCAAAAGTATTCACCCCCTTGGCTTTTTACCTATTTTGTTACATTACAGACTTTAGTTCAATATTTTTTTTTTAATCTGAATTATATGTGATGGGTCAGAACACAATAGTCTAAGTTGGTGAAGTAAAATTAGAAAAATACATACATAAAACAATTTTTCAGATTGTTTTATTTTCTTGCAACTCCAGTGTCAAATGTTGCAGTATTTGCACAAGGAAATACACAGATAGTTCATACGTGTGTTGTGAAATGCTGGAATGCACATAAATTCAGATGTGCTGGCACGGTGCATTGGAGTGCAATTCAAAATGATCGTGCATTCCCGTAGCATGTTGTATAACGCACCTTTTCCATGCATTGGTGCGATGCATCAGTGTAGATGATCCATTCATGTAATTAAGTAGGTAATGTAAGAGTATGACAGAGCAAATAAAGTCAAATCGTTTTTCAGAATGTGGCTAAGCAGCCCTTTTAGTGGTTCAGGGGATGATCCTGCTGCTTCATGAATACCTGTTTTCCTTTTTTTTTGGCAAATGGAAATTTTCAATGGTGCTAAATCGTCACAAGTGCGAGCCAAGCATTTGGCTCCTGGTTGTGTTAAGGCCCCTATTGACTTGAATTGGTGAGTTTGACAGGAGTTTGACCACCTGTGAACTCAATATACTAAGGTAAAGTTGCTGTAGATGTGATGCAAAGCATCACAGCTGCAGCATGTAAACTGCAGGCTTTAGGTAAGCGGTCAAGGGTGAGAGGTAAATCCACAGCTCAGATGGCTGTATCATGTGATAGAGGCCTCGCTTTGAACCTTTGTATTTATTACTTTGAGCCACTCACCCAGCACAAGAAGGCATCTTGATGTCTTTGTGAAGTCACTGGCTACATGCTTGCTCAGGGACGCTGGACCATAAAGTACTGGAGCCAGAGACAGCCACAGACCAACAATGGCATCCCCTGTATTTCTCCCTCTGTGTGAGTCCTTTTAAAACAGCCCAACTGCTAAAGTCAATTACAAAAGTAATGCAAACCTGCAGAAAAAAAAAAAAATACACACACAAGTAATGTTTCTGCTAAAGTACAAAAAAAACCAAAAAACAATTGCGACATAAAATCCATCCTGATTGCAACATCTTCCTGGTTTGCTACAATGACACTGCTCAGACTGTCACCACCAAGGAAGAGCCTTCCACCTGTTTATAGCAGTTATTCTTGTGTTACAACAGTCCAGCTTTTTACTATAGTGACAGCTTTAAGACAACTGTTGCAACAGCTGCTACAAGTGCTTTGTGCTCATAGCTTACTGCTGAATGCACTTACAGTAGATATAAACCCTAACTTAATGACATTGAAGTTGGGTTTACATGTACCTGAAACTCGGAATTTGGTACGTGTGTAGCCTGCTGTTCAGTTGAAGCTGGTCCTTAGATCTGCTTCTGTTGAATGGTCCTGTTGGAAAACCAACTTTCGATCTGTGGCTGCAGCAGCACTGACTTGTGTATTCTAATTTTTGAAATACCCTCTTACTATTTAAACTGGATTGTCTTCAAAAATATATGCGCACAGGGCTGGCGAATCCAGCATTGGTCTGCCGGGATCAGTAAGGTCCAGTGCCACCATCTTGGCTTCTGACCACATGGGCGGTTGGATGTCTCTTCATGGTTCAGACAGCCACCCCCTAATGATGTGTCACCAGATTTGCACTCCTCTGGCTGCAAAAGTGACATTGGCCACTGCTCCTGAAGTCTCCTGCAGGTCACATAACCCAGGAGGCTTCAGGAGTGGTGGCTACATCATTCCATCATTCTTTCCTAGACAAAAATTGACCTAGGGAAGGGAGGAGGTAGGCAGGAATGGTAAAATTAAAGTCACCTTTGTAGACTGCAGAAGTGTTAACTAAAGCAAAGTATACTATTGTTTTTTTTTGTTTGTTTGTTTTTTACATCTTTTTGCACCTTTTGTTGCAGTCTCTTCTCTCCCTATCTACATGCACCCCACTGATATCCACATGACATTTCTCACAGCCCATTTCTGATGGTGACAACAGTGGACTGTCCCTAAATAAGGGCTGATTCACACTGGTCCAACATGCATTCTGACTTCCAGAGCACAAGTCACATGAAATGTCAAAATCAATTGTTCCCTATCAGAGCCGTCTTAACTGGTCCGGCTTGTGTCGGTCTGACTTTGAAAATACTCCCTGCACTACTTTGGTCCGACTTGGGCATGATTTCAGCCCACTGATTTGAATGTAGGTCGCATTCCAGTCGGATCATCATCCTAACTGATCTGACTTGTGGCATGCGGCTTGTGCTCTATGGATCTTGAGGAGAAACCAATTTTTCAAAAAATTGGCGTGCCCCCCCCCCCCCCCCCCCCAGACCCTACGGTATGGATTTTGAGGGGAAAGCCCACACCACATAAAAAAATTCTAAAACGGCATAGGGTCCCCCCCGAAATCCACACCATACCCTTATCCGAGCATGCATGTCAGGAAGGGCGGGGAAACGAGAGAGCGGGTGCTTTGGGGCAGGAGGGGGCTCTGTGCCCCCCCCCACACCCATGTGGAGGGCATGTGGCCTGGTATGGTCCAGGAGGGGGGCCCCTTTGCCTATCCCGTCCCCCCTTACTGACCTGCTGGGCTGCGCGACAACACAGGAGCATGACTGAGACACAGTGGCAAAGTTGTCACGGAAAGTGCTTGAACAAGGACCTTGTTGGCAGGATCACCACCAGGTATTATTAATGAAAGCTGCATATTTAAAAAGATTTTAAATTATTTTTGTCAGCCTTCATGCCAAAGTTGACATTTACCTATTTGAATTAGAGTTTTTTTGTGTCAGTGGGGTGCTCAAGCAGCTGGCAGAAGGTTTGTATAGTCACCTAAGAGAGAGAATCTGCTGCGCTTAAATAAGAAAAAACTCAGAAGCAGCTAACACAATATTGCTGGGTACAATAACAAAAAATATAAATAAGGCTCGATTCACACAGGGGCAACACGACTTCAGCGCGACTTTGCAAGGCGACTTCAGCGCGGCTTCAATGCGACTTCAGCGCAACTTTAAGCAATTTACAACGTGACTTCAAGTCGCCTCCAGGACAGGCGACTTTGGCTGTGGCCAATCACAGAATAATTAGCTCTCTGGGAGGGAGGGGTTTGCCTGGGCAAACTAATTTTTTTAACTGTAAAGTCGCTTCAATATAGATGGAGATCCGACTTGTAGGCGACTTCCATTGAATTCTATGGGTACAGGTCGCCTAGAAGTTGGATCCAAGTAGTACAAGTAGTACGCTCTGAAGTCGGAGCGACTTCAGTAGTGTCAATTAAGACACTCTCATTCACTGTAATGCAAATCTCACAGTAAAGCGACTTGGGGCGACTTGAGGGCTTAGCCCCGGTTCACACAGGGGCGGCACGACTTGCAGGTCGCCTCACCGAGGCGACCTGCACACGACATCCACGGCGACTTGCAAAACGACTTCTGTATAGAAGTCTATGCAAGTCGCCTCAAGTCGCCCCAAAAGAAGTACAGGAACCTTTTTCTAAGTCGGAGCGACTTGCGTCGCTCCTTTTAGAACGGTTCCATTTTACAGAACGGGAGGCGACTTGTCAGGCGACTAGGTCGCCTGGCAAGTCGCCCCTGCGTGAACCGGCACTTACAAGTCGGATCCCAAGTCGTCCTAGTGTGAACCGACCCTAAAAGTGTAGCGCTAATAAATAATGATAAAAAGTATATAAGTGTAATTAATGATACAAAAAATTGCAGTCCATCTTGAAAAATCCAAAAGGATAGAAGAGAGGAGAACCGTCACCGACACCCAACACAACTGACTCTTACCGTCAGTGTATAGGACATACACATTGAGCAAACGGTTGAAAAAGCCAAATTCACAACTTGTATTAATCAAACGGTCCACCAATAGAATACTCGTCCCTCATTCGCCCATGAGGGACGAGTGACGTATCGTGTATAGAGGAGTGGCCGCCGTCTTGATGGTAGGAAGCGCTGGACACTTTTCTTTTTGGCTCATGCTCGTTTTTTAATGGTGAAATGTGAGTTTAATCTTTCTTGTTGCAATAAATGATTGAATTTTTGGATGTCTGCGCAATGAGTTTGTTCTTCCATCCTTTTTTATATGGCTATTGAGTTATTCCTATGGAGTCCATCTCCCAGCTGAGATTGTTAAGAAACAGCTATCTGTCTCTGGCGGATCTATGAGAGAGGATTCTATTGGTGGACCGTTCGATTAATATAAGTTGTGAATCTGGCTTTTTCAACCATTTGCTCAATGTTTATGTCCTATACACTGACGGTAAGAGTCAGTTGTGTTGGGTGTCGGTGACGGTTCTCCTGTCTTCTATCCTTTTGGATTTTTCAAGATGGACTGCAATTTTTTGTGTCATTAATTACACTTATATACTTTTTATCATTATTTATTAGCGCTACACTTTTATTTATATTGTATAGTCACCTGTAGGTGCCCGCTATTACACACTATACCCCGCTGATGTTAGCCTTGTAGAGTAATTAGCACACCAGGTTTACTTTAGCCCTCTAGTATCACCCTAAAGGGACCAACAACTTGGCACCCCCAAGGCCTCATTCCCTTGTATGTATATTGCCGGGTGAAAACATTTTATTGTGGAGGTGAAAAAATGTTGGTTTTTTTTTTTAGCAATTGTGGTTTGATGACAAGTGACAATACATACACACTTGAAATGGTCATTTTTATCTTAATAAAATAAATAATAGTCACACAAGGCTAGGACACCCCGCAGATGGTTTACATTATCCTATAGCGGACGTGTGTTTAGCACCAATATGCACATCCCATCCAAGGAACCCTACTGAGCCTTCCAGCTGTGCAATGTATACAACACCCTCTGCAGAGGAATGTATGATACAACAGCTCACGTCTTATCTCTCAGAGTTAAATAATCTCTATCTCTCTCCTTTGCTAAGTATCTGCTGCCAACATAATGTTTTTTTATGCTGGTTAAGCATGGAGGAGAAATCCAGGCTTTGAGGTTATGTCATAGGGGTGACAGCTGCTCCAGTTCTGCTGGAATTTACACAATCCAGCCAACATTCCAGTCCCCCTTCCCCCCTGCTCCCTATTATCTTCCCAAATGTACTGGAATTGTTACAGAAAGAACATTTCACCACTTTACACATTTGCTCAAAGAGGAGACACTATTGTCAGAGCTGACCATAACAAACAACGTTGTCACCTCTTGGAAGGACAGGAGGGACTATTGACGGCTGTATTGTGGTGATTGAAATTCCTGTAGCTGCCAATTAGAGTATGCTATCATCCGAAAAGAATAAAGATAAGCTTTTCTGTTCTTATAGGGATGTGTGGTGCTTTGGCACTGTACTATATGTATTTTCTATCATTGCTTGGGTTGGAACTTAAAGTGGTTGTAAACCCTGTTACACCACTTTTACCTATAGGTAAGCCTATAATAAAATAATAATAAAGGGGGGGTCTGGGGGGCTGCAGCACAAAAGGTTTTTCACCTTAATGGATAGAATCCGTTAAGGTGAAAAACCGTGAGGGTTTACAACCCCTTTAAAAGATTAGTTCACCTTTAAGCCCGGTACACACTAAATTTTTTTTTTTTTTCGTGCAATCCAACAGGTTGTACTATCCATGCGAAGTTAGTTCAGCGGTCTCCCCCGCTAAGTTATTGTGTTCTGACAGGAGGACGGCTCCCCCACCAGAACACACCGATCAGCGCTCTCTGCCATTGGCTGAGAGCGCCGATCGGGAGCCGGTTGGCTGCTGGTTTTCCAGCACGCACGTCAGACAGAAGCCGTCCAAATGGACAGACCGACAGACACATGGGCAGAGTGTCGGCCGTTTTTTTTTTTTTTGAACCGGCAAATGTCTCCCAACATTCTGTCTGTGTGTATGGGGCTTTAGGCTCGGTTCACACTGATGCGATGCGGGAACATGCGCGATTGCTGTGCGGGTTCCTGCATCGCATCTGACTCGCAGGCAGCTCACACTGCTCTCTGCTCTCTGCTGCGAGTGTCAATAGAAAGTTAATAACACCCCCAAATTTGTTTGCAGAACGCTTTGCGAACTGTGGATTCGGATCACATGGGTGTAAACATCCATGCGATTTGTTTCCAGTGCAGACCAAAAGAAGGGTCCTGCGCCATTTTGCACCAAACTGTATGCCTGAATTTGCATCGCACAGACATTGCATGTGATGTGCACAGCAAACTAGGGGGGCCCTGCAAGGGCCTCTGACAGCCTGCTCAGCACTCCATCTTTATATTCCACCTGACTGCCCCTGCTGGCATGACTCCTAACCTATTTATGAGGTGAGCTGCCCCCTTCCTGGGCCTTTTTGCTGGGGATTGGCCAGGGTCCTCATAAATATGCATGACAGCCCCTCCTAGCCTCCACCCACTACATCCAGAACCTTCTGCAAGGTTCCAGAAAAACAGCTGGAGGCACCATAACAGCTTTCAGATGAGTCATCCAGCCTCCCTAAACCACTAAACCCTAACCCAGATTCAGCCCAGGCCTGGCTCTCAGCCAAGCCAATTTACCTACACTATGTACACCTAGCACACTAGCTAGAGGGTGCTACATACATTTCCAAAAAAAAACCTATATATTAGAACTTCCTCAGTACACTCAAGTGCTTGTAATAATAAACATGTCATACTTGCTCTGTGCAATGGTTTTGAACAGAGCAGCCCTGATCCTCCTCTTCTGGGGTCCACCGCCAGCGCTCTTGGCTCTTCCCCTTCTTCATGTGCCACCTTCCTATAGTGGCACACATGCGGGCTCCATCCCAAGCCGCACCCTGTGTGTCCATTGACATACAAAGTGAGGCTTGGGCCTGTCCCCCGAGGGAGGGAGAGAGGAGCTAATGGCTCCTACTGCTCTCACTGACCCCAGTGAGGGGAGAAAGAGAGCTGCCCTCAGGCACAGTGCTGGACTAAGATTGGGCTCAGGTAAGTATTAGGGGGGCTGAGGGGGCAGCTGACAATAGAAGGGTTTTTTTTTGCCCTAATGCAGAGAATGTATTAAGGTAAAACAAACCTTCAGCCTTTATAACCCCTTGAATATGTTGTCCTTTATTTTGTAAAGGAATACTTACTCTTCAAGCTGCTTATTTCGTTGCCGTCTTCTTCCTGTGGATTGTAGGGTATACTGAGCGTTAGATACACTATATTTTCAAAAGTATTGGGATGCTTGCCTTGACACGCACATGAACTTTAATGGCACTCCAGTCCTATGGCCCACCCTTTGCAGCTATAACAGCTTCAACTCTTCTGGGAAGGCTGTCCGCAAGGTTTAGGAGTGTGTTTATGTTTGACCAGTCTTCCAGAAGCACATTTGTGAGGTCAGGCACTGATCTTGGACGAGAAGGCCTGGCTCGCAGTCTCCACTCTAATTCATCCGAAAAGTGTTTTATTGAGTTGAGGTCAGGCCAGTCAAGTTCCTCCACCACAAATTTGCTCATCCATGTTTTTATGGACCTTGCTTTGTGCACTGGTGCGCAGTCATGTTGGAACAGGAAGGGGCCATCCCCAAGCTGTTCCCACAAAGTTGGGAGCATGAAATTGTCCAAAATGTCTTGGTATGCTGACGCTTTAAGAGTTCCCTTCACTGGAACTAAGGGGCCAAGCCCAATCCCTGAAAAAACAACCCCACACCATAATCCCCCCTCCACCAAATGGTTTGGAGGTGTGGCCCAATACTTTTGGCAGTATAGTGTGTAAGGATGAGCTCAGGCGTGTTCGCAACTAGCACGTGTAGAGCCCGCCAGGAAGTTGGCACTGCACAGCGCTAATCACAGGCAGTGAGACATTTCTCGATCTCTGCAGCCGCCCATCAGGAAAATGTCTCACTGCCTGTGATTAGCGCTGTGCAGTGCCAACCTCCTGGCGGGCTCTACACGTGCTAGTTGCGAACATGCCTGAGCTCATCCTTAATAGTGTGGATGAGCGAGTTTGGGGTGGAGGAACTTCACTGGCCTGCACAACATTAATTAGAGCGGAGACTGTGAACTAGGCCTTTTGGTCCACCATCAATGCCTGACCTCACAAATGCGCTTCTGGAAGAATGGTCGAACATTCCCATAGACACACTCCTAAACCTTGTGGACAGCCTTCCCAGAAGAGTTGAAGCTGTTATAGCTGCAAAGGGTGGGCCAACTCAATATTGAACCCTACAGACTAAGACTGAGATGCCATTAAAGTTCATGTGCATGTAAAGGCAGGTGTCCCAATACTTTTGACAATATAGTTTATGTGGCCCCAGCAAAACACAAACTAGCAGTCGCATGAACAGTCAACTCTTTCACGCTCGCAGAATATTGTACTGTGAGAGAGAGCAAGAGCGTAATTTAGAAAAATAACATCCTCTCTGTGTGATTAATCATTCTTTTTATTATTATTATTATACAGGATGTATATGGTGCCAAAAGTTTACATAGCCCTTTACAATATAGAAAAAGACAGTACAGATACAATACAATTCAATACAAGAGGGATAGGAGTACGTTGCTCATGAGAGCTTACAACCTATTAGGGAGAGACAAGTCGTAAAACAGGTAATAACTGTAGGGGATTCGATGACGGAGAAAGTAAAAGTTCAGTTTTTATGGATCACCTAACGGTGGACAGATTAGGAGACAAATTGGGGTAAGGAGTTGGGAGGATGGAAAAGGCTCTGGAGAAGTCTTGGGCAGGCCATACAAGTTGCAAATTTCTTTCCTGCAACCATGGGTTGCTGACTCAGCATCTCCCACTCCAGCTCCTACCCCGCAGCCTTCGAGTCCCGAGCCTTCAAGCTTCATGGGGCAGGGTCAGAGCATCACTGGCACTCCGGCTGGCTGTGAAATAATAGGTATCGTTCTGCACAACACGGCACACTGCTGCCAGCCTGCCTCCCCTGTGTATCCATCACTCTCAGTGCCATCATGGGGCCCCCGATTTTGGGGCAGTGTGGGTTCAAGGACCAGATGCTTTGGGGAAAGTGCAGGGGCCCCCCATGCAGCTCAGGACCCCTGGGCAGTGTCCAGGTGTGCCCTCTCACTATAACTGCCCTGGATGAGGGCACTCGAGAGCAGGAGGTCTTGGAAGGAGCAGAGAGGACGGTGTGGGTGATAGTTTGAGACAAGGTAGGTGATGTAGCTCAGAGCAGATTTGTAAATGGCTTTGTATGATATTAGTATTTTGAATTGTATTTGTTTGGCGATCAGAAGCCAGTGGAGGGATTGGTAGAGAGGGGTGGGGGACACTGGTTGGTAAGGTAAATGAGTAGCAGCATTCATGACAGACTGAAGGGTGGGATAGCCTGTGTAGAGGTAGGCCTATGAGGAAGAAGTTGCAATAGTCAAGGCAAGAGATGGCAGGTAAATAAATGAGTAGATTTATTTAGGTAATTTCATTGGATACGAAGAGGTGTTTTATGGAAATGGTACAGAGGTAAAGTCTGCAAGATTTGGACAGTGATTGGATCTGAGGATCTAAGGAGAGGTCAATAACCAGGATTACTCCTGGCACCTTGTCACGAGGGAGGGATTGATAGAGGGGATGGTATAAGCTCAATTTTAGAATGATTTAATGTGAAGAAGTGTTGTGATAGCCATCGCTTGTTGCTTTCCAGGTTGGATGGCACCTAGCCTCGGTCATCCCAGAAGTTAGCAAGCAATGGAGTTCAGGGTGGCTTGATGGCAAGAGGAAGGGCCTATATACTCTGAGTCCACTTCCTGTGAACCCAGGGTGTCAAGGACCCACCCCTTGCCATCAGGAGAATAGGTAAGATAATGCAAAATCCAGTACAGCTGTGCATGGTAGCCAATCAGTTTCTAACTTCAGCTTGCTCAATTAAGCTTTGACAATAAATCCTGGAAGCTGATTGGTTTCTTTGCACAGTTGCACTGGATTTTGCACACTCCAGCTTTAATAAATTGACCACTTAATGTCATGTGACTGAACTGAGGACACCTGGAAAAAAAAGTATGTATAATGAATATAAAAAGGGGGTGAGGGACAGTCAGTGCCAGGACCTGGTCATCTAGAGCCCAGAGCAAACATGCCAAATTGCAACCCCCCCCCAAGATGTATGATTATGTGTCAGCAAAAATCCAAAACACAACCCCCAGCTCAAATCCTCTCTCTCCCCATATGCCCCCAGCACAGTTCCCCCCCCACCCCAAAAAAAACTTTCCCCTCCTAGCACAAATCCTCTACCCCTCAAATTTCCCTTCCGAGCACAAATTCCCCCTCAACCTCACTCCATATCCCCCCCCCCCCTCTCCTAATACAAATACCCCCAGTCATCCCAACTAGAAAAAAAAAAAAAAAAAAAGCACAAATCTTAGCACAAATCCCTTAGCACAAATCCCTTTTCTAACACAAATCCCCCTCCTAACAAAACTCCTCTTCACCCCCCGCCCCCGAACACAATTCCCCCTAAATCACCGCTTTTAGCACATCTCTCCAAATTTCTCCTCCTAGAACAGTTCTTACCCCCGCAAATTCCCCATCCCAACACAAATACCATCCCCCAATCTTCTTGTGGTGACCCCCCCCCCCACCACCTCACATGATACCAAAGTGCCCAAGGCAGCCGTCCCTCCTGCCCACCCCTTATCCTCGCCCTGGGGACAGTCCCTCATTAAGACACAAGTCCATTTTCTCTCTTTGCTTCACAGCTTTTCCTATTTCTGATTTGAAATATACAGATATTGAGATGTTTGGCTTCAGAATTATCTATACCATTAAAGCAAAGGTTGATGGGATTCCAAATCATTTTACACAGAACAGAAGTATGTTGTATGGAAGTCATTCTCGTGGATTAGCAGCTGTGCTAGGGCGATGTGGGCCTCTTCCCTCTCCAAGGAATAAGCAGCTGTGTTATAGAATTGTGAACCTGTTGCTTGACACGCCTTGTACGTGAATGTCTGTAAGAAGCAGGGATCTGCTTATCCACACGGGAGGCCGCAGGCAAATTATCGCTTCTTGCGGATTCTGTGGTGTTACTGTTCAGCAAATGTCAGGAATGCATCGTATGCTGCATTGCAAGTTTTAGCCCTGGTTCACATTGGTACGATTTGACATGTGATTCGAAATGTCAAATCGCATGTCAATTCAGCGCCAATTGCCGACAATGGCACCGTCCTAATCCATGCGAAGCTGAATTTGCGGCGCCGCACCGATTTCAAAAAGTAGTTTCTGTACTCGTTTTTGTGATTTTGCGAACCTGTACAGATGTCTCTGAAATTGCGTCCGAAATCAGGACTGACATACGGGAGTGAAATCATGTGAGTTCAGCTGAACTCGCACGGCTTCATTCCGTAGCTTAGTGTGAAAAACAGCGAAAAAGTGTAGCGCTAAACAATATCCAACATAAAACGACAATAAGTCAGTCAGTATGCAGTGAAAGGGATCAACTGAATCTGAGAAGTGAACCTTATAAATAGGTAGTCCTCATGTAGACATTATGACTAAACAATATAAATGGGTAGTCCTTGTGAAAACATACTATAGACAGAAAATTTTTTTTTTTTTTTTTTTTTAGACAAAAAGTTTCGGCATCCCAAATGCAGACCAGCTCACTCCAACCGAGAGATGAAAAGGCTTACCGGATGGGGTGGACCCAAAGGGGCATACGCCAAATTGGGTCAGATAAGGCTTGGGTGGTGAGTGGCTGTGTTTGGCTCAAAGAAGGATGTTATCTCGCGGATTACTGTATTCCTCCAAGTAGCACCCGGGTCCTGAAGGGTGTGGGCAATCTCACGGATATGGATGGTCCTGTAGGTCCTAGAAGGGTGGGGTATTCTGTGGGTGAATCCCTCAAGGCAACATTCCGTGGACCAGGAGATGGTGTTGTTAGGTAAGGAAAGAAAGGAAGGGCATAAAATCTATTTCTTGAAGTTCATTAAGATACACAGGATTCAGAGACTATTTAATAGATTTGGACAGTTTCAGTGGATAAATGTGGAGCACTCTACAAATATTTCAAGCGCACTACTGGCTTCTCTCTGTCCAATGTCTCCCCTCTCTCTGTTATTAGACTTGAAACTTTTTGCCTATATTTTGCTTACAAATATAGGTGCTGCCGAAAACTGATGACATAAATAAGGTGTGATTTTGAAGAGTGGGAGAGTTTTCTTTGGGAAGATAAAACTTATAAAAGTCCAGTAAAGCGGCACTGTCAAATTTTTCTTTGGCCGCATTTGTTCACAAAGTGTAAACACATTTTTACAAAAAATCCCTCCAAAAAGCAAAATTTTTAAGTAAGTTTTCGACTTTGTGTTAGCTATCTTGGGCCGCAGTTTGGACACCCCTGATTTAGAATGTAAGGCTAGGCTCACACTTTCCCTGAAATCCAATCTGCAGTAAGTATCTTTTGGCTCAGTAGGCAATCTTGTCTTCTCCTGAATTCCTTTTTTTTCTTCTTCTCCTTCTTTTTTTTTTTCAAATGGGGATTTTAAATGAGATTATTGAGTCACAATGGCAGCATAGCCCTAATGAGTTGAATAGATGAGTTTTGACAAGCGTTGTCACCTGTCAACTTGGCAAGTCACGTAAAATTTTCTGCAGCGGCAAAGCCTTGTGGCTATGACATGGGCACAGCCTCCTCTGGCTGTATGGTAGCTTTTAGGTGGGCAGTAAAACCACAGCTCAACTGTCTGTTTTTACTGCCTCCTGTGTAAAGGAGGCGTTATTTAACCGCTTGCCGACCAGCCGCCGCAGTTGTACTGCGACAACATGGCTTGGCTGCGCAAATCGCCGTAATGTTACGTCGCTTCTACATCTGATCGCCCAGGAGCCGATGCGAGTGCCCAGCAGTCGTGATCACCATCAGGCTCCCGCGATCGCTCGGGGCACACGGAGTACCAGGATCTGTGTGTGTAAACACACAGATCCCGGCTCTCTGAGGGGAGAACAGACAGATTGTTTGTTCATACAGAGTATGAACAGCGATCTGTCATCTCCGCTACACAGTCCCCTCCCCTCTTCAGTTAGAACACACAATAGGGAACACATTAACCCCTTGATCGCCCCCTAGTGGTTAACCCCTTCACTGCCAGTGACATTTTTACAGTAATCAATGCATTTGAATAGCACTGATCGCTGTAAAAATGCCAATGGTCCCAAAAATGTGTCAAAATTGCCCTACGTGTCCGCCATAATGTCGCAGTCCCGATAAAAATCGCAGCTCACCGCCATTACTAGTAAAAAAAAAAAAAAATTAAAATGCTATAAAACTATCCCCTATTTTGTAGGCACTATAACTTTTGCTATACAATTTAAAGGCTGCGCTGCAAATACATGATCATATTAACTGAAAATACCATAATTATGAATGAACACAAGTGAATTGTTTCATAACAAAAAAAAAATGCACATAAATCGCATGCAAAAAAAAAAAGAATCGCATGCAAAAAAAATGAGTGGAACATTCAGTAAACAAAAACGATTAAGTAGAGTCCATTTAGTCATAGATTGAAATGAACTGTAGGTCTTGTGGGTGTAGAAAATGGTTGGATAGAGGGAGAAAGACACCCTTCCTTCAAGTGATATAAAGTGATATATAACTTTTGCGCAAACCAATCAATATTCGCTTATTGTGATTTTTTTTACCAAAAATATGTAGAAGAATACATATCGGCCTAAACTGAGGAAAAAAATATTTTTTTTATATATTTTTGAGGGATATTTATTCTAGCAAAAAGTTAAAAATATAGCATTTTTTTTTTCAAAATTGACGCTCTTTTTTTTGTTTATATTGCAAAAAATAAAAACCACAGAAGGGATCAAATACCACCAAAAGAAAGCTCTATTTGTGGGGAAAAAAACGACAATTTTGTTTGGGTGCAGTGTCGCACGACTGCGCAATTGTCAGTTAAAGCAACGCAGTGCTGAATCACAAAAAGTTCTCTGGTCAGGAAGGGGGTAAAATCTTCCAGGATTGTAATCTCCCACAAACAGACTCTCCTAATCCTCTTATGTTGAATTGAATTGTAATTGTTCTGTCTCATTTTTTCTTCTAAAAAATGTTGCCAACTGTTGGCACTTTATAAATCTTCTATCATAATAATAGTAATAATAATAAAAACAATAATAATAAAAATAATAATAATAATAATAATACACTTCCTCAGTGCTTTTGAATATTTAGCAAAAATGATGGTTCATTAAAAAATTGTACCACAGATCTGCTGTTCTAGGTGAATCCTATGGAAGGCTGTCCTTTAGAAACAGGATTTCCAGCAAGGTGAACACCAATTGGTAGGTAAACCCCCTACATGTATTATTGTCAAAAAGCAAACAGCTAAAATTAGAGCCCTGTCGTTTCCAAATGTACGGGGCAATGTTTAAAAGGCCTGGGAACCAAGGTGATTACCAACATTCTTGGCAAAGAAAAGTATTTTGCAGGCAGAAAAAAAAAATTAATTTAATTTTTGTTAATTTTTTTTATAGTATCTGTAATTTATTGCGGATGTGGTTTATTGGTATTTATAATTTCTGAAAAAGGGGGCAGCGGTGAAATTACTTGGGGGGAAAAAAAATTAGCTTGAGATGTTTGCTTAAAACACTAATGCAATGTGTATGCTGATTAGTACTCACAGAAGTTATTGCCTCCAAGGGGTGGGGTTTATAAATATTAGTGTGTTCACACTGTGTGATGTATTCAATGCTAGCATTGGTGAAGAAAGTTTGGGGGGGAGATGTTATTGTAGAAGTCAAATCGCTCCACGGATGGGAGCCAAAGCTAAATATAGCCAACGTGTCAATGGAGAGCCCACCAGATGTAGTTAAAACATCTTTATTCTACATTGATAAGTCTGATGATCACCCCACCTGTAATCCTCACTCTTGGGTGTGTTTTATCCATATGCAGTGGCATAGCATGGTTGGGGCCATAGGGACAGTTGCCCTGGGGGCAAGGCTTTCAGTGTAGCACAAGAAAAAAAGGAAAAAAAAAGAAAGTAGTAATAATTAATAAAAAATAGACCTGGGAGGGCTTCATTAGGGCGCTGGGGTCATTTGACATCGGTGTGCTTTTTTTTTTTTTTTAAATTGTTTATTTATGTGAAGAACACGGCCCACATGGACCAATAGATACACAGAAACACATGTGTCAGATAACATACAGAGTATAATATAATGATGAAACATTCTTGCATATTTCTTTGAATCAGAACAACATCTAACCTGCTATTCCAGAACAGTGCTCAAACTCGCGTAAATCAGTGGTATGATAAGTGTGCTATCATTAGTGACCATGTGACATCATACAGTACTGCCTTCCATTGTGCCGGTCCTCTTTTTTCCTATATATATATCAGGATCAGAGAGAAATAGAGAATGCTAGAGACGGAACAAAAAGGAAAGGAGAGAAAGAAGAGAGTAAGAGAGATAGAGAGAAGGGGGGCAGTATAGGGAAGGAATGGGGGGATAGAGGGGTGGGGGGATCGGTGTGCTTTTAACAGAACCTTGAACACAGTGATGTTGGCTAATGGAATGACATGTCTAGGAGTGTCTGAATCAGAGCAGTCAAAGAGCAGAGCTGGGAAAAAGTACAATGCAGAGAGCATGACTGCAGTATGCAGCTAGCTGGCAACCGGCTGCCATCATGTACATCAGTTACCTCTGAGATAAGTACGTTGACATGTACCCTGGATCTATGCAAGGCCACCTCAGGCCTCAGGACTATCCCATTGCCCCCCCAGTATCCTGACTATGTGGGATACCAGGGTTTGGGCTTAGCGTTTGCAGCACCTTCTCATCCTCACCCTGGATCACACCCAATGGGCCCCCCAGGGACGACACACTGCTTGTTACTCAGGACATACTCCCATCAACCCTTCTCCAAGGGTCAACCTGGGCTACAGCCAACTGGAAAGAGCCAAGGGCCATCTTATCTTGGGGTACTTCCAGCTAAGTATCAACCTCTAATCTCTTCATGGGTGGCAGAAGACCACAGGAAGAACCACTACACGCGGAAGAGAAAGCCAGGTACACAGCACACACTTTCCTATTATGTATCACTATTATTATATGCTATCTTCTCTGACCACTTATGGAGAAAGGCCCTTCAAAAGTATATTGTGTGTGTGTGTATATATATATATATATATATATATATCTACAATATGCAAAGTGAGCGTACAGAAGAAAAATCTAAATCAAATCAATATTTAGTGTGACCACCCTTTGGCTTCAAACCAGCATCAATTCTTCTAGGCACACTTGCACACAGTTTTTGAAGGAACTCAGCAGGTAGGTTGTTCCAAACATCTTGGAGAACTAACCACAGATCTGTAGATGTAGGCTGCCTCAATTCCTTCTGTTTCTTTATCTGATCAGGGCTCCATTACTTTCAGGACTCCTTGTTTTTCTTTACACTGAAGATAGTTCTTAATGACATTGACTGCATGTTTGGGGCCATTATCCTATTGCAGAATAAATTTGGGGCCAATCACACGCCTCCCTGATGGTATGACATGATGGATAAGTATCTGCCCGTATTTCTCAGCATTGAGGAAATCATTGATCGGGCAACGTTGGGATTGGTCAGCCAAGGAAACTTAATGCAGCAGATGAATGACACATCATGCCTAATCCCTTCCACATTGGAAGTGGTCCAGCACTGCCATCAGCACCGAACTGGTGGAAACCAGTGGGACCCAGGTATACCCATCTACTGTCTGGAGAAGTCTGGTCAGAAGTGGACTTTATGGAAGAATTGTAGCCAAAAAGCCCTACCTCTGACATGGAAACAAGGCTAAATGACTCATCTATGCACTAAAACATAAGAACTGAGGTGCAAAAAAAATGTCAGCAGGTGCTCTGACGAAGGGCTGGAGAGCAGTACAATGAGTGTCTGCAGGCAACTGTGAAGCATGGTGGAGGTTCCTGGCAAGTTTGGGGTTGCATTTCTGCAAATAGAGTTGGAAATTTGGACAGGAATCAGGATCAATGGTGTCCTCAATGCTGAGAAATACAGGCAGATACTTATCCATCATGACATACAATCAGGGAGGAGTGTGATTGGCCCCAAATCTATTCTGCAGCAGGACAGCAAACCCAAAATGTACAGCCAATGTTATTAAAACAGAAGTATGTTTTTTTTCCCAGAATCATACTTACCTAGGTGGATGCAGTATTGGTTCGATGCTGCATCTGTCCCCCGGCGCCTCTACACTGAGAACCAAGTGATCAAACACAGTGGATGGCTCGGTTCTCTCAGCTCCTCCAGTTGGAGCGCTGAGCTGGGAAGGGGCGGGGAGTGGCCTTCTCAGGCTCTCAGCGGCTCGCTGAGATGGGTGTCGTTCCAGGCACCTGGCGGATCCAGACTTTATTGTCGTGATGACGTGGTGCCTGGACTGATTTCTGTCTCTCTGCTGAAAATGAATGTCACAGGAGTGCAAAACGAATTGCATTCCTGTGATTCATAGGAGATCTCCTTTAAGAACTATCTTCAGTGTAAAGAAGAACAAGGAGTCCTGGAAGTGATGGTTTGGCCCCCACAGAGCCCTGATCTCAACATCATGAGGTCTATCTGGGATTACATGAAGAGACAGAAGGATTTGCGGCAGCCTACATCCACAGAAGAGCTAGTGGTTAGTCCTCCAAGATGTTTGGAGCAACCTACCTCCCGAGTTCCTTTAAAAACTGTGTGTAAGTGTACCTAGAAGAATTCATGCTGTTTTGAAAGTAAAGGGCGGTCACACCAAATATTGATTTGGATTTCTCTTCTGTTTGTAAACTATTAACACTTCTATTTCTGAAAGCTTTCTTAATTTATGGCATTTTTTCACACCTGCCTAAAACATTTGCACAATATTGTGTGTGTGTGTGTGTGTGTATATATATATATCTACTTACATAAATGAAGTCAATGCAGCTGTTGCACCCCCTGTGGTTGCGTTGCAGCCAGCACGCTTGTAGCATGTCTCTTTGTAAATGTCAGGATGAAGTGCGCTTATCTCTGGTATTTGGGTGTATGTCAGCTGCGAGCCGGCAGTGTTCGGATATGCAGTGTGAGAATGCCCCTATGATTCTTAAAGACTCTACTGATGAATGAAATGAAGGAGCACGATATGGTGGTTGTCTTGTTTTGTCTGCTTTCTCAGAAACACCAGCTTATCTGTGATGTTGTATTGTTGCTGGCTTCGCCGACTGTGATCCATAGGAGCCACCGCTTGTACATACGGCCTAGCTTGACATGAACTCTGCTGCTTAACAGTCTTTATCACTTAATGCCCCGTACACACGGTCGGACTTTGTTCGGACATTCCGACAACAAAATCCTAGGATTTTTTCCGACGGATGTTGGCTCAAACTTGTCTTGCATACACACGGTCACACAAAGTTGTCGGAAAATCCAATCATTCTGAACGCGGTGACGTAAAACACGTACGTCAGGACTATAAACGGGGCAGTGGCCAATAGCTTTCATCTCTTTATTTATTCTTAGCATGCGTGGCACTTTGTGCGTCGGATTTGTGTACACACGATCGGAAATTCTGACAACGGATTTCGGAATTCCATCGGAAAATCCGACCGTGTGTACGGGGCAGTTTACTGACAGTTTGTAAAAATCTGTGATTTTTTTTACAACTGCCAGTAAATATCAGGGGCTGATTACTTCATGCTGTGTTGACTTTTTAAGCGTAAATCAAGCAAATTACATTGTTATAGGTATTGTCCGTGTTTCCATTTCATGTTTATACTGTTCAAATATTCCCTGTGATAGTTTTCAATAGGAGTTCTGTAATTTCTCAGGTTGCCAGTAAAAAAAATGTGCTCCGCCAGTAAATTTTCCATGTTTTGTCAGTAAAAAATGCTGCGGGAGGTTGGCAACCCTGGTACGGGGCATAAGGCTCCATGCACACTGGCTTACAAATCGTTGCTTCTACAGAAGTTTTGTGTTCTGCCTGTAGAAGCAGCTCAATGTTATCCTATGTCTCTATGCACATTAGGACATTTAGGCTGCTTTCACACTGAAAGCGCCGGTTGTGAGCTCTAACACGCCGTTCGTATTAGCAGAGCATTAGCGCTGTTTAAGCGGTGCTTTTGCGCCGCTTTTTGGTCGCTAGCGGGGCGCTTATTACCCCAAAAATTGTAAAAAGTCCCATTTTTGCAGCACTTTCAAGTGCTTTTCCAGCGCTTTGAAAGCGTTGCCTATTGATTCCAATGGACATGGTGTTTTGGGAGCACTCAGAATCCGCCCTAAAGATGCTGCTTGCAGGACTTTTCACAACGTTCCGCAAGCGCACTGCCGCAGTTTTCAGGCGCTTAGCAGAGGCTATTTATAGAGCAGAACTCCAGCCAAAAATAACACAATAAAAATAATTGGTTTGTTAAAGATAATATAGCAAAACTAGCTCCTGTTGCAATGTTCAGTTTTAATACAGAGATTTCCTCTGCAATACTTTTTTCTACCATTAGATGTCCTCAGTCTGAAGGCCAGCATCATACAACCCGATTTCTCTGAGCCCAGGTTGTACTGGTGCAAAAGAGGTGAGTATAGAGACATTTACATTAGGGAGGATTAATGTTACAGTTGGGGGTATGTTTGGTGTTACAGGGCTGGTTAGTGGAGTGTTACATTACAGTATAGGTTAGAGTTGGGCTTACAGGGAGGTTCAGTGTAAGGAAAAATGTTAGGTTGCAGGAAGGATTATTGTTTGGGTTACAGGAAGAGTTAGTGCTAGATTATAGGGAAGATTAGTGTTGAGGTTGCAGGGAGGATTCGTTTTGAGGTAATTGGGAGGTTTATTCTAAGGCAGAGGACTCCAAACATTCTAAACAAACGGCCAGTTTACTGTCCTTCAGACTTTAGGGAGGCCGGACTAGAGCCAGTGGGAGTAGAAAATGTTCTGGCATCTAGTGGGAGTAAACAATGCCCTATCTTTGGTGACAGTGGAAGGAGTATTGCCCCATCGTTGATGTCAGTGGAAGAAATAGTTCCCTTTTCTTGGAGTCAGTTGAAGGAATAGTGCCTCATCATTGGTGTCAATGGAAGGAATTCTGCCCCATCGTTGGTGTCAGTTGGAGGAATTTTGCCCTATCGTTCGTGTCAGTGGGAGGAAAAGTGGCCCATTGCTGGTATCAATGGAAGGAATTATGCCCCATCAATGGTGTCAATGGAAGGAATTGTACCTCATCGTTGGTGTCAGCGACAGGAATTATGCCCCAATGGATAGAGTAGTGTTGCAAGGACCAGATAATGCAAGCAAAGGGCCACATTTGGCCGCTGGCCCACAGTTTGAAGACCACTGTTCTAAGGAATAGTGTTAACTTGCAGGACAGGTTGATGTTAGGTTACAGGGAGGCTAAGTGTTTGAGTTACTAAAGGATTGTGTTTGGTTACATGGAGGATTATGCCATGTACACACGAGCCGACTTTCGACAGACTGAACTCTGAAGGACTTTTTGACAGACTTTCGATGAAGTTCCGACGCAACGGACTTGCCTACACACGATCACACCAAAGTCCGACTGATTCGAATGTGATGACGTACGACAGGACTAGAATAAGGAAGTCCATAGCCAGTAGCCAATAGCTGCCCTTGCGTCCCTTTTTGTCCGTCGGACTAGCATACAGACAAACTCAAGTCCGTCGGAAAGATTTGAAACATGTTCTATTTCTAAAGTCCGTCTGATTTTTCAACAGCAAAGGTCCAATGAAGCCCACACATGATCGAATTGTCCGGCGGATTTGTTCTTTTGCTGTTGAAAAGTCCGCTCGTGTGTACATGGCATTAGAGTTTGTGTTACAAGGAAGCTTAGTTTTGGGGTTACAAGACAGGTTAGTGTAAGGGATAGTGGTGTTACAGGGAGGTTGAGTTTGAGGTTACAGGGCAGGTCAGTATAAGGGGCAGTGTAACATCACAGGGAGGGTTAGTGTTGGGGTTACAAGGAAGGTCAGTGTTAGGCTACAGGCAAAATAAGTGTTGGGACTACAAGGAAGGTTGATGTTAGGATTCCTGGGAGGATTGGTGTTGGGGTTACAAGGAAGTTTAGTATTGGTTACAGAGAGGGTTAATACTGCAATTACAGTGGCTTGCGAAAGTATTCGGCCCCCTTGAACTTTTCAAACTTTTGCCACATTTCAGGCTTCAAACATAAAGATATAAAATTTTTATTTTTTGTGAAGAATCACCAACAAGTGGGACACAATTGTGAAGTGGAACGAAATCTTTTGGATTTTTGAAACTTTTTTAACTAATAAAAAAATGAAAAGTGGGGCGTGCAAAATTATTCGGCCCCCTTGCGTTAATACTTTGTAGAGCCACCTTTTGCTGCGATTACAGCTGCAAGTCGCTTGGGGTATGTCTCTATCAGTTTTGCACATCGAGAGACTGAAATTCTTGCCCATTCTTCCTTGCAAAACAGCTCGAGCTCAGTGAGGTTGGATGGAGAGCGTTTGTGAACAGCAGTTTTCAGCTCTTTCCACAGATTCTCGATTGGATTCAGGTCTGGACTTTGACTTGGCCATTCTAACACCTGGATACGTTTATTTGTGATCCATTCCTTTGTAGATTTTGCTGTATGTTTGGGATCATTGTCTTGTTGGAAGATAAATCTCCGTCCCAGTTTCAGGTCTTTTGCAGACTCCAACAGGTTTTCATCCAGAATGGTCCTGTATTTGGCTGCATCCATCTTCCCCTCAATTTTAACCATCTTCCCTGTCCCTGCTGAAGAAAAGCAGGCCCAAACCATGATGCTGCCGCCACCATGTTTGACAGCGGGGATGGTGTGTTGAGTGTGATGAGCTGTGTTGCTTTTACGCCAAACATATCGTTTTGCATTGTGGCCAAAAAGTTCGATTTTGGTTTCATCGGACCAGAGCACCTTCTTCCACATGTTTGGTGTGTCTCCCAGGTGGCTTGTGGCAAACTTTAGACGAGACTTTTTATGGATATCTTTGAGAAATGGCTTTCTTCTTGCCACTCTTCCATAAAGGGCAGATTTGTGCAGTGTACGACTGATTGTTGTCCTATGGACAGACTCTCCCACCTCAGCTGTAGTTCTCTGCAGTTCATCCAGAGTGATCATGGGCCTCTTGGCTGCATCTCTGATCAGTCTTCTCCTTGTCTGAGCTGAAAGTTTAGAGGGACAGCCAGGTCTTGGTAGATTTGCAGTGGTCTGATACTCCTTCCATTTCAAAATGATCGCTTGCACAGTGCTTCTTGGGATGTTTAAAGCTTGGGAAATCTTTTTGTATCCAACTTCTCCACAACAGTATTACGGACCTGCCTGGTGTGTTCCTTGGTCTTCATGATGATATCTGCGCTTTCAACAGAACCCTGAGACTATCACAGAGCAGGTGCATTTATACAGAGACTTGATTACACACAGGTGGATTCTATCTATCACCATCAGTCATTTAGGACAACATTGGATCATTGAGAGATCCTCGCTGAACTTCTGGAGTGAGTTTGCTGCACTGAAAGTAAAGGGGCCGAATAATTTTGCACGCACCACTTTTCAGTTTTTTAATTGCTAAAAAAGTTTAAAATATCCAATAGATTTCGTTCCACTTCACAATTGTGTCCCACTTGTTGGTGATTCTTCACAAAAAATTAAAATTTTATATCTTTATGTTTGAAGCCTGAAATGTGGCAAAAGGTTGAAAAGTTCAAGGGGGCCGAATACTTTCGCAAGCCACTGTAAAAGCAGTGGTGGAACTACCAGGTTGCACTTGTGACTGGGCCTTGGCTTTCCATCACTGCAGGGGGATCCCAAGACGGCAGGAAGGGGGCCCACTGAAGAACATGAGAAAGGGACCCAGGACGGGGTCAGTGAAGCCCTTCATGGTTTCTTGCACCAGGACCCTAAAGGTTCTAGTTATGTCTCTGGTTAAAGGGAGAATTAGTGCTGGGGTTACAGAGAAAGTTGGTGTTGGGGGTTACAATTAATGTGCAGGAGGGTTGGGGTGAAGGTTAGTTTAAATGATAGTGTGAAGTTCACTGAAAGGTTTAGGGCATATTTACAGCAAGCCAGTCTAGTTAAAATGTTTAATGCACACGTGAGTTAACATGCGTTGCGATAAGACAACTCGTTCATCTGAAAGGGCAGTCAATAAACCACAGCAGCTCAAAAATTGGGCTTGCAACATAACGGACTGTAGTGCACTGCTTTAGTGTGCATTGGGGTGCCTTAAAATTCATGTGAAAGAGGCTTTAGGGTAGGAAATCTCTTTGCACTGAAAACCACCATTACTGATCTCCTGTTACTGGTGGGTAACGTCTCCCTCCCAGAGTCTCCTCGTATTTCTGTATATTTTACATGACTTTCAGCCACTTTGAGATCTAAACAAACCATTCCAAATAAATCACAGATTCTCTATAACAGCCCAAAGCTCTAACATTATCTAAACACGGCAGTGCTCTTTATTTGCTTGTTTTGCTGTTGTTACGCATTGATTTAAGAGATACATTAAAACCGTGTAAATAAATCCGATACAAGGATAATCAGTATATTAAACAGTAATGAAGGCAGCATTTGTCTGGAAACATTCCAGCAAGCCCTAAGCTTCGGGGTCAGTGTCACCGCTAGTTCAGAGCGCCTTATCCCACATAGATACGCTGACTGCTTGGAATGGGGCCCAGACTGCGGAGGAAATATCCGTTCAGGACGGGAACAATGGAGGTTTACAGAAGTGTACTGTCCTCCACCGTGCCGTAATGTGCCCTCAGAAAGAGCCATCTCAGAGATTATGGAAGGAGCTTGGCGGCACAGTATGCCATAGCAAAAAATACAGAATGGAAGAGATTATAGTGTATCTAAAGCCAAAACTTTTTTTTGTTGGAGAGAGTGTTGAGGGCTTGGAAAAAAGTTTGTCTGTATATCTTAGGCTCTGTTCACATCTTGGCGTATGACAATCGTGGTAAAATCACGCAAATAGAATCGCGGGACGCCCGTCACCCAAAAGAAGCTCATGTACTTGTTTGGGCGTGTTGCGATTCTGTTTGCGCGATTTTACCGCGACTGTCGCCCTACGAATCGCGGGGAAATCATGTCGCGTTTGGGGTGCTATTGAAATTGATGGGGAATGCACGGGCATCTCACAATTTGCGGCTATTGTGAATTGCGGGCAGAATCTCTGTGATTCCGCCCCCAATTCGGAACGCGGAGATGTGAACAGAGCCTTAAAAGCGGAGTTCTGACTAAAAAAAAAAAAAAAAAATTTAAAGTCAGCTGCTACAAATACTGCAGCTGCTGACTTTTAATAATTGGACACTTACCTGTCCCAGGGTCCAGCGATGCCAGGGGAACGAAGCCCTGCTCCTCTCCCCCTCCTCTCTTTGGCGCCGGCATTGTCACTGTGGGCGCCTGGCTGTAGCTTCACAGCCGGGCACGCACTGTGCATGTGCGAGCCGCGCTGCGTGCTGTGCCTGGCCGGGCAATCATCTGGGACCTGTGACGTGTCCCAGATGATTGCCGAGAGGGAGGGGGGAGAGGTGAACTTACTTCTGGTGCTGCGGTGCCCCGGGAGGAAGTGGGAGCTGGAACCCTCTAAAAAGAGGGTTTCTGCTCCCCCCCCAAAAAAAGACATGCCAAATGTGGCATGTCAGGGGGGTCACCTTCCCTTAAAGCGGAAGTTCCATTTTTGGGTGGAACTCCGCTTTAAGAAATAAATTGAAGCAGTTTTTAGGCTTCAAGTAGAATGAACCTCTTGACGCCAACGACAATTAAATATGTGGCCTCTCGGCGGGTGGGCCTTGATGTCCAGCATCCACATATTTGCATACTACATTGCTAACACAGCTGTGCCGAGAGAGCATACTCCCGGCACAGTTACCAATGGGTAACAGAAATCTCCCGATTGCTGCTTGCGATCGCGAGCTTTCCGATCATGTGATCATTGTGACAGCCAATCACAGTGGTCACATGCTCATAAACCCCACCTCCTGGCATCTAAAACCCCTTAAAGGGCTGGGAGGAGCCAGTGCCAAGGGGTTAAACCCTCAGCATTGTTTAGCCTAACACACTGAGCACAATAAAATAAACATTTCTCAATAAAGTATTTGGCAGAATTCTTACTCCAGCACTAGCACTTCACGACTTTCAATGCTGCTTGCTTCTGCTCTCTCAGTATTAAAAGGAAAAGTATTAAAAGCGGACAGTTCCCCTCCTAGGTTATGGGGCTGTGTGCTTCTATTGATGCACAAGGTATAGGGTGACACAACTCTAGTCCCTGTATGTAAGAGGTGGCTCCATAGGATGCCGCAAGAGAAAGGAGTCACCCTAAAACAGAAAACCTGGGACAGCGATCCAGCTTAAACTGGAACATAGGCAAGGATTAAACGATAAAGGAGCTGAATACTCAGTAAGTGATGAAATCAGCTGCTGAGAGTGCTTAAAACAAAAAGAGGGTTTAATATATAAAGCGGAGTTCCACCCATATAAACGTCAGCAGCTACAAAAAGTGTAGCTGCTGACTTTAAATATTTGCACACTCCCCTGCCCCATGGTCCAGCGATGCGGGCGAACGAAGCCCCGCTCCTCTCCCCCCTCCACAACGCTGGCATTCTGACTGTGGGCACCCGGCTGTGGCTTCACAGCTGGGCACGCACTGCGCATTGGCTGGGCAATCTTGTGGGACCTGTGACGTGTTCCAGAAGATTGCATGGAGGGAGGGGGGTGAGGTGAACTTCCTTCTGGCGCCGCAGAGCCCCGGGAGGAAGTGGGAGCTGGATGCCTCTAAAAAGAGGGTATCTGCTCCCCCCCCCCTCAAAAAAATGACATGTTAGGGGGTCACCTTCACTTAAAGCGGAAGATCCATGTCAGAGAGGTTACCTGGTTGGGCGCCGGTGCGCGCCGGGGCGCGTTGGTGCTCGTGTCTCCGTGCGTGCTGGGGCGCGTGTCCCGGGGGGCGCTGGCGTGCCCAGTCTGACCAGCCGTGGCATGCGGGGTGGTGTCCGGGCGGATGTGCGTACGCGCGTTCGCGCTAGCGCGCGTCCGCGCTGAAGTGCGTTCGCGCTAGTGCATGTTTGCCTATGGGCGTTACCGCGGGCGTGCCCGGTGGCGTTGGTGTGCGCGCTGGCGTCGGGGGCGCGCTCGGGCGTGTGCGGGGGCGCGCGGCGCTTTGGCGAATCGGCGTACGCACGTGCGCGGCGTTTTGGCGCCAATCAGCCTATTTAGGCCTGCCTCTGCCCCTGTTCGGTGCTGCCTGATCAACAGCTCTGTGTCTTGTTCCTGTGATCCTCCCTGTGTTCCTGTGTTCCCGAAGTTTGACCTGTTGTGACCCGGCTTGCCTTTGGACCTCCCTTGATTGCTGCCTGAACCCGACCCCGGCTTGTTTGACCTTGTTACTGCCTGCTCCTCTTGTACCGTTGCTGCCAGCCTGCTGCCGACCTCTGCCTGTGTGTGACCACGCTGTCTAACTCCTGCTCAGCATCAGTTCCAGCCTACCTGAAGCTCTACCAGTTGCCAGTCCAAACCATCCTGCTCCAGGACTCCACATCAGGCCCTCATACCACTCCGCATTCGTGGGCTTCCTGTTTACTCTACCAGGGGCCCCGAATCGGATACGTAAGGGAGCCTACCCTCTGCCCAAGCGGACTCACCTGTCTGGTAAGTGTGGGACCTGACAGTATCAGGCAGCCATGACTGAGTCCGGGCAGGGGGCCTCCCCCATGGATGAACTGTGTAGGCACCTAGCGGGCCTCACTCAAGCCGTTAAAAATCTGCAAGAAGGCTACACCAGATTTGAAGGGCAGGTCCAGGCCCTCTCAGCCTCTCCTTCAGGAGCAGCGTCCAATGCGACTTCAGCACCCTCTGTAGTGATGCTACCACCAGAGCCCAGAGTACCACCACCCGAGAAGTTTTCAGGAGATCGCAGCAAGTTCCAAGCGTTCCGCAACGCTTGCGAACTGTATTTTGCCCTGCAACCCCGTACATTCTCCCTGGAAGCTACTAAAGTGGGGTTCATCATATCCTTGCTGACTGGCGAACCTCAAACCTGGGCCCACAATCTGCTAAAACAAAAGGCTCAATCCCTTGATTCCGTGAGTGACTTCTTCCTAGCCATGTCCCAACTATATGAGGACCCTCAGTTAACGGCAACGGCTGAAGCCAATTTGCATTCTCTCCAACAAGGTCGCAGAGCGGCTGAAGATTACGCCGTGGAGTTTAGGCGTTGGAGTGCCGACACGGAGTGGAATGACGCTGCCTTGCGTCACCAATATCGGCTGGGATTATCTGACCCTCTAAAGGACGAGCTGGCACGAGTGGGGGTTCCCCAGACACTAGAGGAACTCATCAATTTATCTATCCAAATTGACCGTCGCCTCAGGGAAAGACGCTCTGAAAGGTCAGTTGGTCATCCACGTCTTGCCTGGATGTTGCCTAGGGTCCCTAGTGCCCCGCACCAAGCTCCATTGGTCCCATCCGCTTCTGCCCAGGAAGGCTCGGAGCCTATGCAGTTGGGACTGCTCCGTCCCTCTCTTACCCCAGAAGAGAAGACCCGAAGACGCACACTCAACCTGTGCTTGTACTGTGGAGAGCCCGGTCATTTTGCAAGAGCATGCCCCAATAAGAAGCGTAAGTGTCTACTGTCTTCCTCATTGTGTGCACCTGTCCTACCTAGTACCGGTAGCCATTTAACACTCTCCATTGTCTTGCAGTTACCTGGAAGGAGCATCCCAGTACCGGTCATCGTTGATTCAGGGGCATGCAGTGGATTTATTGACCGGACCTTCATTAAGAACCATCATATTCCTATTCAAACCAAGGCTCAGGGGTTAGCAGTTTTCTTAGCGGATGGTTCCTCTCTCAGCTCCGGCCCTGTTACCCAGGAAACTGTTCCTCTACTGGCCACCATTGGCCCGGAACACCAGGAACTTTTACGCCTGGATGTCATCTCCTCTCCCCTCTTCCCAATTATCTTAGGAATGCCCTGGCTACAGGCTCACAATCCCAGTATCAACTGGTCCACAGGCGAAATACAGTTTTCATCGGAATATTGCAAGCAACACTGCTTACAAGGAACCCCTATGGCCTCCTCTCACTGCCTATACCTAGACTCAGAAGTCAAGTCTCATCAAATTCTTCCTGAACCTTACCGAGATTTCTTGGATGTCTTTAGCAAAAAGGGGGCAGAAACTCTTCCAGTACACAGACCCTATGACTGCCCGATAGAACTCTTACCAGGAACTGAAGTACCTTTCGGGAGGATTTTTCCGTTGACTGAGCAGGAGTTGGGCACCTTGAAGGTCTATATTGACGAGAACCTGAAGAAAGGATTCATTCGTCCCTCTACTTCTCCAGCAGGGGCAGGCATCTTTTTCGTAGAGAAGAAGGATCACTCCCTACGTCCCTGCATCGACTACAGGGAGCTCAATAAAATTACTGTAAAAAACAGATACCCGCTACCGCTGGTTCCTGAATTGTTTCAGAGACTAGGATCTGCTACTGTTTTCACCAAGCTGGATCTCCGTGGAGCCTACAATCTAATCCGTATAAGAGAGGGGGACGAATGGAAGACGGCCTTCCGTACTCGATTTGGGCACTACGAGTACCTCGTTATGCCCTTTGGTCTGTGCAACGCACCGGCCACTTTCCAGCACTTTGTTAATGACGTTTTTCGGGACTTTCTTGACCTATTTGTCATTGTTTACCTAGATGATATCCTGGTTTTCTCTGCTTCCCTGACTGATCACCGCAAACACGTACGAAATGTACTCACCCGGCTCAGACAACATGGGCTTTACGCCAAGCTCGAAAAGTGTGAGTTCGAGCGTCAATCCATCCAGTTCCTAGGCTTGGTCATTTCCCCTGACGGTATCAAGATGGATCCGCAAAAGGTATCCGCTATCTTGGATTGGCCTGCACCTATAGACAAGAAGGGAGTACAACGCTTTATTGGCTTTGCTAATTTCTATAGGAAGTTCATTAAAGGATTCTCTTCAATTATCACTCCCATTACGGGACT
Organism: Lithobates clamitans; assembly: GCA_037952925.1. Taxonomy (NCBI): domain Eukaryota; kingdom Metazoa; phylum Chordata; class Amphibia; order Anura; family Ranidae; genus Lithobates; species Lithobates clamitans. The sequence continues at coordinate 264,242 of JBBGZY010000096.1, read as the reverse complement.
TATCAAACAAGGAACCCGGTTCTGCTGGACCTCTCAGGCGCAAGCGGCCTTCGAAAGACTCAAAGCTCTGTTTACGTCAGCTACTATCCTCAAGCATCCCAACCCTGCCTTACCCTTCGTCCTGGAAGTAGACGCTTCCGAAGTCGCGGTGGGAGCCGTGCTCTCACAAAGACAAGGTGCCAAAGCACTCCTGTACCCTGTGGGATTTTTTTCACGAAAACTCTCCCCTTCCGAGAGAAATTATGATGTGGGAGATCGGGAACTTCTTGCCATTAAAGCAGCCCTGGAGGAATGGCGCTATCTCCTGGAAGGTGCAGCTCACCCCATTTTGGTCTACACGGACCATAAGAACCTAGAATACTTAAGGACAGCCAAGAGGCTGAAACCCCGGCAGGCCAGATGGGCACTTTTTTTTTCCCGATTCATCTTCCACATCACCTACAGGCCGGGATCCAAGAATGTCAAATCCGATGCCCTTTCCCGGATGTTTCTCGATTCTGAGAAGACCCTGTCTCCGGACACCATTCTCCCCTCTGGGAATTTCCTGATCTTACAGGAGGATCTAATTTCCCAGATCAGACGATCCTCTATGGGAATGTCACCACCGGCTGAAGCTTGTACCAAAGATGGTCTGTTCTGGTATAAAGATAAAATCGTGGTCCCTGAGGAGCTAAAGGTACGAGTATTAAGCCTATGCCATGACCACAAATTGGCCGGTCACTTCGGCACACGGAAGACAATTGATCTTGTCCAACGCACCTTTTGGTGGCCCCACCTGACCAAGGATTGCAAGGAATATGTCGAGTCCTGTAATACCTGCGCCAGAAGCAAGAGTAGCCGGGCAAGAGCTTGGGGTCTGTTGAGACCACTACCAGTCCCAGAGAGACCATGGGCCATGATTTCAATGGACTTTATTGTCGAACTCCCTCCATCAGAAGGCTTTTCTTCCATTTTCGTCGTAGTAGACAGGCTGTCTAAAATGGCTCACTTCCTCCCCATGAAGGGTACCCCTTCGGCTATAGAGACTGCTACCATCTTTATTAAGGAGATCATCAGATTGCATGGAGTACCAATCAATATAGTTTCTGACAGAGGCGTCCAGTTTACCTCCAGATTCTGGAGAGCTCTTTGTGGTGCCCTGGAAATCGAATTATCATTCTCTTCGGCTTATCATCCCCAGTCAAATGGTCAAACTGAGAGGACGAACCAGACCTTGGAGCAGTATCTCCGCTGTTTCTCTGCATTCTCGCAGGATGATTGGGCTTCCCTGCTTCCCATTGCGGAGTTCTCGTACAACAATTCACTACACTCAGCGACCAATCAGTCACCATTTTATGCCAATTATGGTTTCCACCCATCCTTCTTACCTGGATCTATCCCCGAATGCCCTGTTCCTGCAGTATCCAAAACTTTGGACTTTTTCTCAAACAACAACAAGTTGCTGCAGGATACCATGACTAAAGCTCAAGAAGACTATAAGAGAATTTTTGACAGGAAGAGACGGGGAGAACTTGTTTTGGAAGCGGGCAATTCTGTCTGGTTATCTACTACTAACCTTAAGTTGGCCTGTCCGTCCAAGAAACTGGGCCCTAAATATTTGGGTCCTTTTCCAATTAAGAGAAAAGTCAACAATGTGGCATACGAACTTGAACTTCCTAACTCCCTGAGGATACACCCAGTCTTCCACGTGTCCCTCTTGAAGCCGGTTACCCCCAACTCTTTTTCTGGCCGTAGTATTGGGCCACCTGAACCTATCTTGGTTAATGGTGAGGAGGAGTTCGAGGTGGAAGCAATTTTAGATTGCAGAAGGAGACGCAATCAGACTCAATATCTGGTAAAATGGAGGGGCTACGGACCCGAAGACAACTCATGGGAGCCAGAAAGTAACCTGCATGCTAGAAAACTTCTTCAGTCTTTCAAAACCTCTCATGCCGCAAAGATGGCCCAGCTAGGCATCCGGAGTCTGCCCTTGAGAGGGGGGCACTGTCAGAGAGGTTACCTGGTTGGGCGCCGGTGCGCGCCGGGGCGCGTTGGTGCTCGTGTCTCCGTGCGTGCTGGGGCGCGTGTCCCAGGGGGCGCTGGCGTGCCCAGTCTGACCAGCCGTGGCATGCGGGGTGGCGTCCGGGCGGATGTGCGTACGCGCGTTCGCGCTAGCGCGCGTCCGCGCTGAAGTGCGTTCGCGCTAGTGCATGTTTGCCTATGGGCGTTACCGCGGGCGTGCCCGGTGGCGTTGGTGTGCGCGCTGGCGTCGGGGGCGCGCTCAGGCGTGTGCGGGGGCGCGCGGCGCTTTGGCGAATCGGCGTACGCACGTGCGCGGCGTTTTGGCGCCAATCAGCCTATTTAGGCCTGCCTCTGCCCCTGTTCGGTGCTGCCTGATCAACAGCTCTGTGTCTTGTTCCTGTGATCCTCCCTGTGTTCCTGTGTTCCGGAAGTTTGACCTGTTGTGACCCGGCTTGCCTTTGGACCTCCCTTGATTGCTGCCTGAACCCGACCCCGGCTTGTTTGACCTTGTTACTGCCTGCTCCTCTTGTACCGTTGCTGCCAGCCTGCTGCCGACCTCTGCCTGTGTGTGACCACGCTGTCTAACTCCTGCTCAGCATCAGTTCCAGCCTACCTGAAGCTCTACCAGTTGCCAGTCCAAACCATCCTGCTCCAGGACTCCACATCAGGCCCTCATACCACTCCGCATTCGTGGGCTTCCTGTTTACTCTACCAGGGGCCCCGAATCGGATACGTAAGGGAGCCTACCCTCTGCCCAAGCGGACTCACCTGTCTGGTAAGTGTGGGACCTGACAATCCATTTTTGGGTGGAACTCCGCTTTAGGGCGACATGCACAGTGATGTATTTAGGCATTAAATATTTAAAGTATAAAAAATTCTACACTTTTTTTGTGGCTAGGGGGAGCTGCAGGTGGGGATATACAGCCTGTCGTAAAAATTAAAATCAGTACACCCCATACTCATGTAAATGCAGTTGCTTCATTGCATTGAGTCTTTTACACTTGGCATTTTCAATAATTAAATACGTCTGTGTGCATTAAGACTAAAGTGAGACTTCTTCATCCAAATGAAATGGTCTTCTTCCCCCACTTACCTTTCATGATCTTCTTACACTGTAATAATATACTGACAAGTCCAGTAGATCCAGCGTTGTCCTCTTCTCCCCCTCACCTCCCATCTTCCTAGTTTACCTGGAGCTGGCCATCTCCTGGTTCCTGACTCCCAGTGACACAGCACCAGATCTCCATCCATGTGCGAGGTTTAGGTGAAGGCCGGCTTCTGTCAGACCGGCTGCTGTACACATGGGCCAAATGTCGGCTGATTTCTATTGAACATGCCGATGCCACCTGATTTTTGACTCATGTGATCTGGGCCACCTGTCAGTTTTTCAGGGCGGACCTGATCGGAAGGTCCATGTAGCCCTATGGACAGGCGCAGTGGCGGCTGGTGTTTTTTTTCAGGGGGGGCGGGGCAGCAGACAACCACATCCCCCCGGCAGCCGGCAGCACTTAATCAGTACCCCTGCCCACTCACTGTCTGCTGGTCTGTCCGGCACTTACCCTATCTAGGTGGCAGCCGTCAGGTGACGGGCAGCGGGGCTGTGGGTCAGGCAGCGGGTGACAGGCGGCAGGCTGTGGGTCAGATAGCGGGTGATGGGCATCGAGCTGTGGGTCAGGCAGCGAATGATGGGTGGCGAGCTGTGGGTCAGGCAGTGGGTGACGGGTGGTGAACTATGGGTCAAGCAGCGGGTGATGGGCGGCGAGCTGTGGGTCAGGCAGCGAATGATGGGTGGCGAGCTGTGGGTCAGGCAGTGGGTGACGGGTGGCGAACTATGGGTCAGGCAGCGGGTGATGGGCGGCGAGCTGTGGGTCAGGCAGCGGCTCCTGTGTCCTCTCCTAGATCACCGCGACTTCCCCGCTGCGCCCGGTGCCCACCCTTTTTTGAAGCCTATTGGAACCTCTGGCTCTAATCACATGCTTCAAACCCCCCCACCATTGGTAGATCAGGGGGCCGGACGCATGAATAGGGGGTGGCGCCCGTGCGCCCCTAATGCGCGGGCCGCCACTGGACAGGTGGATGTCTATTTACACCCATTTACCTCCATATCCGTAAAAAAAAAAAAAGTTTTTGAAGGCAGGATCAGAGGCAGCCTGATATAAAGGGAAAGTAGAGTCTGTATAAACCCAGCTGTCCAAAAAGCATACCTCCCAACATTTTGAGATGGGAATGAGGGACACTTTAGATAGAAAAAGGAGATACCCCCATAATAACTGGGACTTTAACGGCAACAGAGTACAAATAAAATACAAAATAGTGTATTCAAAAAATGTATACATATATATAAGTTTATGGATTTTTCAAACCAAAAAAAACATTGAGCAACATTGGCAAAGGTGATGAATTCCCATTTCTAATCCAGACGGTCAGACGCGTTTCAGGACACAATACGTCCCTTCGTCAGGGACTTTTTGTCAGGATGGGATCACATTAAATAGTAGAAATCAAAAACATTAAGAAGGAATGAGGGACACCTACTAGCAAATGTATGTAGGCATAGGACATGCCCCCTACCACACCCCTTTAAAGGAGAATTAACCAAAAAATAAGTTTAATTAAAACTACAAGGGCTTTTTTTACCACTACCATTCCTTTATATTGGCTTTTTAAAAATTACAAATGCAGCCATTTAGAAATTAGGTGGAAGGTTTAGCACTGGAAAACACTTTTTGATAGATAAAAAGTGCATTTTATATACAGATTTATAGTTCAGACCAAAATGAGGGACAAATGAGGAGGAAAGAGGGACAGAGGGACATTGCTCCGAATCAGGGACAGTCCCTCGAAATCAGGGACAGTTGGGAGCTATGCATAAAGCTGATATAAGGTTCTGCCTGTGTCCATCAGGCATCCCTTCCATTGGGCTCTGATCAGCAGGGGATCTGATCTACTCCATGTGAAAGGAGCCTTGGGGCCGGTACACACCCATTTGAAAGTGTATTCCCATGCGGTCCAGTTTTGACAGCCTATTTATTTGAATGAGCTGCAAAATGCACTGGAACATGAAAATAGTAGTACAAGCATTGCACCAAACAACATGGGGCTGCAGTACCAGGTGATTTGGTGGCCAAACGTGCTGTTTTTGTGGGATGTGTTTGGGGGGGCCATTAACAATTCATTGGCAACCGCAAACAAGGGCAGCGCAATAACCTGCAGTGCGGGAAAAGTACACAGAGCGTGCCTTACCCTCTCCACATTTTGGTGTGAAGCAGCCCTTGAGCCCTCGTTCACATCAGAGCGACTTGTCAAATCGCATGACAAGTTGCACCTTATTGTCAGCAATAGCACTGTTCAAATCAGTACAATGCCGACTTTGCGGTTAAATGCACATATTTGCCAGCACACCAAGGATCCTCAAACATCGTGCAAAGGTTTTATTGCAGAAAGATCCCATCACAGGAGCAAATGCAACGTTTTGGAGCCACGCAGGACCCCTTTCGTCAGGTGCCGCATTGATTTGAAAAAGTAGTTCCTGCGCTACTTTTGCCGATATCGGGTGCGACTTGCATAGACATCTGGGCATGAACGCACAGATGTCTTCAACGTTGCACCTGAAGTCGCACTGACATGTGGCTTTGAGATTGAGTGATTTCAGATGAAGTCGCACAATTTCAAAGCTGAATTCAATGTGAATGAGGGGTAAGGCTGCTTTCACACTAAAAACGCCGCTTTTAACCCCCCCCCCCAAAAAAAAAGAAAACGGTTAAAAACTCCCGTTTTGCGGTGCTTTAAAAGCACTGTCCATTCATTCCAATGGCAGGGCGTTTTGGGAGCGCTAAATAAATTCCCTTTTGGGAAAATCCTGCAAAAGCGCACCGTCCCAGTGTGAAAAGGCACACTGCAATGAATGGGAGGCGGTTTTCAGGCGCTTTGCAGAGTCTATTTCTAGCGCCTGAAAAACACTCCGATGTGAAAGGGGTCATCACAATGTGTGGTGCATACTAGAACTTCTATGGTAATAGGCTGTAGTCTGAATAAAAAATAAAATAAAAATACGAGTTTATTACTCTCAGACCCCTTTCACACTGGGGCGGTGCATTGCGGGACGTTACGAAAAGTCCTGCAAGCAGCATCTTTGGGGCGGGTTGGGAGCGATGTATTTAGCGCTCCCAAAATGCCCCGCCTATTGCAATGAATGGACAATGCTTTCAAAGCACCTTAAAAGTGATTTGAAAGAGCCGCAAAACTGGAGTTTTTAACCCTTTTTCTTAAGTTAAAAGCGCCCTGCTATTGGCCGAAAGGAGGCGCAAAAGCACTGCTAAAACAAGTGGCGCTTTTGCGGTAATGGCCGGCGTTTTCATGTGATTGCTTCGTCTGGTAATTTAAATGGTCAGGCCGCAATGATGTCACTTCTGCGCATGCGTACCAGAGTCCCATCGCTATGCCATGGATGGGTGCCACAATGTATTGTGAGCTTTGCATGCCCGGCTCAGTGGACATTACCAATGAAAGGTATAAGAAAGCATTTATGGTGGAAGATACTGACTGGCAGTTTTTTTTATTGCAGAAAAGACCCTGTCAGCTTTTTTTTTTTTTTTTTTTTTTATGTAATCCTACTTTAATCTTTTTTCTGATTTACAGCTATAACCCCATTGGAATAGCAGGGGGGAGGAGGGGCTCCTGGGGGCAGGGAGTGATGGAGGGATGGGAAAGTACAATACAGTATGGATATAAAATGTATTGGAATGCCATTCAACCCAGTATTGATGGTTTGGCCAAGATCCGATCAGAGTTGGTGTTGGGCTGATGATGAAATGTGATTGGTCAGGGAGGATCTGATGTACATCATGGCCATTTATTTTGCATCTGACCCACAATTGGGAATTTATAGCAGAGTCTGAATGGTGACAGAAGCAGATCAGACGGAGGACATTCCCTGCAGACAATTCTCTCTCTCTGTGCGGAGAACCTAACCTCCTAAAATAGTCAGCACACTCCTGTGATTGACAGCCCCGCCCCCGCCCCTGAGCCCTCCCTCGGCCCCGCCCACCCAGGGCTCCGCTGCGGGGGTCGGGAGGTCCCGGATCAGTCCAGTGCCGATCCTCAGCCATGGTGAGCCGGGCGCTCCTTGTCCTTCCCTGGCACTGCCTCCTCCTCGGCTTCTCCGCGGCCATCTCCCGCCAAGAGCTCCTCCCATACGGGGAATCCCGGGGGGACCGACTGATACCCGACGGCGATGATGAGACCTCCGAGGTGGTGACCCTCACACAGCCCCTTCTCTTCTATGAGGCCGAATTCAAGGAGCTCTATGTGAGTACAGCACCGAGTACACCACCGAGTACACTGATAGAGAGGAGCTCTATGTGAGTACAACACCGAGCACACTGATAGTACACTGATAGAGAGGAGCACCGAGTACACTGATAGAGAGGAGTACACTGATAGAGAGGAGCACCGAGCACACTGATAGAGAGGAGTACACTGATAGAGAGGAGCACCGAGCACACTGATAGAGAGGAGTACACTGATAGAGAGGAGTACACTGATAGAGAGGAGCACACTGATAGAGAGGAGCACCGAGCACACTGATAGAGAGGAGCACACTGATAGAGAGGAGCACACTGATAGAGAGCTCTATGTGAGTACAGCACCGAGTATACCACCTAGTACACTGATAATAGAGAGGAGCTCTATGTGAGTACAGCACCGAGCACACTGATAATAGAGAGGAGCACGTAATACACTGATAGAGAGGAGCACCGAGTACACTGATAATAGAGAGGAGCTCTATGTGAGTACAGCACCGAGCACACTGATAATAGAGAGGAGCACGTAATACACTGATAGAGAGGAGCACCGAGTACACTGATAATAGAGAGGAGCTCTATGTGAGTACAGCACCGAGTACACTGATAATAGAGAGGAGTACACTGATAGAGAGGAGCACCGAGTACACCACTGAGTACACTGATAGAGAGGAGCTCTATGTGAGAGGAGCACCGAGTACACTGATAGAGAGGAGCACCGAGTACACCACTGAGTACACTGATAGAGAGGAGCTCTATGTGAGAGGAGCACCGAGTACACTGATAGAGAGGAGCACCGAGTACACTGATAGAGAGGAGCACCGAGTACACTGATAGAGAGGAGCACCGAGTACACCACTGAGTACACTGATAGAGAGGAGTACACTGATAGAGAGGAGTACACTGATAGAGAGGAGCTCTATGTGAGAGGAGCACCGAGTACACTGATAGAGAGGAGCACCGAGTACACTGATAGAGAGGAGGTCTATGTGAGTACAACACCGAGTACACTGATAGAGAGGAGCACTGAGTACACCACCGAGTACACTGATGATAGAGAGGAGCACCGAGTACACTGATGATAGAGAGGAGCACCGAGTACACTGATGATAGAGAGGAGCACCGAGTACACTGATAGAGAGGAGCTCCTCTATGTGAGTATAGCACTGAGTACACTGATAGAGAGACACTGAGAGTATACTGACACCAACACTGAGATAGAGGACACTGACATAGAGTGCACTGAGTCCAGCACTGAGTATATTATCAGTCTGGATACACTGACATCACAACTGAGAGTACACTGAGTATATATGTGAGTACACTGACATCACCACAGAGTATATGTGAGCAATGAGATCAACACTGTGCCCAAAATCTGTCTGTATGAGAGCTGCACTGTGCTGAACATCTGTCTGTATGAACACTGAGAGCAGCACTGAGTACATTTCTGTGTTGGCACCAAGAGCTGTACGGTGCCAACACAGTCTATGGGAGTAGCACTGAGTGCAGCACAAGGCCTGATCTACATCGCCCCCGAGAGCAGCACTGTGCTCACTATCAGTCTGTGTGATTCCTGAGACCCTCACAGTGCCCAATATCTGTCTGTGTGAACACTGAGAGCAGCACTCTGCCCTGCATCTGTCTGAACACTGAGATCAAACACTGAGTATATCTTTCTATGTGAGTGCAGAGAGCGTCGCTGTGCCCACCATCTGTGTGAACAATGAGAATGGCACTAATACCAGCACTGTGATGATGTAGGAGGTTTAGTACTTTGTACAGAATCTACTTCTCCGTGGCCCATGAGAGAGCCATGATTGTATGCCGATTTTATATTGTTAGGTAAATGAGTATATACAGGAGGGGTCATCACTGGGCACACCCTGATATATATCACCTTCTGTACATCGGGTTCAGGATCCCCTGTATGTTCACATCTGTGCACAGACTTGTCAGTCACTGTGTGGATCTCTGACAGCCCTGAGCCCGGCATTGTCTGTACATTCAGTGCTCTTCTTTAGATGCCGGCAGCACAGTCTGTATCTGGACTTATGATAACCTGCAATGTACACTATATTGTCAAAAGTATTGGGACGCCTGCCTTTACATGAACTTAGATGGCATCCCAGTCTTAGTCCGTAGGGTTCAAAATTGAGTTGGCCCACCCTTTGCAGCTATAACAGCTTCACCTCTTCTGGGAAGGCCGTCCACAAGGTTTAGGAGTGTGTCTATGGGAATGTTTGACCAAAATTCCAGAAGCGCATTTGTGAGGTCAGGCAATGATGTTGGACGAGAAGGTCTGGCTCACTCTTTCATCCCAAAGGTGTTCTATCGGGTTGAGGTCAGGACTCTGTGCAGGCCAGTCAAGTTCCTCCACCCCAAACTCATTCATCCATGTCTTTATGGACCTTGCTTTGTGCACTGGAGGGGGCATTATGATGTGGGGTTGTTTTTCAGGGGTTGGTCTTGGCCCCTTAGTTCCAGTGAAGGGAACTCTTAAGGCGTCAGCATACCAAGACATTTTGGACAATTTAATGCTCCCAACTTTGTGGGAACAGTTTGGGGAAGGCCCCTTCATGTTCCAACATGACTGCATACGAGTTCACAAAGCAAGGTCTATAAACACATGGATGAGCGAGTTTGGGGTGGAGGAACTTGACTGGCCTGCACAGAGTCCTGACTTCAACCTGATAGAATACCTTTGGGATGAATTAGAGCGGAGACTGTGAGCCATGTCCTCTCATCTACATCAGTGCCTGACCTCACACATGTGCTTCTGGAAGAATGGTCAAACATCCCCATAGACACACTCCTAAACCTTGTGGACGGCCTTCCCAGAAGAGTTGAAGCTGTTATAGCTGGAAAGGGTGGGCCAACTCAATATGGAACCCTATGGACTAAGACTGGGATGCCATTAAAGTTCATGTGCGTGTAAAGGCAGGCGTCCCAATACTTTTGGTAATATAGTGTATATACATCACTGTATGACTGTGCACAGACCTCCTCTATGTGATCCTGCCTGTAGATATAGAGCACACTTTGTATTGGCTGTTTTATATGTGCGCTCTCCATCTCTCTCCATCTCTCTCCATCTCTCTCCATCTCTCTCCATCTCTCTCCATCTCTCTCCATCTCTCGCCATCTCTCGCCATCTCTCGCCATCTCTCTCCATCTCTCTCCATCTCTCTCCATCTCTCTCCATCTCTCGCCATCTCTCGCCATCTCTCGCCATCTCTCTCCAATAAAAGTGCAAAGTGCTAACTTGCCAGAATGACCAGAACAATCTGCCGGCCAATAGGCTGAATTGACACATTTCAGCCCCTTGTATTTTACTTTCCAGTAGTTAGTGCGGGAATTACTACTATTACATGTAGATTTTATGTCCGTTTTATACTATATCTAAAGCCAAAATATGTTTTTTTTTCTAGCTTGGGATAGTCCAGGGATTAGTTAGATCCCGTTAGTTTTTTTTTTTTTTTTTAATTCCTGTCTGTGTTCCCAATAGTGAGATTTCTCTTCACTTCCTGTTCCAGTGACAACGTTTACGTTTTGATCACCATCTGCCCCAATGGCAGTGGTCACTGGGGCAAAAACAGAGGTTTAATCTTCCCGATGGGGAGGCCGATGACAAGGACTTTAAACTCTTTGCAAAAAAAGTTGTGTTGAAATCTGTGAGGGCAAAAGCATTGATTGGTGTCAGTGGGAACTTATATAGGAGGCAGAAATTGTTAAAGGAAGACCTAACAGTCAGAGTTTGCTAGAGGTTCCCTGAGCTGCGGGTGATGTTCTTCTGATTTGGTGCCCACATAGACTCGGGGTCAATGCTACTTGGCAGAGTTAGTGGCAGGACACCAAGGGTCTTTTTAGCTATCTGTAAGGAGTCATTCTTACCACCACTGTGACCAGGCCATTCTTCTCACTCACCACCCTGGAATGGTTTTATCGGGTTCCCTGAGACCTGAAAATTATTTTAAAGGCTCCTCTGGGGTAAGAAATTTGACAAAGGCGGGTCTAGGATTTATCTTTATCGGTGTTCTTGAGCTACTTCAATATGTCTGACCTAAAGTAGATGATTTACCCATCGGTCTGGTTGAGCTCATTGTATCTATTGGTTGCCTGCTCTGACTTGTGAAGGACGTACGGTGTTTCCAGCAAAAGTACCCATTCATTCCCATGGATGGGTACAGAGGGCACAAGACGCTTCACCCTGGCAGTGTGTAATCTAAGTACAGAACAGTTGTACAGATAGGAGGGGACTTAGAGCTCAGTGGACACATTTTTCCAATATTGTGGCATCTTTTTTTATTGTGGTGGAAATGACTTTGTTACAAGTATTGGACCCCTGTTGATATAAACACATAAGTGCTACATTCTGATATAAAATACAGGAACAATAAATAAAAAAAATATAAAATAGACGAGCTTGGGGCTGACGCAGGAGAAGAGCTTGCGACCAACGCAGGAGAGGAGCTTGCGATATAAAATAGGCAAGCTTGGGGCTGACGCAGGAGATGAGCATGCGAGGGACACAGGAGAGGAGCTTTTGACTGACACAGGAGAGGAGCTTGCGATATAAAATAGATGCGCTTGGGGCTGACACAGGAGACAAGCTTGCGACCGACGCAGGAGAGGAGCTTGCGATATAAAATAGGCGAGCTTGGGGCTGGCGCAGGAGGCGAAGCTTGGGGCTGGCGCAGGAGGCGAGCTTGCGAGGGATACAGAAGACGAGCTCGCGAGGGACGCAGGAGAGGCGCTTGCGATATAAAATAGATGAGCTTGGGGCTGACGCAGGAGAGGAGCGTGCGAGGGATGCAGGAGAGGAGCTCGCGATGTAAAATAGATGAGCTCGCGAGGGACGCAGGAGGTGACCTCGCGAGGGATGCTGGAGACGACCTCGCGAGGGACGCAGGAGAGGAGCTTGCGATATAAAATAGATGAGCTTGGGGCTGACGCAGGAGAGGAGCGTGAGAGGGACGCAGGGGAGGAGCGTGAGAGGGACGCAGGGGAGGAGCGTGAGAGGGACGCAGGGGAGGAGCGTGAGAGGGACGCAGGGGAGGAGCGTGAGAGGGACGCAGGGGAGGAGCGTGGGAGGGACGCAGGGGAGGAGCGTGAGAGGGACGCAGGGGAGGAGCGTGAGAGGGACGCAGGGGAGGAGCGTGAGAGGGACGCAGGGGAGGAGCGTGAGAGGGACGCAGGGGAGGAGCGTGAGGGGGACGCAGGGGAGGAGCGTGAGGGGGACGCAGGAGAGGAGCGTGAGGGGGACGCAGGAGAGGAGCGTGAGGGGGACGCAGGAGAGGAGCGTGAGGGGGACGCAGGAGAGGAGCGTGAGGGGGACGCAGGAGAGGAGCGTGAGGGGGACGCAGGAGAGGAGCGTGAGGGGGACGCAGGAGAGGAGCTTGCGACTGACAGGGGAGAAGAGCTTGCGACTGACAGGGGAGAAGAGCTCGCAATATAAAATAGGTGAGCTTGGGGCTGACACAGGAGAGGAGCGTGCGAGGGATGCAGGAGAGGAGCTCATGATTGACGTGAGAGATGAGTTTGTGAGGGACGCAAGAGAGGAGCTTGCGATTGACGCAGGACACAAATTTGCAACAACAATGGAGAGGAGCTCGTGATTGACGTAAGAGATGAGCTTGCGGTTGATGCAGGAGAGGAGCTCGTGATTGACGTATGAGATGAGCTTGCAGGTGATGCAGATTGTTTTGTCAAAAACGCTCACTGCAAACAGCTGGCTCTCTCTGGTGTACCCTGATGTATAAAAATGTTGGTATTAAAAAGTTCCATATCTATACATGTAGCGGGTACAGGGTGCAAAAGACACTTCAACCTGGCAGTGTGTAAGCTAAGCACATCCCCCTCTTATTTCTTGGGGGTCAGAGGGTCTGGCGAGTGCACTCCACATTATAAATAACAAATGACTTTGTTACAAGTTTTGGACTTCTGTTGATATGAAAGTTTTGCACAGATGTGCTACATTCTGATATTGTAAAATAAAATACCAATGAATAAAAATAATAAATAAGACTTCTGGCTTTCCTGATCTGTGTACTTACACGTCCGTGCTTCAGGCTGCATTTACACTATAGCAGTGTGCGAACAAGTGAAAAAAGTGCATGTTGTGTTTTCAGTGCAATCTATAGTTAATGAAACCCCAAACAAAGCGAGCAGGCACGTCTTTTTTGCCATAAAAAAACATGCGTCAAACGCGGCGGCAATATATGCAAAACTCTAAAAGCAGCATAAGCTACTTTGCCATATTTGTCACACATGGGGCAGCCCATCCTTTGCTTACAAAGTGACAACTTGCAAAAGATAAATAAAAATATGTTGTAGTGTGAAATCGTTCTCACTATGTTAATAGTCTAGTCTAGTAGCTAACATTTCCAGAAGGCTGGCTGACAGTGGTAGCCTCTGTAGTTCTCTTGTGACAGGTTCTCTTTATTGGATAAGCCCAATGTATTTATGTGTCTATCTATATCCCAGGAGCCCCCAGTATGGCTCTGGAGAGAAGTTCTGGGAACGCTCTGTGGCATTTTCATTGCTCCCCCTCTGCTGGCAGCTGTCCATTCATTGTGGCCTCGGGCTCATCCCACAGCCTCTCCAACCCCCTCCTATTGTAAAGCAGAGGGGAGTTATGTTGATGGTCGGACACTGTTTCCTTGTACAGAAGTGATCGCTGAGCGGAGTCCAGGAAACATTAATTGATGGGCCGGTGTGGGCTCTACATTGGAATCCTAGCAGGCTGGGACAGATTAAAGGACAACTCACAATAATGACAGGGTGTCTTTTTTTTTTTTTTTTTTTTTTTTAAGTTTTGAACAGAGTGGAATAGAAGCCCCTGTCAGGTTTTTTTTTTTTTTTGCAGACTGTGCCCCTCTTGCAGAGATTTCCAATCATTTACAGGTGAGGCAGACAAAGTCAAAATCTCTCCGGGCGCAGATTGAAAGAAAACCACCTTGTGCAATCTCTACAGTGGGGTCATACAGTATACCCATAGAACCCAGTGCAATCCGTATACAGTATCTCACAAAAGTGAGTACACCCCTCCACGTTTTTGTAAATATTTTATTATATCTTTTCATGTGACAACACTGAAGAAATGACACTTTGCTACAATGTAAAGTAGTGAGTGTACAGCTTGTATAACAGTGTAAATTTGCTGTCCCCTCAAAATAACTCAACACACAGCCATTAATGTCTAAACCGCTGGCAACAAAAGTGAGTACACCCCTAAGTAAAAATGTCCAGATTGGGCCCAAAGTGTCAATATTTTGTGTGGCCACCATTATTTTCCAGCACTGCCTTAACCGTCTTGGGCATGGAGTTCACCAGAGCTTCACAGGTTGCCACTGGAGTCCTCTTCCACTCCTCCGTGAGGACATCACAGAGCTGGTGGATGTTGGAGACCTTGCGCTCCTCCATTTTCCGTTTTGAGGATGGTCAATAATAGGGTTTAGGTCTGGGGACATGCTTGGCCAGTCCATCATATTTATCCTCAACTTCTTTAGCAAGGCAGTGGTCATTATGGAGGTGTGTTTGTCGTTATCATGTTGAAATACTGCCCTGCGGCCCAGTCTCCGAAGGCAGGAGATCATGCTCTGCTTCAGTATATCACAGTACATGTTGGCAATCATGGTTCCCTCAATAAACTGTAGCTCGCCAGTGCCGGCAGCACTTTAGAAAACTGTTTGCGGGCTTTCTTGTGTATCTTCTTTAGAAGAGGCTTCCTTCTGGGACGGCAGCCATGCAGACCAATTTTGATGCAGTGTGCGGTGTATGGTCTGAGCACTGACAGGCTGACCCCCCTCACCTCTTCAACCTCTGCAGCAATGCTGGCAGCACTCATATGTCTATTTCTTAAAGACAACCTCTGGATATGACGCTGAGCACGTGCACTCAACTTCTTTGGTTGACCCTGGTGAGGCCTGTTCTGAGTGGAACCTGTCCTGTTAAACCGCTGTATTGGTCTTGGCCACCGTGCTGCAGCTCAGTTTCAGGGACTTGCCAATCTTCTTGGCCTAGGCCATCTTTATGAAGAACAACAATTCTTTTTATCGGATCCTCAGAGAGTTCTTTGCCATGAGGTGCCATGTTGATCAAATTTAACACACCTGCTCCCCATTCACACCTGAGACCTTGTAACACAATTGGGTTACATGACACTGGGGAGGGAAAATGGCTAATTGGGCCCAATTCGGACATTTTCACTTCGGAGTGTACTCACTTTTGTTGCCAGCGGTTGAGACATTAATGGCTGTGTGTTGAGTTATTTTGAGGGGACAGCAAATTTACACTGTTATACAAGCTGTACACTCACTACTTTACATTGTGGCAAAGTGTCATTTCTTCAGTGTTGTCACATGAAAAGATATAATAAAATATTTACAAAAATGTGAGGGGGTGTACTCACTTTTATGAGATACTGTCGCCTTAAACCTTGAATAATGGTGGATGCTTAGGTGAAATGACCGATTTGGCACCATTAAAAAAAAAAAAGATTGAATAATAATTCCCTACTGTCATACAGCTGGGCGGGCTCACTGTGCCCCAAGCCCACCCTTTTTTGAAGCCTGTTGGAGCCTCTGGCTCTAATCACATGCTTCAAAAAACAAAAAAAATACATCTAGATTAGGAAGCTGGACGCATGGATAGGGGGTTGATGCCCCTGCACTCTGCATTACGGGCCGCCACTGGGCCAGCCACTCGGGCATGGGACCTGGAAGCTAGTGGAGATTACTGGAGTAGTCGTGTCTACTTTAGTGACTTCCCGTTTTCAACATGGGCCAGGTATGGTACATGCATAGTTACAGGTCTAAAATAGAACAATGTAATTCTGTATACAATATTCATACCTGGAATTCCTCTTTTTTAAATCAACGCTATCCCAAAGTGTTTCAATTTTAGGGGAGCGCCCATCCAGCATTCTTTTTGAGACTCCAATGTGGACAATATTCTCTTAGGTAGTCTATCTCCACTGCTCACCGTCATCTCATAACAAGAGGTTTCACTCACTGTGTATCTCACTGTGTATCTGTATTTTCCTGCCCTGTGGACGGTTCATTTGGGGTGAATGACACCACTACTTGGCTTTGTCTTGGCTGTGGTAAATGAGTAAAATTGGAAACTTTTTGGAATGGGAATACATACAGTTCGGACCATATATATTTGGACACAATTTTCATACTTTTGGCTCTGTACGCCACCAGAATAAAATTATAACGAAACAATCCAAATGAATTTGAAGTGCAGACTTTCAGCTTTAATTCAAGGGATTGAACATAAATATCAAGTACAAATTTTAGGACCTGCAAGGGGCTCAAATGTGTTTGGACAAATGAATATAATCATAAATAAAATGTTAATTTTTTTCATATTTTGTTGAGAATCCTTTACTGGCAATGATTGGTAATGTCCATGGGTTCCAGACTTCAGGCAAAGACTGGGTTTCCTCCTTTCTGATTCTTTGCCAGGCTTTTGCAGTGTGTTTTGGATCATTGTCCATCGGTACTGTGAAGCGCCGTCCAATCAACTTTGCTGCATCTGGGCTGACAGTATATCTCTAAGACCGCGTACAAGAGACCGGACTTTCCATCAGAATAGACTCAGACGGTCTTTCCGACGGATTTCCGCTGAAACGGACTTGCCTACACACGATCAAACCAAAGTCCAATCGTTTAGAACGTGATGACGTACGGCAGGACTAGAAAAAGGAAGTTCAATAGCCAGTAGTCAATAGTTGCCTTTGCGTCGTTTTTGGTCTGTCGGAATAGCACACAGACGAGCGGTTTTCCCGATAGGAACTGATTCTGTCGGAAAGATTTGAAACATGTTCTATTTCTAGGTCCGTCAAAATTTTAGACAGAAAAAGTCAGATGAACCCCACACACGATCGGAATGTCCAACGGACCTTTTCTGCCGGAAAGTCCGGTCGTGTGTGTGCGGCATAAGACCCCATTTACACCTGAGTGTAGCGCTTTTGATAGTTTTTCCAGGCGTTTTGTCATGCGTATTTGCGCGTTTCCATGCAGCGTTTTCATCATTTGTTGCTATGTTGTCATCTGCTTCCTGGGTGAATATGCTCCAAAAACGCCCAAATCTGCCCGATTCTAGCGACAAAAAAGGGTCCAGAAGCTTCAGGCATTGGGCTTCAGGTGACTTGGAGTTTTTAGATGGGTTTTTTTTTTTTTTTTGGTAAAGTCTAATCTAGCTTTTCTAGTCTTGTGAATGGTTTGCACCTTGTGGTGAACCCTCTGTATTTGCTCTTCTGAAGTCTTCTCTTGATTGCAGACTTTGACAATGATATGTCAACCTCCTGGAGAGTGTTCTTCACTTGTCTGGATGTTGTGAATGGGTTTTTCTTTCCCATAGAGAGAATTCTGAGATCAACCACCACTGTTGTCTTCTGTGGACATCCAGGCCTTTTTATGTTACTGAGCTCACCAGTGCGTTCTTCTTTCCTCAGAATGCACCAAACTGTTGATTTGGCCACTCCTAATGTTGCCGCTATCTCTCTGATGAATTTGTTTTTGAAGCCTTACAATGGCCTGTTTCACTTGCATGGACAGCTCCTTTGAACGCATAATGTAGGTTCACAGCAATAGATTCCAAATGCCAATACCAGACTTAGATTAAACTCCAGACCTTTTACTTAATTTATGAAGAAATAATGGAGTAGCCCACACCTGGCCATGAAACAGCTTTTGATTCAATTGTCCAATTACTTTTTGGTCCCTTGAAAAAGGGGATGGCTATTCTTAAGAGCTGTAATTCCTAAACCCTTCCTCCGATTTGGATGTACATACCCTCAAATTAAACTTGAGAGTGTGCACTATCAGCCCATATCCATTATTTATCTATAGCTTGAATTTTTTTTTGGTCAATACCAAAAATGTCAGCAGCCTCAAAGTCATCAGTGACACTCTACAGCATTCCCCTTCAGCCTCCCCCCCCCGGCAGATATATAAAGGATGAGCAGAGGAGCTGGACCAGCACAGACAGTAATTAGACACTCTTCTAAGAGAAGAGGTCTCTGGTGTGCGAGGAGGCTGTGCTGGGTAATTGACTCTCCTGTAGTATCCAAACTTTCTAGCAGGTTCACAGGCACATTGCAAGTGGAAAACACTGCTAGCATTTTTTTAAATACATGATTGTTCAGTGCTTGTGCCACATTTTTTTTTTTTCTTTAAGGCAGGTATGTAAATGTATTCATGTAATCAGCCAGCCAGTGCGGTAGTATGACGGGGGATGGGAAGGGGGGGGTGTATAGTAATTACATGTGTCTATACTTCTAGCCATATGAATTCCAATCCAGCGGGGACGGCCTCTGCCTTCTGCATCTCCGCACACACAAAGACGCTCTATGTTGTCACTGAATCGCTTGCTGCTTTTACTTTGCTTTTTAAACTGGACAGAAAATGCATTACAGGCTGGGAAAGGAATTTTGGTCGTGGAAAAAGGGCCTATGTGTACATGGCTGACCGGGGGGGGGGGTGTCTGCGGTGACACAAGGCATGGCTGTCCTGTAATGTGGACAGATTATTGTCATTATATTTCGGGGTCTTGAGGTTTCAATGAAATCCAAAACCCGCTTCTGAGTTGGATCGATTCATCTTATCCTTTAATGTCGGCCATAAAGTTTATGTAAAACCTCCAATCTATTTTTCTGGATGTTCAGCATTTTGTCTTTTGTGTAAACAGTTTTATTAAAGCGATATTAAACCTAATATCAAAAATGTAATTTATTGCAGCTTACCAGGTTTTAGATGTGATGGCTGCATTAGTTTTCTTTTCTTTCTTTTTTTCACCTGGTGATCTGACCAGTAAGTCTGTTGTTTTTTTCAACTTTCTCAGACCAAAGTGTCCAGTAAAAGTGGCAATTTAGAGGGTTGAGAGAAACCACTTACCACGGACAGATCGGCCTTTTAGGGTGTCTGTCCTGCTTTGAGGTTGACATTTGTGGGTTGCAGGAATGGGCACAAGATGATGCTGCGCACAAAACATCAAAGCGCCGTGGTATCAAGTAATTGAATTGAAAAAAAAAATGGTAATGCATTTCTTTTTGCACCTAAGGAGGCCCTTGGGAATCAATGGGCTGCCTTAAACGCGACAGGCAAAAATGATTGCGCACTCTCCCCTATGGGGACACAGATGGCAAAAAAAAAAAAAAAACTGAGAGGGGTTATAACCCTCCCTTCCTCTATTCAAAATTAAAAAAAAAAGTTTTGCTTTTTTGTTACACTTTATCTTAGTAGATAAATCAATCTAAATCTAACACGATCCCCCCTCCTCCCCCCCAGACTGAAAATGCTGCTGTCCAAAGGTGTCTTTGTTGCTCTTCCATAGATAAACGGGGCTCCCTAAAACTGTCCGTACACTGTGCGGATCTCGTCTTGTCTCTGATGAACTATCTGATATTCAATCATTAGGTGGCCCTATCAGCCGCCTCTCGCCTGGCGACATCCCTCAATTGAAACGTCAAAGTAGCCAGGTGGGAAATCTTTGGCTGAACAGCGGCTCCATCCAATCAAATGCAGAGGCTGTTTGGGTATTTTGACATCTGTTGAGACCCGCAGTCAAAATACAATATCCTCAGCGGGAGATTCCCCCATCCACACTGTGTAGCTTGAATGGAGGAATCTGTTATATTGCAGCCTATATGGAAAATGCTGTATGCATAGGCATGTGCAGGAGGTGTGCCAGGTGTGCCCTCCTCTTCTCTCCTCTTAGTTGCTGTGGGGAATATTTCAAGATGGAGAGCGGGGGAAAGGGCTAGTCAATATATAATTCACCAGCTCCTAACTTTTCCAAATGAATACAGTGAACACACTCATTCACTGTGTTCATTCATAACTGTAGCATAGTAAACTGTGTTTACTATGCTTGTTTGGGCATGAACAGGAAGCCGCTCAGCACAGAGCACTTCCCATTCATTCACTGTCCAGTGCAGCTGAGGCTGCAGAGAAAGGTGCACACCCTAATGTCATGGGCTGTGCACACCTATGGCTGTATATTTTGGGCAGCTTAAAGTGGTTCTAAAGGCAGGATTTTTTTTTTTATCTTCTTGCGTTCTATGCATTAAGATTAAAAAACCTTCTGTGTGCAGAAGCCCCCCTAAAACTTACCTGAGCCCCATCTAGATCCAGCAATGTTGCACAAGAGCCTCGGCTGTCCAGGACTATCCCTCCTGATTGGCTGAGACACGGCAGCAGGTGCCATTGGCTCCAGCTGCTGTCAATCAAAGTCAGTTAGCCAATGAGGATAGAGAGGGGACGGGGCCAAGCCGCGGCTCCGTGTCTGAATGGACACACAGAGCAACAGCTTGGCACGGGTGCCCCCATAGCAAACTGCTTGCTGTGGTGGCACTCAGCAGGCGGGAGGGGCCAGGAGCACAGAAGAGGGACCCGAGAAGAGGAGGATCGGGGGCCATTCTGTGCAAAACCAACTGCACAGAACAGGTAAGTATAACATGTTTGTTTTTAAACAAAAAAAAAACTCCCAAAACTTTAATATCACTTTAAAGGGGTTGTAAAGGTAATCCTATGCATTAAAGTGAAAAAACAACTGGCAGTCAACACCCCCCCCCCCATATTTTACTTACCTGAGCCGCTTCATCTTCTTCAGTGGGATGCGCTGTCCTTCTCTCCACAGAGTCCCGGCTTTGATTGGATAGATTGATAGCAGCGCAGACATTGGCTCCCGCTGCTGTCAATCAAATCCATTGACCCGGGGGGGGCGGGGCCGAGTCATACATTCGGCTTCTATGGACGCCGAATGAATGAATCAGGAGCACGTCCGCAGGGTAACCCCCTCGGGAGAGCGCTTCTCCTAGGGGGTTATCTAATGCGGGGAGGAGCTGCGAGAGCCACCGAGGGACCCCAGAAGAGGAAGATCGGGGCCACTTTTTGCAATACGAGCTGCACAGTGGAGGTAAGTATAATATGGTTGTTTAAAAAAAAAAGCTTTAGTATCACTTTAAGACAGGAAGTGTGTTACTGGCAGGATCACTAGGTAAAAATAAAAAAAAGAAAACAAATGCAGCCACCATGTTTACGGATCCCTGAGCTGCAATATATAAAATATTTGTTTTTGGGTTTATACCTCTTTAATTGTTTGTGGTTGTTCTTGCTTTAAGTCTCTGCTGCTTTGCTTATGTCAAGCGCGGCGCAGAATACGGCTGAATTCAGCGGGTCTCTCTCTCTCTCTCTCCCTCTCTCTCCCTCCAGCTGCCTTACAGACGGTTCCTCTTGGCCTGTAACAAGAGTACAGTGTGTCCTCCCCGGCCATGGCACTCCAGAGCCCTCGCTAATCACTGCAACAACATCTGTGATTTTCTGCTTGATGACTTTCTACAAGAACTTTTTGCTGTTTTTAAGAAAAGCCAAAAACATTCTTGTAGTTTCTGACAGCAGAGCAGATTTGACTTTTGTAACAATGTTATCTTAGTTTTTTAAACCTCCAGAGGATATTAATATGCAAAAGTCGTGATCTTCTACACCAGAATACATGTAAACATCCAGGGCAGTTTATTGCTTTTGCCTGCCCTTCTTTAACCCCTTCTTACAAGCCATATGCATATACACTCTGTTACCAAAAGTATTGGGACTATCTTTCCAAATAACTGTTCTGCTTTATTATGACGAATTGAAGGTTATTATACACATGATTACGTTGGTATCACATTAATATTACAATTGTACTTTTATGGTAACAAGGGGCGTAACATAGGCAGGCTAATTCTAATCGGGACTAGAAAGAATGCAAACATGTAATGAAAACATTATTAGTGCCGTGTGCAATACATACAAAATAGAATACAATTATATACAGAACTCACAAATTTCCATTACACCTGCCTACACGCACATGAGCTTGAGCCCTGGTTCACATTGCTGCGGGTTAGAAATCATGTTCAGCTGAACTCGCACAATTTCAACCCGGCAATGCAGTCCGACTTCGGGGGCGATTTTACAGACATCTGTGCGGGTTCATGCACAGATGTCTATTGAAATTACACCCGAAGGAGCCTGAAGTAGTGCAGGAACTACTTTTGGGAATCGGTGCGGCGCCGCAAAGTCGCGTCGCACAGATTCGAACTGAGCTATTGCCGGTATTCTATCGATATGTGCACTCCGTCAAAGTCCTGCGCATGCGCAGGACAGAGCCACACTCCAGCTGATTCGGCTATGAGCTGGAGTGACGTGACCATGGCGCATGCGCACATCAGAGGAGGCATTTTTCGACGGGAAAGAGAATGTGACGGACATTATTAAAAGCTATTTACAGAGCGGAGGGACACCGTAGTTTTCTTATTGTGCCTCGCTGTTGCGGGGTGGGGTATCAGTCTGCTCAAGGTCGGCTTTTGTCAGTGTTGCACGGCGGCTTTAGTGTCTTGATCATCACCTGTTGCCTGTGTCTAAGGGCGGGTTGCAACACAGACTAAACCAGTCCTTCAACACAGCCACAAGCCGCCCTGCAACAGCGAGGCATAATGTAACAACTACAGTGCCCCCCTCTGCTCTGTGAATAGCTTTCAATTGTGTCTATGAAATTCCCTCTCCCGTCGAAAAATGCCTCTTGTGATGTGCGCATGCACCATGGTCACGTCACTCCAGCTGATCGGCAAATCAGCTGGAGTGCGGCTCCGTCCTGCGCATGCGTGGGCACTTTTCGATGGAGGGCACATATCAATAGAACACCGGCAATAGCTGCCGATTTGGCATGCGATTTGACATGTGAACCTAGGCTTAAAGGCATCCCAGTCTTAGTCCGTAGGGTTCAATATTGAGTTGGACCACCCAGCCAGTCACAGATCGCCGTAAACGGCCAATGACAGCGGCCGTTTACAGTGCGATCGCTCTGCCAATGAGAGAGGATCTCATATGTAAACATATGAGATCCTCTCTCATCGCCGGCTCTCCCTCCTCACACAGAGACAGCGTGTGAGGAGGGAGAGCGAACCGCTACGGCGGTAAGTAAACAGAAAAAAAAAAAGAAAAAAAAAGTGTCAGTACTGTTATCTGCCCCTGCCATCTGCCCCCAGTGCCATCTGTCCCCACTGCTATCTGTCCCCAGTGCCACGTATAAGTGCCATCTGTCATCAGTGTCACGTGTCATCAGTGCCATCTGTCATCAGTGTCATCAGTGCCACGTATTAGTGCCATCTGTCATCAGTGCCACGTATTAGTGCCATCTGTCATCAGTGCCACGTATTAGTGCCATCTGTCATCAGTGCCATGTATTAGTGCCATCTGTCATCAGTGCCACATCAGTGTCAGTGCCACGTATCAGTGCCATCTGTCATCAGTGCCACGTATCATTGTCCTGGTGCTCCAGGGCCTTCGAAAGTGTAATAGGTAGAACACGTGATGGTGCTCCCTGCATGTTGGGCCTCTGTATGTGGCCAGGCTGTGAAAAAGTCAGACACATGTGGTATCGTAATACTCAAGAGGAGTAGCAGAATGTATTTTGGGGTGTTATTTGTGGTATACACATGCCATGTGAGAGAAATAACCTATTACAATGACAATTTTGTGGGGAAAACAAAAATCTTCATTTTGCAAAGAATTGTGGGAAAAATGACAACATCAAAAACCTCACCATGCCTCTAACTAAATACCTTGGAATGTCTACTTTCAAAAAAGGGGTCATTTGGGGGGTATTTGTACTTTCCTGACATGTTAGGGGCGCAAGAAATGAGATAGGCCGCCAGTACTTCAGGTGTGATCAATTTTTTATGATTTGCACCACATCTTGTAGACTCTCTAACTTTCACAAAGACCAAATAATATCCACTAATTTGGGTTATTTTTACCAAAGATATGTAGTAGTATAAATTGTGGCCAAAATTTATGAAGAAACATTACTAATTTGCAAAATTTTATCACAGAAACAAAGAAAAATGTGTTTTTTTTTCAAAATTTTCGGTTAGCACTCTCACCTAGCAGTAAAACAGGGTCGCTGGTTCGTATCCCAACCATGACACTACCTGCCTGGAATTTGCATGTTCTCCCTGTGCCTGCGTGGGTTTCCTCCGGGTACTCCGGTTTCCTCCCACACTCCAAAGACATGCTGGTAGGTTAATTGGCTTCTCTCCAAATTGGCCCTAGTATATGAATGGGGCCTTGGATTGAGGGTAGGGACTGATGTGAGTGTGTGATGTTCAGGGTTAGGGACAAGGGTCAGGGTTGTAGACCCACACTCACTCAGGTTGAACTGGATGGACTGGTGTCTTTATTCAACCTTACTAACTATGTAACTATGTAACTATGTAACATTTATAGCGCAAAAAATAAAAAACCCAGAGGTGATCAAATACCACCAAAATAAAGCTCTATTTGTATGGAAAAAAGGACAAAAAATAAATTGTCATTCAAAGTGTGAGAGCGCTGAAAGCTGAAAATTGGTCTGGGCAGGAGGGGGGTTTAAGTGCCCAGTTGTCAAGTGGTTAAAACACCTAAACATTATCAAAAAACATTTTCAAAAATATGGCGATTTGGTCACACCATATTGCTATATGGTGCTTAAGCCCACTTACTACCTAGGCTGTTATCAGCAGTTTTTGGCAGGAGTGTTTTTCTGAAAAAAGAGAAAAAATGTTGGAACTTTATATGAGGCCATGACATATCGTGCATTGGTCTCCATTCCATATTGGTTTAGAAAAAAATAGGGAAGGGGAAATTGGGAAAGTTGGGACTTTATATGATACACATCACTTAAGTTGAACCAATCAATCAATTAAATAGTTGGAATGTTTATTGTTAGCCATAATTAGGCACTGTGTACCGGTAACATTAATAGTAATTGACCAATATGTACAATACAGAATAAAGAAGGACATGATAAGTAAATCATATAACAATCCAGGTAATATAATAGACATTATTGCACACATAAAATAATGAACCGGCAACATCCCTAATATATGAAAAGACATAGTAAAAAATAAAATAGCATATAAGGTACATGATTGATTCAAACAGTAAAACCCTAATAAACCCATGATTACTGTGGCATAGCATCAAAAATACATGCTCGGCGCGTTTCGTGGGTTGTTTCCACTCATCAGGAGCAGCTATACATTGGAGGTATCTATAATGAAATAAAAAATCTTTCATCAATGGTAATTGATCAAAGAATAGGGAGAAGAGGAACATAGAACTTATGGTCCAATCATTCTTACCTATTGGTAGCTAATGTAGAATATGGGTAGTAATGATATTAAAGGTACATCGGAGGTACTAGGAGGTACTAGGAGGCGTTTTTCTAGCTGGGAAAACGCTCTAACCCTGAAAAAAGTTTTAAAAGATGCAGCTATTCGGCGTTTATCAGTGTTTTTGAGCCATAAGCTCTTGTGGGAGTAGAATTTGGTTTAAAAAGTGCTGAAAAACTCATTCTACAGCTGCAGCTTTCTTTTTTCTTTTTTATAAGGTCCGATGTACATGAGGCTTTGAAGGGAGAAACCAGCAGAAAAGGGTTGACCATTTCGCTGCCACCAACGTAAGGCTTGTGTCGGTGGCAGCGATCGCTTTTACACACGCTCTCGGCAGCTGCAGGGGAGACACCAAGCGTCGAATAGACTCCTGATATCTCATTTAGCCCCGGTTCACACCAAATGAGGCTTTGAGAGCACGTCTTCAGTGCGATTTCAAAGCCACCGGTCAGTGCAGTTTCATGTGCGGCTTGCTGACATCTGTGTGATTTCTTGCACGGTTGTCAATGCAAGTCACACATGAAATCGCCAAAAATAGTGCAGGAAACTTTTTTCAGATCAGTGCAAGCCAGAGACGCACCAATTTGAATGGTTTCTTAGGCACAAATAGGGTGGCGACTTGTCGTGCGATTTTTCAACTGTCAAATCGGGTTGCAAGTCCCAGCGGTGTGAATAGGGGCTAAAGTGATTGTAAACCATAATACATTTAAAAAAAATAATAAACATGTTATAATTACCTGCTCTGTGAATTGGTATTGCACAAAGCGGCCCCGAACCTCCTCTTCTGGGGTCCCCCACCAGCATGCTTGGGTCTTGCTCTTCTCTGTGCGCTCTCATAGGAAGCTGTTTCTTATGGTGGCACACCTGTGGTCTCACTCCTAAGCCGGGCTGTGTGCGTCCTGAGACGCACACAGCCCGGCTTGGCGCCGCCCCCACTCCTTCCTCGCAGGATTTGATTGACAGAAGCAGAAGCCAATGGCTCCCGCTGCTGTCTCTGTGTCCTGTGAGGAGAGATCGAGTAGAGAGTGCCACTGCAGATGGGCACAGCGATGGATCCAGAGAGGACTCCAGTAAGTGTTTAGAGAGGTGATGTGGGGGACGCGCTGCTCTCTTTCCAGTGACGTCATCACACCAACTCTGCGGTCCACGGTGCATTCCAGCCCTCACTTCTGGATGTTGGATGTTTCACGGCCTGTTTTCCTTTGCCATGACAGCTGCATGCATGGGATCTTGTGGCATTTTTCTTTAGTGAGATGACCGATTAATGTCCCTGTTTATCAGTAATGAGCCTTTTTAACTATTTTAAATGTGAGTGGCCAATTTTCTGGTAAAATTTTTGATTTAATGGTCTGCACTTCTAGGCGCTTCTCCTTTCAGGAGGCAGAGAAGAAACAGATCATCATGGTAGACAGAATAGGATCACATCACTTTGGTTGTGGTCTGGTGTATACTGCTGAATGGTCACCCTTGGTCCTACAATTCTGCAGGGTCTTGCCAGGACTTGATGGCGTCTCCTGTGACATAATTTTATCTGCAATGCTTCATCTGCTGTATGGCTAAACAGAGCGTTGGAAATGTGCAATCTAGTTGGTTTTCTGGATTTCTGCACGTGATTATTTCTTTTTGCACCGCCTCGTCATGCTGTATTAGATGACAGTTGGTGTGCTTTGTGAAGTATGTAAAAGCTGCTTCCAATTCTCGTTTGTTCCACTCCTCACCGAGGGATGTGATCTGGTACAACATTCACATTGTCCCCGGGTATGCATGTAATGCACAGAACAGCTGTTTGACCTGAATAGCGTACAATCTCTGGAAATCATCCATCATGTCTGAAGCCTCTCAGCGGACAGTCCCAGCTGTGAGGAATTAAAGTGTACCTGTTGCTGTCATGCCAAAGAGGCACTGGATTTTTTTGGCTGAAGCAGTACAGTTCCAATTGCCCCAAATAGGATGTATCCTTGAGAGGGAATGAAGAACATTTTATACATCTTGTGCAAGTTGGTCAGTTTCTTCTTGCTTTGCTTCTTTGTTGTAGGGCAGTGGTTCTCAACCACTGGGTTGTGGCCTGCTGCCGGGGCCGTGGACTCCTTCCTTCTGAACCTCCAGCGAGCTGCTGATCCCCTGATTTCCCACCGTGCCACCCAACCTCCCATAGTGGTCTGTAGTGTCCCTCAGCCTCTCACAATGTTGCAGAGCCTCCAGCTTCGCTTAAAGTATCCCCAGCCCCCAATAGTGTCCCACACTGCCAATCAGTCCCTGCAGTGCACTCTGATCTCCCATAGTGGTCTGCAGTGCCCCTCAACCTCTGACAATGCCCCCAGCTTGTTGAAAAGCCTCCAGCCCCCGATATAGTATCCCCAGTCCCCAACAGTGTCCCACACTGCCAATCGGTCCTTGCAGTGCACTCTGATCTCCCACTGTGCCCCTGAAAAGCCCACTGGAGAGACCTCCAGCTGTCTATAAAGACCACATCCCCACAGTTGACCCTAGCTCTCTCCAGAAACCTCATCTCTTACAGTGCCAACAAGTCTGCTGCAGAATCCCCATAACCCCCTCCAGAAGCTCCATACCGATCCAAAACTTTTATTGTGTGATTTAAAAAAAAAATGTTTTTTTATTTTTACTGTTGGGTCAGTGGAGGTTTTGTAATTTTGTAAGGATTTACCAGGCCCTGGTCTCACTAAGGTTGAGACCCACTGGTCTAGAATATATATATTTCTTTAGCAATGTTCATACTCCATGTCTGAGAACTCTACAAAAGAAACAGAAATGTTGGCAACTCTATATAGATATTACAGTTTATGTCAAGCCAAAGCCTTTTGTTATATAAAGGGCCCATGCACACTTTTGCATGTGGCAGTGAGTATTACACACACTAACACAATGCAAGGCAAGGCACCTATCCTATTTGTGCTCCGTTAGAGTCATTTGTCGTGAATGGCCCCCCAGTGCATTACAGCACATATACCCTTTGTACTGGTGCAATGCATTGTTAAAGGGTCATGCATGTTTTTTCATCCATTGGGGTGAATTGGCAGCCCATTCATAAAAAATGGACTGCCTTAACACAATGTAGGATAACATATGCAATTATACAATTACTGTCAGAAGCTAAACCTCCGATTGTGGCCAATGGAGAGTGTATAGATTATACCTGTGGTCTGTAGTTATCAAAGTTGACAGTAGAATAATCTCAAATGTTGGTCAATTTACTGATGTGAATGTATAATATACAGTATATGTAATGCACTGTGAAAATTGATGGCGCTATAAGTACCTGTAATAAAAAATTAATTCTGCTGATTAAATCTCTATTCTGTCTTCTCTCCAGGTAGGGACCAACGGCATTATTTCTACCCAAGATTTTCCCCGGGAAACGCAATACGTGGATGATGGCTTTCCCACCGACTTCCCGGTGATCGCCCCATTCTTGTCCGATATAGACACGAGCAACGGAAAAGGCAAGATATACTACCGGCAGGACAATTCCCCAGAGATTCTTAGCACTGTGGCCAGGCAGGTCGAGAGAGGATTCCCACAAGCTGCGTTTTCTCCTACAAATGTTTTCTTGGTAACCTGGGACAATGTGGGGGCATACGAGGAGGTGACACGCCATACAGAAGCCTCTAATAAGGTGAGTGATGGAGCTTAGAGTTGCCTCTTATAAGTGCATTCACTAAATTGGGTCTCGTGTACACTAGTGCTTTGGCGTTTTCGAGTGTCCAGCCCCGCTGCCAGCAACCTGTCAAAATCTGACAGGCTGAAAAATGCTGTGGCTGAACACTACTGAGTGCAACTCTTGTTTTGGGCATATGAATTCAAGGATGCATGCCTGGGACACATTAAACGTGAGTACCACTTGGTACAGTGTCAGCTGTGTATTTCAGCCTGTTATAGGCAGCTGGGAGTGGGACTGGATGCTGCACCTGAACTACCCGAAAATCTAGGGATTCACAAAGGCCAAAGCGTTGGTAAATACCACTTTGAAATTCCATAAAGTCTTTTTTAAATTTTAAATTTGTGTCAAGAAAGGTTGGTGTCTACAATTAGTGAGATTAGATTAAACTGATGTCCTTGTTTAATAAAATGTAATTTATTTCTCTATAATGACTGCGTTGTTTGTAGGTATAGACTGTTGCAGACTAGTACATTCTCAGGGTTGACTATGTATGCACAGTTTGTTAGCAGAACAAGTATGGAAGACTTCCTGCAGATGGGCTACAGCTAGTCATTGTGTGATGATCATTTTCCATTGTTTGTTATTATTTCTTTGTTTCAGAAATAGGATATGGATAAAAATGTTTTCAGAAGCTTATCAGAGGTGAAAATAATGGATGTAATGTTCTATTCCTGGAGAAAGACGTTGGCCTACATAGATGGCCCCTGATCGGCTTTTCCCCATCCAATCCATACATGTACAGATATGGCTGCATGCCTTGGCTTGTGCCCAAACTTTGCCCAGTTATTCTCTCTTGGAGAGGAAGATCAGCAAATTTGAGCTTTAAACCTTCCCCTACACATGGCTTTGGCCCTTTCTCTTCTGCAATTGGTCCTTCGTCACATGCTCTCCTAATTTTCAAAAGCTTTAGTAAGTGGGGCAAATGGGGAGGGGGGGTGATATTAGTAAAAAGAACATATGCTGTAAAGGGGACTGGTTGGTTGTCCTGAATGGGGAAAAAAGACAGGTTAACTGAAAACATGGGCTTCCATAGGCAGGGCTGCATAGTCCTGGTGGCTAACATGTGGCCCTTTGATACATATTTTTTAGCCCTTGGACCCCAAGAGTCTATTATTGTAGTAGAAGCATTGATTTGTAAAGCAGTAATATCAGTTATCTCTACTAGTTCCAGTCTCTTGTTTTTTTTCTGCAGCAATGTCTCCAACCAAACCTCTAGCAGGTCCTTATTGTCGGACCATCATTTTCTCTAATAGGCCTGCAGTCTTTGACAGTCCTCTGTAGCGTTACATCTACTGAGCATTATGTGTGCCCTTTGATGTCACAGTTGGGGCTCCCTATAATTCCTAAGTTGACGACCACTGTTGGTTTCTACGTAAAGTTAGAAGCCATAAGTCATTTTTGAGGAACCTTTCTATCTAGCTCCTGGGATTTTCCTGTTCAGGGCCACTGAAATTTTTCTCTTTCCATGCACTAAAACTGCACAGGTTATTTAGCGGACAGGGGAGACTTTTTATTTATTTATTTATTTTTCTTAACCTTCGGGAATTGAATCATTTCCATTGACCCTTTGCAAACGGTAATACCCTCTTGTTGACTCAGCTGTAAATGGCTCGTCTCCAGCTTTAGATCTTTTTACTCTCTTAAGTACATGTGTTTGCCTAGAAGGCCAATCCTCTTGACAAACCCTAAGTGCCGTAGACTACCGTTTTTTAATTAATTTTTAATGCTTTTCCTGGCCTAGAATCTCTGTGTGAGGCTCCGCAAACTCCCAGCATGCCCTTCTAGCAGCAGCATCCATCTTGTTCACTATGTATTGAATAGACTGGAGCTGAGGAACTCTGAAGGATTTGCTCTTCTTCTCTTTTTTTTTTTGTAAGCTCATTAGACATTTTCCTACATGTGTTTGTTCCTGGAAGAGTAATTGTACCCCCTACTAGGATCAAGTGTGCATTCTCCTTTGGGGGCAACCATGAATGATAATAACAGATTTAATGTTTATTTGTTCAAGACTTTTTTTTTTCTCCTTTCCAAACTAATTAAAAGAAGTCTTTCTAGCTGCGGGAATGTGGCATGTGTTCTTGAAGAGAAAATGGTTTGCGGACAGTTGTTTAAATAAAACAGGCTTGTAAAAGAAGACATGGCAGTGCTTAGAACTGCGTTACCATGAGATGAAGACACAGCTGCACGCACAATGACCAAATCAGAGAACCTCTTGTGGGTTTCAGACACATATGGAGCGCACAATGTTGTGTGTATATGACTGCTGGTGGCTTTTCCAGATTTTAGTTACAGATCTGTGTTTGGAGAATGTCAAGGGGTGGGAAGTGCTGCCACCCAGCTGAAATCGGACTATTGTATAACAGACTTTCCGTCTAGCTTGTGAAATCTTTTAAATACCAAAAAACGATGTAGCGCAAAATAGTAAACACAATATACAAATATGTGCAATAAATATTGTATAAAAAAATTGTCGAACATATGAAAAAAATCAAAAAGAAAAAATCCAGAAAAAACAATATCCAACTTGATTCCACTTCAATCACCACTGTGACATATAATACGAAACGTGAATCCACCACCCTTGTAGATAAGCCTCTCACCTTACTACCATGAGCCCTGCATTAGCAGTGGGTCTCACCACTCATTTTTGCCTCTCTGAGGATGAAGAAAACAACTGCTGTATCCTCTGCCACTTATTGAGATGGATAGGTTGATAAAATTCCAATCCCCACAGCATGCATGCAGGAAGAAAAAGCACACAGACCTAGTGCTATTTGTTTAAAGTTTCACATTTATTATAAAAAATACAATGTTTAAACTTACAAAGATGGCACTATAGGCAGTGCTAACGGTTGATCGCCTATCTCTCATGTACAATCACAGAGTAGCCCCTACTGAGGAAGTCCCGGTGTTTGGACGTAACGTACATATAGGACGAGGTTTCATGTGTATGACATAAAGAGAGCAGTGCAGCGCTGGACAAGTATCATAAGTGAAAAAAAGCCAGTTTTGACCCCCCTGAGTAAGGACGGTCGCAGGCTCTCTGGTAAGCCTTCATTACTTTATCACCAGGTGGTGGGCATCACTGGCGGTGGATTATTGCTCCAGAATTCCACATGGAATAACCTTTGGACTTCACTCACACCATACTCCAGAACTTTTTTCACTATATTTGCATTCATTGCACTTGCTTTTTTTATCACATGTGGACTTTTGATTGAATGTTTTTTTTTCATTAGCCATCATCATTAGCTGTCATTTATTATTGTTTAATTTTTATTTTTCAACACTATCTTTCACAATTTTTTTTCACTTATGATACTTGTCCAGCTCTGCACTGCTCTCTTTATGTCTACTTCTTGTGCCCTCGTATTGGGGTTATAGTGTGCAGCAGCAGGATCCCCTTCACGGTTACTTCATCACAAATTATTTTTCATATATATACTTTTTGAGCACCTAGCGCAATTCTTTTTCTTTTATATTTCATGTATATGACGTCATCCCATTGCCATCTCTGCATCCAGTTACTCTGTGATTGAGCCGACATGCTCAGGTTTCTCAATAGGTTATTTGGGTAGTAGGCATCTTTTTATGGGATGCACATTAGGGTCATATACTTAAGCACATATTTATTTTAAGGTGTATCTAATGCCAAAACAGCAAAAGTAGGGATGTTTTAGAACCTCTTGCAAATTTTTTTTATTTTTTTGTAGTCTGTGTTTTGGCTCGGGAGGTTAAATATCTTTATTTGTCCTACTGTGACCATTGTCCCCAAGACTGAACGTGAGGGGAAAAAATCCACATTTTTGTGTTGTTGTGGGAACAGGAATAGAGGGGTTTTCCAATGGGAACACTTGCAGTGAAAACAGTTGAAGAGATGATTTCCCACTCATCATAGAACAGGAAGTATGAGAATCTCCCCCATGGGACACATACAGTAAAAAAGAAAAACTGATGGGCTTTATTACGGCTCTATTCAAAATGAAAAGTTTTGATTTTAGTTCACAGTGACGTAGTGGTTAGCACTTTTACCTTGCAGCACTGGATCCTTGATTTGAGTTCTAGTCAGGACACATGGAGTTTGCATTATCTGTGTGCTTGCATGTGTTTCCATTGGGTACTCCAACTTTCTCCCACACACCAATGTCATGATGGTAGGTTATTTGGATCCTGTCTAAAACTGATCCCATTATATTCTACTGAGCGCTCCCAAGATGGCTGCCTCACCACCTACCCCAGCAGCTGATAAAACGCTTTGCATCCTCAGGGAGAAATGTGCTTTAGAAATATAAATTCATTTTAGAAAATAAATTAGATGAACTTAAAGCATATTGGGTAAGGCAATATAAAGTTTTTATACCCATGTGACCAACCGTCCCTAGCTCCAAATCATTTTTGGTTGCTCTAGTCTTCTGCATATTGCAATGTTCCCAGTTGGTCTGGTGTAATGATTGGCTGGGACTTGTTTAATTATGTATAAGTCTCTGTGTACACTTGCGATTTGTGATGCTTCTGCCATCACACTGCAATGCATAACAATAGAGATCATATTATTCTGTATGGTGCCCATTGGAAACATTGCAGCATGCTGCAGTGCAACTTTTATAAAGGCGCAGGTTCTGAAAAACTCTTCAAAATCTGGTCTACATAATCTTCCTACTCGTACAAAGCAAAACCTCCTGCACATGAGTGTAATTGTCAGACACCAATTTTTAACTCGTATCAGCTTCTTAGCGGAAGATGAGGATACATTACGCTTTGCTGCCCTCTCAGGAATGGGGATGCCCCAGTAGCATACTATAAAAAACACAAAGAAGAGAAAGTGCACCAGCCTAGCACATTATCCCAGTATTACATTTATTAATTCTCCAACATAATTGTACTCACAAAAACTGTGATAACAAAGCCCATCAGAGTACGCATCAGCATCAGAGTTGCTCAATCCACTGCACGCGCTCCTTAGCGTAGAAGAACACCACTTGGGTCTTAGCTGGATTACATGTTTTGAGGGTAGCGCCCTCTTCCTCAGAGACCAACTCTGCACATAGCACTGAGGGTGCTACCCTTGAAACACGTAAGCCAGCTAGGATCCAGGTGGTGTCCTTCCAAGCTGAGGAGCGTGTGCAATGGATTGAGCAAATTTGATGCTAATGCTTACTCTGATGGGCTTTGATAGCACAATGTTTATAAGTACAATTATGTTGGAGTGTTAATAAATGTGATATTGGGATGATGCGCTAGGCTAATGTGTCCTCTCTTCTTTAGGTCTTCCTACTCCCAACCAGATCAAAGGGCATTACACCTTTGAGCAACGTGGATACTTGGAAGGCTTGTGGTAGAAGGGATCTTAACCCCCCTACCCCCTTTTGTTACCACCTTCTTCTTTTCTTTTGTTCTTTCTCTATTTTGTTTCTCTGCTTTTCTAGATTTTTAGCTCATTAACCTCTTAGAACATCAAAGAATGCTAGATGCCCTATCCACCTACATTAGGTCTTAGCATGAACTCTCATTTTTTTTTTTTTTTTTTTTTTTTTTTATGAACTCTCATTTTACCCTTAAAATCACATATTTCCAAGATAGCTATGTATTGTTTTATAGTTCAGTGGTGTATGTGCAACATCTGTAATTATAACAGACCTGATGATGGCACTCACTTGTGATGGGGACTAAAATGTATAA
The DNA here is from genome assembly GCA_037952925.1 of Lithobates clamitans. Classification (NCBI taxonomy): domain Eukaryota; kingdom Metazoa; phylum Chordata; class Amphibia; order Anura; family Ranidae; genus Lithobates; species Lithobates clamitans. The sequence continues at coordinate 229,369 of JBBGZY010000096.1, read as the reverse complement.
TTGTCCCTGGAGGTAACTCATTGGGGCTTTCCCCTCTTTCTCTTTAGTGCTAAAAACCTATTGAACAAGAACAGGCCCAGGTTCTTCTCTTGGTGGGTTTTTAGCCCCATAGACATCAATGGAAATTTCATTGAAAATACATGTACAAGCCTTTTTTAGTGCATTTTTGTGCATAACAGCCAGCCTCCTCCTTCCAGGAACATCTACTCTGACTGCAGAAAAATGGAGAGGGCAGGCCAGACCATCATGGATGAGATGATATGACTGATGTGTGAAAGGGCATTGCTCTACGATCCCAGTGTTCCTGTGATGTCTCAGAAATTTGGATTTTCCCCTCACTTTCAGTCTTGGTGAAAATGGTCACAGTAGGACAATAATCACAAGGATCGCTGCAAGTGGGATAGGGCATGGAATGACATTGCCCATGTAGTTTGTTCATTAGGCTTTCTACCCTGCCAAAAATATGGCATATAGAACATGACTGGCCAGATAACACAACTACAACCCACAACACAGTGGAAGGCCAATAAACCAAACTAAAAATGACACATTTACAATAAAACAGAAAAAAAACACATGGTTATGTATAAGAAATAGTGTGGACAGGGGCTGTTCCAACAAAATGAGTGCCGGATGACTTCTGATTGGCTGATGTGCAATGTTTAGGATATAGAATTCCATCTGTGCATGGCGTCACTGATTAGACTACAGTATAAAATTCAGATGACTTTAGCAGCCTCTGTGCCGTTCAACAGGAAGCAAGCTATTTACTCTTGCGGCTGGAGCCAAGGGAAGCTGTGTGAAATGTCCATTTACGGAGAATTTGGCACGGAGGCTTTAACTAGCCCCTCTAGCTCCCTCGTGTCCAAGGGCCACTGTCTTTCCTAGTAGAGAGCTCCTGGAGAGGCCTTCTTTGATCCTTTGTTTGAGGAACTTTAAGCTGCAGCCTCTCAGCAGTCCTGAAATTAGTACAGCTAAACGCTAATGAGGCAGGAGGTTCCCTGCGATGCCCTGTTTGATTAAAATTAACGTTTCCAAGTAGAATTCTGGCGGGGCCCACTGCTGGCCCCAAATTATCCGATCTAGAGGCGAGCCAATGAAGGGAACAGTGCAAACATGTTTGTGCTAAAGTTTCAGGGAAACCCCAGATAACCCACCCCGTGCCCTCAGCCCTTTACTGTCACTGCAAGAGATGAAACTCCTTTTATTTTGAAGAAGCCTTGCCATGTTGTATCTCATTACTGCAAAGGAAAGGGGAGATTTTAAAATATATCCTTCTCATAGGTGTGCGCAGCCTATTGCATTTAGGGTGTGCACCCCAAAGCTCAAACACACTTGCCTTTCTCTGCAGCCTCAGCTGCATGGGGCAGTGAATGAATGGGAAGTGCTCTATGCTTAGCGGCTTCCTGTTCATTCACAACTGAAGCATAGTAAATATTGTTCACTATGCTTAAGTTATGAATGAACACAGTGAGTGTGTTCACTGTGTTAATTTAGAAAGGGAAGGGGACTCTCCAAACTGAAACATCCCCTGCAGCAGCCGGAAGGAGAGGAGGGAAGCCAGCAGCACTGCGGGGCGGAGGGGTTGCCAATACGGGGAAAAGCCTGGGCACTAGGTGGAATCTGCACTGCACATATGGATTAGGGTGTGCCCAGGCACACCTGGCATACCTCCTGCGCACACCTATAATCCTTCTGTCCTTCTCCAACATGTCAGATTGTCTCTGTATGGTAAATCTATTTTTCATAAAAGCCAACTGTGGGACAAAATCTAACCTTTTTAGTCCGCCCCTCCCCAATATGCCTTAACTAACTACAGGGGTTAAATATTTGTTAGATCTAGAGGGAGATGAGAATGCGTTACTCCCACTCCAGCTGGCTCCATCACTCTCCTCTCCTCTCAGCATTTTGGTTCCCTGGTGTCATTGTGTGCTATGCAGGAGTGTGACCATGGCCTGAAGCTCAATAGAGAAGAGGCATTATGGGAACAGTCGCACCTCTGGAGGAACCCTGGTGGAGCAAGGAACAACGTAAGTATTTCTTATTTGTGTACCGTAAGACTGAACAAGCCAGCACGTATCTCTTCCCCCAGCGCTTTGGTCCCCAAGTGTCATTGTGTGCAAGGCAGGAGTGTGACTATGGCCTGGAGCACCATAGAGAAGATGTGTCATGGGAACAGTCACACCTCTGGAGGAACCCTGGTGGAGTGTGGAACAAGGTAAGTATTTCTCCTTATCTGTGTACCCTAAGACTGAAAAAGCAGTCAGCCCTTGCAGGAAGGGGGGAGCAGAGTTGAGGGAGTAGATTTTGTCTAATTCCTGGAGTTGGGCTTTAAAGGATAGAATGACTGCTCAGGGTGTGGCAAGGAGCATCCTTTTGTCTAAATTCTTTGGCACTTAAAAGACTTGCCAAAGTCTTGAGGGTATGACATTAAGTAGAACTTGCACTAAAATGCAGGGACCTCTTACCTACCAAGGGTCCCCTCTTCCATGCCAAAATGCTAGATTAGAATAAAAAATAAAAAAATCACAAGTTTAAAGTAATAAACACTTATTTATCAACTTTTTTTTTTATTATGGGGCAGGGTTTTGGCAAGGAGCCCCCAAGTAAATAAGCAGACCTTGCTTGTAGGGCAAGTAAAGTAGATCTAAAGCCAAAGCTCCTTTTCTATTTTGGTTACAGTAGACGGTTAGAACCCCTATCAAGTGTTTTTTGTTGTTTTTGTGCCCCCTGGGGAGATTTCACCCTTCCTATTTGACCTGGTAGCCGGTATCGGGACAAGCTACCTTAGTACCCATGGCCAAAGTGCTCCACACGAGCTGTGGGCTACTTCAGCAGTATAGATTGCAGCTCCTATCCTTTTTGCACCCTCATCCTGCTGAAGCACGCATGGCATTTGCCTTTTATTGCTATCCCTCGGCCCACCCCTGCTGGTGACCATTGTAAACAGGACATTAAGTGAGAGACAATCCAACATTTTACAGTTGTCGCCATAACAGGAATAAAGGGCACATTTTCCAATGGGGATAGCTACGAGGTGTGTCTAAAAAGTTTGATAAATGCTATCATAAAACAAAGAAAACCGAAGATACAAACAAATTACCTTTTATTAGCCTTCAAAATAATCGTCATCCTTCACAACACACTTTTGGCAACGTTCATAAAGCTTCTTGAAGCTGTCTGCAAAGGCCTCTTAGGAATCAATTGCAGAAGATTCTTGGATTGGTGCCACATCCGTAAAACATTGTCTTGACCTTGGACTTTTGCAGGTGACTCTTTTTGGGTCACAGGAAGATGGTGCACGCCATTCCATTGATTTCTGCTTGCATTCCAGATCAAACTGGTAGAACCAGGTCTCATCCCCTGTGATGATGGTTCACAGAAAGGATGGATCCTGGTCACACATGGTAATGAAATCTCCAGAGGTTTCCATCCATTTTGCTCTCTATTCGTCTGTCAGCTTGTGCAGCACAACCCGGCAGCAGATCTTCCGCTTACCCAAATCTTCACGGACGATGGTGTGCACCGTGTACTTGGTAATGCCCAATTCCTCTGCCATCAATTGTAGAGTCAGTCGCTGATCTCGTGCCAGCATTTGTCGTACTCGCTCGATCACGTCTAGGGTTCTACTTGTCAACGGACAACCCAAACGTCATCTCAGTCGTTTCTTCCCGTCTTCCACCAACATTTCATCTGTCTTGTCACAGTTTTCCCCAATTTGTAGCAGAACTTGATGTTCACTCATTTCTCCATTGCACTGTGACCCTACCTCTCACACTGACTACGTTCGACTGCTCACAGTGGGTATACCCTGACAGTCACGTGTACTCCACACTAGGTACCAATTCTTGACTTGTGTCTGGATATTCATGTGCATGCGCGCTCACCTGGCCCATGTTGCCGTTGAGATATCAGACAATTCACAGAACTTTTTAGACACACTTCATATTGGAGGTGCACGGAATGGAAAGTTTGGCACCACAAATTCAGGATGCACTTGGCCGAAAACCAAAAAGGACAGTTTAAAAAAAATAAATTTTATATATAATTTGTATTTGACTTTTTAATTAATATGATGAATTTTAAAGTGGATGTAAACCCGAATCATGTAATATGAGCTGGGCACATGTATCGGCAGTGTTTTATTATCTCTCTTCGAAGCACTATGTGTAGCTGCTCTGTTCTTCTGTTATCAGCCTAATAACTTCTGACAAGTTCTCCATCAACTGTGATAAAAGTAGCCTGAGTTTTGTGTTGGGGAGGATGCTATAAATTAGCAGAGTGCTGAACTATTCAACCAACAATTCTGAAAGTCTCTACCTATGAGGAGAGAGGGGGTGTGTGCCTTTCCTCCAATCAGCTATCTTGGCTGTATGCCCAGGCTTCACTGCAGTGCTGAACAGGGAGAGAAAATCTTCTAACATGATCTGAACTTTCTAAGGGATATATAAAGACAACAGATATGCATGTAAAACCTATGTGGGAGATTTGTTTAATTCCTGTGTATAATCTGAGGCTGTTCACTTCACTGGGTATATGTGAGGGTTTATATCTACTTTAAATTAATATGAATTTGTTGGACATTATTGACACCTTTTAGCGCAAGAAAAGCTAAAGAAAAATGTATCCCTTTAAATTCTATGTATGGTCTGTTGTGCTTCCGTTGTGATGTTAAAAATCCTGCTTGCTGCATTTTTGGTCAGTTAAAAAAAAAAAGGCACCAAAAAAGTATTATCACAAGTTTCAGTGTAAAACAGGAAAGAAAGACCCTTCCCCAATGATGTTTTGCCATATGTAGGCTGTGCTGTCAGTGGGCATGATGAACTGGATTGGTTGGGAGACAGATGAGTGTAGTTTATACATTCCCATGTACCCCCCCCCCCCCCCCCCCCTCATTCACCCTTCCATGCATGACAGATTGACATACTGTTGCACTTAAAGGGATCAAGGGGTAGCAGTGCCGGGAATCCACCTCCTCCTATTATTTATTGACTAGATAATTACAGAGTAACCAGAGTTAAAGATTGACCTGCAGTGTGTTACATGGGTGAACAATCCTACAATACCTTGTGTACAGATCTGTAATAGAACTGGGCAGGTTACTGTATTTAAAAAGAGAACAAACCCATCACTTTTTTTTACTTTTATTCATCTTTGTTACTAGAAAAAATACACATTTTTAAAGAGTTTGTGTCCACATGTTTATATGTTTGAGTCGCTTGCATAAGCAACGTTTTTGCTAAAGCGAAATCCCAGTATGTGTTATTTTTAGGGCTCGTACGCACTGCCATACAACAAGCTACATGAACAAAGCAGTATTGTGTGCTATGGGCCCATTCACACTGCTCAATTTTGGTTGGTAGAGTTTAACTGCATAATCCAGGACCAAATTGAATGCTTATGTTGCATTTGCGCAAATGTTTACATACGTACAGAATAAACGGACCCTGTGAATCATCTGCCTTATGAATTTAGGCCCGAGATATAAACATCCGAAATGTGCATCAGCATAGGTGCAGAAAAATGTCTGCATTCAATCACTCTGAATGCTTGAAGGCCAAGGTCATTATACCCTATGACACATTATTATTATTATTATTATTATTATTATTATTATTATTATTATTAATATTAATAATATAATACAGGTTTTATATAGCGCCAGCAGTTTGCGCAGCGCTTTATAACAGGAGGGCAGACATTACAGTTACAATACAATTTGGTACAAGAGGAATCAGAGGGCCCTGCTCCTTAGAGCTTACAATCTAAAAAGGAAGGGCCAATTGATACAAAAGGTAATAGCTGTGGGGGATGAGCTAATGGAGGAAGTAAAACCATGTTAGTTAGAAGCAGGATAGGCTTCTTTAAAGAGAAGGGTTTTCAGGGATTGCCTAAAGATGGATAGATTAGGAGACAGTCGGACAGATTGGGGTAGGGAGTTCCAAAGGATGGGAGAAGCTCTGGAGAGTTCGGGGTGAGAGATCAACATGAATTCGGGGTGAGAGATAAACAGTGTGTGCTCAGCAGCGGCGGTGACACGGGCACAGAATGTATGTATATGGGTAGGTGTAGTGTGCAGAAAACACTCAGGGTCCAGGTGCAGAAGGCAACCTGACCTGGGACACTCACAGGACGGAAAAGTGAAGTGTCCGTAGATGGAGGTTTCAGGGAGCCGACGGCATGTTTCTTGAGGTGCGGAATGTGGCCTAGCCGGTCCGTACCCAAATGGGAAGGTTTCCAGGAAAGATGGTGTGTTCCCTGAACTTTCCCTACTCCTCCGGAACCTTTTACTGATGCTAAACACTGTCCATGACAGACAGATATCCTGTCCCCTTACTAGCCCCTCGCAAAATGCATGCCAAACCCAGGAGCCAGGGTCTTAAATAGACTCTGCCTGACCCAAGATGGCCACCATAATCACATGGGGTGCCAGCATCCAATCAGATGGCTACCTCCCTGTAACTGAGGAAACCATATCGAAACTAGGTTCCTCTCGAATTCCTACTCCATGTGCATTGCCGCTGAGGACGAGCGCCACCTGCAGTGGAGAAAATAGACTGCACCTACCTACATGCATTTCAGCTCATATTTATGTCTGTATGAGCTCAGGTGCAGTATGGACAATTTTTTTTGCATAATCTTGCTGCCAGAAAGTGTGCATGAGGCCTTCCAAATGCAGGCAGTTTACGTACCTGAATTTGACCTTGCATCATCCTCTTGCTGTCCCTGTACAGGAAAGGGAGAAGTAGCACAATAAGCCAATCAGTTGTGTTGCAGTACTCATGTACTTACAAGGAGCATGGTGATAGGAGCAGAGATCAGAGTGTCAGAGAAACTCATCAGTCTTCTCCTTTCACTGTTTAGTTACAGGTTGGGGGAGGGTCAAGACCTGTAAGTGTTACTTAACTGTAGCAGAGAAAAGTCAGGTCTCCTGCCAGACAGGACAGTGCTGTGTTACAGAACGGTGTAAGTTTCTGAAATGCATGGAGAGGAACACAAGTCCTTTGTCAGGTAAAACGGCTCCATTATATGTTTTTAGGTTGTGTCATTAGCTGCCTGGAATTCAGTTTTAAGTGAAATCTAATCCCCTTCGGAATTGTCTACACAGCAAGAATTGTGCACATTTTTAGTTGCTGCTTTATGTAATTCTTCAGTTCCCAAACTGACTGCTAAGTCGGAAGCTGTCGTTCTATCACCACCTGACCAGTCCTAGTCATCAAACATGAGGAGCAACAGTTGTGGCATTCCTTTAGGCTGCGTTCACACCATTGCGAATTGAATGTGGATTCCACCGCATCCAATGCGCAATAGCAGGAGATTTTGACCTGTTCACATATCTTCACTGCGGTTCCGGTGCAAATTTGCACAGGAGTCCTGTGCGTCTTTTGGTCTGTTTCTGGTCCAAATTCTGACAAAAACTCGGGCTGAAATCGGACCTGAAACCAGGATGCGCCGAACCCCTGCTGGGAGCCTCATGCGGTGATATTGTGAACCCAGCCCAAGTCTTTGGAAGTGCCTTGCCAATAATGAAACTCCAAGTAGGAAGCTGGTAGTGCTGGCATGATCCAAACACCCTGAAGACGTGTCGGCCAACTTTGCCCAAGAGTTTAATTCATACAACCACATCTAAAGAGTCAGTCCACCCAAAATGATATTTCTTTTTCGTACATCACGGGACACAGAGCCTCAGTAATTACTGATGGGTTATGTAGTATCACAAGGTGATTGGACACTGGTCACACCCTTGACAGGAAGTTCAACCCCCTATATAACCCCTCCCCTTACTGGGGATACCTCAGTTTTTTCGCCAGTGTCTTAGGTGTTGGTCACGAATAACATATTTTGTGCTAAGCTCCAAAGGGATATCCTATACTGGGGCAAGCCATGCAACTGGATCCTTTCAAATTGCTTTTTCAGGCCAAATTGGATGTTGCCCGGGCCTCGTGTCCGAAGAAAGGAGGTTTTACCTGTAACGCTTCTCTTTTTAGAGAGCTGGACCCTGGGACCCAGTATTTGGTTTTTTCAGCCATATCCCTGGCAGGGTGTTTTACGGGGCCAGAACTGCGGATCCTCCTATTCAAGGGGGCCCCAGTCTCTGAAGGTTTCTCAAACAGAGCCCACCGTGAGAGGTGAAGATTGGGTCTGTATAAACAGAACCCTGCAGCTGGATAAGGTAAGGGAGATTCCTCAAGGGTTTTTTAATTCTAGTAGGTTTTCTCCTTTAAGTAAATGTTTGCTATGCCTATTGTCGCCACCGGGGGCTGCCAAGAGCACATACCTTGTCATGCTTGTTCTATCTGTCTCAGTGTCCACGCTGCATGCTTCTCCAGCCAGACTCCAGGTAGGATGGGTTGGGGGGCTCTCTCCTTAAGGATGCTTCCCCCCATGATTTAAGGGGGCCGGGTGGTCTGAATAGATAGCGGTAATTACCGCTCCACCGCTGCTGCCGTGCTACCGGCGTTTTCAACGGATTCCCCATTCACCGGCCCTTCTCTCTCCTCCACCCCAGCCTCCCCTCTATGCTTGGCCGAGGATCGGAGCCTCGGCTCGCGCGGGAAGCGCACGTTTTTTTAAAAAAAAATGAGGAGGGGGGCAGGAGGGGTGGTCGGAGCGTTAGCGCGACGTTCTGCGTGATTAGACGCCCACATCGCTGGCTATACAGGCTATAAAGTGCACTCTTTTTCAGGTGCACACAGCCTGTGGAGGGACACAGAGCTGACGGTCGCATGTGAGGTGGGACACAGGCATTCTCCCAGGCAGCATTTACTTTAAAACACCAGACTGGGCATTGGTAGCAGCGGCAGTTGCTGAACTACATCGCTCAGCAGTCAGTGTTTTGGTGATACCTCCACCTTGTTGCTTTGCACTCTGGGTAGAAGAGGTACAGCTACCCCGAAAACCAGAGGCTCTAGGGGATCTCCCTCAGGCTCTGAGGACCCCCCGTCTGCAGCACCTTCCCCCCCTGTGGGACCTGGGATGGCTGGCCTGGGTGAGCCGTCGGGGTCAGGGGCTGCATCTGCTTCTGGCACTTCAGCCCCTGTATACATTACGCAGGAGGTTTTTTCCTCAACCATTAATGGACTAGAGGAAAGACTAATGGCCCTAATTGTGTCTTCACTCAGTGGAAGAAAACGCACTAGGTCTCCCTCCGTTACCCAGGACCCTCAAGCTGAGGAACTCTGGGAAAAAGGAGAGGAATCCCTCTCAGAGGATCGGGATGGGACTGATGATTCCTCTTCTGAGGAATCAAGTGGAGAAGGGCCCTCTTCAACTTCTCAGGATGAGAAGGTGCTAGTTCAGATCCTTGCTGGATTGGTCCGCTCCACATTTAAGTTGCCCGTATCTGAGTCAGTTCAAGAACCCTCCTCTTCTTTGGGTTCACTAAAGCCTCCTCAAACAACACATACTTTTCCTGTTCATAATTTACTGGAAAAGTTCATTTATTCTGAGTGGGATCACCCAGATAAACATTTTTTTCCGCCTAAAAAGTTTTCAACACTTTATCCTATGGAGGAAAAATTTAGAAAAATGTGGGGTATACCGGCAGTTGATGCCGCCATTTCCTCCGTAAATAAAAGTCTGACTTGTCCTGTTGACAATGCTCAGATGCTTAGGGATCCAACTGATACAAAAATGGAATTCCTGTTAAAAAATATATTTTCCTTAGCAGGTTCAGTAGCTCAACCTGCAGTGGCAGCAATTGGAGTCTGTCAATACTTGAGAGACCATGTTAAACAGGTCCTCAAAGTTTTACCTGAACGGCAAGCCCAGGGTTTGGCCAACCTTCCAGTGGCTTTATGTTTTGCTGTTGATGCAATCAGAGATTCTATCATCCAAACCTCTCGCCTTTCGCTTGGGTTGGTGCATATGCGTAGAATCTTATGGTTGAAAAATTGGTCAGCCAAATCACCATGTAAGAAGCTTCTGGCTGGATTTCCATTTCGTGGTGCAAGGCTGTTTGGAGAGGATTTGGACCATTATATCCAAAAGATCTCTAGTGGGAAAAGCACACTCTTACCAGTTAAGAAAAGAAGCAAACGTCCCTCTTTTAAACGGGCGCTTTCCCCGGCGCCAGGAGCATCAGCCTCCAGGCAGTCGCAATGGCCTCCCCTGTCAGACTCAAGAAAGAAATTTCAGAGTCGATCCCAGGGACAAAAGAAGTCCTGGGGGAAGAAGCCTACTAGACAAGACGCTAAAGCCTCTTTATGAAGGAGCGCCCCCGCTCACTCGGGTGGGGGGAAGACTGCTACAGTTCTCAAAGCTCTGGCAGGAAGATTTCCAGGACAAATGGGTAATCTCCACGGTAACCCTAGGTTACAAACTGGAGTTCCGAGTATTCCCCTCTCCTCGATTCCCCTCTCTTCGATTCCTCAGATCAAATGTCCCCAGAGATCCAGAGAAAAAGCAGTCTCTCCTTCTAGCGTTAGAGTGACCATTGCTGCAAAAAGTCATCGTGGTGGTTCCCACGGAGGAGCAGGGATTGGGGTTTTATTCAAACCTTTTCACGGTTCATAAACCAAATGGAGATGTCAGACCTATTCTGGATCTAAACCGATTCCTAAAGATTCGATCCTTTCGCATGCAATCAATTCGATCAGTAGTCTCCATCCTACAAGGAGGAGAATTTCTGGCATCGATAGGCATCAGAGATGCGTATCTGCATGTACCCATTTTCCCTGCTCATCAAAAGTACTTGCGTTTCGAAGTAGAAAAACGCCACTTTCAGTTTATAGCCCTGCCTTTCAGGCTAGCCACTGCACCTCGGGTGTTTACAAAGATCTTGGCTCCTCCTCTAGCCAGATTAAGGGCCCAATGTATAACTGCCATAGCATACCTAGACGACCTGCTCTTGATAGACCACAGTCAACTACTTGGAATACCTAGGTTGGATTCTCAACTTAGAAAAGTCTTTCTTAAAACCAGTAAGAAGATTAGAGTATTTGGGCCTGGTCATAGGCACAAAGCAAGAGAAGGTATTTTTACCTCAGGCAAAGATCAGTGCCTTAAAAGAACTGATTCAGGTGGTCAGGACAAAAGAGTCCTCCTGATTGCCTTTGTATGAGGCTGCTGGGAAAGATGGCGGCTTCATTCGAAGCAGTTCCCTATGCTCAGTTTCATTTGAGACTGCTGCAACACAGTATCCTGTCTGCCTGGAACAATAAGGTGCAGGCATTAGATTTTCCGATGCGTCTGTCTCCTACAGTGCGTCAGAGCCTCAGTTGGTGGTTAATACCCAAAAACCTGAAAAAAGGGAAATCCTTTTTACCAGTTACCTGGACAGTGGTAATAACGGATGCCAGTCTTTCGGGTTGGGGAGCAGTTTTGGAACAGTCTGCGGTCCAGGGAGAATGGTCCAAAAACGAGAGGACCTTACCCATCAACATTCTGGAGATCCGTACGGGCGTATCTAGCCCTAAAGGCCTGGACTCTCAGGCTACAGGGATGCCCTGTCAGTATCCAGTCCGACAATGCCACAGCAGTGGCTTATATCAATCATCAAGGAGGCACCAGGAGTCGTGCAGCTCAGGACGAAGTGAACCAGATTTTAGTCTGGGCAGAAAAACATGTGCCATGCATATCGGCAGTTTTCATTCCGGTGATAGAGAACTGGCAGGCGGACTATTTGAGTCGCCAGCGGTTATTCCCAGGGGAATGGTCTCTTCACCCCGACGTCTTTTGGGCCATATGCCAAAGATGGGGGATTCCAGATGTAGATCTCTTTGCATCCAGATTCAACAAGAAGATCTACAAGTTTGTGGCAAGAACAAGGGATCCTCTTGCATGCGGGACAGATGCATTGGTGATTCCGTGGCATCGGTTCTCACTGATTTTTGCCTTCCCTCCTATTCTGCTACTGCTACGACTCCTTCGCAGGATCAGGCAGGAAAAGAAGTCGGTACTTCTGGTGGCCCCAGCTTGGCCCAGAAGAGCTTGGTATTCAGAAATAGTAAAGATGACAGTGGGTTCCCCGTGGACCCTACCGTCACGTCCAGACCTGTTATCTCAAGGTCCAGTATTCCATCCTGCCTTACAAACGCTAAATTTGACGGTTTGGCTATTGAAACCCAGGTTCTGAAGAATCGTGGGCTTTCAGGTCCTGTGATCTCTACATTGATCAATGCAAGGAAGCCAGCTTCCAGAGTAATATATCATAGAGTCTGGAAGACTTATGTATCCTGGTGTGAAGCCAGGGGTTGGCATCCCAGGAAATATGTCATAGGTAGAATTCTTGACTTTCTACAAGTCAGATTAGAAATGAAGCTGGCCTTGAGTACCATCAAGGGCCAGGTCTCGGCCTTATCAGTATTATTTTAACGGCCACTTGCTTCACATTCTTTGGTCCGAAACTTTATGCAGGGGGTGATGCGTCTTAATCCCCCGGTTAAGGCGCCCCTAAACCCCTAGGACTTGAATTTGGTTCTGTCAGTCTTACAGAGACAGCCTTTTGAACCAATACGTCAAATTCCCTTGGTCTTGTTGACAAAGTTATTTTTTCTGGTAGCCATTTCTTCTGCTAGAAGAGTATCAGAATTAGCAGCTCTTTCCTGTAAAGAGCCTAATTTAATCTTGCATAAGGATAGAGTGGTATTGCCTCCCTCATCCTAGCTTTTTACCCAAGGTGGTTTCAGATTTCCATCTAAACCAAGATATTGTTCTGCCTTCCTTTTTCCCAGATCCTTGTTCTATGGAGGAAAGGTCACTACATTCCTTGGATGTAGTAGGAGCAGTCAAGGCCTTTTTGGAAGCAACTGCTCAAATTCGCAAAACGGATGTTTTGTTCGTACTGCCGGAAGGTCCCAATAAAGGACAGGCAGCGTCAAAGTCTACCATTTCAAAATGGATTCGACAAATGATTATTCAAGCTTACGGTTTGAAACAGAAAATTCCACCTTTTCAAATCAAGGCACACTCCACAAGGCCTATTAGTGCTTCTTGGGTGGTGCATCACCGGGCCTCTATGGCTCATATCTGCAAGGCCGCAACCTGGTCTTCAGTCCATACATTCACCAGATTCTATCAGGTGGATGTGGGAAGGCATGAGGATATCGCCTTTGGGCGTCGTGTGCTGCAGGCAGCAGTACGAGGTCCTCAGGTCTGATTACACCCTACATTGTGTGGTCCCCTCCCCTCAAATAGCATTGCTCTGGGACATCCCATCAGTAATTACTGAGGCTCTGTGTCCCGTGATGTACGAGAAAGAAAATAGGATTTTTATAACAGCTTACCTGTAAAATCCTTTTCTTTTGAGGTACATCACGGGGCACAGAGGTCCCGCCCCTCTTCTAATACACTTATATTTCTTTGCTACAAAACTGAGGTATCCCCAGTAAGGTGAGGGGTTATATAGGGGGTTGAACTTCCTGTCAAGGGTGTGACCAGTGTCCAATCACCTTGTGATACTACATAACCCATCAGTAATTACTGAGGCTCTGTGTCCCGTGATGTACCCCAAAAGAAAAGGATTTTACAGGTAAGCTGTTATAAAAATCCTATTTTTAGTTGGTAGGCTGTGTCGGCTTATGGCTTCTTGTATGTCTTGGATGCTTCATCAGCGGGATCTCCTTGCTATAATTCCCGACATGGGAGTTTTGAGTGCTTTTAACCACCTTTTCGTGTGTTTTCAGCTCCTCCTGTTATATTCTCAATAGTATAAAATAAAAATTCAGCCGGTATGGTGGGGAGCCCCTTGATTATGGGCACAGCAGGCGTGCAGACCCCTGGAACTCAGTGCAGAGATTTCTCAAAGAGACTTCCCGAGAGATAGAAAAGACTATCAGGAGGTATTAGGCCTCATGCACATGGGCATACGAGACCGTGCATGATGTAAAATCAGGTTTCTTTCTGAGCCCGGGAGGGCCAGGTGCCACATACAGCTCTCTATAGACAAAAATGGTGACGCACCTTGCGTACACCTGTGTAAACTGTACAGACGCATTCTCAGAATACAGACTTTCCATGTTCGGGGACTATGTCCGTGAGCTATATACGGGTGTATGTGAGTAAAGCTGTGCACAGCCATTAATGTGTACACAGTACAGTACCTCGTCTTCCCAGGTGCATGAATACGTCCAGTTTTGGGCTGTACAAGGTCTCATATGCCCTTGTGCATAAGGCCCAAATCTGAAGGATCTGGAAAAACACTGAAATATCAGTTTGTGTGGTCTGACCATTTAATAACAGCTGCAGACATTGCCATCAAGAGTCTATATCAGGGGTGTCAAACTCCATTTCATTGTGGGCCACATTAGCATTATGGTTGCCCTTAAAGGGCTAGATGTAACTGTAAGATTAGATGTGCATAGCACCCCCCCCCCCCCCACAGAGTCCCCCTCCCTCTGCGGTGTGCCCCCTTTACCTTGTGCTTCTGCCTGGAAGAAGCAGGGCCGGAATTGGGAAGCAGAAAGAGCAGGGTCTGAAAGAGGGCCAGGGGAGGGCTGGAGTGAGCTGCCGGTGTCTGCTGAATGCTGAGACCAGGGTAGGCAGAGAAGAGGGGGTGCTGTGGCTGCACAGACTGGTGCAGGATCTGAAGGAGGGGTTTTGTCCTCCTCTCTGCTACTGACTGCTGTGGGGGCAGAGACAAGCCTCTCTGCAGCTGCACAGAGAAGCACAGGATCTGACAGAGGAGTTCTGTCCTCCTTTCTACTGCTGAGACAAGATGGGGGCGAAGGGGGATGCTGAAGCTGCAGGAGAGGTGTGAGGGCCACATGAAATGGCCTGGCGGGACGGATTTGGCCCACGGACCTTGTGTTTGACACATGTTGGCTATTTCATTTGTATGTAAATTAATCATGAAAATGCAAAGCCATTTGTAGGGCTCTCCAGGCTATTTCTGGTCATTTCCATATTTGAATTTCTTGGTTCTCACTGTGTTTATACATTATGTTCATGATTTCAGAACAATGTGACCCACTATTTATTTTTGTTCCTAGCTTAACACATTCCAGGCTGTGCTCGCGTACGACGATTCAGACACCTACGCCATATTCCTGTATCCCGAACATGGGCTCCAGTTTTTTGGGACAAGGCCAAAGGAATCCTACAATGTGCACCTTGACCTCCCCGCCAGAGTGGGGTTCAGCCGGGGCGACTCGGAGATGTTGAAGAAGGAAGCGCCGTTTTACAGCGTCACAAGCAGCGAACAGTCTGTGAAGAATCTTTATCAGTAAGTCTGACATCATCCTTTTTTTTTTTTTTTTTTTTTTTTAAAGTTTATTTAGTTTTCACAACAGAGGTACAGATCCAACAAGGATTAGCATTCAAAACAGCAAAACAAGGCCCTGCATATAGTAACGCAGTTCCAAGAAAAAAAAACCCAGGCACTGTACAGCTGATGTACATACTATGTATCCTTTTGTATAGAATACGAGTAACTCCTTTATTATTGTGTTGAGTTCCACTGCCCATACCCACCGACCTCACAAGGGTGAATCATGGGCTGGAGACATCACAGGCTGGACTTTACATAACTCGTATAGATGTCAAGGAATTGGGTGGGAGGGGGGACCTAAATTGGGCAGGGCCAAGAGGAAGCACAGCAGATCCAAAAAGAAGGGACAAAAAAAAAGATAGGGAGGAAAGGAAGCCCATGACCGAACACCCACCAGAGCTCCCAGCAAGTAGCCTTCAGGTGATGGGCGCGGATCCTCTTCAGAATTCTCAACGTAAATGGCAAATGATTATGCCTGAGCTTTCTGAAGAGGATTGGGAGGAAGCAGTGGAAATATGTTTTCAGGATATCATCCGTACGGCTGATGTCCTGATACAATTCAAGTTTATACATCACTTACACTATACACCCGCTAGGTTGGTTACAATGGGGCTGGATCGAGATATTGCATGTGCTAGATGTAACATGATTGCTGCCGATTTTTTTCATATGTTTTGGACATGTTCTGGACTTACAACATTCTGGAAGGAAGTGTTTTCTTTTTTCAACCGTAAGCTGCATGTGCCGTTACCTCAGACTCCAGAGGTTGGACTTCTGGGGATATTGAATGATCATGTTCCTCGCACTCATGTTAGAATGTTGATACGTATATTGTTATTTTATGCACGTAAGACAATTCTGTTGCATTGGAAAGATACTGTCCCCCTTTCGGCCCATGCCTTTTTTCGTATTGTTCATGGGACCCTCCCAAAATTTAAATTAATATATAAAAGTAGGGCATGCCCTAAGAAGTTCACCAAAATATGGCAGCCGTGGCTGGACGTCTCGGAGGACTTCTGGGGGGCTGTCCTCTCCTCACAGTTATCTCAGTGATGTGATATGGTGATGTGATTTAGCAATCATTATTTAGCATATATATGTCTGTAGCTGGAGACTTGCATATGCTCTAAAAAGAGTCTACTCCATATGGGTTGCTGGAAATATACTGCACTAATGGGGTCATGTGTGCTAGGTGTGTGAATGGGTGTGTGTGTGACTGGGTACCTATGTTTTTGTTCAGGGTATTACTGTTTTATACAGCTGTACTACTCAATGCTCTCTGTTATATCAGCATTAATCTACTGTCTATGACATACATGTACGTTGATCAATCTGTATTGTTTTTTCCTTTATTATTTTGATTTTGTCTTTCCTTTGTTATATAAAAATGAAAATAAACATCTTTAAAAAAACAAAAAAAAAAAGAGCTCCCAGCAAGTAACTCAAGCTCAGATGGAGGTATCATAGAAATGACTGAAGTTTTCAGGACATGGAAAAGTCTGTCTAGATGACCCATATCCTCACAAACTGCGGATAATGTTCATATAGGCTTGCCTTTTACTCCTCCTCCATATGCATAATGGCATTGAGTTCCTCAATCCCTTCCCTAACTGCGTGGATGACGGTGGATTTCCAATGTTTAGAGATGAGTGCATGTGCTGCTGCAATGGTGAAGTGGAAGATACCCTTTGATTTGAGCTATGAACTCGGGTATAACCAAAAGCAGTGCCACCTCTGGGGTCTCAGACCAAGAATGACCTTTTAATGTTGTTGGGATAAAATAGAGGTCCAGAAGAGCAGAATTCAATAACAAGACCACCACATGTGCCGTAGTTTAGCCTTTCATGTTTTAAAGTGTACCTGTTACTTTGGTTCAAAAGGTGGCGCAGCAAAGAAAGGGAGAAGGGAGGCTTCCATCCTTATAAGATGCTGGTAATTGGAGTTTATAGAAGAATCCAAGGTATGAATATTTTATACATAGCTAGTTACAATGGTCCAACTTGGACCAATGTACAGTAAGTATGTATATACCATACCTGTGAGATGCCTGTGGAAGATGGAAAAACCTTTAGTAGGCACCACTACTACAGTGACTTCTTCTTGCTTCTGGGTCCCATGCTGATCAGCAGCCCCACAAATGGTGTTCTCAAACAAATCCGTGACTTGTGCTCCCTCCACCAGATGTGCTCTCACCTGGGATATATGACCACACTTTCAAATCTGGTCTATGTAGGCTTGTGTCCCTTTCGGAGGACTAGACATGTTCGAAATGATAGGGTTTCACAAAGAACTTTTTAACCTGCTGCATCAATCCTGGGTGTCTCCATTCCCCCGTACATAAAGAAAGGGAAACTGCCAAACATAGTGCTTTATCCTTGAGATTAATTAATTCACCATAAAATAAAAACTTTCAGATGTACACTCACTTGTTTAGAGTGCTGCCAGTGCACCAAACAATGCCTTGCATGCAATATATATATATTAACACATACAGGGTTATAGTTATATAGTTACTGAAGTTATAGTTACCACACTGTCTCATTCGAAGAGTGTTGTGACGTCATCAAGCCCCTCACCTACCCGTTGCACCACACGTTAGCTTCATCATGGGGGTAATCCTCTTCTGTGTAAACCCTATGATTTGGAACGTGTCTAATCCTCTGAAAGGGACACAATCCTACACAGACCATATTTAAAAGTGTGATCAATATATATCCCAGGTGAAAGCACAAGTCGCAAATTTATCGCTTTAATAGACACTATTTTTTTATTTCAGCATATCTATGGACTCTAGCTTTTCATAATTCTTTATTTTTATGTTAATATTTGGTACCTACTGATTTTAATGTTTTTTTTTTTTTTTTTTTTTTAATTTATTTTTTTATGAACAATTAGGGATATTTACAAATTTTTGGTTTCATATGTTTTGTGTTGATGGTGAAGCGTGGCATCTTTTATAATTTCCTAAAGCACATGTGTATGAGAGTGTGTGAGCAAATCACTAAATTATTCACTGGATATTTTTGCATAAATTCACCATAGCTGCTTGCAAGGATTTATTTAATTTATTATTTCTCAGCACAAGGGATGTTATTTACATTTAACGAAAAGTGTACCTTGTGTTGCTGGCTGAAATTTTAGTTGAAGTCTTCTGGCCACTGGTTCCTCTGGTGCTGTTTTGCGGATAATAAGACCCAAGGGACTTGTCATATACACTTTGTAAGAATGCCAACGATGCCTGCCCTTTCTGTCCCCTCCTTTATTCATAGAAGTTGTACTAAACGCTTTATAAATTGAGGAGGCGGACCTTTTATTCATCCGCCCATCCTTTATTCATAGATTGCGTTATATTCATGGATTTTATAGTACAACTTCTATAAATGAATGATGAGCGCATATGACGGGTACCTCAGGCAGGCTCATATTCATCTCTGCAGCACCGGAAGATTACCGCTGCAGAGGTAGAGGTGGGGGATCGAAGGCTGGAAGATTTCAACTAATACCTCAGACGGATTTAAATAAAAAAAAATTGACAAAGCTTAGGCTTTAAAATCTTTTTTCCTTAAAGGATAAGTTCATTTTGCAGGTAAAAAAAATGTGCATTTTACTATTATTATTATTAATAATTTTTTTTTTTTTTTTTTGGAGCCTACTCACAAGGTATCAGTGCTAGCATTACACAAGCCAAGAACGCCCAACTGTACTTCTTATATCCATCTGCGTTCCATTGGCTGGAAATACGAAAGGGGAAGTACCGCCAACAAGCCCCCCTGAAGTTTAGTGTTGTCATGTGTTGTTTTAGGGCAGGCTATTTTTAATGGGCGGCCAATGGACCCAAAAATTGAACACGTGCAATTTCTTTTAATGCATATCACCACATCGCACAGATGACTCGCCTGGATTGTGCAGCAGTACTTGTAGTCCAATTGAATGGCATTGAAATACTCCACAGTGGGTGCTTTATGCTTTGTTTGTTCTTCAAATGTCTGAATGGACTAACTACCACAATTTAAAAACATAATGATAGGTTATGGTAATTGGCTTCCACTTACAACAATACATATGGGACTGGCAGGGACATTGAATTGTGAGCTCTGGATCAATGCATTCTGTAAAACATTTCAGTAAAAAATGGTGCTACTATAATATTATTGATGATAATTGTTAATGGTAAAAGAATACTTTTTGGTGGACTGACCCCTTAATTTGACCTTGATATGTGTAGTAAGTAGAAGCTTAGTTGGTTTTATTTGTTTCATTTTTGCTCTCGCTCCTTAGAACAAGCAACGTTGGCATTCCTGGAGTGTGGGTCTTCCATATTGGTAGCCTTTCAGAACTTGATAATGTAATTCCAGCAAAAGTGCCTCACCACCATCCACAGCAACGGTTAGTTCCGCTGATAAACTCGCATAATGACTTTCCCGAACAACAACAACAACAACAACAACTGGAAAACCAATTCAATGGTGAAAACAACTATGAAGACAACTATGAGGATGAAGACTACCCAGCCGGTCAAACCACTGAGCCGCCCACCACGGACAGTGTACTCTTGAACCCTGATATTACTCATCTTTTTATAGACGCTGAGGATCATGCTACGTTATATACACCAAACAATCCTTTACCTCCATCTCAGGAAGAGCCCAGCTGGACTCCTTATGACCCGGACGAGCCTTTAGGTGAGCCTGAGATCCAGCAATCGGAAAGTAGAGTTCTTGGCAACATCCCATCTTACGAAACCCAAGAAGAGCCTTCTGAGGCGGTGTCTGAGGATTTCAATAATGTAACCCCAGAGCCAGTGAATCCACAGAGGTCTGATGTCGTCTATAGGAGTAATCGTTTCTATGGAAATGAGGAAGAGGGAGGACTGGACACTGATGGTAAGACCAGTATGAAAATTATTGTACCATTTGTGTTGTTAAAGCGGAGCTCCACCCTATTTTATGACAATAGCTCAAGAGGACTACCGCAATGTCCTAATGCAAAAACTGACCCTTTTTTTTTTTACTGTACCTTTTGTTGTTCAGATCATCTTGTTTAGTTCCTGATGTACAGCCTGCGGATATGGGCGGGTTCAGTGTGGCTAACTCGTCATTTCCTATTAGCCGCACTGGCTCCTGGGAGCTTGTGTCATTGTTCCCAGGAGTCAGTGCGGCGGCCTGGCACGAGTTATCGCGTGATTTCAATCCTGGAAGTGACGTTGCTTATCTCAGTTGCCATCACAACGGGGCGGGACTTCCGCCGCCCGTTGTGATGGCAACCTGAGCTGTTTACGGCGATCCGATCTAAGGTTACTGTGCATGCGCGAGATCGGGAATACAACAGGCGGTGCATGCTGGTCGATCAGCGGCACAATATCCCGGAAGAGGATGCCTGTGGGCTTCATGCCCACAGGCAAGATGAGAACCATCAGAAATTTTTAAAAGTTCATTTTTTGGGAGAAAACTGACATCCGAAATTAACAAAAACAGAACAAGTGAGTAACATATTTCAAAGAAATAATCTTTGTCATTTTCCAAAAATAAAAAAAACGTAGACAGTGGAACCCCGCTTTAAGGTAGCCAAAGCCAGACAAATGTTTACCTCCCTGAGGGTGACACAGGGGTTATCTATCATGCGTTTGTAGCGTCTGATCCTATTGCTGCTTTTTTTGGTGGCTCATGATGAAATGAAACTTAGTTAAAGGAGTTGTAAAGGCAGAAGGTTTTGTTATCTTGATGCATTAGGATAAAAAGCCTTTTTATCCCCCCCCCAAGACTTACTGGAGCCCCATCTCTGTCCTGCAATGTCCACGAGTGTCTCGGCCATCCAGGACTCTCCCTCCTGATTGGCTTAGACACAGCAGTGGCGCCATTGGCTCCCACTGCTGTCAATCAAAGTCAGTTAGCCAATCAGGAGAGAGAGAGGGGGCAAGGGAAAAACCACAGCTCCGTGTGTGAATGAACACGGGGAGCTGCAGCTCGGTTTGGGTGCCCCCATAGCGAGCTGCTTGCTGTGGGGGCACTCAACAGGAGGGAGAGGCCAGGAGCACAGAAGAGGGACGCGAAAATAGGGGGATTGGGGCTGCTCTGTGCAAAACTGCACAGAGCAGGTAAGTATAACATGTTTGTAAAGTCTTTTTTTTTTCCTGTAAAAATAACTCACTTTAAAGTATATCTGAACCTAAAAACAAAAATGTAATACTGTTATTATTAGGGTTGTCCCGATACCACTTTTTTAGGACCGAGTACAAGTACCGATACTTTTTTTCAAGTATTTCAAGTTTTTTTAACCACTTAAGGACGTCCTCACGCCGATGTACGTCGGCAAGGTGACACGGGCAGGCAGAATCACGTACATATACGTGATCGGACCCCCGCCCCCCCCGGTGCCCGAGGCAGTCCGCTTTTGTCCAGCGGCGATCGGAGGTGAGGGGGAGGCCATCCATTCGTGGCCCCCCCCTTGCGATCGCCGCCGGCCAATCGAATCATTCCTGTGCTGCTGTATGCTAAACAGCAGCAAAGGAAATTATGTAATCTCTCCTCGGCTCAGTATTTTCCATTCCGGCGCTGAGGAGAGAAGACTGCAATGTGAGTGAAAACACACTACACACACAGTAGAACATGCCAGGCATACTTTACACCCCCCTTTACCCCCCGATTACCCCCTAATCACCCCTCCCCCCCGTCACACTGACACCAAGCAGGAGCTGGACCCCGCATATCAGAAAAGGGTCTTTAACACCTTATTTCTGGCTGGGTGCTTTACAGGGCCAGAACTGTGGATCCCCCTATTCGTAGGGGGCCCCAGTCTCTGACGTTTTTTTTAAATGGAGCCCACCGTGAGAGGTGAAGATTGGGTCTGTATATACAGAATCCTGCGGCTGGATAAGGTAAGAGGAGATTCCACAGAATTTTGAATTCTAGTAGTTTTCTCCTTTAAGGTAAATGCATGCTATGCCTATTGTGACCACCGGGGGCTGCCAAGAGCACATACCTTCTCATGCTGATTTCTGTCTCAGCGTTTGACGCTGCACAAGCTCCTCCGACTGGCTCCAGGTAGGATGGGATGGGGGTTTTTCTCCTCTGGGATATTCCCCCCAGGGTAGGAGGATGGCGCGGGAGGGCTGTAAGGCGGTTTTACACCGCACTGTCACCACCGCCAGGCCGCCATTGCACATGCAGGCTCCATCTCTGCCAGCCTCTCTCCTACCTCCTCCACCCCAGCCTTCCTCCGTGCTTGGTCTGGAAGCGGCTCACGTGGGAAGCGCACGTTTTTAGAGAAAAAAACAAAGGGGGGGCGGTAGGGGGGGGCGTCAGCGTGCTCAGACGCCCACATTGCCAGAAACAGGGCTATTTAAAGCACACTCGACAGGTGCTCTGAGCCTTTGGAGGGACACAGAGCTGACAGTCGCATGTAAGGTGGGACACAGGCATTCTCCTGGGCTGCATTTACTAAAGTAACACCAGACTGGGCATTTGGTAGCAAGGCTTTTGCCAGACTACATCGCTCAGCAGTCAGTGTTCATTTTGGATACCTCCACCTTGTTGCTTTGCACTATGTGTAGAAGAGGTTCAAATACCCCCAGAACCAGAGACACTAGGGGATCTCGGTCGGGTTCTGAGGACCCCCTGTCTGCAGCATCCCCCCCCCCCCGAGGGGCCAGGGACGGCTAGCCAGGGAGAGCCGTTGGGGTCAGGGGCTGTACCCGCTTCTGGCACTTCAGCCCCTGTATACATTACACAAGAGGTTTTTCCCTCAACCATTACTGGTTTAGAGGAAAGATTAATGGCCGTGATTACATCTTCACTCGGTGGAAGAAAACGCACTAGGCCTTCCTCTGCTCCCTAAGACCCTCAGGCAGAGGAGCTCTGGGATAAAGGCGAAGAATCCCTTTCAGAGGATCGGGATGAGATGGATGATTCCTCTTCTAAGGAATCGGGTGGAGTGGGACCCTCTTCGGCTTCCAAAGAGGAGAAAGTCTTAGTACAGATCCTTACTGAATTGGTCCGCTCCACATTTAAGTTGCCCATATCTGAATCAGTTAAGGAATCTTCTTCTTTGGGGTCGCTGAAACCTTCTCAAACAGCACATGCTTTTCCTGTTCATAATTTACTTGAAAAGCTCCTTTATTCTGAGTGGGATCACCCAGGTAAGCGTTTTCTTCCGCCGAAAAAGTTTTCAATACTTTATCCTATGGAAGAAAAATGTATTAAAATGTGGGGGATACCGCCCATTGATGCGGCCATTTCCTCTATAAATAGTAGCCTGACTTGTCCTGTAGACAACGCTTAGATGCTCAAGGATCCTGTGGATAAAAAGATGGAATCCTTATTAAAGGATGTTTTTTCCTTAACAGGATCAGTGGCTCAACCTGCAGTAGCAGCAATTGGAGTCTGTCAATACTTAAGAGACCATGTTAAGCAGGTCATCAAAGTTCTACCTGAACAACAGGCCCAAGAGTTCGCTAACCTTCCAGCGGCCTTATGTTATGTTGTTGACGCCATCAGAGATGCTATCATGCAAACCTCTCGTCTTTCATTTGGGTTGGTGCATATGCGTAGAATCTTATGGTTGAAGAGTTGGTCAGTCGAAGCACCATGTAAGAAGTTGTTGGCTGGGTTTCCTTTTTCGTGGTGCAAGGTTGTTTGGAGAAGACTTTGATAATTATATCAAGAGAATCTCTTGTGGGAAAAGCACTCTTTTACCTGTTAAGAAGAAGAGTAAGCGTCCCTCTTTCAAACGGACTCTTTCCCCAGCGCCAGGGGCATCTGCCTCCAGGCTGTCACGACGGCCTCCTCCGTCAAGAAACAAGAGTCAACCCCAGGGACAAAAGAAGTCCTGGGGGAAGAAGTCTACTAGACAAGACACTAAGGCCTCTTCATGAAGGGGCGCCCCCGCTCACTCGAGTGGGGGGAAGACTGTTACAGTTCTCAAAGCTCTGGCAGGAGGACTTCCAGGACAGATGGGTAATCTCCACGGTAACCTTAGGGTACAAGCTGGAGTTCCAAGAATTTCCCTCTCCTCGTTTCCTCAGATCAAGTGTTCCCAGAGACCCAGAGAAGAAGCAGTCGCTCCTGCTAGCGTTAGAGCGACTTTTGTCGCAAGAGGTCATTATGGTGGTTCCCACAAAGGATCAAGGATTGGGCTTCTATTCCAACCTTTTTACGGTCCAAAAACCAAATGGGGATGTCAGACCCATTCTGGATTTAGGAGATCTGAATCGATTCCTAAGGATTCAGTCCTTCCACATGGAATCAATTCGGACAGTAGTCTCCTGCAGGGAGGAGAATTTTATGGCATTGATAGACATCAGAGATGCATATCTACATGTGCCCATTTTTCCTGCTCATCAGAAGTTTCTGCGCTTCGAGATAGGAGGGCGCCATTTCCAGTTTGTGGCTCTGCCCTTCGGGATAGCCACTGCACCTCGAGTGTTCACAAAGATCTTGGCTCCTCCTCTGGCAAGATTAAGGGCTCAGGGTATAACTGTCATAGCATACCTAGGCGACCTGCTCTTGATAGACCAGTCGTAGCCTCCTTGAACGGGAACTTGAGGACCACGGTCAAGTATCTGGAACACCTAGGTTGGATCCTCAACCTAGAAAAGTCTTTCCTAAAACCAGTAAGAAGACTGGAGTATTTGGGTCTGATCTTCGATACAAGCCTGGAGAAAGTATATCTTCCTCAGGCAAAGATTACTGCTTTAAGGGAGCTGATTCTGACAGTCAGGACCAAGAAGGGTCCTTCTGTCCGCCTTTGTATGAGGCTACTAGGAAAGATGGTGTCTTCATTCGAAGCAGTTCCCTATGCTCAGTTTCATTCAAGACTGCTGCACAGTATTCTGTCGGCCTGGAACAAGAAGGTTCAGGCGTTAGACTTCCCGATGCACCTGTCTCATGCGGTGCGTCAGAGCCTCAATTGGTGGCTAATACCCAAAAACCTGCAGTAGGGGAAATCCTTTCTACCGGTTACCTGGACGGTGGTAACAACAGATGCCAGTCTGTCAGGTTGGGGAGCAGTTCTGGAACAGTCTGCGATCCAGGGGCTATGGTCCAAGACCGAGAGGACCTTACCCATGAACATTCTGGAGATTCGGGTGGTATATCTAGCCCTAAAGGCCTGGACTATCAGGCTACAGGGTTGCCCGGTCAGGATTCAGTGTCTGACAATGCCACAGCAGTGGCTTATGTCAATCATCAGGGAGGCACCCGGAGCCGAGCTGCTCAAAAAGAGGTGAACCAGATCCTAGTCTGGGCAGAGATGCATGTGCCATGCATATCGGCAGTTTTCATTCCAGGGATAGAGAACTGGCAGGCGGACTATCTAAGTCGCCAGCAGTAACTCCCAGGGGAATGGTCTCTGCATCCCGACGTCTTTTGGGCCATATGCCAAAGATGGGGGGGTTCCAGATGTAGATCTCTTTGCATCCCGATTCAACAAAAAGATAGACAGATTTGTGGCAAGGACAAGGGATCCTCTTGCATGCGGGATGGATGCGTTAGTGATTCCGTGGCATCGGTTCTCACTGATTTATGCATTCCCGCCTATTCTGCTACTGCCGCGACTCCTTCCCAGGATCAGGCAAGAAAGGAGGTCAGTACTTCTGGTGGCCCCTGCTTGGCCCAGAAGGACTTGGTATGCAGAAATAGTAAGGATGACGGTGGGTTCCCCGTGGACCCTACTGGTACGCCCAGACCTGTTATCTCAAGGTCCAGTGTTCCAACCTGCTATTGAGCCCCACGTTCTGAAGAGTCGTGGGCTTTCAGGTTCTGTGATATCTACCTTGATCAATGCAAGGAAGCCAGCTTCCAGAATGATTTAGCATAGAGTCTGGAAAGCTTATGTATCCTGATGTGAATCCAGGGGTTGGCTTCCCAGAAAATATGTCATAGGTAGAATTCTTGATTTTCTACAATTAGGATTAGAGATGAAGCTGGCCTTGAGTACCATCAAGGGCCAGGTCTCGGCCTTATCAGTATTGTTTCAACGGCCACTTGCTTCGCATTCTTTGGTCCGAAACTTTATGCAGGGGTGATGCGTCTTAATCCTCCGGTTAAGGCGCCCTTAAACCCCTGGGACTTGAACTTGGTTCTGTCGGTGTTACAGAAACAGCCTTTTGAACCAATACGTCAGATTCCTTTGGTCTTGCTGACAAGGAAGCTAATTTTTCTGGTAGCCATCTCTTCTGCTAGAGTATCAGAATTAGCAGCTCTTTCCTGTAAAGCGCCTTATTTGATTATACACAAGGATAGAGTGGTATTGCGCCCTCATCACCACCACTCTTACCGAAGGTGGTTTCAGATTTTCATCTAAACCCAGACTTGTTCTGCCTTCCTTTTTTCCAGATTCCTGTTCTCCGGAAGAGAGGTCACTACATTCTTTGGATGTAGTTAGAGCAGTCAAAATCTATCTGGGAGCAACTGCTCAAATTCGCAAAACAGATGTTTTGTTCATGCTGCCAGAAGGTCCCAATAGAGGACGGGCAGCGTCAAAAGCTAAAACTTCTAAATAGATTCGACAATTGATTATTCAAGCTTACGGTTTGAAACAGAAGATTCCTCCGTTTCAGATCAGGGCACATTCCACAAGAGCTATTAGTGCTTCTTGGGCAGTGCATCACCAGGCCTCTATGGCTCAGATCTGCAAGGCCGCAACCTGGTCTTCAGTCCATACATTCACCAGATTTTATCAGGTGGATGTGAGAAGGCATGAGGATATCGCCTTTGGGCGTAGTGTGCTGCAGGCAGCGGTACAGGGTCCTCAGGTCTGATTGCACCCTACTTGGTTGTGATCCCCCCCCCCTCAGTTGGCATTGCTTTGGGACATCCCATCAGTTATTACTGTGGCTCTGTGTCCCGTGATGTTCGAGAAAGAAAATAGGATTTTTTTATAACAGCTTACCTGTAAAATCCTTTTCGATGGACATCACGGGACACAGAGGTCCCGCCCCTCTTCTAATACACTTATATTGCTTTGCTACAAAACTGAGGTATCCCTGTAAGGGGAGGGATTATATAGGGGGTTGAACTTCCTGCTTAGGGTGTGACCAGTGTCCAATACCTAATGGTACCTACATAACCCATCAGTTATTACTGTGGCTCTGTGTCCCGTGATGTCCATCGAAAGAAAAGGATTTTACAGGTAAGCTGTTATAAAAAATCCTATTTTTGCTTGACTCTGGGATTGAAGTCACAGCCCAGCCTCTATTGCGTGGTGCGTGGCTTCTATCCCTTTCTTAAATTGTCCTCTTTTGATCCAAAAGCTAGCTAGGACAACAGTAAATGATATCACTGGGGGAAGTTGGGAGACTTTATCGTCAGGACCATTACAACTCTATAATTTGTATTCCTGAATTATAACATTACAAACTGTTGATAACATATGGCTCCTGTGTGTTTCCTCCTTGCAGTTCTCACATTCAACCCAGTTAGTAGAGAGACATGTGACAGGAAGCTGGGGTACTGCTCTCCATACGCATTCTGTACGGACTACGCCACCGGATTCTGCTGCCACTGCCAAGACAGCTACTATGGCAATGGCGTACACTGTCTACCAAAAGGTAATCTGTTGTGTAGCTGGATGTGCTGCTGTTACTTTGTGTTTATTCTAGTTGCCCTTCTTCCACTTTCTCTTTTATGTCTCTTGCCTTTCTGTTTCTCCTTTTCTTTTCACTTTCACTTTGCATTACTAACTTTTTTTTTCTCCACTTTCTCTTTCCTTTCCCCTCTAGTTTTTTCTTTCTGTTCTCACTTGCCTTTCTGTTTTCTGACCTCCTTTTTCTTTCACTTTGGCCTTTCCCTCTTTTTCCTTTCTCTTGCTTTTACGTCTTTTTACTTTTATTATGTCTTTCCCACTTTTTGTCCTCGACTTTATTTGTCCTATTTATTTCCCTCCTCCTGTACCTTTTTTTCTTAGTACCTTTTCTGACAGGTTTTTTGTTTTTGATTTCTATTTTTTATTGCCTTTCTACTTTTCTTTCTTTTTCTTACTTTCGGGGCTCGTTCATACTACCCGTTGAGGGTCGGTAACACCCCACTGTTGAGCCATACTTTTACTACCCCCCGAACCGCTACCCCCTTAAGTTGCAGAGGCCAAGAATGTAAACCCTCTATTGCTCTGCAACCCTCTGTTGCTCTGCTAACTGCGCGCAATTGCGACATGCTAGTGCGGGGCTGGAAAACTGGAGTACCTGGAGGAAACCTACACAGGCACAGGGAGAACATGCAAACTCCAGGCCGGTGGTGCCATGTTTGGGATTCGAACTGACGACCCTAGTGCTGCTAGGTGGAAGTGCTAATCACTTAGCCACTGTACTTTACACATATATATTGTACTTTCACATCAGTCCCTGTCCTCAATGAGCTTACAATCTAAAGTCCCTAACTCGTATTCATACGTACACATAGTAGGGCCAATTTAGACAGTAGCCATTTAACTCTTCCAGCATGTCTCCATCTTCTCTGCCTGTACTCTTTCTCTTCTCTTTCTCCTCTCTCTCTCTCTCTCTCTCTCTCTCTCTCTCTCTCTCTCTCTCTCTCTCTCTCTCTCTCTCTCTCTCTCTCTCTCTCTCTCTCTCTCTCTCTCTCTCTCTGTTTTCGCTCCATTGCTCTTTTCTCTCTCTCTCTCTTGCTCTTTTTTTCTCTTTGTTCTCTCCCTCTTCTCTGTCTCTCACTTCTCTCTTTTTACCTTTTTCTCTCCATTCCTCTCATCTCTCTCACCTTCCCCTCTCTCTCTCTCTCCCCTCTTATTATCCCAAATATTTCTCTCGTCATTTGTTCTTCTTTCACCTTCTCCTCCCTCTCTCCGTTTTTTGCTCTTTCTGTACGTCACGTCTCTTTTTGCCTTCACCATTCTCTGCTATGGATTTGCCATCAGTCTGGTGTAGAAGTTCAGAATATTGGACCTGTTTTGGAAAAGAGCTTCAGGCACTACTTTGCATTAATAATAAATGAGCATGCTTACCTGTACATTATTGTACACTGGGAATACAGTACATTGCTCTTGCTCAACCGCCTAGTGTTTACCAATAGCTGGTAAATGAATAGCTTGGGTTGTGATTATCTCCTCCTCCTATTTGGGTACATTTCGCTTCACTTATGTTTTTACTCTTTTTACCTCCACAATTTACAGCCAGTATTTTCTGTTTACACCCACTACATTGACATTTTTTTGAAACTCTTCCCTTATTTGCAGGAGCCCCACACCGTGTTAATGGGAAAGTGAGCGGGAATCTGCTTGTGGGACAGAGACCAGTCACCTTTGACGGGATCGACTTGCATGCATATATTGTGGTGAATGATGGTAGAGCTTACACAGCCATCAGCCAAGTCCCTGAACCCGCTTCCTGGTCACTGACACCACTGACGGCCATTGGTGGCCTTTTTGGCTGGCTTTTTGCTTTGGAAAAACCAGGACATCAAAATGGATTCAGTGTTACTGGTAAGTAAAATAAAAATATGGCTAAGTTTGTGTGGTGTGTATGTATACAGTTAGGTCCATATATATATTTGGACATTGGAACAATTTTATTTTTTTTTCAGGTATTTACCAAAACATATTCAAGCTATAGTTGTATACTGGATATTGGCTGAAATTGCACTCAGGTTTAATTTGAGGGTATGTACATCCAAATCGGAGGAAGGGTTTAGGAATTACAGCTCTTAAGAATAGCCACCCCCTTTTTCAAGGGACCAAAAAGTAATTGGACAATTGAATCAAAAGCTGTTTCATGGCCAGGTCTGAGCTACTCCTTCATTATTTCTTCATCATTTAAGCAGGTAAAAGGTCTGGAGTTGATTCCAAGTGTGGTATTTGCATTTGAAATCTATTGCTATGAACCTACATCATGCGTTCGAAGGAGCTGTCCATGCAAGTGAAACAGGCCATTGTAAGGCTTCAAACAAATCAACAGTTTGGTACATTCTGAAGAACTACGCACTGGTGAGCTCAGCAACACAAAAAGCCCTGGACGTCCATGGAAGACAACAGTGGTGATCACAGGATCCTCTCTATGGTAAAAAAAAACCCATTCACAGCATCCAGACAAGTGGACACTCTCCAGGAGGTGGACGTATCATTGTCAAAGTCTACAATCAAGAGAAGACTTCGGAAGAGCAAATACAGAGGGTTCACCACAAGGTGCAAACCATTCATAAGCCTGAAGATTAGAAAAGCTAGATTAGACTTTGCCAAAAAACATCTAAAAAAAGCCAGACCAGTTCTGGAAAAGCATTCTTTGGGTGGATAAAACTAAGATTAATCTGTACCAGAATGACGGGAAGAAAAAAGTGTGGAGAAGGCTTGGAACAGCTCATGATCCAAAGCACACAACGTCATCTGTAAAACATAGTGAAGTCAGTGTGATGGCATGGGCATGCATGGCTTCCAGTGGCACTGGGTCATTGGTGTTTATTGATGATGTGACGGAAGACAGAAGCAGCCGGATGAATTCTGCAGTGTTTAGAGATCTACTGTCAGCCCAGTATCGGCCAAATACAGCAAAGTCAATTGGAGGGCGCTTCACGGTACAGATGGACAATGATCCAAAACACACTGCAAAAGCAACCCAGGAGCTTTTGAAGAAAAAGGAATGGAATATTCTGCAATGGCCGAGTCAATCACCTGATCTCAACCCAATTGAACATTTCACTTGTTGAAGGCAAAAGTAAAGGCAGAAAGACCCACAAAGATCAGCTGAAGACAGCTGCATTTTTAGAGCCTGGCAAAGCGGAAACCCAGTCCATGGGTTCCTGACTTCAGGCAGTCATTGCCAGTAAAGGATTCTCAACAAAATATTAAAAGTTAACATTTTATTTATGATTATATTCATTTGTCCAATTACATTTGAGCCCCTGAAAATGGGGGGACTGTGTATAAAAATAGTTGCAGTTCCTAAAATTTGTACTTGAAATTTATGTTCAACCCCTTGAATTAAAGCTGAAAGTCTGCACTTGAAATTAATTTGGATTGTTTCGTTTTAATTTTTTTCTGGTGGCATACAAAGCCAAAAGTATGAAAATTGTGCCTGTGTCCAAATATATATGGACCTAACTGCATATACAGTATATATAATACACACACTCACATTCTTCACCGCAAAAACTCCCTGTTCTACCTTGCTGGGTCCAGATGACCTGACTGTATTTGTCTCCATAATCTGCTTAAAGGAAAGCTCAGGAAATCGACAGCTGTACCTGAACTCTGACCTCCCTTGTATCATCATAGGCTGGCTACTCAGCGATCATTTTCCAATGGTTTCTGCAGTGAAAAAGATTTTGTTTAATAGGATTTGGATTGTTGGGGATCTTGCTCGACTTTTGGTCCACTTTAAGGGCTGTCTCACACTTGTGGCTTCACACTCATTGTTAATGGGGTTTTTTTTTTAGCACTTTTCATGAGCTGCATTGTGTTTTAGGTGATTGTTGTGGCCTTTCCTGTCTTTGAGCAAAAGCATAAAAAAATAAAAAATTAAATAAAAAATACATAGCAAACATGGAAAAAGCTTATAAAATGCTTGTGATGAAAGCACAGTGGTGAGAATGGCCCAGTAACAAACATCACCAAGAAGTTGCATGACCATAGGTGAAACGAAGTGATGGGTCACAGTTCTAGCAAGATACAGTATGTGGTCCTATCGTTTTAGGTGATTGTTGTGGCCTTTCCTGGCTTTGAGCAAAAGCATAAAAAAATAAAAAATTAAATAAAAAATACATAGCAAACATGGAAAAAGCTTATACAATGCTTGTGATGAAAGCACAGTGGTGAGAATGGCCCAGTAACATCACCAAGAAGTTGCATGACCATAGGTGAAACGAAGTGATGGGTCACAGTTCTAGCAAGATACAGTATGTGGTCCTATCGTTCTGCAGCTCTCCAGTGTGACTGCACACCAATACATCATTTAGTGTTTTGAACACTGATTTGTTCTCTTTTCATCCATTGTTCAGGGGCAAAGTTTGTTCACAACTTGGAAGCGGTGTTTTCCCCGGGAGAAGAAGTCATTCATGTCACACAAACGGCAGAAGGCTTTGATGCAGATAACTATATCCATGTACGGACTACCATTAAGGGGAAGATTCCATACATCCCAGAGACCTCGACGGTGCAAATTGCTCCATACTATGAGATCTATCAGTATTCTGGATCAGGTAAGTGACGTGGGTCAGGTTTAGGCTGTTTTGAATTGCAAGGGATTTCTAGCTAATATATAAGCAATACTAAGCAAAAGTGTTTAACTTTGTAAGTGTCTCACTTATTTTTATTTTTTTTAATCCGTTAACTTGAAGTAGAATGGGAAAGATGTTGTTTTTTTTATTATTATTATACAGGATTTAAAAAGTGCCAGCAATTTGTGCAGCTCTTTACAAAATGGAGGGAGATAGTACAGATATAATATAATTCAATAGAAGAGAGATCGGAGATCCCTGCTTTTTAGAGATTACAATCTAAAAGTTGAACTTTTGTGAGGTTTTACTGCACTCTGTGATCCAGGTGGAGAACTTTTCCATCACTTCTGTCCCCATTGACAATGTTATCCTCCATAAGCTAGCCTTCTCCTTTAGGATACCTAAACTCTAGCAATACCTGAAACATGTTAGATTGGAAATACTGTGCAATATCTTAGAGTCTGGGTTACTTTACAGAACCCCCCACTCATTTTACAATCTATGAGTGGGTTAAATTAAAGGGGTTGTAAACCCTCATTTAAAAAAAAAACAAAAACCCATTCCTCTTCTTCTGGGGTCCCCTCGCTTGCGCTCTAGGCCCCTCCTCTTCATCAGGTACCCCCAGGGAAAGCCACTGTCCATTGACACAGACAGCAGGACTTGGCCCCGCCCCCTGCTCCCGTGTCACTGGATTTGATTGACAGTAGCTGGAGTCAATGGCTCCTGCTGCTATCAATCTGTCCAATGAGGAGAGAGGCAGAAGCGGGAGCTGCTACTCTCTTGCACATCACTGGATTTGATTGGGCTAAGGTAAGAAAAAGGGGGGGGGGGGTCTGGGGGGAGCTGCAGAACAGAAGGTTTTCACCTTAATGCTTTCTATGCCTAAACCTTGAGGCTGTACCCCCACTTTAATAGGGAGTTGTGACCTTGTCACTGCAAAGGTCCCCAACCTGCACATGACCCCCTTACCTGCGCTCCAACCCCCAACTAATTCCTCTTCTTTTACAGAAGCTAAAATTGGCCGTGTTGGTGGCCCATGGAACAGTTTCGCTGGACTGGGGTATCTTAACCTATTACAGAATGCTTTGCATACAACCCCTGTGTTACAGTACACCTGTCACCTACTTCAACAACTAACCCGATAACGCTGTTTGAAAGTCGAAACCAATTCCTTGACATTGTGTTGCTGTAAGGCACCCCAGGAGCTTCCCATAAGATGGGCGCCTTGGTGTGCAAATTTTGACTTTAGTCAAAGTCATCACTCAGACATCTCATAAGGCAATTTGCAGCCCATTGAGAGGCATACCTTGTTGCAAAAATGTAGATGTAATTGGTACTCTGGTACTCAACTCCACCAGGTAATTCTGCATATTGGATTTTTTTTTAACATCTTGGCGCCGACAGCACGCAAATATGCGGTTTCTTGGGGGGGTGGGTCTTGGCGCTGAGTGGCAGCTTATTTGCGTGCAATATTGCAAAAACAGCTGTGCCGAGAGCACGCGCCCTGTGCACTCCTGGCACAGTTACCGTCGGCTAATGGAAAGCACCCAATCGCTGCTTTCTAATCATGTGACCAATCATGGTGGTCACATGACCATACACTATATACACAGAGAACAAGAGGTTTAAAGCAGTATTGACCCCAAAAGCAAATATTTTTTATACTACAGCTTACCAATTCTTAGATGTGATGGTTGCATTCGTTTTCTTTTTTTAGGCTTTCCTTCTTCTATTTTCATCTGGTGATCTGGCCAGTAAGTCTGTTGTTTTTCAAAAGAGCAAGCTCTCTTCCAGATGTTTAAGATTGAGACAAACCATTTAACATCGACAGGGGTGCTTACAATGATCGGCTTTTATTTATTCATGTAAATCTTTTATCCCAAAAGGAAAAAAAAACTGTTTTCTGTAACTGATTAGAAAGTGTGAGCTGAAGTTTGGCTTCAATATGTTAGTGTGTTTAAATCTGCTAATACATTTACCACTCCCCTCCCCCAAGACTGACAATGCTGCTATCCAAAGGTGCCGCCTGTGCTCCTTCATCCTAAGTGGAGTTTAATTAACTTCCACCTTCCACAGCTGTACATACCACCTTATTAAGCTGTTGGGAGTGAAGAAAAATACTTTCAGGGTAAAGGAAGTGATTTGGAGCTTTCACAGGGCTGAGGAAGTGGTGACAATCACAGGCTGTCCCATACTTATAAATACCAGGTATTTTTTATCCTCTTTTGCTTACTGAACGGAACGATGATTGGTAAGTATATAGTATGTTGTAAATTCACTTTAAATCATTACCCCTCTGTGGTTCTTGTTAACGGTTTTACATTTGTTCTGGTTCAGACTTGCTCAGATATCAAACAATTGCCTAAAACAAGTATTGGCCAGACACTGAGTGGTTTTAAAATGTTTCATATTTGTAGGAAGGTTGGAGCCATAGGAATGCCATTTTTTTTTTTTTAATTTCCTTTTTTTTCACAAAATCAGTTATGTTATGTATCTAGTCTAGATAAAAAATAAGCTAAAAGAATGTCATCCTTTTATATGTATAATTCAAGCTATCTTTTCTTGTTCTGTCCTCAGTGGTGACCTCCACGGCATACAGGGAGTACACAGTCACCTCTCAGAGTGGTGACATCCAGAGATTTTCTTACCGGTTAAAGCAGAACATTACTTACCAGGAGTGTGGCCACGCACAGAAGTACCCGCCCACTGCGCAGAAGCTGTCCGTCGATCGGGTGTTTGCTATGTATAATAAAGATGAGAAAGTTCTTAGATTTGCCATTACCAGCCATATTGGATCTTTACATGGTAAGTGAGAATGATGCATTCATTTTGTTTAAAGTGAAAGAAAACTCCCCCTATCGTTTTCAGCCAGGGAAGCTGCCATCTTGGCCCCTGTTTAATCTACAACTGCCATGATGCTGCACATGTGATCAGTTATGACACCAGCGATTTGATGGTTTGACAGTTTAGTTGAGAGCACAACCAATGGGAGTGTTACATTTATAGCACGTGCCAGAAAGGTACTGTTTTATGTATGGGTTTAATTCCGCTTTAAGCTACCCGTGAAGGCCACTGGTCTCTAGAGAATGGATAGTCTTCATTGTCAGTGATGTCACCGGTCTTTAATGAATTGATAGGCTGCATGCTCAGTGATGTCACCGGTCTCCTGTGAATGGATAGGCTGCATTCTCAGTG
This sequence comes from Lithobates clamitans, assembly GCA_037952925.1. Classification (NCBI taxonomy): domain Eukaryota; kingdom Metazoa; phylum Chordata; class Amphibia; order Anura; family Ranidae; genus Lithobates; species Lithobates clamitans. The sequence goes on along the minus strand of JBBGZY010000096.1, from coordinate 193,816 downwards.
ATGTCACCGGTCTCTAGTGAATGGATAGGCTGCATTCTCAGTGATGTCACCGGTGTTTAGTAAATGGATAGCCTGTCAGCTCAGTTATGTTGGGGTGACCATGTACAGGGGATCAGGTGAAGAGTTTTTTTTTTCTTTTTACCCATAGTGGAAAACCTCTTTAACACTCCGCAGGTTTTGTTTCAGTCCAGGGAATCGTCTTCACAGTAATCGCTTTAAGCGGATGTTCGATGTCCTTTGCCTCGGTGCCATCATTCAGGGATTCTTTTCCTCTTTGGCTTCCTTGAGTCTCAGCAGGCTTTTCCCCGGCTTTATTAGTGTTCGTGTGCTGGCAGCGGGCGGAGGAGGTTCTCCTGTTCTGCCTCTTTTCATGTAACAAAGCCCCTTTTCTGCTCAGTAAGGGCATGAGTAATTTGGGTCAGGAAGTCAAGCAACCTAATCTTCTCCATAAAGTCTCTTGGAAGAGGGGTGCTTCCATTCATTAGGCCAACACAAAGAGGAGCTGATAGGCGCGCCTTTTACAATGTCAGAGGAACAAAGCGTGTAGGAAGTGTCAGGGCAAATTACATGCTTGTGAAAATCAAACAGAGCCTTTTGGTTAGGGAGCTGCAGGCAATGAAATGTCTTAAGTGACAAAGGCCGGAGTAAATGAAAGCCTTGCTTGGGAGGGGGGGTGGGGGGGATGGACATAAACTCTTCATTAAGATCAGGGCTGGAGAAGGCCAGGGGCAGCCAGGCCCCTTGGAAAGATGCAATGAGGCTCTCCATGGGGTCTGGGCACTTTTTAAAGTTATAAAGCTGAACTCCCGGCTGATATAAAACACAAATTATTGCAGCTCTGTGCTCATTAATCTATCATTTAATGTATTTGTTACTGCAAACAGTGTAAAGCTGGTTATACACGTATGGATTTGGATTTTCCGTTCAGCTCGCAAGCCATCAGAATACCCGAACAGTGCTTGAATCTGATTGGAAGCAGGGGCTGTTTGGCCATCAAATTTTCACCCATCCTTCAACACAAATCTTGGAAAATCAAGTCTTTTCGATATTGGTGTTGCCAACAAGGTCACTTATGGAGCCAAAAATATAGAATCTTAGAAACAATTTGATGCATACCAGCTTAAAGTGATACTAAAGTCTCATTTTTTTTCTTTTTTAAAAATAACATACATGTTATACTTACCTGCTTTGTGTAGTGGTTTTGCACAAAGCAGTTCAGATCCTCATCTTCCCGGGTCCCTCACCAGCGTTTCTGGCCCCTGCCGAGTGCCTCCACAACAAGCAGTCGCTTCTCTGTGTGTGCATTCAGACACAAAGCTGCGGTTTGGCTCCACCCCTCTCTCTCCTCATTGGCTCACTGACGTTGACAGCAGCGGGAGCCATTGGCACCTCGCTGCCATCTCAGCCAATGAGGAGGGAGAGTGATCACATTTCCTCGGTTCTCAGCTGCAAAAGAACTGGGGAAGGAGAAGCAGCAGCACACTGAGCTTCCCAGTGAAAGGCTGTGCAGCTGGGGTATTTCAGGACAAGTCTGATCATTGGAGGAGAGCAGGCTGAGTTCCCAGCATAGCTAGGGAACTGACCGTGGCATGTTCTCCTGATTAGTGTGGTCAGTTTTTAATAGGAAAGCAGAGGGACTGGCAGGAACACGAGGGATTTCACACAAAGGAATCAGTACAAAGAGAACAGGAGACTTTCTCATACAAGTACATAGTACAGCAGGCACATATCGAGAATATGAAGTTTTTGGGTAACAAACACTTTAAAGTATGAATAAGCAGCATACAAATAGTCTGAACTAATCAGTGTCTTCCTTTCCTGTCCTTAAAGTAGGACTATAGGCAAAACTTTTTTTTTTATTTTGGATAGATTAAGGGAGGGTTATAACCCCTGTCGGTTTTTTCGACACCTGTGTCCCATTGGGGAGATTTACCTTCACTTCCTGTCCCATAGCCAAAACAGGAAGTGAGGGAATCTCGGGTTGTCACCAGAACTAGTGTCCCAATTGGGAAATTTCCCCTCTATTCCTGCTCTGTGGACAAGCCCAAATTTTTGATTTTTTTTTTTTCCTTTCACTTTCAATGATAACGGTAAACAGGACAAATAGAGAGGGTGAATCTCCCTAACGGGGACAGAGACAGCAATAACATCTGACAGGGGTTCTAATCTTATTGTACTCTATCCAAAACTAAAAAAAAGAAATAAAAAGGTTTTGCCTTTAGTTGTAGTGAAAGGGCTGGTTCACTCCACAAAAACACACTCCAGATCCATTCCGGATCTGTTTCTGCATGCGCGTTTTTAATTCAAATCTTTTATTTTATTTCAGTGAACAACATTCCATTAATATCACATTCAATTCAACAAACTTTCCCCTTAGTTGTTTTGACTCTTCCCCCTAAACATGTTATTCATCAATCCCCCCCCAAAAAAAGGCATTATCTCTCCTACTGATAATATTACCAATATCTCTCCCACCCCCTCCATTCCCTGGAATTCCCCCCCAGTTACATGCATCCCGTCACGAGATCTGGACGGTTACTTGGTGCATTTTCCTCACCCCTCCTGGGTCCTCAACAATGAGTTTCTCCCTCTTCTGAGTTGATAAAGCGATTCCAGGAAACCATATCTCCCAATATTTCTCTGGTTTCTGCCTCCCTGTCCACACCAGGTTCTCTAATCTATTCAGCTCTTCCACCTTCCTGGGCCACCTACCTACCGAGGGTGGTTCTGTCTTTTTCCATCTAAGCGGAATACATGCTCTTGCTGCATTCAGAAGATGGCACAAGATAGAATTTTTATATTTATATTTTTATATGTCTTGACTGGTATTTTAGGGCCGTGTAACCGAAAAAAGATTGGGTCCTCCGGGACCTCAAAATCGCAACATTTTTGAGTGATCCTTCGGGTCTCTCTCCAGTAGCTCCTAATTTTGTCACCCGACCAAAAAATGTGTAGTAATGTAGGGCTGCAACTAATGATTATTTTCATAACCGATTAGTTGGCCGATTATTGGTTTGATTAATCGGTTAATAACCTAAAAATTTTGGTGTATAATTTAGTTAATATGTAAAGTTTAAAAAAAAAAAGGCAATTTCTCTATGCAGTGAAATATAAATAACCAAATATATGGTTAGAGAGCAAAATCTGAGAATAACAGACAGAAGAGATATACTGTAAATACTATTAGAGGAGATATATACTGTATATACTATTAGAGGAGATCTATACCGTATATACTATTAGAGGTTGAATCTGGTAAATATCATCAGACTCGGATCTTTTTTTATTTAAAGAAAATTAAAAAGTTAGACTGTTTTGCAGATTTTCAAACTGAACTGTAATGCTGGCTATAAAAAAAACAATGTCTTCCTTCAAAAAAAAAAGTCTTTTTAAGAACGTTTGTTCGATTTTCGGATCGTTAGCGGGGTCAAATTGACGTTCGTTTTCAACCACAGCGACAGGAATGTAGAAATAATAGGAAACTGCTTGGTCAAAGGAATTTTCAGACCAGCGTATGTGGTTTTCGTTCAGAAATTACATTAATTTTAAAACAGAATGTGAAAATTTCAAACAACTTTCTTTCATTCAGCGAATGTACAAAGATTTTTCATTTGAATGTTCTCGTCTGAAAATTGATCTGTGTGGCCAGCATAAGGCTCGGTACACACCTATGCAGTTTGCTTTTTATCTGTTTCTATACTGCTTTTTTGCTGTTAAGTACAGTATAGAGTGCCCCAATAGCAAGGGAAAGAAAACTTCTGCCTTTAGAACCACTTACTTCCTGCTCAGGAATACATGTCCCATGAGGCATTGCTCCTCACACATTCACAAGTTCTCAGGCACTTACTGACATGTATGGACAGTGTACTGAGCTGTATCTGTGCTGCACTGTATTTCCTGATATGTAAACAAATAATGCATTCTGTATGCAGACCAATTAATCGGCTGGACGATTAATCGATTATGAAAATAGTAATCGATAAATTTCATAATCGATTAGTTGTCGATTAATCGATTAGTTGTTTCAACCCTATAGTAATGTCCCGCTTTCCTTTTGACAACACCAGCATCTATCAGAAGTGTATTTTTTTAACACATTCTGGTGTGTTTTTGATACTTTTTTTTTATGCATTTCCAGATGCAATTAAGATGATTTTTTTTCTTCTTTTTTACACTGTACTTGAGTCCGGTGCATTTTTGATGCGTTCCAGTGCATCCCATTGCGTTTTTGATGTGTTTTACTGCGGTCCAGTGCAGGAAAAATGCAGCATGTTCTACTTTTTTTTTTTTTTTCTGGAACTGACCACACTAGTGTGAACTATGCCATTGGAAACAATATAACCTACTATATATGCGTTTTTGATGCAGAAAACATCGCCCTGGACTGCATGTGGTGTGAACTGGTCTTAGACCCCTTTCACACTGAGGCGCTTTACAGGCGCTACAGTGCTAAAAATAGCGCCTGCATAACGCCTGTAAAGAGCCTCTTCTGTCTATCCAGTGTGAAAGCCCGAAGTGCGCTGGCAGGACCCTAAAAAAAGTCCTGCTAGCAGCATCTTTGCAGCACCATTGAACTGAATGGGCACCACTGCCGAACTGCCGGCAAAGCGCCGCTTTGCAGGTTGTTTTAACCCTTTTTCGGCCGCTAGCAGGGGTTAAAACTGCCGACCTAGCGGCCGAAAACCCCCGCAAAAACGGCGGTAAAACGCCGCTAAAAATGGCGGCACTTTATCGCTGACGCCCCAGTGTGAAAGGGGCCTAAAGGCCTCTTTCACGTGGGTGCTGGGGCCCATAGTCTGTGAATGAGGCTTGAGTCCCCAGGTACTGTGTGCAGGCAGCCAATCCATGTCTATGGGGATGCAGGGGCTGCACAGACACAGCCGCTAGTCCCAGTTTGACAGCTGTGTGGGTGAGCGGCTCCAAATGCAGACATTGTCCGCTCACCTGCACCCTCAAGGACATAAAATTTCCAAAGGCTGCCTGCATGCAGTTGGGGGAGTATGCAGATGTGAAAACTAACGCCTTATGCACTCAGTACGGGTGTCACCCCATCAAAGTATTTTAATATTTGTTTAACTCCTCCCAAGAGCCAGCCCATTGCTTGTATAAGGATTGAGGGCCCTTGAGAGAAGTACTGAGGGAGGGTGCTATGGACGGCATCCTGCTGGCCCCTCCCGCCAGCCATCATTTTCATAATGTAGAGAAGCGCAGAGACCCAGTTATTATATACATTTCTGGGCCTAAGATAAGGCATGTCATGAAAACGGAAAGGTTTTTTTTAACCACTTGCAGACCAGCCGTCGTAATTATACTGCGGCAGGTTGGCTCTATTGGGCGAATCGCCGTAGTTGTGCGTCAATCTTAGGCGCACGCACGACGCCCCGGAGCTGGTGCGCGTTACCGGCGCCCGTGATGTCTGCCAGCCACCCGTGATCGCTCCACAGAAAGAATGGGAATCTATCAATGTAAACAAACAGATCCCCGTTCTGACAGGGGAGTAGAGAGATTGTCTGTTCCTAGTGACTAGGAACAGTGATCTCTCTCTCCTCCTCCAGGCAGTCCCCCCCCCCCACAGTTAGAAACACCTCCCAGGGAACACATTCAACCCCTTGATCGCCCCCTAGTGTTAACACCTTCTCTGCCAGTGTCATTTATACAGTAATCGGTGCAATTTTATAGCACCGATCGCTGTAGAAATATAACTGGTCCCAAAAAAAGTGTCAAAAGTGTCCGATCTGTCCGCCGCAATGTTGCAGTCCTGCTAAAAATGGCTGATCACCGCCATTACTAGTAAAAAAAAAAAAAATGCCATAAATCTATCCCCTATTTTGTAGACGCTATAACTTTTGCGCAAACCAATCAATATATGCTTATTGCGATTTTTTTTTTTTTTTTTTTTTATATACCAAAAATATGTAGAAGAATATATATTGGAATAAACTGATGAAGAAATGCGTTTTTTTAAAATATTTTTTGGGGGGATATTTATTCTATCAAAAAGTAAAACCTATTGCTTTTTTTCTTCAAAATTATCAAATATTTGTCAAAATAATTGTCAGATTGCTCAAATACCACCAAAAGAAAGCTCTATTTGTGGGGGGAAATAGGACATCAATTTTGTTTGGGTACAGCCCTGCACGACCGCGCAATTGTCAGCGACGCAGTGCCGTATGGCAAAAAAATGGCCTGGTCATTAAGGGGGTAAATCTTTCCGGTCCTTAAGTGGTTAACAGTGTCATTAGTATGCTGATAAAGGGGAAGGAGCTAGGGAAGGCAAAGTATAAGCAGATTAAACTCAAGCTTTAATTACAGTAAATGAATAACAAAGAACATCCATTTTCTTAGTGCCACCACCACCTCCCCCACTTCACACTCCAAAACTTCCCTTAAATAAATAAGGTATAGGCAAAACCAGCAAGACATTGAGCACCGCCTCGTAACCATAAAACGTTCTTATTGTGTAAAGTCGCTCTTACATAAATTATCCACTTACAAGTTTCCACTCAGCTGGATCCCGGCCACAGCTGTATATAAGTAGGAACATAACTGAGCGTCTCCTGCTCCTTTTTAAAGTTACACAAAACACTATCTTTATTCTTCAAAATGACTCCAACATTCGCTGATCAAAATGCTTTTAAAGCCTTAAAGTGAAGGCAGAAGATTTTTTTTATCTTAATGCATATTGTGCATTAAGATAAAAAGCCTTCTGTGTGCAGCAACCCCCCCCCCCCCCATACTTTCCTGAGCGATGCCCACAGATGCCTTGGTCGTCCGGCACCTTTCCTCCTGATTGGCTGAGACACAGCAGGAGTGCCATTGGCTCCTGCTGCTGTCAATCAAAGTCAGTGAGCCAATGAGGAGAGAGAGGGCGGGGCTCCGTGTCTGAATGGATACACGGCGTTGCAGCTCGGCTCGTGTGCCCCCATATCAAGCTGCTTGCTGTGGGGGGGGGCACTCAACAGGAGGGAGGGGCCGGGAGCACCAAAGCGGGACCCAAGAAGAGAAAGCTCTAGGCTGCTTTGTGCAAAACCAACTGCACAGAGCAGGTAAGTAACATTTTTGTTATTTTTAACAAAAAAAAAAAGACTTTAGTATCCCTTTAATGTTTTTACCTTAATGCATTCTCTGGATTAAAGTGAAGAACCTTCTGTGCTGCAGTATTACCCACCACCTAGGGCTGGGGAAAAAAATCGATTTAAATCTTGAATCAAGTTGAGAGGTCAAATCGATTCAAAATGTAACCACTTGACATCCGCGCTATGGCCGAATGACGGCCACAGCGCAGGCCTGAATTCCCGGGAGGCCGTCATATGATGGCCTCCCCTGTGCACGCGCCCTGCCGAGTGCGCTGTGATCACTGAGACTCTGGTGATCCCCGATCCAAGTAAGGGGCCTATCCCGGCCCCTTACCATGTGATCAGCTGTCAGCCAATGACAGATGACCACATGATGTAAACAAAAGATCGGTAATCGGCTTTTTTTTCTACTCGCGATGACAGCGTGCGTAGAAAAAAAAGCCGATCACCGGCTCGGATGCGAGGGACATCAGTCCTGAAGTGGAAGTGGCACATCTGCCTCATCTGTGCCCATATAACAGTGCCCACAGTGCCACCTATCAGTGCCCACAGTGCCACCTATCAATGCCCTCAAGTGCCACCTATCAATGCCCACCAGTAGTGCCAATCAGTGCCACCTATCAGTGTAACTGATAGTGCCCATTATTGCCACCCATCAGTGCCCATCACTACCGCCTATCGGTGCCCATCAGTGCCGCCTCATCAGCGTACATCAATGAAGGAGAAAAATTACCTGTTTTAAATTTTTTATAACAAAATATAAAAACAAATTTTTTTTTTTTTTTTTTTTTAAATTCAGTTTTTTTACATTTTTTAAACAAAAAATAAAAACCGCAGAGGTGATCAAATACCACCAAAAGAATGCTCTATTTGTGGGAAAAAAATGATAAAAATTTCATTTGGGTACAGTGTTGTATGACTACGCAATTGTCATTCAAAGTGCGTCAGCGCTGAAAACTGGTCTGGTTAGAGGGGGGTTTAAGTGCCCAGTAAGCAAGTGGTTGAGCAAATCGATTTTCTTTTTTTAGATTTTTTTTTTTTCACCGCGCCGGTCCCGAGGAGCTGCGGGCAGGAGTTTTTAGGTGAGGCCGCGGCTTCGGCCTAGTCCGCGAGGCCGGAGACTCGCCTAAAAACTCCTGCCCCCGCAGCTCCTCAGGACCGGCGCGGTGTCCAAAAAAAAAACTCGATTCGAATCGTGAATCGAGTTTTTTTTTTTTTTTTTTCTTTTTAGAAGATCGCCCAGCCCTACCCCCACCTCCCTTTTATACTTCCCTAAGCCCGATCTCCATCCAGCGTCTCTCTTCACTGGGCAGATGTAGTCATTGGCTCCTGCTGCTGTCAATCAAATCCTGTGACAAGGAAGCAGGGCCAAGCTGCACTGTCTATAGACACAGGCAGGGTGGCCCAGGAGCAAGTCCACACAAGTGCCCCCCATAGTAAGCAGATGGCTATAGGGGGCACTTGGCAGGGAGGAGGGGCCCAGAGCTCTGGCGGGGGACCCCCAGAAGAGAGGGATCAGGGCTGCTCTGTACAAAACTATTAACACAGAGCAGGTAAGCATGCCATGTTTATTATTTTAATAAAAAAGAACTGAAGCTTTAATAGCACTTTAATAGCCCTGTAGTCAGTTTTTTATTAAATAATTTCTTACTGTGTTTTTCTACCTCCTTGTAAGTCTTCAATGAGCTCCCGATCCTCTCCTTTTTCTCCCTCGTGTCCCATTGTTAGGAACAAGCAGTGCATGTTGGAAACGGCCATGTAAACTCTAAGGAGCAGGGCCCTCTGATTCTTCCTGTTTTGAATTGTATTGTAATTGTACTGTCTGCCCTCATGTTGTAAAGCGCTGCGGGTGCTATATAAATCCTGTATAATAATAATAATATTCTACACTGCTCTATGCACACTACACATCCTAAAGTCCATCTCAGGAGCGAGCAAGAGAGGGTGGCTACATTCATACATACAGTGGGACCATGGGGGGTGAACATAGCCACTCTCTAACAGGAAATCAGATCATAGCAGCAAAAAAAAAAAAAAAAAATGAATTTGGGGATTTTAAGGAGGCTGAGAGCAATAGAAGAGACTTTTTGAATTAAGCCCCTTCCACATGGGGAAGGCTCCATTGGAGTCCTCCTGCTCAAAAGGTAATATGCAGTGGCGGCCCGTCCATTAGGGGCACCTGGGTGCTGCCCCCTCTCTCCAGGCCACCCCCTATATGGTTAATGGATATCATGCATAGCCGGAAGCTTGACCAGCCATAATCTGCTTTCATTAGAGAGACATGCAGAGACCCAGTAATGACATTGCTGGTTATAAAATAAGGTATGTAATGAAAACAGAGGTTTCATTTAAAAATTAAATTAGCATGATTCATTGGCGGAGGAGTGAAGTAATAACCAGGGAAGGCAAATTATACAGTTCGGTCCATATATAGTTGGACACAGGCACACATTTAATTCTTTTGGCGCTGTACGCCACCAGAGTAAAATGAAAACAAAAAAATACAAATGAATTTGAAGTGCAGACTTTCAGCTTTAATTCAAGGGGTTGAACATAAAATATGTACAAATTTTAGGAACTGCAACCATTTTTATACACAGTTCTCCCATTTTCAGGGGCTCAAATGTAATTTGACAAATGAATATAATCAGAAATAAAATGTTCATTTTTAATATTTTGTTGAGAATCTTTTACTGGCAATAACTGTCTGAAGTCTGGAACCCATGGACATTACCAAAGACTGGGTTTCCCCCTTTCTGATGCTTTGCCAGGCTCTAAATGCAGCTGTCCACAGTTGTTCTTTGTTTGTGGGTCTTTCTGCCTTTAGTTTTGCCTTTAGCAAGTGAAATGCCCAATTGGGTTGAGATCAGGTGATTGACTCGGCCATTACAGAATATTCAACTTCTTTTCCTTCAAAAGCTCCTGGGTTACTTTTTCATTGTGTTTTGGGTCATTGTCCATCTGTACTGTGAAGCGCCGTCCAATCAACTTTGTTGCATTTGGCTGAATCTGGGCTGACAGTATATCTCTAAACACTGCAGAATTCATCCGGCTGCTTCTGTCTTCTGTCACATCATCAATAAACACCAATGGCCCAGTGCCACTGGAAGCCATGCATTCCCATGCCATAGCACTGCAAGCTCCACCATGTTTTACAGATGACATTGTGTGCTTTGGATCATGAGCTGTTCCAAGCCTTCTCCACACTTTTTTCTTCCCTTCATTCTAGTACAGATTAATATTTTCTTTAATCCATCCAAAGAATACTTTTCCAGAACTGGTCTGGCTTTTTTAGATGCTTTTCTATTCTTCAGACTTATGAATGGTTTGCACCTTGTGGTGAACCCTCTGTATTTGCTCTCGTGAAGTCTTCTCTTGATTGTAGACTTTGATAATGATATGTCAACCTCCTGGAGAGTGTCCTTCACTTGTCTGGATGTTGTGAAATTAGCAGAAGGGGCCCAAAGGGTGGCGCTCAAGAGCTGAAATTCCGTGAAATTTCATGTTTGTGGCAGGACAATTGTGTACCGTTAGTATGCAAGACAAGATCCTGGCACACGCCCTTTTGACAAAAATCAGACGCTCGGTTGGCCAACAATCGTACCCTGTGTACGAGGCTTTAGAATCAACTCCAGTCTTTTTACCTGCTTAATTGCTGAAGAAATAACGAAGGAGTAGCCCACACCTGGCCATGAAACAGCTTTTGATTCAATTGTCCAATTACTTTCGGCCCCTTGAAAAAAGTTGGGTGGCAATTCTTAAGAGCTGTAGTTCCTAAACCCTTCCTCCAATTTGAATGTACATACCCTCAAATTAAACCTGAGTGTGCACTTTCAGTCCATATCCATTATATAACTATAGCTTGAATATGTTTTGGTAAATACCTGAATAAAACTAAAACTGTGCCTGTGTCTGCGTGTGTGTGTATATAATATATACATACACACACACACACACACACCTAACTGTACTTCAGCCTCAACCCTTTTACAAATGCCCAACACATATGTGCTGCGTCAAAAGGGTTGGCTTTAATGCCCACACTCCACACATTTGCGCTGCTGGGCAGCAGATGTTTGTGGTGAGAGCAAGCTTATTCCGTGCTCCCAGCACAAAGACCGAGCGGTCTTTGCCATCAGTAGTTGGCAGGACCAGCTCCTGATCCTGTGACCAATGTGACTGCCCATCACAGTGGTCACATGATTGCTGATCCTTTCTATTGAGGGTCAGGACTAAAGATCAGTAGCTGGTGGGTCCAGCTTCCAATTATGTGACAGTGGTCACATGACCGCCGATCCTTTCTGCCCCCTGGGTTTCCAGAATTATTTAAAGGAACGACTCTGGGCAGGAAAGGGTTCATAAAATGAAAAGAATTTTGGTACATGTTGATCAATCTTTTGGTTCGTTTTGCGGTCACTTTAACATCAAAACACAAACAAAGGTTATAACCCCTCCCCACTCTGAAAAAGAACAAAATTGGTTGTGGCTGGGGTTCCACTTTAATTATTTTGAAATTTGGTGAACTGCTTACTGAATATATAAAGTTGGTGCTGATTAAAATGTTTCTTCTTACCCACCAGATTCTTCCCAGGAACCGGTACCAGTTAACCCCTGTTTTGACGGCACCCATCAGTGTGACACCAGAGCTCAGTGCCAGCCAGCGACCGGATTGAATTATAGTTGTGTCTGCGCATCCGGGTACCGGGGAGACGGCCGAGACTGCAATGGTAGGTGCAATAAGTGGAGTGATTTCCCCTGTTCATAAACTTTAGCTGGTTTTTAGTGATATGGTCGGCTTTATGCCTTTTATTTTTTTTCTAAAGTCCAACTCCAGTCAAAGTTCAGTTGACTTAAAGGGCTTTTTGAAAGATTTAATGGTTAAGAACTTAAGAGCATTAACTACAGTTCGATCCCTTTGTGATTCTATTAACATTGACTGCTCAAGCCCTGAAGAGTGTTGGCAGTATCTGATGCTCTTAACCATTCCATTTTTCAAAAAGTCCTTTAAGTGAGATGAACTTTTGTACCAGGCACTCCTCAGTACACATCCCAGAATTTACAGTTTAATGATCCCTATCAGAGAGGCAGCATAGGACCAGAACAGGGTCCACTCACACTATAGTTATTTTTTATCAAGGATATGTTTCTTTGAAGTAAAACACCTCCTACAATATATCCATCAGAACCAATTTTCACTTCTCTGGGTCCAGCGCTATCATACACACATCAGGCAGTTCCAAAGTCAAGGTTTTATTGTTGTCTGTGGCCCCGTTTAGGACATTGTCTCCTCGCTTCCTGATCCAGTGACACCCTGTGTGTCTGGGTCAGACAAGGTGACACAGACAGGAATGATGAACTTGACTTATGTCTTTTCCTTTCTATTCAAAAATATAAGCAACTCTGTAAGGGATAAAAAAAATACAGATGGCAATCCCCTACAAGGGAAGAGCTTTTATCTGCACCTCCCCACCGGGAATGTGTCTCCTTCCTCCCTTTTTTTCCAGCTCTGCAGCCACCATGAGTTTCTACCACATTTTAACACTTCTGCAAATGTTGGATGCCCATGTCTCCAGCAGCATGCTATGGTTCTGTCCTCCATTCCCTACATCACTGCTGAGTGGTGTATGGGTCGGAGAATGCAACTACATCATGCAGTAGGGGACACAGGAATCGGACAATGACAAAGAGACCCCCCCCCCTTGACTCTGATGTGTACAATGCTTGTATTTCTCTCCAGACATCGACGAATGTGAGGAACGGCTTGAAAACTGTGGGCAGAACACCCGCTGTGTGAACCTGCCTGCAAGCTTCAGGTGTGAGTGCGTGCCTGGCTACGTGTTCTCGGCAGATGGCCAAAACTGTATATGTAAGTAGCATGTTCCTGTTACATTGCAATGTAACACTTGTAATGCATTGTGTGTAATTGCTTGTTGGATACTCTGGTTAAAGTAGACCCTGAAAGTTTCAACATCTGCTGATACCAGTATCGGAGGTCCGACTGGTGGCCGTGTGGTTGGGCACCTGTACTCAGAGGGTTGGCTTATACTTTGCACTCCTCTTTTTAGGAATGTTTTTGGATGTCCCAGGTATAAAGGACTGTGTCCCCCAATGAACACGGGGAAAACACAATTTTTGTACTCCATGTAAAATCCTGTTCTCCAGGGGTTCATTGGAGGACACAGATCCCTCCCTTTTGTGTTGGGTCCAGTTGTCCGTGAAGTTGATTTCCTAGATGATGTTTCCATCTGGTCACTGTCATAGGTTTTAATGCTTGCTACTCCTGACCATGTTCAGCACATATGCAGGGGTAAAGCTACTAGATGAGGCTGTGCCTTAAGTTTTGTCTAGAGTCTAACCTCCAGCAGTCTTCAAACTGGGGCCCGCGGGCCAAATGCGGCCCTTTTCTTGAATTCATTTGGCCCTTGGGGCACTGTTCTTCCCACGGATACGAGTCATTATTCTTCCCACTGACACCATTATTGATGCACAGTTGCTGCCACTGACACCATTGATGAGGCATCAATCCTTTCACTGACTCCAGCAGTGTGGCACCATTCCTCCCACTAACACCAATGACAGGGCACTATTTTTTACACTGATATAAATGACTGGGAACTATTCTTCCCACTAATACCATTGATGAGGCACTATTCCTCCCACTGACTCCAATGATGGGGCACTATTCCTCCCACTAATACCATTGATGGGGCACTATTCCTCCCACTAATACCATTAATGGGGAACTATTCCTCTGCCTAATGGCACAGGGGTTATGTCATTTTTTAATCCCCATGACCACCAAGCTTGAGACATAGTCTATTCCCACTAAAGCTGGGGCATTTTCTACTCCCACTGGCCACAGCACGGCCCCCATGAATTCTGAAGGACAGTAAACTGGCCCTTTGTTTTAATAAGTTTGGCGAACCTGTTCTGGAGGCAACAGCTCTACCTAGATCTTGACAAATGCATTCTCCAATGAACAACTGGAGAAAAAGACTTTTCCGTTGACTACTAAAATCTTTTTTTTTTTTTTACTCGCCGTAAAACCCTTTTTTTCACGTCCACTGTGAGGCTCAGAAAGTCATATACTGTTGGGTTATACTGCTGCCTACAGAAGGGTTGGACAAAGAAAATGATAGTATCTGACTTCCTTTGTCCTTTAATAGATGAGAAACATGAAAGGATTTTTGTACTCACGGTAAAATCCTTTTCTTGGAATCCACTAAGGGACAAATGAAGTTATATACTGTTGGGTTATACTGCTGCCTAAAGGACTGGACACTAGCAGAAAAATGACAGTATCTGACTTCCTGTGTCCCTCAATAGACTAAAGAAAAAAAGGATATTTTGTACTCATTGTAAAATCCATTTCTTGGAGTCCTCTGAGGGATACAGAAAGTCAAATGTGGTCTTTTTTTTGTGCTAGTGCCTAATCCTCCTGTAGCAGGCAGTATAACCATACAGTATATGACCTTTTGTGTCCCTCAATGTACAAGAAGAAAATCCTTATGAATAGGGTATAAAGAAGGCTCCATATTAATTGAACTCTCTGTATTGGCCTTGGTGACCTGTTAGATTCCAGGAAACATTTTTGTAGAGGAGGGTGAGCGGAGAAGGGCAGTATTTGGCTACGTTGCTGACTTTCGCAGTTACAGAAGTTATTCATGTGTGGTATATTGTACACACCGCCTGCTTTTCCTCCTCTTGCATGCTGTTTTGCAACCTTACATATTCTTTCTCACTGTTCCATTCTCCGCTTTCTGCGTGGACAGTTTAATCCCGTCTTGTATCGCTATGTAAACCGTCATTGTCCGCGTGTCTGGTGCTGTATAAATACTGCAGTGTGTCCAAAGACACTTTATAAAGACGTGCTGTGTTCATGTATTCATAATCACTCCTCTCCTCATTTCATCTCCGCTCAGGACAGGGACCGTTCTAAAAAAAAACAACACTGCTTGGATGGAGGTGGGGGAAATAATTATTTGATCCCCTGCAGATTTTGTAAGTTTGCCCACGTACAAAGAAATTAAGGGTCTATCATTTTTTATCATGGGTATATTTTAAATGATAGAAACACATAATGCAAATGTTATAAATTGAGTTGCAATTCAGTGTGTAAAATAAGTATTTGATCCCCAAGCAAAACATGACTTAGTACTTGGTGGAGAAACCCTTGTTGGCAAGCACAGAGGTAAGACGTTTCTTGTAGTTGGTGACCAGGTTTGCACACATCTCAGGAGGGATTTTGGTCCACTCTTCTTTTCAGATCTTCTCTAAATCCTTAGGGTTTCTTGGCTGCCGCTTTGCAAGTCAATGTTTCAGCTCCCTCCATGAATTTTCTATAGGATTAAGGTGACTGGCTAGGCCACTCCATGACCTTAATGTGCTTCTTCTTAAGTCACTCCTTTATTGCCTTGGCGGTATGTTTTCGGTCATTATCATGCTGGAAGACCCATCCACGACTTATCTTCAGTGTTCTGGCTGAGGGAAGAAGGTTCTCATCCAAGATTTTACAATACATGGCCCTGTCCATTGGCTCCTCAATGCGACAAAGTCGGCCTGTACCTTTTTAGGAGCGAAACCGACCCAAAGCATCATGCTTCACACCTCTGTGCTTGACTGTAGGGATGGTGTTCTTGGGGTCATAGTTAGCATTTTTCTTCCTCCAAACACGGCGAGTCGAGTTAATGCCAAAGAGCTCAACTTTTGTCTGATTTGACCACAGCACTTTCTCGCAATTCTTCTCTGAATCATTTTAGATATTCATTGGCAAACTTCAGTTGGGCCTGGTACATGTGCCTTCTTGAGGAGCGGGACCCTGCGGGCGCTTCAGGATTTCAATCCCTGGCGGCGTGTTGTGTTACCAATAATTTGTTTGGTGACTGTGGTCCCAATTGCCTTGAGATCATTCACAAGTGGCTCCACTGTAGTTCTGGGCTGATCCCTCACTTTTCTCATGATCATCCTCACCCCATGAGGTGAAATCATGCAGGGAGCTGCAGACCGAGGGCGATTGATGGTTATTTTGTATTTCTTCCATTTGTGAATAATCACTCCAAGAGCTGTCTCCTTTTCACCAAACTTCTTGCTGATGGTCGTGTAGCCCAATCCAGCCTTATGCAGGTCTAAAAGTCTTGTCCCTGCCAGCTCTTTGGTCTTGCCCATGATGGTGAGGTTTGAATGGAAGAAAGCGATTCTGTGGACCGGTGTCTTTTATACACATAACGAGTTGTCTTAGGAGCACCTTCTTAAATTGACAGGACTAATCTGTGTACCACATGATCACACACTGTAGCCAGTCTGTTGGAGCCAGAATTATTATTGGTTGGTAGGGGATCAAATACTTATTGTACTCACTGAACTGCAACTCAATTTATAACATTTGCGTTATTTTTCTGGATTTTTGGTTGATATTCTGTCTCTATCATTTAAAATACACCTATGATAACAATTATAGAACCTTCATTTCTTTGTAAGTGGGCAAACCTACAGAATCTGCAGGGGATCAAATATTTTTTTTCCCCACTGTATATTATAAATTCAATTAAAGCAAAACTAAACTGTATCTGAGCGCCACAACCTGAAAACGCTATTTTATTAAATTTTTTTAAACGTTAAAAGCAAACCCCCCCCCCCTTCCCAATCCTTCCATGTTTCCATGCTTTGTTTTTGTAGAGAAATTGCTTTGAAAACACCGCCCCTAGCATTTCTAGCTGTGGCCATCTTGAGTAAGGGCAGATGAGTCATGTTACATTTACTTCCTGAAGTCCACCTGCCCTTAGCTCAGGCATGCAGGCAGGAGAGTGTGTTTAGCTGAGAAAGCCCCTCTTCCCGTCCTCCCAGATGAAAGAAGAAAAAAAAACACCCATTAAGACTCCTGGGATGTTTGACATCATTTTTTTTTTAATGTTAGCTCTAGTATTCGTTTCCACTTAGTAGATGACAAATACACAGTTTGGGGCAGTGCTAGTCTGGTGGAACAGGCAAGTTGGAGTACAAAGATGTGATTTGTTTTGTTTACTAACATAATTTTCATTCCATTCTGTTGCTTTTTGTGATTGTATAATCCCCTGTTCTACCACATAGCCCAGAGGGTTAATCTCCACCAATGGGGGCATAGACCAAAATAAAAACCTGGCAGAGATTCTAATCCTCCACCATAAAAAAAAAAGCTTTTGGTTTTTACCATTTTAGGTGTAACATTGCTGATGTTTTATGTGTTTTGTCTTTCCTCCAGTGGGCAGCTCGTTTGGGAACCCTTGTGAGGACGGCACACACAGCTGTGATCTGACAACATCTCAATGTGTCCCACGTGGAGATGGAGTCTTTACATGTGAATGTTTCCCCGGATACACCAGAAGTGGACAGAGCTGTATTGGTAGGAGCTCATTACTTTATAGCTTTCTTGCTGAAATTTGTCTTCTGTTTAGGAAATCGTCCTACAATTAATGTTGTTATGATTCAGCTGCAAATACTTAAGAGCTTGTCTCCTCTATTAAAAGGAGGGCAGACTACAGTAAAAATCTCCATGCTGATGAAATGAGCCTGTTAACCTCGACTTGAAGTGCTTCTAAACCCTTACAAATACCCAGCGAAGTGACTGGCCTCTGGTGATGCACAGAAATAAAACCAATCCTCCTACATAAGTTGTACCTGGTTATCGGCAGTCTTCTCTTCATCCGTGCAGAGTGCAGAATTTACACAGGATCTCTCAGCTCTGAAAAGCAGGGGGTGGAGAGCTGAAGTTACATCAGTGAGGAAAATGCTGAGAGCTGATTGGAGGGAAGGGGCACACCCCCCCTTTACACAGCACCAATGAACTGAGCTGAGGCTGTTGATCACAAACCGTGCCCTCCTCTTGTCACCTTTTTTCTCTTGGTGTCAGGAAAACTTGTCAGAAGTGATTCATGCTTTTGGGAACTAAGCAGCAGAGAGAAATTACACTTACTGCTCTGGACTGAAACAAGAACATGCTATAGAAGAATATGCTTTGTTCATATTTCTTGTATGAGCTTTACAACCACTTTTAAAGTGAATCCTTGGCCAGATTATGGACTTTCAAGTATACCCATATTCATATTAAACAGTAAATGAGATTTAAAACAAGCCCTCACTGACCTCTGTAGCCACATGCACTGTGGAGCAATTTGTTCTTTATTCATAGCAATTCATTCACAACAGAAGCACACATATCATTCTTAGCAGCTCAGCTGACCTTGCCCCCCCCCCCCCCCCCCCCCCAGGCATCGACCAAGCAGGTTTGTTCACCACCCTCCCTTCCCAACTCTAATAATTTAGCAGATCAGCTCACTCTGCTTCCCCTCCCAGCATTGACTCTGCAACCTTGCATACCCTACTGCCCTTTCCCAGCATCGACCAGTCATCTTAGATGACTCTGATCCCCCTTCTAGCTTTCCAGCTTTAAAATCTCTAATGGAAACAAATAACAGAATCTCTGGTAGGGGTGAGCATGGTGCACTTAGCTGCTAAAATAATGACTTTAGTTCTTCTGCTCTGAACTTTGAGGATAAATTGCACCACAGTGCCTACAACTACATAGGTCAGTAAGGGCTTGTTTTAAAGCTCAATTTCTCTGCAGTAAGTACTTGAATATTCATAGCTTAGCCACTTGTTCATTTTAAGTTTGAAACTTTATGATATAATTCTCATACCGGGCAAAACTTTCCCACTCCCAAGCAAGCACATCAGATGCAGCCCTTTGTGTGTCTGTATCCGGCGTTTTAGGCACTTTCTCTCCTGCCGATATAAGACATTATTTCTTCCACTGACACCAATGACGGGCCATTATTCCTTCCACTGACACCAACAATGAGACCTCATTGCTCCCACTGACACCAACAATGAGACCTCATTGCTCCCACTGACACCAATGATGGGGTATTATTCCTCCCACTGACCCCAATGACGAGCACTATTCCTTCCACCATTATCAATGATGGGGCACTAATCCTCCCACTGACACCAATAATTGGGCACTATTCCTCCTCCTCCTGACCCACAGGCATTATGTCATTTTTCTACCCCCAATGGCCACCAAGCTTGTTTACTCGCACCCATGCCAGGGCATTTTCTACTCCTACAGGCCACAGTCCTGCCCTCCTAAAGTCTGAAGGGCAATAAACTGGCCCTTTGTTTAGAAAGTTTGGAGACCCCTGATCTAGACTGTTAAAAGGTTAGGCTCATACCTGGACTAATAAAACTATGTCAAAGTGCTTGTTAATGCTTGTGGTCACTTTTTAGTCATTGGCCCATCACACATTTTACTGTGTTTGTTCTTCGGTGTTTCTTTTTATTACAGTTTGGGAATTTTGGTCTTTACTGCTAAAAAGAGTTAAAATACCAGAAGACTCCTACAAAGAAAGTTACTGATAACTGCTTAAGTTATACGGGGTATCTAAACATTTCCTCTTCTATCTAAAATTTTGACTTTGAAAACAATACTCACTATATTGCTGAAAGTATTGTGACGCCTGCCTTTACACACACATGAACTTTAATGGCATCCCAGTCTTAGTCCATAGGGCCCTTTGCAGCTATAACAGCTTCAACTCTTCTGGGAAGGCTGTCCACAAGGTTTAGGAGTGTGTCTATGGGAATGTTTGACCATTCTTCCAGAAGAGCATTTGTGAGGTCAGGCACTGATGTTGGTTGAGAAGGCCTGGCTTGCAGTCTCTGCTCTATTTCATCCCAAAGGTGTTCTATCACGTTGAGGTCTTGACTCTGTGCAGGCCGGTCAAGTTCCTCCACCTCAAACTCGCTCAACCATGTCTTTATGGATCTTTCTTTGTGCACTGGTCCAAATCATTTGGTGGAGGGGGATTATGGTGTGGGGTTGGTTTTTCATGGGCTGGGCTTTAGTTGCAGTGAAGGGAACTCTTAAGGCGTCGGCATACCAAGACATTTTGGACAATTTTATGCTCCCAACTTTGACTGCGCACCAGTGCACAAAGCAAGGTCCATAAAGACATGGATGAGCGAGTTTGGGGTGGAGGAACTTGATTGTCCTGACCTCAACCCGATAGAACTTTGGGATGAATTAGAGCAGAAACTGCGAGCCAGACCTTCTCGTCCACATCAATGCCTGACCTCACAAATGCATTTCTCGAAGAATGGTCAAACATTCCCATAGACACACTCCTAAACCTTGTGGACGGCCTTCCCAGAAGAGTTGAAGCTGTTATAGCTGCAAAGGGTGGGCCAACTCAATATTGAGCCCTACAGACTAAGACTGGGATGCCATTAAATTTCATGTGCATGTAAAGGCAGGCGTCCCAATACTTTTGGTAATATAGTGTATCTTTGGCTTTTATGATGAATCTGAATATTTTTAAGAAAATGTGTTTTCTGGTCGGAATGATGGCAAATCCTTTTAATTTGACATTTTCTTATTTACACATTTCCATCTTTGGTTTCATGGAAAGAAGTAGGGTGCGATAACCCACGTTTGCTTATAGCGGATCCTATCTTGGCAGGAATAATGCTTACTATTTTGTCATCTTCTAATTATTAAACCGCTGATGTTTGCATGTGGTTGACGGCCTTGAATGTGGTTCTTTGTCCCAGTTTGCAGTGAACTGAATGAAAAGTACAAACTGTGATAATTGGAAGCACAAAAGTGGACAATGCAAACAAGTTTCATGCAGAGCAGAAAAAAAAAAAAAAGATTTTCACATTCAGGAACCATTATAGGGACAAGATAGGAGAGGCACTAGGCCAAATCCTTCTTTAACAATGTATGTCTCCACACTTTTATATAATAGTGAAGCATTCTCCACTCAGGGATTTTTGTTAATTACATATCTTAAGGCTGCTGTGGTTTAGTAGCTTAAAGTGTTACTAAACCCTCAACAGTAAAATCAGTCTGTATATGCAGTAAAGCATGCTTGTTATACTGACTCTGGAACCCGAGGGGTTAATCCTCTGAATTGTGTAAAAAGGGTGTTTAATCCTGTCTTTCTCTGATCCTCCCCTTCTTCCACAGTCCCCTTATAATTTCCTGATAACACAGAGCCTATGGAGTCAGACTGCACATGCTCAGTTTGGTGTTTATTGCTAGAGCTTTTTTTTTTTTTTTTTTCCTGGGAGGATGCATGTGATCCGCACAGGGCCAATCAGCAATTTCCAGGGTCAGGGTTCCTGCATCCTGATAGGGCAGTCAGAAAACTCCTCCTACAAGTCTTAACCAGTGCTTGGCTGGACACTGCAAGAAGTCACAAGACTGCTATGTACTGCTGATAAGAAAAGGTTTTTAGCAGTTTATATTTACTGAAATAATTGCATTTCTGTGTACTGTGGGAGACCCGATATATTAAAAGCAGGGTGCTGGGTTTAGTAACCCTTTAAGAACATAGAAGTAGATATTTCCAAATGCCCATTTCTGACTAGTTCTTGTTAAATTTCTGTCAACAGACATTTGTTTTTTAATTCGCGGCCAGACGCATTTCTTTTTTTTTCTCCCCCTCCTTTCCCAGTAAAAGCCAAAAACAACTATTCGCAGCAAAAAAGTTCAAAACTTCAGAATGTATTTTTTTGTTTAGGTAAAGAAAATATGGAACCCACATATAAATGTATTTCATGTTTATCATGTGCAGCCATCAAGTGGTGCCGTTTTCTACCTCTGCTGAATACTTTGGCTGTGCATCGCCATGTTAATTAATATTCTGATATTTAGGTCTGTTCATAACCCACACAGCTGAATAATTCAGAGGAAACCCCCCCCCCCCTTTACTCTTCTAGCTATTATTATTACAGGTACTATTGATAGCTGCTATTGACATGAAAGTTTCACCACATGTCAGTAACAACCCATGCAATCCATACATACAAAGAAACCAAAACAAATAAGTTCAGAAATAAAGTTTTGTGTAATAAAATGAAGTGACACAGGGAAAAAGTATTGAAAACATGAAGAAAGGGAGGTGTAAAAAGGCATGGAAAGCCAAGACACCAGCTGAAATCTGAGTAATTAGAAGGCAATCCTGCCCCTTGTCAGTGCAAATTAATATCAGCTGGTTCAGTCTCAACTGATGGCCTATAAAAAGGTGTCTCATTACCAAGGTGTCACACAAGAAACCTCTCATAGTGGGTAAAAGCAAAGGGCTCCCTAAAAACCTTTGCAACCTTATTGTTGCAAAACATTCTGATGGCATTGGTTACAGAGGGATTTCTGAATGTTCCAGTGAGCACTGTTGGGGTCATAATCCAGTAGTGGAAAGAAAATAATTTCACCACAAACTGGCCATGACCAGGTGCTCCTCGCAAGATTTCTGACAGAGGAGTGAAGAGAATTATTAGAAGAGTTGTCCAAGAGCCAAGGACCACTTGTGGAAAGCTTCAGAAAGACCTGGAACAAGCAGGTACTATTGTTTCAAACAAAACAATAAGTAATGCACTCAGCCGCCATGGCCTGTATGCACGCTCACCATGCAAGACTCCGTTGCTGAAGAAAAAGCATGTTGAAGTTCGTGTTTAGTTTGCTGCACAACATTTAGACAAGCCTGTGAAATACTGGGAGAATATAGTCTGGTCAGATGAGACCAAAATTGAACTCTTTTGATGCCATAATGCACACCATGTTTGGAGGTCAAACGGCACATCACCCCAAAAACACCCCCATACCAACAGTGAAAATTGGAGCTGGGAACATCATGGTGTGGGGCTGTTTTTAAGCATACGGCACTGGCACACTTCATATCATTGAAGGAAGGATGAATGGAAAAATGTACCAATACATTTTTGATAAAAATCTGCTGCAATCTACCAGGATGATGAAGATAAAACGATGGTGGACATTTCAGCAAGACAATAATCCCAAATACAAAGCCAAAGAAACTCTCGATTGATTACAAAGAAAGAAAATGAAGCTGCTAGAATGGCCCAACCAATTACCTGACTTGAATCCAATAGAAAATCTATGGAGAGAACTAAAGATCAGAGTTCATAGAAGAGGCCCACAGAACCGTCAAGATTTGAAGACTGTGTGTAGAAGAATGGGCCAAAATCACACCTGAGTAATGCATGGGACTAGTTTCTTCATACAGGAGGCGTCTTGAAGCGGTCATTACCAACAAAGGATTTTGTACCAAGTATTAAATACATTTTAGTTGGCGTATTCAATACTTTTCCCTGTGTCATTTCATTTAATACACATAACTTCATTTCTGAACTTCTTTGTTTTGGTGTCCCAAGTATGTATGGATTGCATGGGTTGTTATTGACATGTGGTGACAATTTTCATGTCAATAGCACCTTTTAGAAATATGTTTACCTAGAAAAATGTTGACGTGTTTAATACTTATTTTACCTGCTGTATATTAAGTTGTCACTATACACAGCGTATACACATTGTACATTCACATCAGGCCCCTGCCCTCAAGGAGCTTACAATCTAAATGTGCACAACCATATCTAAAGACATGCTGGTAGGTTAATCAGCTCCTGTCTAAATTGGCCCTATTATGTGTATGTATGAATGTGAGTTAGGGACCTTAGATTGTAAGCTCCTTGAGGGCAGGGACTGATGTGAATGTACAATGTATATGTAAAGCACTGCGTAAATTGACGGCGCTATATAAGTACCTGAAATAATAATATATGCCAATTACATAGACTTCTTGATAATGTCTGTGTGATTAAAATATATAGACTCTCTAAATATGTCAAACTCCAACAATGCAATTGATAGCTAGAGAGCAAATTGACCAGTGATTTGGTAATGCTTTTTTTTTTTATTTTTTATATTCATGTGAGGTGAGTTAATGACAGGTTCACTTTAATTATAGTAGAATGAGCGACAAATAGATGGAGACCCTTTAAAGGTGTCTTAGGAGGCATCAAAGTGTGAAAATCAAAGAGACCCTCAACATAATTTGCTTTGTTTTCCCACTTCCTGTGTTAAGAAGGTTGCCGGGTCATATACAGGTTCCTTTCAACTGGAAAGTTAAGTGCCCCGGGGCCCGGGAAAAGCACAAATTGCTGTCAGCAGACAGACACAGGACATGTCACTGTCTGCAGCCCAGCTGACTTGTCTTTGGCGTTAATGCATAGAAGCTGCAGAAAGATGTCTGTGATGCTCCTGCAATCAATCGGATTTCTTCTGCCATTTTCCAGAGCAGCCTCCTGAAATCCAGTTCACAGTTGCACCTACTATAATCAGTATCCTCCATCATGCAGCTTTGTTAATGGTCAGGAATTGTTTCTCTAATTAATAATTAGATGCATTTATTGTTGAACCTTCTTCTTTAGAACTCTTTGTAAAATGTCCTTCCTTTAATCTCTGGTACTTAGAGAATAATTGAGGGTTGTAAACCCCTTTAAAAACTATTTGAACGTGTTTTATGTGCTGTATATTAATTTATAGTTACTCGTTTAAAATGTATAATTACGTTGTTAAAAATATTTCCCAGTCGCACTAAAAATTTGCTATAGACACAAAGGACATGGCCAGCCCTAGCAGATCTTCTAATAGCCACCCCGGGACCAACTCTGTGCACCTGGAGCCCCAGCCTGGAACTACCTATGGCTGTCCATTTTACATATTCTGGAGCCTGGTAGGTAATATGGAGACCAGGGAGTCCTTTCCATTCCATACACCAACCAATCAAACAACATACTGCCCAATTGGGCAGAATCAAAGTTTTGCTTTAGGCCCTATTCACCCCTGAGTGTTTTGTAGCTCTGAAAGTTTATCAACAAACAAAATCCCATGAAATCAAATCGTGTCCATTCACATATGAGCATTAAGGTGCCTGCATCTTGATGTCTGGCGCTCCAAAAGTTACAGGAGCTACTTTTAGATTTGGGTGTTTTTGGCCCCGTAGACTTGGGAATGCATGGAAACACTCAAGTTAGTTTTTAGAGCAGTTTTTTTTAAGGTATTCTTTAACCTGTAAGAACTGCTTTTCTCCCCCAGTGCTTTCCATTAGCTAAAACCAAAAATGGCCGAAACTTGAATACGTGTGTAAAACGTTTGAAACACGCTTTTAAAATACTTGCACATGTACTCAAAAATGCTGAAATAAAAATGCCTGAAAAATTGCTCTGCTCAAGTGTGAATGTAGCAGAAAGAACAGGAAGACATACTTGCCTTTTACATGTAATTACTCAAAAAGGGGAAACTGGATGGGACTTTAGCGGTACCAAATTGACTAATGAAAGAAAATGTTGTAAGATCTACACTTTATTGACAAAGATTAAAAATGACCAAAGTCTGACTTCGTTATAGAGGGTGGCTATGTTTATTCTCCATGGACCCGCTGTACTGTCTACAGGGCCGGACTGGGAATAAAAACCAGCACTGAAAATAATTTCATACCAGCCCCATAGCATTATTATACCAGACCAACAGCATAACGTCATTTTCTTGTTCATAAAAGGGAAAACCATGCATTTTAAAACACATTTGAAGAGTGTACTATATATGCAGACGTGGTACAGGAGATGTCAGAGGCTGTGTGGTCATGGTATAAGAGGTGGTCATGGGCTGTGCGGATATGGTACAGGAAGTGGTCATAGGCTGTGCAGACATGGTGTAGGAGGTGGTCATGGGCTGTGCAGACAAGGTACAGGAGAAGGTATCAAAGGCCTCCGGCATGGTACAGGAGAGTAATAACAGGAGGTGGTCAGAGGCTACGTAGGAGTCTGGTCATAGCAAAACTCTATGTGTGGCAGAAAACTAACACTGCACATTACTCTGAACACACCATCCCCACCATGAAACATGGTGGTGGCAACATCATGTTGTGGGAATGTTTTTCTTCAGCAGGGACAGGGATGCTGGTCAGAGTTGATGGGAAGATGGATGGAGCCAAATACAGGGCAATCTTAGAAGAAAACCTGTTATGCCCCGTACACACAATAGGATTTTCCGACAACAAATGTTCGATGGTAGCTTGTTGTCAGAAATTCCGACCGTGTGTAGGCTCCATCGGACATTTTCCGTAGGAATTTCCGACAAACAAAATTTGAGACCTGGATCTCAAATTTTCTGACAACAAAATCCGTTGTCGGAAATTCCGATCGTGTGTACACAATTCCAACGCACAAAATTCCAGGCATGCTCTGAATCAAGCAGAAGAGCTGCACTGGCTATTGAACTTCATTTTTTTTCTTGGCTCGTCGTACGTGTTGTAGGTCACCGCGTTCTTGACATTCGGATTTTCCGACAACATTTGTGCGACCGTGTGTATGCAAGACAAGTTTGAGCCAACATCCGTCGGAAATAAATCCAGGGTTTTGTTGTCGGAAAATCCTATCGTGTGTACAGGGCATTAGAGTCTGCAAAGGCCTTGAGACTGGGGTGGAGGTTCACCTTTTCAGCAGGACAACGACCCTAAACATACAGCCAGTCCAGACCTAAATCCAATTGAGAATCTGTGGCACGACTTGCTCTTCACAGAAGCTCTCCATCCAATCTAACAGAGCTTGAGCTATTTTGCAAGGAAGAATGGGCAAAAATGTTACTCT
Organism: Lithobates clamitans; assembly: GCA_037952925.1. Classification (NCBI taxonomy): domain Eukaryota; kingdom Metazoa; phylum Chordata; class Amphibia; order Anura; family Ranidae; genus Lithobates; species Lithobates clamitans. The sequence goes on along the minus strand of JBBGZY010000096.1, from coordinate 167,255 downwards.
AGATGTGCAAAGCTGGCAGCGAAAGGTGGTTCTACAAAGTATTGATACAAAGGCACGCCACCCTTTAAGATATTTATTTGTAAAGCATTTTGAAAACCATTTATCATTTTCCTTCCACTTCACAATTATGTGCCACTTTGTGTTGGTCTATCACATAGAATCCCAATAAAATCCATTTACGTTTTTAGTTGTAACATGAAAAAAATGTAGAAAATTTCGAGGGGTATGAATACTTTTTCAAGGCACTGTATGGATAAATGGTTATGGAACTAATCATTTGAGCTTCCATTATTTCTTATGGGAAAATTTGCTTTAATATACGAGTGCTTTGGATTACAAGCACGTTTCTGGAACGAACTGTGCAATCCAAGGTTTTACCGTAATGGCCATGTTGCATATACGGATCTGAAGCTTGATTCATTTGGTGGAACAAAATGGCTCCCAGTACGTTCCTCTGACCTCCACATGCAAAGGAATATCACCAGCACACCAAGGATATCTCAAACGGGCCCAAAGATTTATTGCGTGGTCACATGGTACATACAAAGGCAACGTTTCAAAGCCACACAGGGCCCCTTCTTTAGGCAAGTGGTTCTGAAATGTTGCCTTTGTATGTACCATATGACCACATAATAAAGCTTTGGACCTGTTTGAGGAATCCTTGGTGTGCTGGTGACATTTCTTCACATTGAGTATCCATGGTTCCCAGCCTGGAGGTCACTGCGGCAGGCATCAATACTGAACAGCCATCTTTAGGAACTTGTGCGTTGGGAATATTGTGATCTGACCTCCACATAACCCATGCCTCTGCACGGTTCTCTGTATGAGAATTGCCCAGGCCTTCCTTGAAGCATCTTCAGAGGACACCTGGATAATGTCATCAACGGAATAATCTCAACAACGGCCAGTTGCTGACATTTACCACGACCCATTTAGTTAAACACTGCGAGGTTTATGGCTGGATTTCACATACACGGTTGAGGTCATGTAACTGGCAGCTGTGTGATGCACAATTGTAATTCCATGACTTCTCTCTCCTACAGACGTTGATGAATGTGTGGAGCGCAGATGTCACCCAGATGCTACGTGCGCCAACGTCCCAGGATCCTACTCCTGTCGGTGTAACCCCGGCTTCACCGGCGATGGCTTCCAATGCACGCAGGCCCCAGGTAACGGAAAGGGCTGACATGCAGCCCCCATGAGCATACGATTATCTGGAAATGTAACATCACTCACAAAGCAATAGCATATGCTTCAAATTAAAAAGCGGGTTTAATTCAAGCTTTTCAGCCAGCCATGTATGTATGCTCAGATATTTTCTGACAAACTAACCCCATGTTATTCCATCTGTTGTTGTGCGTTGGGCTTTGAACACAAAGCGTTGGCCACAAGCCACAAATAATAAGCTGCCGGTTATTAAGTTTGCGTAAATCCAGCCACTAAAAGCTTTAGCATGTTATTGTCATTTCAAAAGTCTTTTTTAAGATTTTTTTTATTTGTTTCAATCTGCAGATTTAATTAAATTGATGGATATTTTTCTCCCCTGTTTGCTGGGGATAGTCTGTGAATGGTCTGTCCCCTGCCAACCGTGATCCCCGGCCACCCAGCAGTTCAGCATCAATATTGCACCAGCCCAATGTATGGCGCTTGGGGGGGGTCTGGCTTTTCGAATGCACAGGCGCCGACCCAACAGCCACACTGGACTGGTGGCCATCCAATGCTACCGCGCATGTGCCAGCGTAGTGGCACCTGCTCAGTGCAGCTGTTTGGGTGATGCCTGCGCTGTTGAAAAGGCCGCCCACTGCTTTCTAAATACTAAGGTGGTGCCCTGCACAGTGACTGCGTTTTGTGCTGGAAAGACAAGAGAAGCGTCAACAGCGCCTGCGCAGTGCATCTGTTCGGTTAACGCCTGCGCAGTTGAAAAGCCGGCCCACTCCTCGCCATATATCGGGTGGCACCTTATGTCCTGCAAAGGGGAGGGGCAAAGTTGCTGTAAGGTTTTGTCAGGATTTTTAAAAAAACTTCCATCGGTGACCATTCCTCTTATTTGAAGTATGTTTGGCTCTATATCTTGAATGTCTCCCTTTGCTAAAAATCGATTGTTGTGGTTTTCTGGGTGTGGCTAAAATAGTGTGGATATATCTGCAATGTACTAAGGGATCACAAGACGGCGCCTGCTGGAGTATATTAGAGGAACCGTATATACAACAATGTTTAGTGCTATGTCTTGTTCTTTTCTTCTCTAACGTGCGTTGTGCGGTCATTTCTTTATTGCGCAGACGAACCACGGCCCAGCACACCCTGCTTGGAGAAGAGATACGCCGCTCAGCCCAGAGGTCCTCGTCCCCCGCTCATCGGGGCTTTTATACCGGAATGTGATGAAGAGGGTAACTACGTCCCGCTGCAGTGCCATGGCAGTACAGGCCACTGCTGGTGTGTGGACAGGAATGGCAATGAGATTGAAGGAACAAGGAGGCCACCTGGCAGCGGAAGGCCACAGTGTGGCATTCCAGGTATGCACCAATCAAAACCTCTGCCCTGTTCTTACAGTATGGTGGCCAGAGGGCACATATACAGTATGTCTAGGTCAGTGCTTCTCAGCCGCCTTTTTCTGATCACGGCAGCCTTTCAGAATATGCAAATTTTGGGGCATCCCCTTTCAGATCAGAGTACTTGGTCTCCCCCCCCCCCCCCACCTCTACACATCATAGTCCTTAGACCCCCCCCCCCACAGCCCCACCCCACTCCTCTTATCACACAACTTCCACTGACACCAATGATGGGGCACTATTCCTCCCACTTACACCAACGATGGGGCTCTATTCCTCCCCCTGATACCAACGATGGGGCTCTATTCCTCCCCCTGATACCAACGATGGGGCTCTATTCCTCCCCCTGATACCAACGATGGGGCTCTATTCCTCCCCCTGATACCAACGATGGGGCTCTATTCCTCCCCCTGATACCAACGATGGGGCTCTATTCCTCCCCCTGATACCAACGATGGGGCTCTATTCCTCCCCCTGATACCAACGATGGGGCTCTATTCCTCCCCCTGATACCAACGATGGGGCTCTATTCCTCCCCCTGATACCAACGATGGGGCTCTATTCCTCCCCCTGATACCAACGATGGGGCTCTATTCCTCCCCCTGATACCAACGATGGGGCTCTATTCCTCCCCCTGATACCAACGATGGGGCTCTATTCCTCCCCCTGATACCAACGATGGGGCTCTATTCCTCCCCCTGATACCAACGATGGGGCTCTATTCCTCCCCCTGATACCAACGATGGGGCTCTATTCCTCCCCCTGATACCAACGATGGGGCTCTATTCCTCCCCCTGATACCAACGATGGGGCTCTATTCCTCCCCCTGATACCAACGATGGGGCTCTATTCCTCCCCCTGATACCAACGATGGGGCTCTATTCCTCCCCCTGATACCAACGATGGGGCTCTATTCCTCCCCCTGATACCAACGATGGGGCTCTATTCCTCCCCCTGATACCAACGATGGGGCTCTATTCCTCCCCCTGATACCAACGATGGGGCTCTATTCCTTTGTTTAGAAAGTTTGGAGACCCCTGGTATACTGAACTGAGCGCTCCACTCTGCAAATATGTCACACTGCAAATTGGGATGATGAGATATCTGCAATGTACTAAGGGATCACAAGACGGCGCCTGCTGGAGTATTCTAGAGGAACCGTATATACAACAATGTTTAGTGCTATGTCTTGTTCTTTTCTTCTATAACCTGCGTTGTGCGGTCATTTCTTTATTGCGCAGACGAACCACGGCCCAGCACACCCTGCTTGGAGAAGAGACACGCCGCTCAGCTCAGAGGTCCTCGTCCCCCGCTCATCGGGGCTTTTATACCGGAATGTGACGAAGAGGGTAACTACGTCCCGCTGCAGTGCCATGGCAGTACAGGCCACTGCTGGTGTGTGGACAGGAATGGCAATGAGATTGAAGGAACAAGGAGGCCACCTGGCAGCGGAAGGCCACAGTGTGGCATTCCAGGTATGCACCAATCAAAACCTCTGCCCTGTTCTTACAGTATGGTGGCCAGAGGGCACATATACAGTATGTCTAGGTCAGTGCTTCTCAGCTGCCTTTTTCTGATCACGGCAGCCTTTCAGAATATGCACATTTTGGGGCATCCCCTTTCATATCAGAGTACTTGGTCCCCCCCCCCACCTCTACACATCATAGTCCTTAGACCCCCCCCCCACAGCCCCACCCCACTCCTCTTATCACACAACTCCCACTGACACCAATGATGGGGCTCTATTCCTCCCTCTGATACCAATGATGGGGCTCTATTCCTCCCTCTGGTACCAACGATGGGGCTCTATTCCTCCCTCTGATACCAACGATGGGGCTCTATTCCTCCCTCTGATACCAACGATGGGGCTCTATTCCTCCCTCTGATACCAACGATGGGGCTCTATTCCTCCCTCTGATACCAACGATGGGGCTCTATTCCTCCCTCTGATACCAACGATGGGGCTCTATTCCTCCCTCTGGTACCAACGATGGGGCTCTATTCCTCCCTCTGGTACCAACGATGGGGCTCTATTCCTCCCTCTGGTACCAACGATGGGGCTCTATTCCTCCCTCTGGTACCAACGATGGGGCTCTATTCCTCCCTCTGGTACCAACGATGGGGCTCTATTCCTCCCTCTGGTACCAACGATGGGGCTCTATTCCTCCCTCTGGTACCAACGATGGGGCTCTATTCCTCCCTCTGGTACCAACGATGGGGCTCTATTCCTCCCTCTGGTACCAACGATGGGGCTCTATTCCTCCCTCTGGTACCAACGATGGGGCTCTATTCCTCCCTCTGGTACCAACGATGGGGCTCTATTCCTCCCTCTGGTACCAACGATGGGGCTCTATTCCTCCCAATGACACCAACGATGGGGTTTTGTTATCAGCGCCAGAACATTTTCTACTCCCACTGACTCCCCCTCCAAGTTTGAGGGACAGTAAACTGGCCCTTTGTTTTGAAAGTTTGGAGACCCCTGGTATAGTGAACTGAGCGCTCCACTCTGCAAATATGTCACGCTGCAAGTTGGGATGATTGAATTTTTATATTGTCACACAAAGAATACTTTTGTAGCTTTCACTGTAGCCTGGTCTGAAGTTGGCTGATTTGCTGTAACGTAATTTCCAAGCTGTGCTGTGTATGTATATGTATGTATGTATGTATGTGTGTATGTGTGTGTGTGTGTGTGTGTGTGTGTGTGTGTGTGTGTGTGTGTGTGTGTGTGTGGGGGGGGGGTTAGCCAGCACAGTGCATGGGATGTTTTTTACATGTCCACTTTGTCTATATTATTATAATGGAGGATACCTTCTTGTCTCTCTTTTATTTGCTGAGCAGAACCCACCCAGAGGCCGCAGACTATGTGTGAAAGATGGAAGCAGAGCCTTGTCGATCACTATGGCGGAAGCCCCTCTGCCGAGCATTATATACCTCAGTGCGATGCCTATGGAGAATTCAGCCCTCTGCAGTGTCACGGCAATAGCGGGTATTGCTGGTGTGTGGATAAAGACGGGAGAGAGATTGAGGGGTCCAGGACTCAGCCAGGGATGACACCGGCATGTAAGTACCGAACACGGTAATCGCCTAAATATGTGATCAGAGGCCCCACCCAGCCTGACATCTGTTTTACAGCAGAGTCCAGAAACAAAGGGGCCTATTTAGTCTGTCCTGGTGTATGTTCTCTGCATAGTGGAGACAAGGAAAGTGATGTCACATGACCAGTTTCAAGGTCATGTGACAGGTGTTCCTTCTCCCTCATGACACTTTTTTTTGCCCTTTATTAGAATAATCATGCTTAGTTATTTAGTTCATAGATCAGAAGCAAGCAAAACACCAAATGCATAAATAAGAACACACAGCATTAAAGGGCTTGCTCATCCAAGGTGCTGTAGGAATGCATTGGGTGACTATTTCAGAGCAGTCCTACCACAAGACAAGGCAGAATGCTATTCAGCTCACATCATCGCATTGCAGTGGTCTGTGCTGAAAAAAAAAAAGAATTTCATGTGCTACTTTTTTTTTTAGTGCAGTTCGACACAATCCATCGCCTGCCTTGCTGCAGGTAAAATGAATACAATATCACAGTGTGACATTTCAATAAAGTTTAAAAAAAAAAAGCAAACCGATGTGCCGCGATCAGCGCATCAGTACTGCATTCATCCTACCACACACCATTGGTTGCATTCTAATGCAGCCGTAAGTTAGAGTTGCCACCTCATCCCTTTAAACCCGAACACATATGAATTACACAGGGTCTGAGACTAATTTAATGCAGGTAAGGCACTAAGTGAATTTAATTACCTCCTTAATCAGCCACCGAACCTGTGTAATTAAAATGTGTTAATTTTGAAAGGGATGAGGTGGCAACCCTACGTAGGTGTGTACCGGACTTAAAGTGGGTATAAACCCTGACATATACCCAGTGAAGTGACTGGCCTTAGGTGACATACAGGGATGAAACAAATCCTCCTACATAAGTTGTACCTGTCTATCTGCAGTCTTCTCTTCTCTACATCCATTCAAAGTGCTGAATTTACAGCTTGTCTGAGTGTTCAGAAAAGAAGTGGGCTGAAGTTACACTCTGCAGAGCTCAGAGAGGAGAGCTGATTGGAGGATAGGGGCACACCCCCCTCACACAGCACACATGAACAGAGCTTAAACTGTCAATCAACTGGAGCTCCCTCCTCTGTCACCATTTTTGTCTTGGTGTCAGGGAAACTTGTCAGAAGTGATTCATGCTGATAGCAGAGATATGAAGCAGCAGACAAAAATGACACTTGGTGTTTTGGATTGAGTCAAGTACACACTATAGAGGGATATGCTTTGTTCATATTTCTTTCAATAAATTTTTATTTTTCAAATCAAAATGTAGGCAGAACATAACAGCATGACAAAAAGCAGGATATACAACATCATTAACATGTGTCAAACAAAACATAGTGTCAGAAACAAGGCCCCATTTGGTGTTTCAGGGCACAACTGTGGGCTGAGTAATAGAAGATTAAGAGCTTACCCCTGGCTAGTAGGAGAAAGGGATGTAGGGATGTGGACTATGGGACCAGTCGGTCGGGAGGGTCCTACTTGTCCCGGGCACCCCTAATGGGATCATCCTGTGCCCTGGCCAGGCCCCCAACCGCCCCCCACCCTTAAGAATTTTAGCAAGGGTATCACAGACTCAACCAAGCCTTCAGTGTTGCCGAATAGACTACATAACAATGTGTTATATTATACTTAAATCATACCATCTATCCTGGGTGAAAGAGAAGGAGGGAAGAGAAAGTGAAAGGGGGAGGAAGAGAGAAGGAAAGGAAAAGGAGCAGGTGCCTAACTAGAGCCTGAGGATGCAGGGTGATCGGGGTGAACCCCAGCCATCAGGGAGATACCACGGTGAGCTGCCCAGGGTTCCTACACTGTTTCAAATTTTTGGGTGGTGTCCGACAAGATACTAGCCAGCTTTTCTTGAGCCATAATCCATGAGATCTTGCGTTGTACTGCTATAATGGAAATCCTGGGCTGTTTCCAAGCCCTAGCAATGGTGAGTTTTGCCCCGAGGAGCATAAAGTGGATCAGCTTCTGATTGGGTTTGGAGATATGAGGAATATGGGCATTAAGGAAGGTGACAGATGCAGACCTGGGGACCGAGCATTTAGTGACCTTGGAGATGAGGTTAAAGATCCTCTTGCATCATCGAGCCCAGGAGTCGGCAGCCCCTATAGCAACTCTGATCTGCTGATGGGTAGATGGCCGCAAGCCTGGTGGGAGTAATGTACCACCGCATGAGTACTTTTAAGTTTGCTTCCATCAGGGAAGTGTTTAGGATACCCCGGAATGATTTAGAGCATGCCGCTTGCCAGGTCTCCAGGTCCCATTCATGTTGGAGATCAGCCTCCCATGCTGTCATGTAGGTAGATTTATCGGTTGGCCGAGTGACCAGTAGATGACAGAGATTCCTCCCCTTTGCCCCATGGCCTGCCCGCACCAGAGCTCATAATCTGCGAATTTAGGTGGGAGAGGCTTCTCTGTCCAGATATTGCGTAAAAAGTGTGAGATTTGTCCAAATGTGAATTTTTCAGAGTCAGGGAGATCCAAATTGGTTAAACAGGCTTTGTTCATATTTCATGTCTGAGGTTTACAACCAACTCTGGGCAAAAGAAAACAAACACTCATTTAAAGATATTCCCCAATAGCCACAAATAATCTGAATCCGCTTTATATGCACCATGTGCCCTTGAAAACTCAGATATTACCTTGTAAAATTAGCAGTGACAATATCAGCAGAGCTTTGGGAGGGGCCCAGTAGGTCACACCCACTACAGACTGCCTGCAGAGGGAAGAGACCGGGCCAGTCACCCTGCACAAGGAGAGAGAGAGCCGCAATGAGCGGCCTTTATTACAGGAAGCTCCTGCACAGAGGGATTACTGCACAGATCTGGAAGAAACACACAAAGTACACCAAGATTCCAGGAAGAATACACATGATTCCTGTCTATAGACCACATTTGATTGTGCTGGAGTTCAGCTTTAAGATGCCAGCTGTTGGGGTTTCACCACCGTTTTTCTGATCATCTGCTTTCATATGTTGCAGGCTTACCAAGTGTAGCTCCTCCGACTGTACGACCAACGCCACGCCCTGACGTGACTCCTCCCACATCTGGCACGTACCTCCTCTATGCACAGGGCCAGCAGATCGGATACCTACCACTGGATGGCGTGAAGTTTCGCAAGGACAAAGCAAGGACGCTCCTGGCACTACATGTAAAGTATCTTTCATATCCCAGAGATTTCACATTTCAAGTCCCCTCCGTGCTGTATACAGGATTACACTTAATGGGCGGCTCAATCATCATCACCATATTTTATATAAGTGGTGGAATTTATTTAGGCGAATGTGATGTGACTTTGGCTTTACCTCAAATTTATTGTTTTGGAATAAAAACTAAATTCACGCTGTCACACGTACTGATGGAGCATATACACCGATCAGCCATAAGATAACCACCCACCTAATATTGAGTAGGTCCCTCTTTTGCTGCCAAAACAGCCCTGACCCAACAAGGTATGGACACCACTAGACTTTTGAAGGTATGCTGTGCACCAGGCTGTCAGTAGCAGATCCTCTAAGCCTCCACCAGCTTCCCTTCTTCCCCAGGTGATGGCACCAAGCTGTCAGTAGCAGATCCTCCAAGCCTCCACCAGCTTGCCTTCTTCCCCAAGTGAGTGACGCACACGCACCTGACCACCGACATGTAAAAGAAAATGTGATTAATCAGACCAGGCCATCTTCTAGGGCTCCGTGTTGCAGTTCTGATGCTGTCGTGCCCATTGTAGGTGCTTTTGGGCCTTGTCAACCCACGACCCTGTTTGCTGGTTCCCTGGTTTTCCGTCCTTGGACCACTTTTGGTTGGTCCTGACAACTGCAGTCCAGAAAAACCCCACAAAACCTGCAGGTTTTGGAGATGCTCTGACCCAGTCTTCTAGCCATTACAGTTTGGCCCTTGTTAAACTTGGTTGCTATCAACACATCAACTTTAGGAACAACATGTTCACTTGCTGCCTAATATAACCCACAGGCTTTCAGATGCCATTGGCATGAGATAATCAATGTTAATTACTTTAACTGTCAGTGGTCATAATGTTGTGGCTGATCGGTGTATGTCTCTGCTAATGAGATTCAGCCTCTCTTTTTGTCCTGGCGTCCATTGTCACTGGGAAGAAATGTGATGAGAAAATCCAAAAATATATGTTGTCACCAGAACAGGAATAGAGGGGAAAACCTTTCTCTGGGGACATCACTTCTAAGAACAATGGTCTAAGAGGGGATAGTTACATAGTAGGTGAGGTTGAAAAAAGACACAAGTCCATCAAGTCCAACCTATGTGTGTGATTATATGTCAGTATTACATTGTATATCCCTGTATGTTGTGGTCGTTCAGGTGCTGATCTAATAGTTTTTTGAAACTATCCAAGCTCCCCACTGAGACCACCGCCTGTGGAAGGGAATTCCACATCCTTGCCGCTCTTACAGTAAAGAACCCTCTACGCAGTTTAAGGTTGAATCTCATTTCTTCTAATTGTAATGAGTGGCCACGTGTCTTATTAAACTTCCTTCTGCGGAAAAGTTTTATCCCTATTGTGGGGTCACCAGTATGGTATTTGTAAATTGAAATCCTATCCCCTCTCAAGCGTCTCTTTTCCAGAGAGAATAAGCTCAGTGCTCGCAACCTTTCCTCATAACTAAGATCCTCCAGACCCTTTATTAGCTTTGTTGCCCTTCTCTGTACTCGCTCCAATTCCAGTACATCCTTCCTGAGGACTGGTGCCCAGAACTAGGTGCGGCCGGACCAGAGTCTTGTAGAGCGGGAGAATTATCACTTTATCTCTGGAGTTAATCCCTTTTTAATGCATGCCAATATTCTGTTTGCTTTGTTAGCAGCAGCTTGGCATTGCATGCCATTGCTGAGCCTATCATCTACTAGGCCCCCCAGGTCCTTTTCCATCCTAGATTCCCCCAGAGGTTCTCCCCCCAGTGAGTAGATTGCATTCATATTTTTGCCACCCAAATGCATTATTTAAAATTTTTCCACATTAAAGCTCATTTGCCATGTAGTTGCCCACCCCATTAACTTGTTCAGATCTTTTTGCAGGGTTTCCACGGAGAAGTTATTGCCCTGCTTAGCTTAGTATTGTCCGCAAATACAGAGATTGAACTGTTTATCCCATCCTCCCAGGTCGTTTATGAACAAATGAAATAGCACTGGTCCCAGCACAGAACCCTGGGGGACCCCATTTTCCACCCCTGACTATTCCGAGTACTCCCCATTTATCACTACCCCCTGAACTCGCCCTTGTAGCCAGTTTTCAACCCATGTACTCACCCTATGGTCCATGCCAACGGGCCTTACTGTGTATAGTAAACGTTTATGGGGACCTGTGTCAAATGCTTTCGCAAAATCCAGATACACCACGTCTACGGGCCTTCCTTTATCTAGATGGCAGCTCACCTCCTCTTATAAGGTTAATAGATTGGTTTGGCAAGAACGATTCTTCATGAATCCATGCTGATTACTGATAATGATACCGTTTTCTTTACTAAAATCTTGTATATAGTCCCTTATCATCCCCTCCAGGAGCTTGCATGCTATTGATGTTAGGCCAACTGGTCTGTATTTCCCAGGGATGTATTTTGGCCCTTTTTTAAATATTGGTGCTACATTGGCTTTTCTCCAATCAGCTGGTACAATTCTTGTTAGTAGACTGTCAGTAAAAATTAGGAACAATGGTCTGGTAATTACTTGTTCCCTAAGGACCCTCAGGTGCAAGCCATCTGGTCCTGGTGACTTATTAATATTAAGTTTTCCAAGTCTATCTCTAATTCTGTCCTCTGATAGCCATGAGGGTGCCTCCTGTGATGTGTCATGAGGATAAACACTGCAGTTTTGGTTACTGAAGCCCCATGATTCCTTCGTGAAGACAGAGGATAAATAATAATAAATTCAATACCTTCCCCGTCTCCCCATCCTTTGTAACCAGATTTCCTTCCTCATTCTTTATGGGGCCAATATGGTCTTTTTTACTGTTTACATACTTAAAGAATTTCTTGGGATTTTTTTTGCTCTCCTCCGCTATGTGTCTTTCGTGTTCTATCTTAGCCATCCTTATTGCACCCTTACATTTCTTGTTGCATTCTTTGTAAAGTCTGAATGCTGATGATGATTCCTCAGCCTTGTATTTTTTGAAGGCCTTCTCCTTTGCCTTTATATGCATTTTTACATTGGAGTTAAGCCATCCAGGATTTTTGTTTGCTCTTTTAAAATTTTTTTTACCAATGGGATGCACTGGCTCATGCCCTTATTTTTTTTCACAATAGAAGGCTCATGCCCTTATTTAATATGCTCTTGAAGCAAACCCGTCTCTCCTCCATGTTCTTTGTTCCTAAGATTCTATCCCAATTTATATCTTCTAGCAAGGTTCATAGTTTAGGGAAGTTGGCTCTTTTGGAATTCAGTGTCTTTGTATTCCCCTTATGTTCCTATTTGTGTGATTTATACTGAAGCTAATTGACCTGTGATCGTTGTTTACCAAATTGTATTTCCACATCCGTGATCAGGTCTGTATTGTTGGTAATCAGTAGGTCTAGTAACGCTTTGTTTCTAGTTGGTGCGTCTACCATCTGACCCATGAAATTGTCCTGCAAGACATTTAGGAACTGGCGAGCCTTAGACGAATGCGTGGTTCCCTCCGCCCAGTCTATGTCTGGATAATTAAAATCCCCCATTATGATGACACTTCCCATTCTTGCTGCTAATCCAAATTGTGATAGGAGGCCCCCCTCCCCGGTTAGGGGGCCTATAGCATACTCCCAGTATTATTTTCTCCTTAGTGTCATCCCTTTGCATCTCTACCCATAAGGATTCCACCTCCTCCCTAGCTCCCTTTGTGATGTCATCTCTCACATTCACTTGTACATTATTCTTGATATACAGGCATACCCCTCCCCCTTTTTTACCCTCTCTATCCCTGCGATAAAGGGAATACCCTTGAATGGTTTCCAGTCAATCATGAGAGCTGTTGAACCATGTCTCTGAAATTCCCACACGTAGTGGTCACATACTGACCTCTTATTGGATGTTCCGAGATTGCAAATAGAACTTGTTACTATACTTACCTTGGGTTTGTGTGCTTTAGTCAACCTACCACTAATGCCCCCAATACTACCCACTGGAGTATTTTCCGAGCTGACTATTTCTACCTCTGGACCAACCCAAGACCCCCCCCCCCCCCCCCGTCGCCTAGTTTAAAAGCCCCTCTAACTTTTTGGCCATCTTCACTCCCAGCAGATCTGCACCCTCCTCATTTAAGTGCAGTCCGTCCCTTCTATAGAACTGGTGACCGACTGAGAAGTCAGTCCAGTTCTCCAGGAACCCAGACCCCTCCTTACTACACCAGCTCCTCCGATCCACACACACTACTCGGCCAACACTCAGATACTCACAATACACCGGTACTCCCCAACACTCACAATACACCAGTACTCCCCAACACTCACAATACACAGGTACTACCTGACACTAATACTCAATACAGCCCACGTGCACTCGCAGCACTTGTGTACTTCCAATACACAGGTACACACTCACACTACACAGGTACTTTGACACCTGTTATAGCCTCCTATTTTCAACTCTGGTTTTTAACTCACCACTTAGTCCAGTTCCACTTGGTCTAAGTTCTAGCAAGCAAAAAGGTGGCAAGGTCAAAGAGGAGCAGGCTCAAAATGAGTTCTGCAGAAAGTTTTATATAGGCCTCAAGCACCTGTTAACCACGCCCCTTAATTAGTAGGCTGAACAAAGGAAAGAAAAAAAAAAGGCTGTTTAAAAGGTGACATGGTGTTAAAAAAGCTGCAAGGAACCCCTCTCCCCCCCAAAAAATTAAAAATGCAACACAGCACTCACCAGCAGTCAAAAGCAAAACTTGTTCACACTCTCCACTCAAGGTTCCCACTGTTCAGCTTCCAACCAGCAAGTCTGGCAGCTACCTACTTTGGAAAGATTTCCTCTATTTGTTGTGTCTCCAGGACAGGAAGTGAAGGGATTATATCCCTATGGGACAGAGACATATTGTAAATCTGGAGCCCCCTGACAGGGGGTTTTAACCACTCTGCTCTATCCAAAATAAAAATGGCATTAAATATACAGTGCGTTGAAAAAGTATTCATAGCCCTTGAAATTTTCCACATTTTGTCATGTTACAACCAAAAACGTAAATGTGTTTTATTGGGATTTTATGTGATAGACCAACACAAAGTGGCACATAATTGTGAAGTGGAAGGAAAATGATAAAAGGTTTTCAATTTTTTTTGCAAATAAGTATATGAAAAGTGTGGCGTGTATTTGTATTCAGCCCCCCTGAGTCAATACTTTTGTAGAACCACCTTTCTCTGCAATTACAGCTGGAAGTCTTTCTGGGTATGTCTCTACCAACATTTGCACATTTAGAGTGAAATTTTTGCCCATTCTTCTTTGCAAAATAGCTCAAGCTCTGTCAGATTGGATGGAGAGCATCTGTGAACAGCAATTTTCAAGTCTTGCCACAGATTCTCATTTGGATTTAAATCTGGATTTTGATTGGGCCATTCTAGCACATGAATATGTTTTTGATCTAAACCATTCCATTGTAGCTCTGGCTGTATGTTTAGGGTCGTTGTCCTGCTGGAAGTTGAGCCTCTACCTCAAGTCTTTTGCAGACTCTTATGCCCCGTACACACGGTCGGACGTTGATCGGACATTCCGACAACAAAATCCTAGGATTTTTTCCGACGGATGTTGGCTCAAACTTGTCTTGCATACACACGGTCACACAAAGTTGTCGGAAAATCCGATCATTCTGAACGCGGTGACGTAAAACACGTACGTTGGGACTATAAACGGGGCAGTGGCCAATTGCTTTCATCTCTTTATTTATTCTGAGCATGCGTGGCACTTTGTCCGTCGGATTTGTGTACACACGATCGGAATTTCCGCCAACGGATTTTGTTGTTGGAAAATTTTATATCCTGCTCTCAAACTTTGTGTGTCGGAAATTCCTATGGAAAATGTGTGATGGAGCCTACACACATTTTCCGTCGGAAAATCCGACCGTGTGTACGAGGCATAACAGGTTTTCTTCTAAGATTTCCCTGTATTTGACTCCATCCATCTTCCCATAAACTCTAACCGGCTTCCCTGTCCTTGCTGAAGAAAAGCACCCCCACAACATGATGCTGCCACCACCATGTCTCACGGTGGGGATGGCGTGTTCAGGGTGATGTGCAGTGTTAGTTTTCTGCCACACATAGTGTTTTGCTTATAGGCCAAAAGTTCAATTTTGGTCTCATCTGACCAGAGCACCTTCCTCCACATTTTTGCTGTGTCCCCCACATGGCTTCTCGCAAACTGCAAACGGGACTTCTTATGGCTTTCTTTCAACAATGGCTTTCTTCTTGCCACTCTTCCATAAAGGCCAGATTTGTGGAGAGCACGACTAATAGTTGTCCTGTGGACAGATTCTCCCACCAAGCTGTGGATCTCTGCAGCTCCTCCAGAGTTCCCATGGGCCTCTTGGCTGTTTCTGTGATGAATGCTCCCCTTGCCCGGCCTGTCAGTTTAGGTGGACGGCCATGTCTTGGTAGGTTTGCAGTTGTGCCATACTCTTTCCATTTTCGGATGATGGATTGAACAGTGCGCCGTGAGTTGTTCAAAGCTTGGGATGTTTTTTTTATAACCTAACCCTGCTTTATACTTCTCCACAACTTTATCCCTGACCTGTCTGGTGTGTTCCTTGGCCTTCATGATGCGGTTTGTTCACTAAGGTTCTCTAACATACCTCTGAGGGCTTCAAAGAACAGCTGTATTTATACTGAGATGAGATTACACATAGGTGGACTCTATTTACTAATTAGGTGACTTCTGAAGTCAATTGGTTCCACTAGATTTTAGTTAGGGGTATCGGAGTAAAGGGGGCTGAATACAATTGCACACCACACTTTTCACATATTTATTTGTAAAACATTTTGAAAACCATTTATCATTTTCCTTCCACTTCACAATTATGTGCCACTTTGTGTTGGTCTATCACATAAAATCCCAATAAAATACATTTACATATTTGAAGGGGTGTAAATATTTTTTCAAGGCACTGTACTTTAAAAAGTTTTTATATTGCCATTTGAAGTCTTGAAAACCATCTTGTAGCTGTCCATAAAAGCCCAGCGCGGGACAGCGTTCGCTGTCGCGCTGGTAAATCTTTTCCGCAGCCCAGCAATATTGCTTTCACCAGAGTAGGAAATGGGATCTGCGTCTCCGAAATAATTACAATGAACGTTACTGCCGTGTTAGCGGTCACAAAACACATTGATTCCCACAAGAAAGCAGATCTGACACATGTGTAGGTTGTAATGTGCTCCAGCCAAGTCTGCTGGAGGAGGCGGAGGTCTATGGCGTGCAGCTGTGCTGTGTGATTTGTTCCAGATCCCCCCCTTCGGCCCTCCCAGAGAATCCTCGCCATTGTTAGTCAGCGAAAGCCTTGGGGAAGTACCTACAGCCCCTGTTCTGGGTTTTCTTTCCACTTCCATATGCTATGAGCCATGCTTTCCTGATTAGAATCACTTGTAGAATGTTGGGGAAGGATGTTTTGAAATACTAATTAAAGTAGGAACTTGGCCAAAATGAATCAGGAAAAGCACGACACCAGTGACCAGACTGTTCTCATACCAGTCATACATTTTTGTTAAAGGATCAGTGCACTTTAATAGAAAATACCTTTTAGCCTTTAATCTGACCCACTCCATCGATGTGTAGTTACCCCAATCCGATGGCTTTGCTGTCCCAGGAATGACTGCGCGTTACAGCTCTATAGACTTCTATGGGGCTGTGTCCTGAGGTCGGACATGATCAGAGAAGGTCCCATAGAAGTCTATGGGTTGTAACACGCAGGCACAACCAGCACGATCTATAGCAGAACTGTGGCCAGCTGATGATGGGTGGGTTAGGTCAGGGTAAGGGTGCAAAAAAAAAAAAAAAGGATCAGTCCACTTTGTTTTACAATGCATGTACCCTTTAAGAACTCTAGACCTGTGCAATTCGTTTAGTTCCGAATTCATTTTTTAACAAATTTTGACAAATTCGTTAATTCCGAAATTTCCAAATTTTTCAATTTCCGAAATTACGAATTTCCAAAATGACGAAATTCAAAAATTCAAAGATCTGAAAAAAAGAAAGAAAATCAGTAAAGTTTGAAATAATAACTAACTATTAAATTATAGGTATTGGAATTTCCTTTCAAATTTGGCTGTTAACGTAACGAATACCGTATATACTCGAGTATAAGTCGAATTTTTCAGCACATTTTTTTGTGCTGAAAGTGCCCCCCTCGACTCATACTCGAGTCAAGCACTTTTCTGCAGCAAAAAATGTCATTTTCCGAACCGAATTTGGGGCCCCGTATCTCAGGGCCACTTGGTGCTAGAAACCCCAAATTTGGTATACAAACCCAGTGGATCTAGTACCACAACATATCCAAAGCTGGGGTTCCTAGCTTCAAGTGGCCCTGAGATACGGGGCCCCAAAATCGGTTCGGAAAATGTCATTCTCTGCTGCAGAAAAGTGCTTGACATTTTCTGCACCGACTTTGGGGCCCCATATCTCAGGGCCACTTGGTGCTAGGAACCCCAAATGTGGTGTGCAAACCCAGTGGAACTGGTATCATAACATATTCAAAGCTGGGGTTCCTAGCACCAAGTGGCCCTGAGATACGGGGCCCCAAAACTGGTTCGGAAAATGTCATTCTCTGCTGCAGAAAAGTGCTTGACATTTTCTGAACTGATTTTTGGGGCCCTGTATCTCGGGACCACTTGGTGCTAGAAACCCCAGCTTTGGAAATTTTATGGTGCTAGTTCCACTGGGTTTGCACACCAAATTTGGGGTCCCGAGCACTAAGTGGCCCTGAGATACGGGGCCCCAAATTCGGTCAACTGTGTCTATCTGCAGCAATGTCATTTCGGGACCCTTTGGGTTCAGAGACCCAAAATTTTGGCTGCAGCTAGGGGGCATCTAGGAACCCTTAACTACCGAGTTTGAAGTTCAGGGGACCTATGGCTGCAAATGGGCACAGTGATGCTGCAAATGGGCATTGTTGACCCTCTTTTTCACTTACAGTAGCTGTGCATTTCTCACCCTCGTCTTATACTCGGGTCAATAAGTTTTTCCCATTTTTTTTGTGGTAAATTAGGGCCTCAACTTATACTCGGAACGACTTATACTCGAGTATATACGGTATGACTTTATCCGAAGTTACAAATTATCTGAAATAACGAATGCCGTATGTAAAAGAATGGAACGTAACGATCTAATAATAATAAATAATAATAATAACTTTTTTATCATTATTATTTATTATTAATTTGTTCCATTCCATTTGTTAAGATGCGGCATTCGTTATTTCGGATAATTCGTAACTTCAGAAAAATTCATATTCGTTACGTTAACAGCCAAATTTGAAAGGAAATTCCAATACCTATAATTTATTAGTTAATTATTTTGAATTTTACTGATTGATTTTCTTTTTTTTTTTTTTTCGAAGTTTTGAATTTCCGAAAAAAGCAAAAAAATGAACAATTTTTTTGTCAGTGCACATGTCTAAAGACCTCATTTACATGATCCACTTTTAGGGCTTCTCATTCACACCCACATGCCTGCCAGATTGGGGTGATTGGCTGTGTCCGTACAGCTGCTGCATCCCCATAGACTTGAATGGGCTGCCTGCACACAATACTTGGAGGTTCAAACTGCATAAACACATATCCCATTCGGAGACTACAGGCCTCGGTGTGAATGAGGCTTATAGATAAACTCTAGGCAAACCGTTAATTACACATAAGGCTTACACAGCTCTGACAAACAGCATAGTCATATATGGCAGGGGATCAGGTTTTCTTCTGCTGCAGTTAGGGAACACCTATAGGCCTTGCCCCTCCTCCAGCCTGTGACTGGACAGTAAAAGATTAGCAGAAGACTGATGAGTTCATCTCTGTACCATTCTGCTCTCACCCCTCTTTGTTGGCACATGAACACCGGAGCACAGCTGATTGGCTCCCTGATTGGGCTACTTCTCCAGCCTGAGCCCTGCTATACAGGGACTTGAGGCTGACACTGAGTCACTTTCAGGTACACTAAAAAATAAAATGTAATGTCTTATTATTAAAGACATAGCTAAAAGAATTTGAGTACTTTATATCTGCATGGAGTTCAGCTTTAGGCTAGGATATAGACCATCTGAGACACTGTATTGTCAAAAGTATTGGTACACCTGCCTTTACACGCACATGAACTTTAATGGCATCCCAGTCTTAGTCCGTAGGGTTCAATATTGAGTTGGCCCACCCTTTGCAGCTATAACAGCTTCACCTATTCTGGGAAGGCTGTCCACAAGGTTTAGGAGTGTGTCTATGGGAATGTTTGACCATTCTTCCAGAAGAGCATTTGTGAGGTCAGGCGCTGATGTTGGACAAGAAGGCCTGGCTCGCAGTCTCCACTTTAATTCACCCCAAAGGTGTTCTATCGGGTTGAGGTCAGGACTCTGTGCAGGCCAGTCAAGTTCCTTCACTCCAAACTCGCTCATCCATGTCTTTATGAACCTTCCTTTGTGCACCGGTGCGCAGTCATGTTGGAACAGGAAGGGGCCATCCCCAAACTGTTCCTACAAAGTAGGGAGCATGAAATTGTCCAATATGTCTTGGTATGCTGACGCCTGAGCCAAGCTCAACTCATGAAAAACAACCGCACACCATAATCCCCCCTCCACCAAATGATTTGGACCAGTGCACAAAGCAAGGTCCATAAAGACATGGATGAGCGAGTTTGGGGTGGAGTAACTTGACTGGCCTGTAGTGTCCTGACCTCAACCCGATAGAACACCTTTGGGATGAATTAGATTGGAGACTGCAAGCCAGGCCTTCCCATCCAACTTCAGTGCCTGACCTCACAAATGTACTTCTGGAAGAATGGTCAAACATTCCCATAGACACACTCCTAAACCTTGTGGACAGCCTTCCCAGAAGAGTTGAAGCTGTTATAGCTGCAAAGGGTGGGCCAACTCCATATTGAACCCTACGGACTAAGACTGGGATGCCATTAAATTTCATGTGCGTGTAAAGGCAGGCGTCCCAATACTTTTGACAATATAGTGTGTATGATCTCCTCATCTTTTAGGTCTGGGTCAGGGATTTCGTTCAGTTGAAAAATGATTGGTACAGTTTTTTGGGGGGAATGTTACAGGGACATCCATATAGGATGTCTATATCTCCCACCACTGCTATAGTTGTGCAGAGTCTTCAGCACTGCCACTTTCACCAGTGACAATGGCTATATAGTCATAATGCATAGCCCGGGTGGGACTTTGTCCAATTAGGCAAAACATATTTCCTTTAGCTCTTCTAAGGCTGGCCATACACTATTCAATTTTCCTGTTCAACTTTCCTTTAGATTTACCAAAACCATATAATAGGAGGTCAAACCTAAACACTTTCAATTTGGATGCAATCAGGCAGGCCCTTGTACTACATAGTTGAAGGTAAATCTAAAGAAAATTGAACAGGAAAATTGAATGGTGTATGGCCAGCTTTAGAGTAAGGAAAGGTTTGTTGCCGTCTTTGTCCCATTTGGGAGATTTCCTTCATTTTTTGACCCCTGGATGGAACAGAGAGGAAATCTCTCCAAAGTGAGGGAAATCCAATCTGACAATGTTCACCAGAACGGGCATCACTATGGAAAGGTTTACTCTCATCCATTGTTCTATTGACAATCTTAAAATATTTTTTTCTCCCAGTGACAATGGTCTCAGGGACAAATAGAGGCTTTAGGTACACTTTAAAGGAGGTTCTGATCTGACTTTGATGAATGCTTGTTCTGGGTCAGTGATTCACACAGGGATCTGGCAGGAGTGAGGATGGGCAAAGTATAGGAAGCACTTGCTGGGGGGAGGGAAGGGATTTTTTTTCCTGGTAGGTACCTTTTTAAATATCAATTTTTCAATGGCAGAGGCTTGATGGCCCCATGTGTGTCTTGCAGGGATCCATAGTAGTGGGCATTGATTATGACTGCCAAGAGAAGAAAGTGTACTGGACCGACGTCTCTGGACGTACAATCAGTCGAGCCGGCCTGGAGCCCGGGGCGGAACCAGAAGTCATTATTAGCACAGGTAACTTTTTTTTTTGTTTTTTTGTTTTACGTTTTTTTTTCCGATCAGCTCCACAAACTATGGCCCATAGCCGAACAATGCTACAAATATTGTAGGTAAATACAGCTGATTGTATTAAGATAACCCATAGACATGTAATAAATTGTAAGATCTTATTGTGTCTGTACTATGTAATGGAATGAGAACATATTATTATTATTATTATACAGGATTTATATAGCGCCAACAGTTTACGCAGCGCTTTACAATATAAAAGGGTGACAATACAGTTATAATACAATAAAATACAAGAGGATTAAGAGGGCCCTGCTCAGAAGAGCTTACAATCTAATAGGGTGGGGCAGGTGGTACAAAAGGTTGTAACTGTGGGGAATGAGCTGGTGGAAGTGGTAGGAGATTAGTTGGAGATGTGATAGGCTTTCCTGAAGAGATGAGTTTTCAGGGATCGCCTGAAGCAGCAAGAGTAGGGGATAGCCGGACCAGTGGAGGTAGTGAGTTCCAGAGGATGGGAGAGGCTCTGGAGAAATCCTGGAGACGAGCATGGGAGGAAGAGATGAGAGAGCTTGAGAGTAGGAGGTCTTGAGAAGAGTGGAGAGGACGATTTGGGTGATATTTGGAGACAAGATTGGCTACCCCTTTATGACCAGAGATCAAATTGATGTCTAGATGCCTCCCTAAATATTCTTTTTAAGGACATCTAAGTCAGATTAGGGCCTTAGGGCTCTTTCATATTGGCGGTAATGCTTGCTGCCCTCTGAAAAGCAATCGGCAGTTTATCACTTATCAGAGGGTGGTATAGCAGTGGCTGTCAGGCATTCAGGAGGCTCTACTGCTGCCATCTGATGTCTGTTTTTTTAAATTGTTGAACAGGCTTAAAGTGGTTGTAAAAGCTATAGGCTTTTTACCTTAGGGAATTCTCTGCATTAAGGTAAAAAAAATACCTTCTATGATCATCTCCTTCCCAGCCCCCCTAAATACTTACCTGAGCCCAATGTCAATCCATCACGGTGCCACTGTGAGGGGGGGGGGCGAGCCACACTCTGTGTGTGTCAATAGACACACGCAGCCCGGCTCAGGATCGAGCCTGCACGAGTGCCCTCATAGCAAACAGCTTGCTATGGGGGTACTTTGAAGGGAGGAGGAGCTAAGATCACAGGCGGGGGATCCCAGAAAAGGAGGGCCAGGACCACTCTGTGTAAAACCATGACACAGAGCAGGTAAGTATACAATGTTTATTTTAATTAAAAAAACAAAACAAAAAAACTTTACAATCACTTTAAACTTGTATTTGATACAATGGTTTTATTAATACTGACTCTGCTTTTTTTTTATTGTAAGCTGTGAATTTATATTTAAATTCTTTTGATTTTTGTAATTGCGTCTATTCTGGTATTAGAGGCGCACTGCCACCTTCAGGCAGCAGACACATCTGCAGGCTAATGGTATATTTCGTGAATGAACCACTACTAGTCTGTATGTGATCAATAAAATTGACTGTAAAGGCGATCAGATGATCTGGAATGACACGGATTGGCTCCTGATCATTGGGGGAGACCTGAAGAATATTTGAGAACTTGGAACTCTTACACAGCTGTGCGTTCCTCATTCAAAGTTGGAAAATTATTATTCCTACAGCACAGGGGCACCATTCCTGTGAACGTTTATAGCCAGATTAAAGGCACTTCTGCTTAAAAAGCTCGGCAGAATTGACATATTATTGTACACAGATTTGCAGAGTTACCATGTCATGGGTTCAGTATATCTCATTTTTAATGTGTGTGATTTATGGGGCGGCAGCTGAGATGTACATTCGGTGTTACATTTCCACAATTTAAGTTTTTTTGTTGTGATGTTTTTATCTTAGATCTGATGAGTCCGGAAGGCCTGGCCATCGATTATCTGCGAAAAACTATGTTCTGGACTGACAGCGGCACTGATAAAATTGAGAGCGCGCGGCTGGACGGAACATTCAGGAAAACCCTGTTTGACACAAACCTGGTGAATCCTCGTGCCATCACTGTGGACGCTGTACGAGGGTAAGTAGCACTGGCCATTCAGTGAAGATACACTGTCCATTGTGTAAAGTTCCTTTATTCAAGCCATAAAGACTTTTAATTTGTCAAAGTTAATGGTACCTTTGCCACATGACTGTTAGATAACAAGGTGATTGGCCATGTGTAACAACTGCTTTTTTGCTAAAACGTGATTGTTGGATAAGCAGATTAGCAAGTTTCAGCTTCTTTGGATTAGTAATTTATGGTATAACATGAACTATGGTCACCTTCCCCAACACCCCCTAAAATGCCCCGTTCTCCACTTACCTGAATTGCAGGGTGTTTCTTCCTGCGGGAATCTCTGGATTTGAAGACTGCAAGTCCCTTCTGGCACTATGGCAGGGAAATCCCAGATCACACCGGCGGCACATGATGTCACCACATTTGTAGAGCATTGTTTACCTCCTTCAGCCCCAGAAGGTCCACACCTCCCATACAGACCTGGGGCTGGAGATAAACAACTGCAGGAACTTGTGCTGTGTGGCTGCAGTGCAGGCCTGAATGCAAACAATGAATAAATGTATTGTTTTATTTGGGTGAATTCTTTTTTGCAAAATGTGGACTGTGCCTTTTTAATTCTCCATTGTTTATATCTCTCTCGATAGATAGATAGATAGATAGATAGATAGATAGATAGATAGATAGATAGATAGATAGATAGATAGATAGATAGAGATAGATTAGATATATATATATATATTATTCCAAAGACATGCTGGTAGGTTAATTGGATCCTGTCTAAATTGTCCCTAGTATGTATGACTGTGAGTTAGGGACCTTAGATTGTAAGCACCTTGATGGTAGGGACTGATGTGAATGCACAATATAATATATCTAGCGCTGCGTAAATTGACGGCGCTATACAAGTACCTGAAATAATAATATATATATATTATAAATTCTTTCAAACGCTTTTTTTTTTTTTTAATAACTCTTTATTATTTATGGACAGAGGAAGAGGTGGATTGAAATGGAACACAGATACTTATTGCTCTCTCTGTCTCACCCCCCCGCAGGAACCTGTACTGGACAGACTGGAACAGAGAGGCTCCAAAGATCGAAACCTCTTACGTAGACGGCTCAAACAGGAGGATTCTGGTCAATGATAATCTTGGCTTACCCAATGGACTGACATTTGATCCTTTCTCCAAGCAAATATGTTGGGCAGATGCAGGTACTTTTATTTATATACTGTTCTCGTCTTCTACACTATTTTTTAACTTAACCATTTACTTGGCTGCTGATTAAGGTTTAGACAGAATCTGTTGTAGCCATTCCTAAAACTGAATGAAGAGGGATAACCCTGCAAATGCAAGTAAGCAGAATCCAGCAGACTTACAAACCCTTTTTTCAAGGCTTGATTGCCTAGATATAAACTTGAAGGATAAAACTGATCCGGCAACACATTTCAGATCTACGCCAGACCCCATGGGGCTGATTTACTAAAACCGCAGAGTGCAAAATCTGGTGCAGCTCTGCATGGTAGCCAATCAGCTTCTAACTTGTTCAATTAAGCTTTGACCAAAAATAAAAACAGATTATTTTTTCTCTTTCTATGCAGAGCTGGACCAGATATTTCACGCTCCAGTTTTAGTAAATCAACCCCCGTGAGTCATAGCTTGTTGTGACCCAGATTGTATGCTACTGTTACCATGTATGGGCAGCCTGATTATACCCAAGTCAAACTTGGGTACAACCAGCCTGTCTGATTTTTTTCCTGCGATCATTGCTAGCAGCTATAGCCGCTAGCAATAATCCCTGTGTTCTCCCGAATGGGACGGCTCCCCCTGCCCAGAGAACACGATATATGTAAGACAAAAACAATTCCATAGCACAACTCACCAACCAGTCTGCTGACCAAAAAAATTAACCTGTCTAACCGTCTGTTAAAAGCAGGGGTTTAGTTAGCACACATTTGCAATCGCATGTGAAAGCTGCAAGGCCTAGTCACGGCCCCCTGTGTTGCTTGCTGTCCTAACACTACAAATTTATAAGTGTCTCCACAGTGGAAGCACATGCATGAAACGGATAGATGTGGGGCAGGTAAGCCTGGAGGCAGCCCAAGCCCCCTTAAAGGAACAGGAGGACACTGGACACCCAGCAAGAGCACAATGGCAGCGAAGGTGCCCAGTGTGTCCCCCGGACCATATATACCAACAGTAACAAAAAACTGGCCACTGCCCCCACCTATAACTGGCCTTCACAGCAAGGAGCACATGGAGGGGCAAATACATGTAAGACAAAAACAATTCCATACGTCAACTCACCAACCAGTCTGCTGACCTGCCTCACATCTAACCATTCCATGCCTGTGCTTCCACTGTGGAGACACTTATGCCCCGTACACACGGTCGGATTTTCCGATGGAAAATGTCCGATTGGAGCGTGTTGTCGGAAATTCCGACCGTGTGTGGGCTCCATCGGACATTTTCCATTGGATCTTCCGACACACAAAGTTTGAGAGCAGGCTATAAAATTTTCCGACAACAAAATCCGTTGTCGGAAATTCCGATCGTGTGTACACAAATCCGATGGACAAAGTGCCACGCATGCTCAGAATAAATAAAGAGATGAAAGCTATTGGCCACTGCCCCGTTTATAGTCCCGACGTACGTGTTTTACGTCACCGCGTTCAGAATGATCGGATTTTCCGACAACTTTGTGTGACCGTGTGTATGCAAGACAAGTTTGAGCCAACATCCGTCGGAAAAAATCCTAGGATTTTGTTGTCGGAATGTCCGAACAAAGTCCGACCGTGTGTACAGGGCATTAGAAATTTGTAGTGTTAGGACTGCAAGCCACACAGGGGGCCGTGACGAGGCCTTGCAGCTTTCACGTGCGTTTGCAAATGTGTGCTAACTAAACCCCTGCTTTTAACAGGCAGTTAGACAGCTTAATTAGGTTGCTCAGCAGACTGGTTGGTGAGTTGAGCTATGGAATTGTTTTTGTCTTGCATGTATTTGCCCCTCCATGTGCTCCTTGCTGTGAATGCCAGTTATAGGTGGGGGCAGTGGCCAGTTTTTTGTTTTGTCAGAGTACACAATAGCTTCATGGGAGGGATTCCCCATCAACACTGACTGTGTTGATTGGGGGAATAAAGCAATTTTCTTTGGGTTGCAGGAAAGAAAATGGCTTCATCTATGACTGGCTTTAGGCTCCTTTTGGATGGGGGCAGACTCCACATAGATAAGCAGGGGATCTGTTCGCTGATCAGAGCAGGTGGATGACAGGCCTGTGTCTGCTCAATTTCTGCAGAGCAGAATCAAACAGAGCCGGCGTTACTCTATGGGCAGTCGGGTGTAAACAGACTTCATTGTCCGTTTTACATTCGACTGCCCTCCAATCTCCCTACAGATACCCTTACAATTTTTTTTATTCTTTATTGACGGATTGGATTGGAGGTAGGTGGGTGTAAATGGACACAAATTCGTTTACACCTGCCAGTCCATAGGGATGAATGAAGGATCCAATCAGGTCCGCCTGAAAAACTGACAGGCAGACCTGACTGGACCCTTCATGTGAAAGGGGGCTTAAACATACTCCTTTTTTCATAACTGTAGCAGTATTTATTTATTTTTTTTAACAAGTGGGTACACAAGTAGTGTGATCAATGCAGTCAGCCATTAATCAGGTTTACCTTTAAGGAATACCTAGTATGCTGCGTTTTTGTTCATGGTGATTTATTTTTTATTTTTTCCCCAGGAACCAAGAAACTAGAATGTATTCTTTCCAATGGAAGTGGACGGCGTGTGGTACAGAGTAACCTCAATTATCCCTTCAGTATTGTGGGCTTCGCCAATCACTTCTACCACACGGACTGGAGGAGGTAAGAAAGGACCATTACCTCCAATTGATTTAGGGCTCGTTTACACCAGAACACAGTGCGGGAAACCAATAGTTTGTGTGCATTTTCCACACTGCATTCAAAATGCACTGGGTGTCATAAAATAAACAACGCAGATTGCAAATGCAGTGTGTTTGCATGCACCAGATTGCATGATACTGCACTACCATGTAATCTGATGCAGTGCGCTTTTAGCGCATGCACTACTTTTGCTGCAATCCAGTGTTATTTTTAGATGAATGGGTTGAAAATTGCACCACACGGAGTTACAGTGTGTCAGGTGTTACCCGGCCCTTAGAGTAAAGGATTTATTTGTGTCCAATTCCTTTAAAATGTTTAGTCTGTCCAGTACAGGGCCTTCTGTCTGACATTGCCTGAGCCCCAACATTTAATGGCTCAGTGTCAGAACCTTTGTGGTAAGTCAGGCAGATGTCTAGGCCCTGTGTTTTAACATAATTCCTAGGCATTTATAAAGAAAAAAAAAATCTATAATGGTGCTTTAGATTAGAAGAAAGTATACCAATCTACCTGACAGGTTCACGTTAAAGTGGAAGTTCAGCCAAAACCTACCCTCTGCCACATTCTAAACCTAATCTATCTGGTCCTGTAAAGAAGAAATCACTATACTTGCCAGTTCTGCAGCTGCTCCGGTCTGGTCCCACGCTGAGCTGTCAGCAGCGGCTTTCAATGTGTGCAGAAGAGAGCCGACAACGGAAGCCTCTTAGTAATTCTTTGGGTGATGTCACTTCACAGCCGTTGTCGGTTCTCTCCTTCACACAGCATCTACCGCTGGAGACCGGATCGGCTTCAGAAAAGGTAAGTACAGCGATCTTTTCTTTATAGGTTTATATTAGTTTTAGAATGTGGCTAAGAGTAGATTTAGCGTTAGATTCCACTTTAAGGGGTCAGTTCACCCATAAATAGTATTTAAATGTTTGGGCAGATGATGGAGGGATAATTCAATGGGTTATTATCCCAGGGGTAAGGGTTTGTGCAGTTATGTGACATCACCTCTCTGCCTCTCCACCTTGTCCAATCAGAGAATACTTTGCATTCATTCAGAAATAAAACATTCTATGAATTGCACTCGTGCCGAGCAGCCAATCATGTATTATAAGGCAGCAGCTCAGCACGGGACCTGGAAGCAAGTCACAGGAATAGCCATGTCTACTTCCAGGGGCATCGGCCAGGTATGATACAGTGGGGCAAAAAAGTATTTAGTCAGCCACCAATTGTGCAAGTTCTCCCACTTAAAAAGATGAGAGAGGCCTGTAATTTGTCATCATAGGTATACCTCAACTATGAGAGACAAAATGTGGAAACAAATCCAGACAATCACATTGTCTGATTTTTGAAAGAATTTATTTGCAAATTATGGTGTAAAATAAGTATTTGGTCACCTACAAACAAGCAAGATTTCTGGCTCTCACAGACCTGTATCTTCTTCTTTAAGAGGCTCCTCTGTCCTCCACTCATTACCTGTATTAATGGCACCTGTTTGAACTTGTTATCAGTATAAAAGACACCTGTCCACAACCTCAAACAGTCAAACTCCACTATGGTGAAGACCAAAGAGCTGTCGAAGGACACCAGAAACAAAATTGTAGACCTGCACCAGGCTGGGAAGACTGAATCTGCAATAGGCAAGCAGCTTGGTGTGAAGAAATCAACTGTGGGACAAATAATTAGAAAATGGAAGACATACAAGACCACTGATAATCTCCCGCGATCTGGGGCTCCACGCAAGATCTCACCGCGTGGGGTCAAAATGATCACAAGAACAGTGAGCAAAATCCCAGAACCACACGGGGGGACCTAGTGGATGACCTGCAGAGAGCCGGGACCAAGGTAACAAAGGCTACCATCAGTAACACACTACACCGGTTGGGAGAATGTCATATGGTCAGATGAAACCAAAGTAGAACTGTTTGGTAGAAACACAACTCCTCGTGTTTTGAGGAGAGAGAATGCTGAGTTGCAACCAAAGAACACCATACCTACTGTGAAGCATGGGGGTGGCAACATCATGCTTTGGGGCTGTTTCTCTGCAAAGGGAACAGGGTGACTGATCCGTGTACATGAAAGAATGAATGGGGCCATGTATCGTGAGATTTTGAGTGCAAACCTCCTCCCATCAGCAAGGGCATTGAAGACAAAACGTGGCTGGGTCTCTCAGCATGACAATGATCCCAAACACACTGCCTAGGCAATGAAGGAGTGGCTTCGTAAGAAGCATTTCAAGGTCCTGGAGTGGCCTAGCCAGTCTCCAGATCTCAACCCCATAGAAAACCTTTGGAGGGAGTTGAAAGTCCATGTTGCATGGCGACAGCCCCAAAACATCACTGCTCTAGAGGAGATCTGCATGGAGGAATGGGCCAACATACCAGCAACAGTGTGTGACAACCTTGTGAAGACTTACAGAAAACGTTTTACCTCTGTCATTGCCAACAAAGGATATATAACAAAGTATTGAGATGAACTTTTGATATTGACCAAATACTTATTTTCCACCATAATTTGCAAATAAATTCTTTCAAAAATCAGACAATGTGATTGTCTGGATTTGTTTCCACATTTTGTCTCTCATAGTTGAGGTATACCTATGATGACAATTACAGGCCTCTCTCATCTTTTTAAGTGGGAGAACTTGCACAATTGGTGGCTGACTAAATACTTTTTTGCCCCACTGTATACATAATTCTTCTTTATTGAGATCTGTCAATTTATAGTGAGTGTCTATGCAATGTCCTTCTTAAACCCACCTCTCCAAGCACTCCCCTCCACACCTTCCTCTTGTGCAACTGCAACCAAAATACCAAATATCAGCTGGTGTCTCTGCCTAGAAGGAGCAGGGATGGCATCCACCCTCCATCATGTAACAGTGCCCAAATTCTGCATCACAGAAGCTCACATGCTTCCCACAAAGTATTTTGTGCTGACTGGGGCAGAGGTAGATTGATGGAGGTAAGTAGCAGTGGTTTGGGGGTACACACAGTCAATTTTTTCTGAATGGTTAAATTGATGGTGTCTTTTTAAACACAGGTGCAATGTATAGCCATATTACCCAGGTAAAACCAGAAAGCTTTCCAGTGACCCCAGTAGACACCCCTACATTTGATACAAGCAGATATGTAATATTCATCATCCTATACATTCACTTCCAAACTTACCAGATCAGACTTCAAGGAACAGTTCACCCTTGGGAACATGTTCCTGCAGCCTCTCTCCACACCCGCTGTCACAATTTTTGAAAAGAAGGCAGCCATGCAGGACTCCGCCCACACGTTCATGTCATTCATTTACAGAGTTCTGTGAATGAATGAATACAAGAACCAACATCCTTTCCTTGTAGTTCTCAATGAACTAGCAGAATGCTGGTGAGTGCGATAGGTTGTTCATTGATGCTTCCTTTCATTCAGTAACTGCCTGCCCATGTTGGAGGTACAGGCAGAGAGCCAGCTACACTGACAGTCAGCAGGAGCCTGAGATTGTACTGGTGATCTGCCGATTGCAGGTGAACTTCTCCTTTAACCACTTCAATACCGGGCACTTTTCCAGGCCAATTTTCGGTGAATTTTACTGCTATAAGCAAATATTGATGAATGACAGTGTGTCAACACTATTGTATTATTGTGATAAGCCACAGCTAATCACATGGTACAACTGGGCCCTGTCTGTGCAATGTGATCACTAACCAATCACAGCTAGAAATACAATTGTGTACAATGAAAGGAAGCCATTCATTGTTTACAACGGTCATGTGATCTGCTGTGATTGGTCATAGCGATCACATGGTGCCAGCAGTGGGCTGGTACACTGATCAGTCGTTCCCAGGAGGACGTCATATGCATGTTCTCCCAGAATAGGGTTCTCACCCGAACGTCCTTTTACAAAAGGCGCGGGTGAGAAGCAGTTAGCATGTCAAATGAGGTTTCAACTTGATTGCCATTCACATCCTTTTCTGCCATTTAAATCGGACTTCAGTCTTTTTCATGTTTTGCTAAGCTGGCCTGCCTCACATTGACATGATGCAGCAAGGATAACACATGCGGTTTAGGTTTCTGGTGTAAAAGCATTTTGTAGCTGAATTCTTCTGTCTTTTCCAGGGACGGTGTGATATCCATAAATAAAGAAAACGGACAGATCACAGAGGAATATCTCCCAGAACAGCGATCACACCTCTATGGAATAACAGCAATATATCCATATTGTCCTTCTGGTGAGTCTCCACATTGTGTACTTGTACACGTTTCTTTGTGATGGTTTGCATCTACCATTTAAAAAAAAAAAAATCCAATGTTTTGTCCACAGTGGTGTTAAAGTATCAGGACCTGATATCTATTTTGATTCAACTTTGTTTCAGAACATGCCATTTTGGGACTGGCAGGTCCTTCAGTGCTATAATGCCAATGTACAGATCATTATAGGTGTTTGACTGTGTCATGCCACTCACGTGCTGCACGCCAGAATAACACAGAGGGCACCTCACCCTGTACCAACCTGGAGACTAGGGGCAAGCTTCAGATTTGGTCAGAAATAAAAAGAAAAGCATTAAAGTTTAACACATTATACTGACACAAACATTTTTCTTCTTCTTACTGCAGTATAATAAACACAAACTATCAGCGATTTGTAAAATTTTATATTGGAGCAAAATAAGATCTTTTGATCTTAAATGGGGAAAAAAAAAAGTGAGCTGGCAATACACGGGGGAATTCATAAAAGGGTGATATAGACGCCCTTTAGAATTCTGCTGGTGCTTGTGCCCGATTCATGTATCTATGAATAGGTCCATATGCCCACCCTGGCCACACTAACGGGCACATGGCTGAAGAGTTTTGTACTGGGTGGGCAGAGACTAGTTTCTCTCTCTCTCTCCCCCCCCCATCAGATGCCCTTTACTTCGATTTACGAGGCAAGACCCTAATCAGCAAAACTTTTTTTTTTTTTTTTTTTTTTAAATACACCAAGGTGGATATTTATAAAAGCAATTAACCTGACATTCACTGCAGGAGAATCTTTCTGGTACATGCATTTTAACCACTTCCGGACCGCCCTCTGTATATATACACGTCGGCATTTTAAAGATGGATATCTTGGCAACGGCAGCAGCTGCTGCCATAACTGAGATATCCATCTCTTCAGTGAGCGGTCCGGTTTACGATAATGGTGTTCTCTGCGGTGAATTCACCGCGAGATCACTTTTAATCGGCGGCGGGAGAGGGGACCCCTCCCCCATGATTACCGGAGCCGTCGATAGTGGTGGAGGCGACCGGGTCCTCTTCCTAGCTGGGTATGGATACGAGTGAGGGCAAGATGGCCCCCACACCATAGCAGGGCAGAAGCGACATCAAAACGTCACTTCCACCCATACTTAAAAAAAAAAAAAGAAGGGGGACATTTTTCTTTAATGACAATTTTTTTTTTTTTTATTTATCTCATATTTAAGAGGTCCTGTCATGCTTTTTTCGATTACAAGGAATGCTTACATTCCTTGTAATAGGAATAAAAGTTACCCAATTTTTTTTTAAGTTTTAAAATCAATAAAGTAAAATAAAAAAAACAAAAACATTTTTTTCTTATTTAAGCGCCCCGTCCTGACGAGCTCACGCGCAGAAGCGAACACAAACGTAAGCAGCGCCCGCATATGAAAACAGTGTTCAAACCACACATGTGAGGTATCGCCGCGATCATGAGAGTGAGAGTGAGAGCAATAATTCCAGCCCTAGACCTCCTCTATAACTCAAAACATGCAACCTGTAGAATTTTTTAAACGTCGCCTATGGAGATTTTTGAGGGTAAAAGTGTGATGCTATTCCATGAGCGGGTGCAATTTTGAAGCGTGACATATTGGGTATCAATTTACTCGGCATAACATTATCTTTCACAAATAGGAAAAAAAAAATTGGGCTAACTTTACTGTGCAAATACGCTGTGACAAAAAGTATTGCAATGACCGCCATTTTATTCTCTAGGGTGTTAGAAAAAAAAAAGGTATACTGTTTGGGGGTTCCAAGTCATTTTCTAGCAAAAAAACTTGTTTTTAACTTGTAAACAGGCTCGGTCCTTAAATGGTCGTGACTGACCACCAGTGAATATTTGGTAACAGTCACATTCACACTAGTGCAACTTGTCATGCAACTTTGAACACAAAGTCACATCCCATTGATTTCAATGGTACCTGTTCCAATCTATGCAACTTATAAAAAAGGTTCCTGCACTGCTTTGATGCGACTTGAGTGCCAGAGAGTATAAAAGTTGCACTTGAAATTTGGCAACTTTGGAGTTGCACTAGTGTTGAACGAAGCCTCATTCATTACTTTCTAAATATGGCCCTAAGTAATGACCCAAACAAAGAAAAATCACTGTGCTAAAGTCAAACTATTAGCTCATTCTGATGTATTACTATAGGTTAGTGCACTTACATCTTTGCTGAACAAGGCTTTAGGACTCATGTACAGTGCTATCCTACCCAACTCTGCAACCTAAAATTGTCAGTTCTTGCAGTAAAACATACATAACGTTATTACCACTGTAGGCAGTCTTAAAAGGTTTCTCCCAAGTAGGGGCAATAACAGAGGATATGGTGGAGAACAATGTGCCATAGTCTTGTGCTTTTGTATCACTTGCAATAAAGCTTGTTAAAAAAGGGAGGGGAGCAAGTTCAGTACTTAAAATAATCTTAAATGTAAGAATCTGATTTGTAATAGACTTTTTTTTTCCCCAAAAGGTTTAACCACTTCAAAACCAGGCCTATTTCTGACGCTTGCTATTTACAAGTTAAAATCTGGATTTTTTTTGCCAGAAAATTACTTGGAACCCCCAAATAAAAAAAAAAAAAAAATATATTATACATACATACATACATCTTAGAGAATAACATGGCGGTCATTGCAATATTTTATGTCGCAGGGTATTTGTGCAGCGGTCTTTCAAACGCTTTTTTGGGAAAAAATCGTTTTATTTAAAAAGAAAATGGTAAAGTTAGCCCAATTTTTTTGCATATTGTGAAAGATGATGTTATGACGAGTAGATAGATACCTTACATGTTACACTTAAAATTGCACACGCTTGTGGAATAGCGACAAACTATGGTACTTAAAAATGTTTAACGGTTACCAGTTTAGAGTTAGAGGAGTTCTTTTGCTAGAATTATTGCTCTCGCTCTAACTATCGCAGTGAAACCTCACGTGTGATTTGAACATGGCGCAACTTACAAATGCATTTTCTTTGGTGTGCGAACATGGGGTTTTTTACTGTCCCTTTAAAAAAAAAAATCTGATCACTTTTATTGCTGTCACAAGGAATGTAAACATACCTTGTGACAGTAATAGGCAGTCACAGGTATTCTTTATGGATGGATCTGGGGGCCTAAAAGACCCCAAATCCCTCCTCTGCACGTCAAATTATTCAAAATCTACGTGTTTGAATACCTTCGATTTTTTTTTTTTTAATCGGCACCTATGGCAGCCAAGTAAACCTGAAACGTCATTGCTTACGGGTTACTACAGCGGCGACCCAATCCAATCAGATTCGGGGCTCTGGCTGGTGGCTCGGGTCTCCTGTCCCACCGCGACTGACTACAGTTCCTAATTCTGATACTTGTAAGCAGATACCATGTTGGGTTTTACATATGGGATCCATTCCATACAACCAGGGTCAGGTTTATCTATTTACGTATGCATACAGATTATTTTTCCTAAGAACAGCAAAGACATTTTCTCATGTTTATGTATTGCAGGAAAAAAATGAAGTGACTATAACAAAAGACCAATACTGCTAAGGAGGACTTCCCTCCCCCGTCGCCTCTGGCTCCGTTAAGAAGGATCGGGAAGCAGAAGGACGACTTAAAACTACACAAATATTGAAAAACAAAATGAACAAATTTCCTTCCAAAAAAATTTATGTGTAAAGTTTTTTTTACCTCAATTTTTACTACTGTATTTTTTAAAGAAATGTTTGTGCCTGTAAAGATTAATAAGATGCGTCCGTTAACCTGTTTAGCTGCAGAGATATGAAAGGCATTGTCAAAAAAATAAAAAAAATCCATAAGGAAATCTCTCAGGCCAAAACAAGGTTAAATTTTAAATCTGTATCGTGTTTACTTTTTTAACTCAAGATTTTAATGGTGCCGATTTTTTTTTTATATAAATTTTTTTTTTTAATCTCTTAATATGTAGATTTCAGTTCATATTATAAACAAGATGTCTACTGTGAAATAGCTAACTGTATATGGCTGTGTCCTACCTATACCAAAACCAACAAACTATAGAATAACTGTATCCCACCCACACCTTCAGAAACCGCTGTACAATGAAACACTTCACAGGTAATTCCAATAAAACATCCTTTTCCTTTACAAAGTCTGGGCTAGTTATTGGGACTTATACTGACTTGGGGGGGGTTGTTGGGTATTAAAGTGAACCTGACATAGCTTGAAACCTTTCTAAAGGTAGAAAAGTACCCAAGTGCAGCATCTTGTGTGGCTCTTTCAAGAAACTGCATTATTATTATTCTACAGGATTTATATACAGCGGCAAAAGTTTGCGCATCGCATTACAGGAGACAGCACAATACAATTCAATGCAGGCATTAAGGCTCTATTCACACGGTGGACAAATAAAGTTGCATTCCAGTGGCACCCATTCAGATTGGTGCAAAGTCACAGCGACTTTGAAAACGTGCCCGCGCTACTTTGATGCGACTTTGTGCCAGAGAGTGTAAAGTTGTGCTTTGGAGTTGCACAAGTATGGATGGAGCTTAAAAGGTTCACCCATATTAAGGGTGGAGCACATAACCTGCTCCTATCCACCCACCTCCTGCCATCAGCACTCCCCACTCTGTCAGTGAATGGGGGAGATTTTCCCCAAACTCAGTCACAATTTAAAAATTGCGTGGTTGTGCAGTTGCATCATTTACAGCAGGGATATGCAATTAGTGGACCTCCAGCTGTTGCAGAACTACAATTCCCATGAGGCATAGCAAGACTGACAGCCACAAGCATGAGACCCAGAGGCATGATGGGACTGTTTTGCAACAGCTGGAGGTCTGCTAAT
Source organism: Lithobates clamitans (assembly GCA_037952925.1). Taxonomy (NCBI): domain Eukaryota; kingdom Metazoa; phylum Chordata; class Amphibia; order Anura; family Ranidae; genus Lithobates; species Lithobates clamitans. The sequence goes on along the minus strand of JBBGZY010000096.1, from coordinate 131,521 downwards.
TGCATATCCCTGATTTACAGTTTCCTGTTAATGAATAGACTACAAGTACCATCAACCAATGTGGCGTATGGCTTGTACTTAATAAGCTGTGAGGTTCATTGATTCTTCTGCCATTCAGTAATGGCTGCCTGTATCGGTGGTACAGGGAGACTGCTCACTGAGCGTCTGCAAGATCCAGGCATTGTACCCACGATCTACTGATCACGGTTGCAATGCTTTACAGGATGCAATGTAAAAAAAAAAAAAATGCTAATTATTATTTTTTTTTTTTTAAAAAGTGAACTTAGCCTTTAATTCCCTTGTGTCCAAGTGTTACCCCCCCTTTGGAACCTTTGCTCTATTTCATTCCAGTAGAAGTTGAGGCCTAGAGATTGAGGCTGGGTTCACACCATCACCACATGTGGCTCACAGCAGGGGTCCGGTGCGTCCTGGTTCACCATTTTAGCCCAATTTTTTTGTCTCAATTTGGACCTGAAACTGGCCAAAATACACACAGGGCTCCTGTGCAAATTCACACTGAAGCCACAGCGGAGATATGTGAACCGGTTCCATAGAGAGTCGGTCATAATCTGCTATTGTGAATTGGATGTGGACAAACCATTGAAGAACAGACTAGATTCCTCTGTAGAATCACCAAAAAGATATAATATGAGGCCAAACTTAAACACTTCCAATTTGTATGTAACTAGGCAGGCCCTTGCACTACATAGGTGAAGGTAAATCTAAAGAACAATGAATAAGAAAATTGCTATTTAATTTTCCCTTTGTTTCTGTGAAGAGACCCGGAAAGCATGACCTTTTTAGTGGCCCCTCGAGGACAGCTTTAGAAAATGCTATATCCTTAAACCTTATCACAGAAAGACAGACCGAGAAGAAGCTGCTGTGAAACAAACAGGAAGATTTTTATTTTACCTTGTTACAACTATACAAAGGGGGGGACTCAGAGCCACATGCTGGGCGTTTCCGGTATGGGGGTGGAGTATCAGCCAATAAACTGTTCTCATCTGCCCACTTTGCCCAGTCTGTGGTCAGTCTTGGGATCAGCAATAATTGACTGAACAGCAACAATCGCTTCGTTGATCTTGGTCTGAAGTTCTCGGAGTTCTTCAACATGAAGTAATCGCAGGATTCTGGCGGCATCATTTAATACTGCATCTAATAAACATGGAAGGAATGGAGAGAGAGATTGAGACCAGCATGGAGCAGAAATTCGAAGGGTACACCTGTATACACTATTCATTTGTAGTACTGCTCAGGGCATACACAGTGACCGACTGTTCACCCTATTCTGGGAGATTACCACAGTGCAGATACATCAATACCTCACTCTTGAATTGTTTCATTGTTTTGATTTACCTCAATGTACAATAAAATAGACTACCGTATTTATCGGCGTATAACACGCACTTTTTTCCCCTTAAAATCAGGGGAAAATCGTGGGTGCGTGTTATACGCCGATCCCCGCTAATTGTGATCTATCGGCGGCGATATACCCTTCCCTGCAGCACTTACCTTTCTGGGTGATGAGCGACTAGTGCCCATGCAGCTGGTGTAGAGTTTCTAAATCACAGCTCTTCTTTCCTTAAAGTGGAGTTCCCATTTAAAAAAAAAAAAAAAAAAATTAAAAGTCAGCAGCTACAAATACTGCAGCTGCTGACTTTTAATTGGACACTTACCTGTCCCAGGGTCCAGCGATGCGGGGGATCGAAGCCCCACTTGTCTCCCCCTCTGTTCGGTGGCGCCGGGCTTTGGCTTCACAGCCGGGCACCCACTGCGCATGCGTGAGCGGCGCCGTGATTGGCCGCTCAATCATCTGGGACCTGTAATGGGTCCCAGATGATTGACAAGAGGGAGGGAGCAGAGCCCTTCCTGTGCCGAGGGGAAGTGATGTCACCAGCCGAGGCACTGAAAAGAGGCAGACTACGAGGGACCTCCTAGCAACAGGCATTTAGAGGCAAGTTAAAAAAAAAAAAATTCCAAATGTTTTTTTTTTTTATCTTAGGCACATTCCTCTTTTTTTTTTTTTTTTTTTTTCAGGGTGGAACACCACGTTAAGGCTTCTGGGACAAAATCAGAGTGATCCAGATTGGTTAAAGCAGTCACATGCTGGCAATGACCAATCATAATTGCTCTGATCAGTCCCAAAGCCTAGAGGGGGGGGGGGGTTGGGAAGAGTTGGAATTTCAAATCCCCAGCCTAATACACTGACCCAGGAGGTAAGTACAGCGAGCACCTGGGAGGTGGGGAAGGGTGGTTTACCTTTTCATTTTTTGTGAAAAAGATGAACTTACACTTTAAGACACAAACTCCAGCTAGTGAGAGAATATTGGGGTTGCCACTGCTGACCTTTAAGAAGTGGAAGTTGCCTTTATGTCATTTCAATCTAATGTCTTCAGGACTTACTGAGTCACTGATCTGTACAATTGTTCCAGGAGTTTAGACGACATACAACACACTAACTTCTATGTTTATTCAGGATCAGTCAGGCCCTGTATGTCTTACTACAGGTGACAGGCCCAGATCTACTTGATTAAAGCCGATTGGTTGCAGAAAGGTGACTTTAAACAATGAAAGGGGCTCTAACCAAAGTGAATTACATTTTAAAAAGGCCAAACTGTCTTTACCGGTTGCTAAACCCACCACAGCCCGTCCCATATATAAGAAAAGAGAAGCAGTTCTTACCTCCAGTATCAAATCCAAGTGTGTGTTTATCCAGGGCGATGGGAAGACCCTGCAGAGACAAACATTCTCCATTATAGGAAACTCTACATTGTATGTATGTATGTATGTATGTATGTATGTATGGTCAGGTAGTGGGGCTGAATCTCTTTACCCAAAAAAAAAAGTGGCAATTCAAAACAGTGATGATGAATAACAAGGTCCATGGCTATCCTGGAACGAATACATGGAACTTTCAGTCGGAGTGCCACTACCCTCTGTAGGCATTCTGGTAAAGTAAATCTGTGGTTACAGTAAAGTAGCACCTACACTGCATAGCAGCCCCAGGTATATTATATCGTATTTATTCCTGGAGCACCCTGCACACTTCTGAAATACATACAAAATGACTGTGGTGACGGGCTCTGTGCCTGGCTGACTGCTGCAATATGTGGTCTCAATGACCCAATAGTGAAGTACAGCAAAGGGCAACGGCCAAAGCCAAAATGATAGCTTGGTCAATATTTGAGGAACAAGACTACCTAGGGCAGTGGCGGTCAACTTTCTTGATATGGGGAGGCACCCCAACCCCCCCCCTCCGACATCACCTACTGGGCTGCACAAAAATTCTGTGAATATTCAGTGTCAGAGGGTGCAGACATGCACTGCATTGGGGTGCTATTCAAGACGAATGGCACCACAATGTACTGACACACGTATCTGAGCTGGTTTGTCTTTATGCTGGGTTCACACTGTTCTGGCACTGATGTTTGAGAGATCAGAAAACATTTTTACATAATATACAGAACATAAGATTCAAATAGAATGCATCCACACTTAATGCATAATAGGAATTATCACTCTGAATACTCCTATACACCTAAATGTATTTAGAATTTCATGACCAGCTAAGAATAAACCAGACATCAGACCTGTGACCATAGATAGAGCAAGGAAGACAGCAAGTGGAAAAACGTTTTCACAGACCGAGAAGAAAATATCCAGAAGGAAGGTGGGCAGCCAGGACCAGACACATGGGAAGAGACAAATGATTGGAAGAGCAGATCTTTATTTCCTTATAGGATGAATACATATGGAGAATACATCAGAGCTCAGACAGAACACAGACCCTGCTGTCAGTTTTGAGGGATTTAAACAGGAAATCATAAGCGGTCATAAAGAGGAAATGAATAAAACTGAAGTGTAATTACAGGACTGGATGAGCTACAGGCTTTCATAAGCAGCCAAGATCTCTACATTTAGGATTTTACAAATACATTGCTGTGTTGAAGAAGAAGAAGAAAGGGAAAAAAAAAAAAAAAAAAAAAAAAAAAAAAAAAAAGCTCCTTCAAACTGAAGTTTAAGGCATTTTTAAAGTGGTTTAAACCTTTGTTGTTTTTTTTTTTTTAAACAACAAAACACACCTATACTTAGCTGCTCAGTGTAATGGTTTTGCACAGAGCAACCCCGATCCTCCTCTTCTGGGGTCCCCCACCGATGCTGCAGGCCACTCCTCTTCATCGGGTGCCCCCATGGAAAGCCGTTTTCTCTGGGGGCTCCCGAGTCCTGTTGCTACATCCATTGACAGACAGCGGGACTTGGTCCCGCCCTCTTGTCACAGCTTTTGACTGACAGCAGCGGGAGCCAACGTCTCCTGCTGCTATCAATCTCTGGAGCCGCTGCGCTCGTGCACATCACTGGATCAGATCGGGATCACAAAAAACAGGTGGTTTTTCACCTTAAATGGAATGCATTAAGGTGAAAAACCTTAAGGCTTTACAACCACTTTAAAAAAATAGAACAGTTCCGTTATATAATAATTTACTTTAGACCCAGTGACACCATAAGTGGGTCTCTGTGCTTCTCTATGCAATGAAAGAAGATCATGTCTAGTGGAAAGGAAAACCAGGTTGCTGTACATGATTTTCTTAAAACATCACAGCCCCCTACCTCAGTACTCCTCTCAAGAGCCCTCAGCACTGATGCAAGCAGTGGGCTGACTCCTGGGAGACCTTATGCAAATATCAAAATGCCTTGATGGGTGAATGTCACTCCAGAGGAGTGGGCATTTCTAGGCAGACTGCTCTAGGTAACACCCCAGGTAATACTGAGCCGCCTGCAGACTGCAAAGACCTGCAAGGAGACAGAAAACTGGCGAGGGAAGTGGCTGCAGTGGATGGCCTGGGAGTACTGGGCATGTTCGCCATCTAAGAATGGAAAGTGTGATTTTTCTACTTTAAGAAACCCATCAATATGCAAAGTATCTGAGGCCTGCAAAGGAATAAGGTCTTGTGAGTGACCAATACAAGTGGTCGAGTACTGATCTTTGCCCATTTTTCTTGGCCTTGCCATGCCAACGTCTCTTCTACACCCAGGTATGGATACTTTATACATAATTACATTGGTCCAGGATGAACCGCTAAATAAATAAATATATATCTATATCTCTATCGATGGCCGCTTGGCACAGGCACTATTCAGAAATAGGTTGCATTTTCTGAATAAATGCAAAGCCTTCTCTGGTTGGATGAGGTGGAGAGTGTGACCTCACTTCCCCACCTCGTCCAATCAGAGAATGCTTAGCATTCATTGAGAAATTGCAAACCATTCTATGAATGGCGCCTGTGCCGAGCGGCCAACTTCCTGTATTCACAACAAATCAGGCCAGCAGCTCGGCACGGGACCCGAAAGCCAATGAAAAAACTGGAGTAGAGGTGTCTACTACAGTGACTTCCAGAGACGTTGCACAGATATACTGGTCCAAGCTTGACCAAAGTAACTATGTAAAAATAGAACATACCTGGAATTCTTCTTTAGTAGGTCTCTGCGTTACCAAATACTGTTTCCAATTACCTCCCCCCAAAAGTTTCACTTTAACATGGCCTATGGTCATGTCAGTGCACATCGCCGCAGCAAAGATTATACAGCCAGTCTTCCCTGGCCCATTCAAGTGAATGAAACAATGCTAGAACCGCCTAACTACCTTTAAAAAAACATGTAAATGAGGCCTAAGAGTATTATGGAAGCATTGAGGGACGCCCTACTACTGATAAACAGGTGGGAGGTGGGAATGATGCTGTGAGCAAGTCATGTGATCTATGAATGGTATGTCCGCCTCCTTTATTCATAGATCACATTTCATTCCTGGAATCAGCAGCACATGAGACAGTCCACCTTGATTGTAAGTAATGTCCCTTGTGCCGATTTTTTTTTTTTTTTTTTTTTTTTTTTTTTTAAGATTCATACCTACCTAGGTAGATGCAGCATCTGCCACTAGCGCCTCTGACACTGAGAAACGATTGAACACCTCCGATTGCTCGGTTCTCACAGCTCCATGAGCAGAGAGCTTGGAACTGTCGGTCAGCAGCTCTCTGCTCTGCCCCCTCCTCGCTCACTGGAGCACTGGGCTGTGGAGGGGTCGGGAGCGCCCGGCTCAGGCTTGTGGACGTATCCCGACTTCATTGTCACGCTACTGCCCCAAGCCTGGACTGGCTCTGTGACTTCAGCCCACTGTCTGCTGAAAACAGGTCACAGGAGTGCAGAACAAAACTGCACACCTGTATTCCATAGGGATTGGGCTTTAAATACCGTATTTAATCGGCGAATAACACGCACCCCAATTTAGGAGGGAAGTTGAAGAAAAAAAAACTTACATTTAAATGCCCATCAGTGCAGCCTTCCCCAGTGCAGCCATGTCAGTGCAGCCTTCCCCAGTGCAGCCTCGCATCCTGTGATCCTGGACCCCTGCCATCCTGTCTTTCAAAATCGCCGACCGCGATTTGAAAATGGTGCCGCCGAAATACACAGAGCCGGTCCTCGGCTCTTCTCGGCGGCTCTCGTTTACTTTCGGCTCCACTCATAGTCCCGAGCGGAGCTATCCGAACCTAGCCGAGTACACTTGGCTAGGTTCGGGCGGCGCTCGAGTGAAGACAAAAGTGGCCGAGAAGAGCCGAGGACCGGCACTGTATTTCAGCGCCGGCGGCGCCATTTTCAAATCACGGTCGGCGATTTTGAAAATCTGGCAGCTCCGGATCGCAGGGGATCGGTGTATAACATGCACCCGCGATTTTCCCCTGATTTTAAGGGGAAAAAAGTGCGTGTTATACGCCGATAAATATGGTACATGCAACTAAACATTAAATACATGGTGGGGGTGAATAAGGTTCAGGAGGGCAGTATTTCCAATATGAAGCAAGATCAAGAACATGGGGACCATGACCTCAAACTAGCACGAGGAAAGTTTAAAACTAGAGATGCGCCGAAATTTCGTTGGCCGATACTATCGGCTGAAAATGGCGTTATCGACATTTTGCTAATAAGAGACAAAAAGGTGCCGATGACGGCACAGAAAGAGCACACGATTTTGATGTGATTGTACCACGCTTATGGTGCATTTTTCATAGGTCACAAATGGAAGTGCTACGGACCAGTGTGAAGACATACATTTAAAAAAGGAATGTATTTTTCTTGAAGTTTCCTTGCGCTAAAAAAAAAGTGCCAAAAATGGCTGACAAATTTATAGACATTTACATTTCTGACATTAATTAAAAAGTTGAATACAATACAAATTTATATAAAAATATATATATATTTTTTTTAAAAAAACTGTAATTTTCGGTTTCAGCACCAAACTATTAATTTACTCAAAGAGAGTAGTTGGTTCTTGGACTTCTAGCGGAGATAGTGAGTCAGTCAACAGTAAAGGGATTTCGTGTTTGGGACAAACAGATCTAAACTCAGACATATGTTTTCCAGCACTACTCATCCACAGACACGGGATTATTCGTGGTCCCACGTATGTCTGCACACCTCCAGTGTACAGTTCATGTTTAATAATAGAGTTTAAAACAACCACTTATCTGGAGTGGCTGGAAACAAACAATGTACTATGAAGGTTATATGGGCACTTTATAAAACAAAAGCACACCGGATGGAAAAACCTTCATTACATAGTTTCACATCTATTTCAAGAACAAGGAAATTTTTAAAATAGATACAGTGGGAGTCGCGGTGCAGACAATGGGGTTCAATAGAAAGGAGGAAGCTGGCAAACCAACACCGGTTACTCCTGTCTCAGACACTACTGGGCTACTCATCTTTGAATAAAGATTTATACCAGAACACTGGAATCTTCAAGAACAACATTTTTTATGTACATATTACAAGTCATATCGTCTGCACACACACATGACAGACGCCAGGCTTTGCTGGTAAGGAAAGAACTCAAAAAGGCTCACCTCTTTCGAGCTGTTGGATTTTGCAACGGCTTCTGTGGACAGTCGTTCTTGGACAAGAATTCGTATTGCCTGAGTAAATAAGACAGGGAGCTCTTTACAAAAAGAAGTCTATTCTTACATAAAATCTAAATATACCGTATATACTCGAGTATAAGTCGAGTTTTTCAGCACATTTTTTTGTGCTGAAAGTGCCCCCCTCGACTTATACTTGAGTCAAGCACTTTTCTGCAGCAAAAAATTTTATTTTCCGAACCGAATTTGGGGCCTCGTATCTCAGGGCCACTTAGTGCTAGGAACCACAAATTTGGTGTGCAAACCCAGTGGCACTGGTACCACAACATATCCAAAGCTGGGGTTCCTAGCACTAAGTGGCCCCAAGATACGGGGCCCCAAACCCGGTTCGGAAAATGTCATTCTCTGCTGCAGAAAAATACTTGACATTTTCTGAACCGATTTTTGGGGCCACATATCTCAGGGACACTTGGTGCTAGGAACCCCAGCTTTAGATTTGGATTTTATGGTGCTAGTTCCACTGGGTTTGCACACCAAATTTGGGGTTCCTAACACTAAGTGGCCCCAAGATACGGACCCCAAAGTCGGTCAACTGTGTCCATCTGCAGCAATGTCATTTCAGGACCCTTTGGGTTCAGAGACCCCAAATTTTGGCTGCAGCTAGGGGGCATCTAGGAACCCTTAACTACCGAGTTTGAAGTTCGGGGGACCTATGGCTGCAAATGGAAACAGTGAGGCTGCAAATGGGCATTGTTGACCCTCTTTTCCACTTACACTAGCTGTGCATTTCTCACCCTCGTCTTATACTCGGGTCAATAAGTTTTTCCCATTTTTTTTTGTGGTAAATTAGGGTCTCGACTTATACTCGAGTATATATGGTATACAGTATATAATATCATAATAAAAAGTATATATAAAAACACACATTATACACCTCCAATGTGAAGGTCCAGCACGGTGATGTTCCTCCAGCATTCTCCACCGCTCACTTCTCATACGAGATGGAATGGAAACTCCACATTAGAAGTACAGTTGAAGCTTTACTATTCCCAGCATGTATACAAGGTCATTTGCAGGACATAGAAGTATGTCTGCATGACATGACAAGGATTTGCATCTATGAAAAGTATATTTTAAAAGTATGTATAACCAGCTCCTGCCCTGCCTATAGCAAAATGAGAGGGACGGGACTTTCACCAATCCGGGTGGACATCATATGAAAATCCTCCCACATCAGGCTGGGCTGCAACACAGCCGATGACTGATCAGTGTACTGGCCCACTGCCAGTACCATGTGACCGCTGTGAACAATCACAGCAGATCACATGACGAATGGTGTAGCTAGCTGTGATTGGCCACAGTGTTCACATGGTACAGACAGGGACAATCACAGCCTATCTGTACCATGTGATTAGCTGTGGCCAATCACAACAAAACACTGAATGAATCAGTTTCATTCAGTAAAAATGGTTGTTTACAATAGTGAAATTAACTGCTATAAAACACTCAATGTCTAAAAAAAAAAAAAAAAAAAAAAAAAAAAAAATAATCCTGATCACTTCCCCAGAGTAGTACAGTGTTAGTATTATGGCAACACTGGATTGCTCTGGTCACAGCGTGTTAAATAAAAATTTTTTTACCACTGTCACCAGTCAGTGTTCCTGATCATCGTCACGCCCATTATATAATGTTGTACTACTGCACTGGTCACAGTATGTAAATAAAATTTTAAAAAAAATAATAATAATTTCATTTCCCCTAAAAAATTATAACTTTAAAAAACTCGCCATGCCTCTTACTAAATACCTACTAAATGTCCGCTTTCCAAAAAGGGGTCATTTGTGGGATATTTGTACTGTCTTGGCGTTTTCGGCCTCAAGAAATGAGATAGGCCGTCAGTACATCAGGAAAGATCGATTTTCAGATATATACCATTGTTTGTGGACTCTATAATATTCCTACAGACTAAATAATATACACTGACTTGAGTTATTTTCGCCAAAGCAATGTAGCAGAATATATTTTGGTCTAAATTCATGAAGAAAGATTATATTGCTAAATTTTATAACAAAAACAAAAAGAAAAACATGTTTTTTTTTTTAATTGGCGGCCTTTTTCCATTTATTTACCAAAAAAAACAGTGATGATTAGATACCACCAAAATAAAAGTTCTATTTGTGTGAACAGTGTTGCACGCATGACTGCGCAATTGTCATTCAAAATGTGACAGCGCTGAAAGCCGACAATTGGCCTGGGCAGGAAGGGGGTGAAAGTGCCCGGTGTTGAAGTGGATATACAGTGCTGTAAAAATGTTTTTGCCCTTTCCTAATTTTTTTTTGCATATTTGCCACACTTAAAATGATTCAGAACAAATTTTAAATATTTACAAAGATAACTCAAATAAATACAAATTGCATTTTTTTTTTAAATGACAATTTCATTTATTAAGGGGAAAAAAAAAAAAAGCGGTCCAAACCTGCCTGGCCCTATGTATATAGTGTATAATTCCTGGGTCTTTGAGGAAAGCCAATCTTTGGTTCTAGCACCCTCCTCACTTATGTAATGTACTCTCTTTGTACTGATGTTGTGATTTCGGTGTGCATTATACTATTATTTTGTTCTGGTATTTTAGTAGGTGGCAGTGTCAGGCTTTACAAACCTAGAATGAAAAAATGTAGAAAGCCAGGTGGAAAATTAATGGCTGAACAGAGGCAGAACAATCCGAAGTGGCTGTCATACAAATCGCCAGCAGCAGAGATTCCTCCATCAACACTGTTTAGCATGGATGGGGGGAATATTTTGGTTTCTCTTTTTCAGTCCCCTGGGAGAACTGGGAAAGAGAAACGGAAGCATGTATGGCTCGTCTGATTGGTACAGCTTAGCATGTATGACTTTCCTGCGCAATTCATTCTTCTAAATTCAAATTATCCTAATGAGTAAACAATCCACAATATCATAGATCAAATTTTACACATGGGATGTTACTTACTTTAAGCATCACCAGATAATCATCATGTCTCTGAATCTGCAAGAGGTTTGCTAAGGCCATCACTCCAGCTTTGAAGTCTGGGTTGTTCACTAAGTGGAAGAAAAAGACAGACAGAAATATATATCACAGCGGCTGGCACCATGCACATAAAGATAACCTATTGATGGGAAAAAACTTCCTACTCTCAATTGTCAGAGGTCGATGACGTCACTGGGGGGGGGGGGGGGGGGGGGTGCCACCAGGTGACATCGTCGGGTAGCCCAGCCCCATAGCCATTTAACCACTTCCTACCCATATGCCGTCATATGACGTCCTGGACTGAGTGGGGATATCTGAATGATGCCTGCAGCTACCAGATATCTTTTTCAGCCGGCAATTCTGTGCACCATAAGAACAATCATAGTGGCAGTCCAGCCGCTTGATCGTTCTTATAGGGAACAGTGCCAACTCAGTGCAGCCCATCAATGTCCTTCACTGCCACCTCATCAGTGCCCACCAGCGGAACGCTCCCGGCTTTGTTCCCTCCCCTGGCCCCAGACAGAAGACAGAGCTCATTCGCCCCCTGATGTGCTGTGCGCCCCGCCTCTGCACTACAACTCCCAGAATGCAGCGCGGGCAGTAACAGCCAATCGGCGGCCGCCTTCCTCAAAAAAAACGTCAGCAGAGAGGCCATGATAGCAGCCGTTTTGCATAGGAGGAAGGTGGCCTGGGGGGAAATTTCCACCCTGCTCCCTGGCCCAGCCCGCCCTTGCCTCCAATCCCCTTAAATCAGCCTAATGTGCAAAATAAATCAGCCGATGCCGATTTATTGAAAAAAGGCCAAATATCGGCCAATATAATCGGTCAACCTCTATTTTTATGTACCAAAGTTTGGCACCATTCAACGAGTGTATGCAATTTTAAAGCCAGAAAAAAAAAAAAAAAAGAGAAAAAAAAAAAAAATATTGTTTTTACATGTAGGAGCAAAGTGCCAGAATTGGCCCCTATGGGAAGTGGTTAAGAAATGGCAATCTGAGGTTCCCCCTCCCCCCCCTTTTCGGTTCTAGCGTTGATTGACAATGCATCTACATCGGGGAACAGGTTTTTTTTTTTTTTTAATTTTTCAATAAAGGAATTGTCAAAAATGTTTGTACTGTCTTTATTTACCATTATACTTTTGTTGGTGAATGGGTAGCGGTAATACCTCATACTCATTCACATGGGGAGGGGGACGGGATCTGGGGGCCCCCTTATTAAAGACTGATAAGTCCCCCCGCAGACCCTCATAACCACAGCCCAGGGTTGTGGGGAAGAGGCCCTTGTCAGGTGGGGCCCTCGCTTTCCTGACCTGCATGCTCGTATAAGGGTCTGGTATGAGTTTTGCGGGGGAACCCACACTTTTTTGGCGTGGGTTCCCCTTAAAAATCCATACCAGACACGAAAGGCCTAGTAATTGGGGGGGGGGGGGGGCGGGAACCACACTTTTTTTTTTTATAGTTTAATTGCCGGCATGTTTTTTTTACATTCAGCTGTCAGCGGGGAACCTTCTGACAGCTGTTGAGTCATCCGTTGATAAGGGCTCGGCGGCGGTCTCTCGGCCCGCTCTTTAGCAACCACCTATTGAGGGGGGGGGGACCCCAGGCTGTTTGACAAATACCGCATGGGATACTGCCAGCAAAACCCCGGTGATAAATATTGCATTTTTTTGTTACCCTGTTCTGTTTGTGAATTGGACTTAAGAGTTACCACGTTTTTTTGATGATATTTACCGACATTTTTCATTTTGCAGTAAATACCGCATAATCTTTTTTTGTGTGAAATAAAATTTACTGCATGCAATAATTTATGCAAATTAGTCACGTTACCATGTTGTTATCGCATGCGGTACACATTAGTGAATTGACCCCTATATACTAATATACACACCTTTTTACATAGTCTGGGAATGTCCCAAAATAAGAGAGAGTCTTTTTAAACTGAAATAAAACAACTTTATTGCTACCTTACATAGGGTGACAAACCATAGGTATGCTATTAGAAGTTTTTTTTGGGGCATTTAGATCATTCTGATTTGCCCAAATAAACCAAACTCCTTTTCCATATACTTTACTGATCCCTTAATCACACTGGTTACCATCTCATTAAAGATAACATGTACCACAGAAGCCAAGGAAAGCAAGCAGAGGACAAAAAAAAAAAAAAAAACAACTTGTCACCAACTTTGCCTATAGGGCTCCCAGCAGCTGAGCTTTACCCCATTTTGTATTTACCATGCCTTGTTCCTCATGGTTTGTTCGTGTGGAGGTGGCCATCTTGGTAAAGACAGGGCTTTGCTTCCTCAGGTCATAGCTGCCCATCATGATTGATGACTAGTGGGGGAATGATCAAGTAGCAGCAGGAGAGGTCTAAGAACCTCTGATCCACAAAATGAATGAATCAGGGAAATCCTTACACTGCAGGTCCTCAGGTACAGCTTCCTCTCCAGCAAAGAGAACAATGAGGAGCAGAGTAGTGACATGAGGCTGGAGGCAGAACTAAACACACGATTTGCTGGCTTACTGCCAAGTGACTTGCCATCCCTCCAGTCTCCTTGCAGTTAAGAATAAAACAGCCCTTCCAAAAGCAGATTTGAACAACTTTGTCAACTTATTCCACAAAAGTAGAACGTACCATCCAGGTTTATTAATGGCTCCACACTCTTCGTGGCATCTGTGGTCAGCGGTTTTGCATTCTGGTATTTAGCAGCTGGGAAGAAAAAAAAAAAAAGTCACTGTTACTTCAACTTAGCATACTGGTCATATATGGTTCTAGTTCTGGCCGATTTCTGCCGAATCAGCCAAAACATAAGCTGTGGGTGGCCCAATTGGCACCACCAGAATAATCTGCCAGTCACTGCTTCCTATCAGATGCAGTGACTGTTCAGGTATTCAATCAACTGCTGACAGTGCAGATTTCTTCATCAACTTGGTTTAGCTGAATGAATGAATGACTTATTCAGGAAGAAATGAAAAACATCAAAAGTGTAGTCAGCAGAGGCGGCACAAACAACCTCGTTATTCAGTCATTCAGAATGACTGAAGGCCAATGTGATCCTATGCCTAGGCTGCTGCCTGCACAGTGCTTGGTGTTTACAGGTTAGCCCTACTAGGCAACAGCAGCATCACATAGGCTCTATTATGTTCTCTGTATGTAAAGATTGCACAAGCATTTAAATGTGTACAGCATCAAGTATGGCCAAAATCTGGACCATGAGCATAAACAAACTTCTTGTTTTGGTGTACACAGCTAAACGTTACAGACCAAAAACAGAGCAATGTGACTGGACCCAAAGCATAATAAACAGCTTATTGTATGGTCTGTATGCACGAGTCCTACTACCTGTGTGCTTATTCATCCTACCAGGTAAATCTAATATTTATAGTGTCTACCTGCCATATATTCAGCATTACATCCCATCCCTATGGGCCCACTGAGCTCAACCTACCAAAAAAGACAGATCATCAAGAACAGCACATGACCTTATTCTCCTATTTGTATTCCATTCAGGACAACCTCCTAAAGTATTTTTTTTTCTAAGCTGACAGTGGCTAAAATAAAGGAGGAAGACACAGACGTTCGCGATTCCTTTAAAATATATATTTTATACACACACAAAAGTGAGTACACCCCTCACATTTTTGTAAATATTTTATTACCTTTTCATGTGACAACACTGAAGAAATGACACTTTGCTACAATGTAAAGTAGTGAGTGTACAGCTTGTATAACAGTGTAAATTTGCTGTCCCCTCAAAATAACTCAACACACAGCCATTAATGTCTAAACCGCTGGCAACAAAAGTGAGTACACCCCTAAGTGAAAAATACGATAAACTTAAAAGACCTAAACAGGATGGTGGGACTTTGAATGAGTTCTCTACCCCACTCTTTGAATGAGGCTCTACCCCCCCGCTTCTCCTCTCTCCTCCCCTCCTCCATACTTACACAGATTGAATTTACAATATTCACTATTTTAGATGTTTTCTAATATGGATGTGTTTTTTAATACTCATAGACACCTACCTCATACTTGCTCCTGAAGAGTGGCGTTCGCCACGAAACGCGTTGAGCCAATAGATGCCCTTACGTTTATACCATATTACTCTACTACTATATACATACCAACTGGACCTTACCAATCAACGATGACTATAATCATCTACCATGGAGACACACCTCAGTGAACTTGGCTATCTACATTATTTATGGCATGAACCAATTAAGTTGTTCTACTATGGGATTATGAGCCATTACTTGCCCCCCCCCCCCCGTTGTCTATAATTGCATCAGCTCTTATCTTTATTCCTACTTTACATTTAAATTGGATATATTTTTTACCAACTAAGAATACAATGGATTGTTATTGTGACCTGCTATCTATGAAACTGCTTTCTACAATGTTTACAATATACAATGTTTACAATTTAAAACTATTTTTGTATTTATGATACATTTTATGTATGATGTAAGACTCGGTTCTCTTAGATCTAGGTTGTTTATAGTACCAATATGGACCATGTTACAATCTTACATTATTAAATCATTTTATGCCAATTGATGTCATGTGATGCTCCTACTTAACGTACTTGGTTCTGCTCTATTTTTGGGTACCTGCCATATTCATGGTGGCGGTGTGGTCTCCTGGAGTGCATGTTTCAAAGTCCCACCTTTTTTGTTCCTTGCCCTAAGTGAAAAATGTCCAAATTGGGCCCAATCAGCCATTTTCCCTCCCTGGGGTCATGTGACTAGTTAGTGTTACAAGGTCTCAGGTGTGAATGGGGAGCAGGTGTGTTAAATTTGGTGTTATCGCTCTCACTCTCTCATACTGGTCACTGGAAGTTCAACATGGCACCTCATGGCAAAGAACTCTCTGAGGATCTGAAAAAAAAGAATTGTTGCTCTACATAAAGATGGTCTAGGCTATAAGAAGATTGCCAAGACCCTGAAACTGAGAGCAGCACGGTGGCCAAGACCATACAGCGGTTTAACAGGACAGGTTCCACTCAGAACAGGCCTCTCCAGGGTCGATCAAAGAAGTTGAGTGCACGTGCTCAGTGTCATAGCCAGAGGTTGTCTTTGGGAAATAGACGTATGAGTGCTGCCAGCATTGCTGCAGAGGTTGAAGGGGTGGGGGGGTCAGCCTGGGAGTGCTCCGACCATACGCCGCACACTGCATCAAATTGGTCTGCATGGCTGTCGCCCCAGAAGGAAGCCTCTTCTAAAGATGATGCACAAGAAAGTCAGTTTGCTGAAGACAAACAGACTAAGGACATGGATTACTGGAACCATGTCCTGTGATCTAATGAGACCAAGATAAACTTATTAGCATGGTGGTGGGAGTGTCATGGTCTGGGGCTGCATTAGTGCTGCCGGCACTGGGGAGCTACAGTTCATTGAGGGAACCATGAATGCCAACACGTACTGTGACATACTGAAGCAGAGCATGATCCCCTCCCTTCGGAGACTGCGCCACAGAGTAGTATTCCAAAATGATAATGACCCCAGACACACCTCCAAGACGACCACTGCCTTGCTAAAGAAGCTGAGGGTAAAGGTGATGGACTGGCCAAGCATGTCTCCAGACCTAAACCCTATTGAGTATCTGTGGGGCATCCTCAAACGGCAACTGGAGGAGCACAAAGGTCTCCAACATCCACCACCTCCGTAATGTCATCATGGAGGAATGGAAGAGGACTTCAGTGGCAACCTGTGAAGCTCTGGTGAACTCCATGCCCAAGAGGGTTAAGGCAGTGCTAGAAAATAATGGTGGCCACACAAAATATTGACACTTTGGGCTGAATTTGGGCATTTTCACTTAGGGGTGTACTCACTTTTGTTGCCAGCGGTTTAGACATTAATGGCTGTGTGTTGAGTTATTTTAAGGGGACAGCAAATTTACACTGTTATAGAAACTGTACACTCACTACTACGTTGTAGCAAAGTGTCATTTCTTCAGTGTTGTCACATGAAAAGATAATAAAATATTTTCAAAAATGTGAGATACAGAGAGATAGAGATACACACACACACACACACACACACAGTTCCCCCGCTGACTCCAGACGGAGAGCTGAGCGATCAAACACTGCTGATCATCAGTCACCGTCTCTCTGCTCTTTCCCTATCAGCGCTCACTGGAGTGCTTGGCTGTGGAGGGGGAGGGAGCATCTGGCTCAGACTCTTAGCAGCTTGCTGATAGAGGCTGAGTCAACTGTTGTGCGCAGGCATCTGGGTGGATTCCGACTGTAAAGCCAGGATCTTTCCCCAGCCTGGACCAGCAATGTGACGTCAGCCAACATTCGACTTTATCCCGCTGCTGGCGGAAAACGGGTCACAGAACGAACTGCGCTCCTGTGTCCATAGGAGAAGTATAGGCAAGAAGAAGCTTTGGCTATACGCCTCCTTTAACCCTTAGTTTCTGAGTTCCTGTCACTCTGACCAGGAAGGAGGAGGAAATACACACACACACACACACACACACACACACCTCTAAGCTCCCAGACTCAGCCCAAAACTGAAAAAAAACTTTTAGGTATAAACCAGTAAATTTTACCTACCATTATCGCCATATTCGAGGCGTACTGCAAGACCCAGAAGCCAGTCTATTCCTTCCTGACGTTCTTGAGACTTGAAGGGACACGAGACGTCTTTCAAATACTGGGGAGGGAAGATCAAATTTTTTTTAAAGGGACACATCCATGAAGAACGGAGGACTATTTTTTTTTTTTTAAAACACATGTAAACCTGCAATTGTTGAGAGTCTGACTGCTAAGTGTGAAAATGATGCCTTCATTATCAACTGATCAGTCTCAGTGAAGAACAAGAGATGGCCTCTAATAAAGCTAAACTCAAATTCATCATCCAAGTTATATATTAGAAAGTGAAAAATGGAGATAATTCCGCCACTAGTCTCCAAAGTCAGGAAAATTGAACAAAACAAAAATTATATTTATACAATGTGTATTTTGTCAAAGAGGTAAAAATAAAATAAATTAGGATATCCAAATACAGATAGGAACATAATTTCCAATGTTCAGACCAAAAAAAGTAATTTAAAATACAGGCTGTCTATACATGTATGTCACTGATACGAGGTATAGTGGGTCCTCACAGGACATGCGCTCCCCTACATGTTTCGTGGGATTCTAATGCTTCTTCAGGAGATTAGTATCTATAGACCAACTAACAGAGCCAAGACCTAGGCACCGCCGATGTTCCCCCTAAAGAGCTGTCCAAGGATGTCAGGGACAAGACTGTAGACCTACACAAGCCTTGAATGGGCTGCAAGACCATTGCTAAGCAGCTTGGTGAGAAGGTGACAACAATTGGTGCGATTATTCGCAAATGGAAGAAACACAAAATAATTGTTAATCTCCCTCGGTCTGGGGCTCCATGCAAGATCTCACTTTGTGGAGTTTCAATGATCATGAGAATGGTGAGGAATCGGCCCAGAACTACACGGGAGAATCTGGTCAATGATCTCAAGGCAGCTGGGACCATAGTCACCAAGAAAACAATTGTTAACACACTACACCGTGAAGGACTGAAATCCTGCAGCGCCCGCAAGGTTCCCCTGCTCAAGAAAGCACATGTACAGGCCTGTCTGGTTTGCTAATGAATATCTGAATAATTCAGAGGAGAACTGGGTGAAAGAGTTGGTCAGATGAAACCAAAATTGAGCTCTTTGGCATCAACTCAACTCGCTGTGTTTGGAGGAGGAGGAGGAATGCTGCCTATGACCCCAAGATCACCATCCCCATCATCAAACACAGAGGTGGAAACATTATGCTTTGGGGGGGGGTTCTGCTAAGGGGACAGAAAGACTTCACCGCATCAAAGGGACGGAACCATTTACCATCAAATCTTGGGTGAGAACCTCCTTCCCTCAGTGAGGGCAATGAAAATGGGTCATGGATGTGTATTCCAGCTTGTCAATGACCCAAAACACACGGACCAAGGCAATGAAAGGAGTGGCTCAAGAAGCACATTAAGGTCCTGGAGTGGCCTAGCCGGTCTCCAGACCTTAATCCCACAGAAAATATGTGGAAGGAGCTGGAGGTTCGAGTTACCAAATGTCAGCCTCAAAACCTTAATGACTTGGAGAGGAACTGCAAAGAGTGGGACAAAATCCCTCCTGAGTGGCCAACTACAAGTAAATGTCTGACCCGATTGCCAGCAAGGGTACTACGTTTTTGTTTTGCGAAGGGGTCAAATACTTATTTCACTCTTTAAAATGCAAATCAATTTATATTTTTTTTGAAAAGCGATTTTCTGAATATTTTTGTTATTCTGTCTCATTGTTAAAATGAACCTACC
Organism: Lithobates clamitans; assembly: GCA_037952925.1. Lineage (NCBI taxonomy): Eukaryota > Metazoa > Chordata > Amphibia > Anura > Ranidae > Lithobates > Lithobates clamitans. Next base: position 112,292 of record JBBGZY010000096.1, on the reverse strand, counting down.
ATTAAAATTAGACTTATTTCTGTCAGTGTGCAAACATACAAAATCAGCAGGGGATCAAATACTCCTCCTCCAACCCCCCCAATGTGAGCAACAGTGACACACATGTATATAAATGCGGTCTGCATTTTAAATTATTTTTTGGTATGAGTCAGTACCGAGAGAGTCCATTTTCCTGACTTTGGACACTAGTAGGGGAATGGCTCCATTTCCATAAGTGTAGAAGTAATACATTGTATTAGGGGTGCACCATTACCGTTTTTTTGCTGGGGCGTTTCAGTAACGATACTTTCGGTCAAATACCTTTGGGTTGCAATCTGAGCCCATACAAAACGAATGGGCTCAAATTGCACTGCAAAGAAACGCATGCAATTTGAACAAGAATGCAGGGCTATTTCTGTCCAAATCACATGCAGTTCCCCCACCACTCCCGTGTGAACCCAGTAAAGAAATACAAGGAAGTGTCATCTACTGTAAGTGCAACAATGGGCAAACAGTTTAATAATAAAAAAAAAAAAATATATGTTATAACATGTTAAAAGTACATATCTATAATATGTCAAATCCAAATCTGCATAATCATAGTGTTCGTTGAGGATGGAAAACCATGACCGCTTGCAGTGTGCACAGTGCTGGAGGAGATGTACAGGCGTTCCACACCCAAGCTGACATCACTTCTGCCCTATACCCACGTTTGTGCTCCAAGCTGGTTTATAGGGATCCCGGAACTTTCTACATCTCCTCCAGCCCTGTGAGCACCACAAGCGGTCGTGGTTTTCCCATCATCGGCGGACACTATGATTATGCAGATTTGGATTTGACATATTACAGATGCCCTGTTTCCCCGAAAATAAGACCCAGTGTGATTGTCAGTGATGGCTGCAATATAAGCCCTACCCCCCAAATAAGCCCTAGTTAAAGTCCTTGTAGGTCTTATTTTCAGGGTAGGGCTTATATTGCAGCCATCACCGACAACCACGGTAGGTCTTATTTTCGGGGAAACAGGGTATGTACTTTTAACATGTGAGTTGTTATGTTTTTAATAAATGAATTGCCCATTGCTGCAGGGCGCTTCCCTGTCCTTTACTGGGATCACACGGTGGGGGAAAAGCGCATGTGATTCAGACACCACACAGCATTCCTAGTTAAAATGCATGCGATTCTTTGCAGTGCGATTTGAAACCATTAATTTGGTACGGGCTCAAATCACACCACAAAGGGTATCGGTTTCTTGTCACAACCCTACAGAGCATCCCATCAAAACTGAAACGAATGCAGAGAATGTCAGTAATATGACTTCTAGTTGTGTGCAGACTTCCAGCTGAAGCCAGTTACATGTAGGAAGACTAGGAATCTCTAGGGACAAAAACAAAAAACAAACAAACAAATAAACACAACACACACAAAGTTGCCAGGGCTGCAAGAAGCAACATTAGAATGTTATATAAACCATACCTGGTTGCCTACTGGGACAGAATGGCAATCCACATGAGATACACTGGGATGGATGCATTTTTAACTGCACTCCAACTGCATAGACAATCCAAAACCCAGGTTATCCTATCACCATAGTTTACACTATGATCGGTGTAAAAACAGAACAGCAAACTGCATTTTTCAGAATCGCAAATGGACAAAAGCGCACAAAAATGCACCACAATGCAGTGCACATAAAAGCCCCAATAAAGACAGAAGTGATTTCAAAGAAAAATGTGCACATCAGATACACATTACGCTTAAAGCAAAAACACGCAGTAAATGAGCACTTTCTGGTGTGAATGGACCGTAAAATTTACAATGATACACTGAAAATACTAGAAATTAGTAACACAAGTGCCAGCACTCTGCATATACACTGTATTGTCAAAAGTATTGGAACGCCTGCCTTTACAGGCATAACTTTAATAGCATCCCCGTCTTAGTCTGTAAGGTTCAATATTGAGTTGGCCCACCCTTTGCAGCTATAACAGCTTCAACTCTTCTGGGAAGGCTGTCCACAAGGTCTAGGAGGGTGTCTATGGGAATGTTTGACCATTCTTCCAGAAGAGCATTTGTGAGGTCAGGCACTGATGTTGGGGGAGAAGGCCTGGCGTGCAGTCTCCAGTTTAGTTCATCCCAAAGGTGTTCTATCCGGTTGAGGTCAGGACTCTGTGCAGGCCAGTCAAGTTCCTCCAACCCAAACTTGCCCATTAATGTCTTTAAGGACCTTGCTTTGTGCACTGGTGCGCAGTCATGTTGGAATAGGAGTTCCCCTCACTGGAACTAAGGGGCCAAGCTAAACCCCTGAAAAAAAAACAACCCCACACCATGATCCCCCCTCCACCAAATGATTTGGACCAGTGCACAAAGCAAAGTCCATAAAAGACAGATGAGCGAGTTTGGAGGTGGAGGAACTTGGCTGGCCTGCCCAGAGTGCTGACCTCAACCAAATAGAATACCTTTGGGATAAATTAGAGTGGAGACTGTGAGCCAGGCTTTCTCGTCCAACATCATTATCTGACCTCACAAATGCTCTTCTGGAAGAATGGTCAAACATTCCCATAGACACACTCCTAGACCTTGTGGACAGCCTTCCCAGAAGAGTTGAAGCTGTTATAGCTGCACGGGGTGGGCCAACTCAATATTGAACCCTATGGACTAAGACTGGGATGCCATTAAAGATCATGGGTGTCCGTGCAGTCCCAATACTTTTCACAATATAGCATATGTACTCCCTACTTGCTATTCTGCACCAGTCCAGCTGTCTGAAATCCCTGCAAATGTCTTGTTTTCATGACAAACAAGACAGCAAGCAGGATTTAATAAAGCAGAACATGTACACTTTCACCTTAAAATTTAAACTGCTCTTGGTAAATCAAAGTAAAAAATTCAGTGCACAAAAAAAGTATAGCTTAGTAAGTAAAAAAACAAGCTCTACTACTTTATTAAATAAAGAGAGGAGTCAGGTTGAGAAGAACCGCTGCGGGGGTCATCGGACTATGAGATAACCGTGAATTTGTAAATAAATTGGAGGACTTGCTGCCAGAATGGACCGATGCCAGGGCATTCCCAAAAATGAGCAAAAGTGCGTCCTTATGACAATCACATCTCCAGCAACGATCAAATTGTGGAAATAGTTTGGCCAGTACAGACGGGGTTCTGTACCATCATGTTACGATTTTGTAGGCTGTTTCCTGGTACTTACTACATAATGATGATTTGTGGGGGGGAGGGGAGAATCCTATCTTTTTCTTTTTCCCATTTGGTAAGAAAGGGAGGTTCTGATTTTCCATGAAGATCTAGTAGAGATTTGTATGAAAGTGACAAAGATTTCTGTATTGGACCATCTCCCAAACAGAACTCCTCAAACTAGCCGAGGGGCCTCTGAAAAAGGTGTGGCCTGGGTATTATGCTCAGGAAATGTGACAATTGAAAAGTTCACAAGTGGTCCAGGAACTGGGATTCCGAGTCCGTAAGCAGGACCCTGCTCGGGATCCAGCCATTTGTGTGAAGGAGATAGGAAGCATGTAAGAGCTTCTGGGGCGAATGTGTAGTAAATTCTGGGTCGGACAGTCCTGGACTGAACATGGGATGACCCATTATCTGTGTCATAGGAGAAGGAAAACTGTTGAGAGAAGGTTTATAGAACCTTTCGGATTCATTCAATGTGGGTCCAATCGCGGGGTGGTGGGAGAGGTGAGAGGTATATAGTTTACCTGCCCAAGGAAGGCCCGGGATGGGTGCCTGTGCAGCGTCCTGTTCCAGAGAGGCCCAAATTTATTATTATTTTATATGCCCAGTGGCATCGCTAGGGGGGAGGCTTTTGGGGCTATAGCCACAAATCTGAAGCCCATAGCCCCAAGTCTTTGCAGGGGTCCCCAAGGGGAGGCTCTCTGGGGACCCCGGTTTTAAAGGAGGGAGGCTCGCTGGGGACCCCGATGCAAGGGGGAGGCTCTCTGGGGATATACACACACACGTATATTACTGTATATACATGTGTATGCCTGCCCAAGTGTATGACTTTCTTTACTACGCTGCTATGGGCTCTAGCCCCAGATCTTTTGTAGACCTAGCAACGCCCCTGGCTATGCCTATACCAGTCCACCACTCTTTTCATGTGGACCACGGTATAATAAATCTGCATATGGGAACCCTATTCCTCCCTTGGGTTTAGGTCGGAGCAAAAGTGCTCTGGCAAGCCAGAGAGGTTTACCCCGCCAGATAAAGTTAACAAAGGCGGATCTGACCTAATGAAAGTATGTTTGGGGATCGATCCTACTAGGCAAGGCCTGCAGCAAGTACAAAAGTCTGGGAATCACATTCATTTTAAGAAAGGCAACTTTAAATAGCGTTCAATTACAACATGACTTGTGTCAAAAAAAAAAAATATATTTATTTATAATTAATGTTTTTTGTTTTTTTTTTATTTGCCATTTTCTGCCCACGAAAAAGTCGAGTTCAGTTGAGTTACCCTTTAACACTACACACCTTACCATGTGCATCAATGCACTGACAATTAAACAATTTAGTGTGAATGGGCCCTACAGACGCCTTACACTGACTATGCAGGCATGATATACAGATGTCACAATAAATGGGAACACGTCCCTGAGAAATGCCACATAGTCAGGAGTGAATCTGGACAGGAAGAGGCTGCAAAGGCTTGGGAGAAGATCAGTAGCACTGAGATGAAGTGGTGGTGGTGGGGGTTTGAAAATTATTTTATGAAAATAAAAAAAAGTTGCCCCTTTATAATAGGGTTGTGCTTTGACAAACAATGCCGTTCAGTTAAGGCCTCATTCACACAGGGGTACCTAATGTGTACACCTGTGCAAAGGGCCTTCCCATGGGATGCCCAGGTGTTCCATGCATCCACATGCAGGCAGTCCCCATCATGTCTACTGGGACACAGCAGCTGCACAGACACAGGTCCCAATTTGAAACCCAAACTCACACCCGCTCCATGTCAAATTGGGACCAGCGTATCCAACCACCACTGCCTCCCAATAGACATCAATGGGACCTCCTGCAAACAGATGCACAGAACACCTGTTCATCCCTTGCAGGCAAAGAAGGCCCTCTGCATTGAGTGAACATATTAGGTACAGCTGTGTGAATGAGGCCTAAGGCTCGGTTCACACAGGGGCAACACGATTTCAGCGCGACTTTGTACGGCGACTTCAACGCGGCTTCAACACGACTTCAGCAAATTACAATGCGACTTCAAGTCGCCTCCAGGACAGGCGACTTTGGCTGTGGCCAATCACAGGACAATCAGCTCTCTGGGAGGGAGGGGTTTGCCTGGGCAAACGAAATTTTTTGCCTGCAAAGTCACTTGACTGTAGAGAGAGATCCGACTTGGAGGCGACTTCCATTGATTTCTATGGTACAGGTCGCCTACCAAGTCGGATCCAAGTAGTACAGGGAGTACGCTCTGAAGTCGGAGCGACTTCAGTAGTGTCTATTAAGACGCTCCCATTCACTGTCATGTGAATCTCTTTCTGGGGCGACAAGTCGGATCCCAAGTCGTCCCAGTGTGAACCGAGCCTAAAAGGTTTACATCTACTTTAGTTAGTAAAATTTTCATACTGCCCACAAAAACCAGGAATTCTGCACACTTCCTAAGTACAGAACCATGCACACTCTCCTTTTAAACAATGTATATCTGTGCTAATTATTGAAACAAAGTAGCAAAGGCTAAAAACGCTTAAAATCCAAGTGTTCTTGGCCTTTGCCGCTTTTATTTCAATAAAATAGAAGTGAAATCTTCCGATGGAGTATACAATGCATTTAGACTGTTACAAGTGAGCACAAAGACCAGCTTTGGTGGAAGAGACGGGGAGATGAATGGCGGAGTCTCTTATGGTAATTTCTTCTGGATATAATCGCACTGCCCCGCCCTCTGAACACCAACCACGAGTTCCATGCATTTCCTGTTCTATCACACAATGAACGCTGTGCTGAGATGCATATATGTATACCTTTTCATACTGATTGGCCCATTCAGTGCTGTGGATATTTCTCAGATTCCCCCGATCTTCTATTTTGTAGTGTCTAATTTTCTGATCTTCTAACCAAACAATAAAGTTTCGAAACTCTGTTTCGTCTGTGAGAGGGGATAGAATAAACAGGACACATTAGTCAGGGGAGAAACGTCAGCAAAGCTTCCGCCTCACCAAGGACAAGTGTTGGTGAAGTGGCTTAAATAGTCAAAACCATATAAACAAACATACAATAACAAACTAAACAAAGAATATACAGTTGTGTTAAAAATAATAGCAGTGTGTTTAACCACTTCCATACCGGGCCTATCTGTCACTCCTCTCCTACATGTAAAAGTCATAATTTTTTTTTGCTAGAAATATACTCAGAACCCCCAAACAATTATATGTTATTTTTTAGCAGAAACCCTAGGGAATAAAATAGCGGTCATTGCAACTTTTTATGTTACACAGTATTTGCGCAACAATTTTTCAAACTTTTTTCTTCTTAAAAAAAGCAAAACACAAAAGTTAAATTTTTTTGTATAATGTGAAAAATGTTACGTCGAGTAAATAGATACTGTTGTGGAAATTTTCTGAAGATGTATTTAATATGCATTGTCGTAGTGTCTCCCAGTGTTAGTTCTCCAGCAGCCCGCTCTACAGAGCTGACTGGGGCAGACTGATGCTGGTTGAGATCCGTCTGGTAGTGAAAAGATTCTTGAGGAGGCAGAGAAGTGCTTGCAGAGTGGGGATATGTCCGCCAGTAAAGGGCCCCTGTGCGATGCACAGAACGATCGTCTGAGGGGGATGTGTTCACTCTGCAAAGACATCATCGGTTATGAGCGGATGCACGCTCGTGTCACCCGTGTGCCTGATCAACCTATTGAAGGGGGGGGGGGGGGAAGACGACTGACGTGCCCCTGCAGATAATCTCCCATCCACAGGAATGGTAGTATAACCCCAGGAATGCTTTGTTCTCTGAACAATGCAGAATAAGGATTCACACCAAACGGTAAAAACTGGACTTTTTGGGTCTATGATTTCAAGGCCAGTAATGATGATGGCTTACAGAGACAGGAGGCGGGAAATCATACACGCTGCCCCTGCCCAGACACGCCCATAAGACTCCCCTAGGCATTGTTTATTGGTTGAGAGTTGTATAACTCCTCCTGTTTAAAAGGAATGCCTGTGCTTGATTGGCCGATTGTGAAACCATCAAGCTCTATTGTTAAGTACCGTATATACTCGAGTATAAGTCGAATTTTTCAGCACATTTTTTTGTGCTGAAAGTGTCCCCCTCGACTTATACTTGAGTCAAGCACTTTTCTGCAGCAAAAAATTTCATTTTCCGAACCGACTTTGGGGCCCCGTATCTCAGGGCCACTTGGTGCTAGGAACCCCAAATTTGGTGTGCAAACCCAGTGGAACTGGTACCACAACATATCCAAAGATGAAGTTCCTAGCACTAAGTGGCCTCGAGATACGGGGCCCCAAATTCGGTTCGGAAAATGTCATTCTCTGCTGCAGAAAAGTGCTTGACATTTTCTGAACTGATGTTTGGGGCCCTGTATCTCGGGGCCACTTGGTGCTAGAAACCCCAGCTTTGGAAATTTTATGGTGCTAGTTCCACTGGGTTTGCACACCAAATTTGGGGTTCCTAGCACCGAGATACGGGGCCCCAAATTCGGTCAACTGTGTCCATCTGCAGCAATGTCATTTCAGGACCCTTTGGGTTCAGAGACCCCAAATTTTGGCTGCAGCTAGGGGGCATCTAGGAACCCTTAACTACTGAGTTTGAAGTTCAGGGGACCTATGGCTGCAAATGGGCACAGTGAGGCATGCAAATGGGCACAGTAATGCTGCAAATGGGCACAGTAATGCTGCAAATGGGCATTGTTGACCCTCTTTTCCACTTACAGTAGCTGTGCATTTCTCACCCTCGTCTTATACTCGGGTCAATAAGTTTTTCCCTTTTTTTTTTTTTTTTTTTTGTAGTAAATTAGGGCCTCGACTTATACTCGGAACGACTTATATTCGAGTATATACGGTACTTAAAATAAACAAAACTCAGGCTCTCCAGAGGACAGTCGAGCTGTGGATGTAAGAATGGTGGTCATGTCTGTGTTACTTGGGAAGATATAGGAAATCAGGTCGTACTAAGAAGCATTATACCAAAAAGGCTGAAAGGGCACTTATTAGCGCAGGAGACATGGATTACGCATAGCGTATAGAGAAATCTCCATGTCAATATCCAACATGTCACGCTTTAAAATTGTGCAAAATCGTGGAACGGCGCCAGACTTTGGTACTTAACCACTTCACACCCAAGGCTGTCATATGAAGCCCTAGACTTTGAGTGGGGATATCTGAGTGATGCCTGCAGCTGGAGGCATCACTCAGACGATATCTTTTTCAGCCGGTGATTCCCTACAACATAAGAACAATCATAGCAGCAGTTCAGCCGCTTGATCGTTCTTACAGGCAGGAGGGGACTCTTCTCCCTCCCCCGCCCTACGTTGCTTCTACCAGAGCCTGAAAAAAGAATCCATCAGCGCCAGAAGTTCACCATAAAGAAAACCGGTGAACAGATGGCCTCCAGCAGTCTCTATGATCTTCAGGAGGCCTCGCCATGGTAAATACTGCCATGTACTTGGCAGGAAAGGCAGAGATCATTTTTTTTATCTCAGTTTTTTCTTGCCTAGAGGAGACATCTCTCCATAAAGAGGACCTGTCATGCCCTATTCCTATTACAAGGGACATTTACGTTACTTGTAATAGGAATAAAAGTGGTAAAAAAAAAAAAAAAAAAAAAAAAAGGAGGGGGCCGAAGGTGCCCAAATAGGTAAACGGTATTCAAACCACACATGTGAGGTATGGCCGCGAACGTTCGAGCAACAACTCTAGTCCAAGACCTCCTCTGTAACTCTAAACTAGTAACCTGCAAAAAATATTAAAGGGTCGCCTATGGAGATTTTTAAGTACTAAAGTTTGGCGCCATTCCACAAATGTGCGCACTTTTAAAAGCGTGACATGTTAGGTATCCATTTACTTGGTGTATCATCTTTCACATTATACAAAAAAATTGGGATGATTTTAGTTTTTTTTTTTATTCATTTCCCAAAAAATGCATTTGAAAATTGCTGCGCATTTACCGTGTGATATAAAAAGTTGCTACGATCATTATTTGATTCCCTAAGTTCTCTTTTTTAAATTAGGAAATTTAGAATAGCAAAAAGTAAAAAAGATATTGTTTTTTTTTTTACGAAATGTGTCGCTCTTTTGTTTATAGCGCACAAATTAAAACCACAGATGTGATCAAATACCACCAAAAGAAATCTCAATTTGTGGGGAAAAAAAAAAAGTCAATTGTTTGGGTACAGCGTCACACGACCACGCAATTGTCAGTAAAAGCGACGCAGTGCCGTATCGCAAAAAATGGCCTGGTCATTGAGCAGCCAAGTCTTCCAGGGCTGAAGTGGTTAAATCAGGGCCACCTGTGACACATCTAATTTTTCATAGACCGAATGACCTCACTAATTGAGCTTCATACTGCTATTATTTCGAACACGCCACTTTCACCCTGGATTCATACTAGTGCGATGCGGGAACCAGCAAGATTACAGCGCTGGTTCCCGCATCGCTCCTCTCCCAAAGGCAGTTCACACTGCCTTCTGCGAACCGCTGCAGGTGTCATTAACAAATGACACCCAGTTTAGTTCACAGATCGCAGTGCGAACTGAACTCACACAGGAATCGAATCACAAGAGATGAGAACACCCATGCGATTTGATTCTAGTGCAGGGGGAAAAAAAAAAAAAAGTCCCTGCACTAATGTCTGTGCAAATCCAATGCGAGTTCAGCTATACAACTGTATGGCTGAACTCGCACTGCTCAGAGATCGCATGTGATTGGCAATTGCAGTGCGGGTGCGAATCACATGCGATCTCCGAGATCGCGCTAGTGTGAACCCGGGCTCAATTAACGAGTCAATTACCCAGAATCAGCAGCACGCATGTCACGACTGTTGGTTTTCTATTACTCTACTACACCTAATCGAGTTAGTGATGTTGGACTGCAAATATATATATATATATATATATACACAAAGGGGTAAAAAGAGGATAGCCAAATACAGATAGGGACATAATTTCCAATGTTCTTACAATATATATATATATATATATATATATATATATATATATATATATATATATATATATATATATATATATATATATATATATATATATAATTTTTTTTTTTTTATATCTCTGCATATACTTACCTTAGAACGAAGCCCTCTCAGCGGTGCCTGGTCACCACTGAGAAGGCCGACATCTTTCCCCGTCCTTTGTTCTCGGGATCACGGGCACGCGCACAGGAGCCCTCAGATCTGACAAGAAGCTCTGAAGTACTGGCACGGTAAGCCGGACCTTCAGAATGCATGCGCAGGAGATATTCATTTTACATGCAGGTAAGCCTTTTTATAGGCTGTAGCTAAAAATCACCAAGCAGGCAATACAACCATTTTAACAGATTCGGCTGTGAAAAAAAAATATGCACACAATGCCCCCTTGTGGAAGTTTGTGGAGCAAAAGTAATACAATATGTTACAGTGACAAACTATTAATCTGTATCAAAATGAGGCACTATTTAATCTTAAAGTAGTTCTAAAGACTGAAGTTTTTTTGTTTTGTTTTTTACACTCTCTGCATTAACCACTTAAGGACCAGCCTCTTTTTGGAATTTAGGTGTTTACATGTTTTTTTTTTTTTCTTAAAAAATTACTTAGAACCCCCAAACATTATATATTGCGGTCATTGCAATACTTTTTTTCACACCGTATTTACGCAGCGGTCTTACAAGCTCGCTTTTTTTTGGAAAAAATTCACTTTTTTGAATAAAAAAAAAAAAAAAAAAAAAAAAGACAACAGTAAAGTTTTTTTTTATATTGTGAAAGATAATGTTACGCCGAGTAAATGGATACCCAACATGTCACGCTTCTAAATTGCGCCTGCTCGTGGAATGACGTCAAACTTTTACCATCAAAAATCTCCATAGGCGACGTTTAAAAAATTCTACAGGTTGCAAGTTTTGCGTTACAGAGGAGGTCTAGGGCTAGAATTATTGCTCTCGCTCTAACAATCATGGCGATACCTCACATGTGTGGTTTGACCACCGTTTTCATATGCGGGCGTTACTCATGACACTACTTCTGCGTGCGAACTCGTCAGGACGGGGCATTTAAAAAAAAACAATTTTATCTTTCTTATTTATTTTACATTATTCTACTTATTTTTACACTGTTAAAAAAAATAAATAAATAAATAAAAGTGTCACTTTTATTCCTATTACAAGGAATGTAAACATCCCTTGTAATAGAAAAAAGCATGACAGGACCTCTTAAATATGAGATCTGGGGTTAAAAAGACCTCAGATCTCATATTTACACTAAAATGTAATAAAAAAAAATCATTAAAAAAAAAAAAAGAAATTGAAAAAAATGTGTCTTTAAGAGGTATGGGCGGAAGTGGCGTTTTGGCATCGCTTCAGCCCTGCAGTGTCATCTTCCCCTCACTCGTCTGCATGCAGAGCTAGGGAACAGACGCGATCGCCTCCGCCGCTACCGACGGCTCTGGTAAGCGGCGGAGGGCCCTGGATTGCGGCGGGAGAGGGGGGGCCCCCCCACGATAAAAGTGATCTTACGGCGAATCCGCCGCAGAGACCACTTTTATCTTGAGGCCGAATGCCGGCCGAAAACGTGGATACCGGGGTTATGGCAGCTAGCTGCTGCCATAACGATATCCGCCGCCAAACTTAGGACGTATATGTACATGCGGCGGTCGGCAAGTGGTCCCGCCCCTTACCATGTGATCAGCTGTCAGCCAATGACAGCTGATCACATGATGTAAACAAAACATCGGTAATCGTTTTTTTTTTTTTACTCACGCTGACAGCGCGAGTAGAAAAAAAAAGCCAATCACCGGCCCACATGTCAGGGACATCGGTCCCCAAGTGGAAGAGGCACATCTGCCTCATCAGAGCCCAATAAAAGTGCCACCTAACAGTGCCCACAGTGCCACCTATCAATGCAAACAAGTGCCACCTAGCAATGAAAACAAGTGCCACCTAGCAATGTCCACCTGTAGTGCCAATCAGTGCCACCTGCCAGTGCTGCCCATCACTGCCACCCATCAGTGCCCATCAATGAAGGAGAAAAATTACCCGTTTTAAATTTTTTATAACAAAATATAAAAATTTTTTTTTTTTTTAATTCAGTTTTAAAAAAATTTTTTAACAAAAAGTAAAAACCGCAGAGGTGATCAAATACCACCAAAAGAAAGCTGTATTTGTGGTGAAAAAATGATAAAAATTTCATTTGGGTACAGTGTTGTATGACCGCGCAATTGTCATTCAAAGTGCGTCAGTGCTGAAAGCTGAAAATTGGTCTGGATAGGAGGGGGGTTTAAGTGCCCTGTAAGCAAGTGGTAAAAAAAAAAAAAAAAAAAGTTCCTCCGTTTAACCCTTAATGTACTCTAATCAGCCTTAAAAGCGGGATTCCGGCCAGGAAAATTTTATTTTTAAAAGTCAGCAGCTACAAACACTGACAAATAAGTACTTACCTGTCCTGGGTGCCCGCGATGTCGGCCGCCCGGGGCCGACCCGTTCCTCGGCTCTCGGGTCCCGGCACCGCCATTCTAAGTAAGGGAAATAGGCAGTGGAGTCTTGTGGCTTCACTGCCAGTTTCCTACTGCGCGAGCGGCACGGCGCTCTGTGAATGGCCCCGTGGTTTTTCTGGGTACACACACACACACACACACACACACACACACACACAGTTCCCGGAAGGCAACGGGGCCACTCACCGAGGAGCAGGACACGACGCAGAATAGGAAGAAGCAGAATAGGAAGACTGCCTAGCAACAAGGTTTCAGGTAAGTTTAAAAAAAAAAAAATTCTCAAATGTTTTTACGATTTTTCATGCTATTTTTTATTTTAGGGTGGCCCTCCACTTTAACTCCTTATGCTCCTCTTCCATTCAATTACCAGTATTTTCCTGCAGATTTTAATTTTTTTACCTTTAACATATATTTACACGTTTCACATTGAGAAAAAAAAAAAACGCAAAATTTTAAAAACAGAAAAAAATAAATAAAGTGTATTTCATTTGTAAATAACTTTTCAATGCTTTGTACTTTTGCTGACACCTGAAGTGTAAACAAAGACATCTGCAGTAGGTATCGGCAAATACAAAAAATAAATAAATGGTATCTGTGCATCCCTAAAGAATACATTACACTGCATGGCCATGGCCCGGAAAATGTGGAAGCTTAACCACATAACAACCACCCACCACAGATGTACTGTGGCAGGGCGGCCACTCTGTGCCAGATCACCTACCTAGTATGTGATCTGACACTTCCGGGTCTGGGGAACATGCACTGCCGGCGACGCGCTCGCGCTGTGATTAAACAGTGGGAGCCTAGCGGCGGGTGCCACGGACTCGATGTCCGCCAACACCCGCTGATTAGACAAGACACGGGCAGACCGTGTAAACAAGGCAGATTGTTGTGCTGTTAAAGTGGTTGTAAACCCTCTGGGACCACTTTTACCTACAGGCCTAGATTAAGGCTTACCTGCAGGTGCAACAAATATCTCCTAAACTGTGTATTTGCAAAAGACTGGCACCGATGTCTACGGCGCATGCGCCGTAGACAGCGGCGCGCAGGTGCACTGAGCATGCTGCTGCTAACAGCAATCATGCGCGGGAGTGACATCATCGCGGCTCCGGCCACTCACAGAGCCGGAGCCGCGATACACGGAAGTCACTCCGGGATAGATGGCAGCGATGAAGGAGAAGAACGAGGGTCGCTTCCATCTCAGGTAAGTTATTCATAATGAGCTAGCATGCTATGCATACTAGCTCATTATGCCTTTGCCTTACAGGGTGTGTTTTTTTTTCCTGCTTTTTCTTCCTCTTTAAAAAGGAAGGTATTGATCCTGTATCTGCAAAGCAGGAACATGGATCTTTGCCCTCCCCCACAGTGGGTAAGCACTCCCTTGGAACACAGGTAACTATTTGATCGCCGATGTTAACCCCTTCCCTGCCAGTGTCATTAGTACAGTGACCATGCATATTTTTTTAGCACTGATCACTGTAATAATGTCACTGGTCCCCAAAAAGCGTCAGTTAGGTGTCCGATTTGTCCGCCGCAACATCACAGTCCCGCTATAAATTGCCGCCATTACTAGTAAAAAATAAAAATAAAAATAAAAATATATCCCATAATTTGTAGATGCTATAACTTTTGCACAAACCAATCAATATACGCGTATTGGGATTTTTTTTTTATATATTTATTTTTATGAAAAATATGTAGAATACATTTTGACCAAAGTTGAAGAAATTCAATTTTTTTTACATTCTTTTATTGGCTGTTTTATAGCAGAAAGTAAAAAATATTGTTTTGGTTTTTTTTCAAAATTGTAGGTTTCTTTTTTTTTTAATTAATTTATGTATAGCGCAAAAAATAAGAACCACAGGAGGTGACCAAATACCACCAAAAGAAAGCTCTATTTGTGTGTGTGGGGGGGCACATACATTTTATTTGGGCACAGAGTCCCACGACCGCGCAATTGTCAGTTAAATTAACGCAGTGCCGTATCGCAAAAAATGGCCTCATGAAGGGGGGAAATCTTTCGGAGCTGAAGTGGTTAAAGTGTGCCTCCAGCTACCATAAATAAAAATCAGCCTGTGTATAATTCCATTATAAAAACCCTTCATATCAGGTGATTATCTCCTATTCTTAGCCTCTGATCACAGCTGACATGGTAGTCACATGATGGGGAAGCGCTCTAAGTGTTAGATGAGGCCAAAGCTGTCTCCTGACTCCTGGATCTGACATCAATGGTGTCACTGAGTGTCATCTGGGAAAGTGATGACATCACAGAGGACATTGTGCTGGAGAATGTACAGACTGAAGACAGGAAGGGGGTAAAGGGAAATCTATGCTGCTTGATCTCTGTGTGTGAAAATACGGGTTGTCTGGCTGGAATGTCGATCTGACAGTGTATATGAAGATGTGGAGCTCTGTCAGACACAACAGTTGCTCCGGCTTGTCCCATTGAAGTTGGAGATCTCCAAGGAGGAGGTAAGAACAGCATTACTCACTGTGTGCCATTTCCTTTACTACTAGCGCTAAGTACCGGTATGTCGCAGTTGGCGTGTGCACTGGCGCACCCCCTGGACTGCTGTGATCGGCACCAAGGCGCTGTGATCGGCCGGGAATCATGTGATTGGTCACAGTGATCACGATTAGAATGTCAACACAAAACAGTCATGAATGGCTTAGTATTGTGGTGCTGTGATTGGTCCACAGCTATCACATGGTACCTGGGCCAATCACAGCACCCTGTAATCAGCTGTAGCCAATCACAGATCACAATAATCATCAATCTGTTATGAATGAAACCTAAAATGATTGCTCATAATAGTGATAAATCACCGCTATAAGCAATGACAGTGTAAATTAAAAAAAAAAAAAAAAAAAAGCCACCAATGGGGGGAGGGGGTTATCTGTGACACCAATGGGGGGAGGGGGGTTATCTGTGACACCAATGGGGGGGAGGGGGGGAGGGGTTATCTGTGACACCAATGGGGGGGGGGAGGGGGGTTATCTGTGACACCAATGGGGGGGAGGGGGAAAGGGGTTATCTGTGACACCGATGGGAAGGGGGGGGAAAGGGGTTATCTGTGACACCGATGGGAAGGGGGGGGAAAGGGGTTATCTGTGACACCGATGGGAAGGGGGGGGAAAGGGGTTATCTGTGACACCGATGGGAAGGGGGGGGAAAGGGGTTATCTGTGACACCGATGGGAAGGGGGGGGAAAGGGGTTATCTGTGACACCGATGGGAAGGGGGGGGAAAGGGGTTATCTGTGACACCGATGGGAAGGGGGGGGAAAGGGGTTATCTGTGACACCGATGGGAAGGGGGGGGAAAGGGGTTATCTGTGACACCGATGGGAAGGGGGGGGAAAGGGGTTATCTGTGACACCGATGGGAAGGGGGGGGAAAGGGGTTATCTGTGACACCGATGGGAAGGGGGGGGAAAGGGGTTATCTGTGACACCGATGGGAAGGGGGGGGAAAGGGGTTATCTGTGACACCGATGGGAAGGGGGGGGAAAGGGGTTATCTGTGACACCGATGGGAAGGGGGGGGAAAGGGGTTATCTGTGACACCGATGGGAAGGGGGGGGAAAGGGGTTATCTGTGACACCGATGGGAAGGGGGGGGAAAGGGGTTATCTGTGACACCGATGGGAAGGGGGGGGAAAGGGGTTATCTGTGACACCGATGGGAAGGGGGGGGAAAGGGGTTATCTGTGACACCGATGGGAAGGGGGGGGAAAGGGGTTATCTGTGACACCGATGGGAAGGGGGGGGAAAGGGGTTATCTGTGACACCGATGGGAAGGGGGGGGAAAGGGGTTATCTGTGTCACCGATGGGAAGGGGGGGGGAAGGGGTTATCTGTGACACCGATGGGAAGGGGGGGGAAAGGGGTTATCTGTGACACCGATGGGAAGGGAGGGGAAAGGGGTTATCTGTGACACCGATGGGAAGGGGGGGGAAAGGGGTTATCTGTGACACCGATGGGAAGGGGGGGGGAAAGGGGTTATCTGTGACACCGATGGGAAGGGGGGGGGAAAGGGGTTATCTGTGACACCGATGGGAAGGGGGGGGGAAAGGGGTTATCTGTGACACCGATGGGAAGGGGGGGGAAAGGGGTTATCTGTGACACCGATGGGAAGGGGGGGGGAAAGGGGTTATCTGTGACACCGATGGGAAGGGGGGGGAAAGGGGTTATCTGTGACACCGATGGGAAGGGGGGGGAAAGGGGTTATCTGTGACACCGATGGGAAGGGGGGGGAAAGGGGTTATCTGTGACACCGATGGGAAGGGGGGGGAAAGGGGTTATCTGTGACACCGATGGGAAGGGGGGGGGAGGGGTTATCTGTGACACCGATGGGAAGGGGGGGGAGGGGTTATCTGTGACACCAATGGGGGGGGGAAGGGGTTATCTGTGACACCAATGGGGGGGGGGAAGGGGTTATCTGTGACACCAATGGGGGGGGGGAAGGGGTTATCTGTGACACCAATGGGGGGGGGGAAGGGGTTATCTGTGACACCAATGGGGGGGGGAAGGGGTTATCTGTGACACCAATGGGGGGGGGGAAGGGGTTATCTGTGACACCAATGGGGGGGGAAGGGGTTATCTGTGACACCAATGGGGGGGAAGGGGTTATCTGTGACACCAATGGGGGGGGGGGGAAGGGGTTATCTGTGACACCAATGGGGGGGGAAGGGGTTATCTGTGACACCAATGGGGGGGGGGGGAAGGGGTTATCTCTGTGACACCATGTGGGGTGGGAGGGGTTATCTCTGTGACACCATGTGGGGTGGGAGGGGGTTATCTCTGTGACACCATGTGGGGTGGGAGGGGTTATCTCTGTGACACCATGTGGGGTGGGAGGGGTTATCTCTGTGACACCATGTGGGGTGGGAGGGGGTTATCTCTGACACCATGTGGGGTGGGAGGGGTTATCTCTGTGACACCATGTGGGGTGGGAGGGGTTATCTCTGTGACACCATGTGGGGTGGGAGGGGTTATCTCTGTGACACCATGTGGGGTGGGAGGGGGTTATCTCTGTGACACCATGTGGGAGGGGGTTATCTCTGACACCATGTGGGGGTGGGAGGGGTCGTCTGGTTTTTATTACAGGTAAGTAGTCCTGGCACGGTCACCCACATGCTGGGACAGTGTGTTCTATGTTCTGTCCGCCAGGAAGGAGAACACAATGGAAGGTCCTCCATACTTCCCAATGAATGAGTCCCCCGACCCTCCATGTGGCCGCGCTAAGGATTCTGGGTAGCCCCGCCGGGCTCAGGGCTCCCTCACATCTCACCTTTACAGTTGAAGCCGGAGGGGTTGTGGTAATCCAGAGCCTGCAGCTTCCTGCGGAACATGGTGCCCGGCTACCTGCAGCTCTCCGGCTGGAAGACAGCTCTCCAAAGGCCGTCAGTGCGCAACTGCGCATTCAGGCCAATCATAGAGCGCGGCTACGAGCTCCACCAATCACGGACATAGAGAAACCTCCGTTTAACCAATGAGGAACCGTGAGAGCCTCGGCCATTCAGGAGCATGCAAAGTTCATCCAATTGTATCCCGCATGACTGGCTGACCAATGAGGAAAGGCAGATGTAGCAAACCCTCGATGCTCCTTTGTTCCTCGTCGTGCTGGTTGGCTATGGAGCTGTTGGGAGGTGATTGGAGATGGAAAGAGAAAGATGGCCACTTACGAGGCTGCTTTGGTTTTTGAATGCCCCGCCCCTTTTCCCGTTTACCACGTTGCTCTTGCCATGTTGAGACGCTTGCCAGCCATATTTAGTGTGGGCTTTCGGAGCTGCGCTGGGTGGGTACTGAGCCCACAATAAAGATGGCCGACAAGCTGCTCGTTTCCATTGTCATCACTTTGTTGTTGCCATACTAAGATGTTTGTCTGCCATCTTTAGTTTGGGAAAATTCTCTGCTATTTATTAGCCACTTCAGCTCTGGAAGATTTACCCCCCTTCATGACAAGGTCATTTTTTGTGATACGACACTGCGTTACTTTGACAATTGTGCAGTCGTGCAACTCTCCCATCCTCTGGAACTCGCTACCTCCACCTGTCCGGCTATCCCCTACTCTTGCTACCTTCAGGCGATCCCTGAAAACTCATCTCTTCAGGAAAGCCTATCACGTCTCCAACTAATCTCCTACCACTTCCACCAGCTCATTCCCCACAGTTACAACCTATTAGATTGTAAGCTCTTCTGAGCAGGGAACTCTTGTATTTTATTGTATTATAACTGCATTGTCTCCCTTATATTGTAAAGCGCTGCGTAAACTGTTTGCACTATATAAATCCTGTATAATAATAATAATACTAGTAATGGCGGCGATCAGCGACTTATAGTGGGACTGCGATATTGTGGCAGGCAATTCAGACACTAACTGACACTGGCTGGGAAGGGGTTAAAGCTGATGGAAAAAAAAGCACATGCAAGACAATGGCATAATGTGCTAGTATGAATCGCATACTAGCACATTATGAAATACCTTAGAACAAAGTCCCTGCAGCGGTGCCCGGTCACCGCTGAGGGGGCTGACCTGTTCCCTCTGCGTTTCTTCCAGGATCGCTGGCTCCGGTGTTGTGAGTGTCTGGAGCCTCGATGACGTCACCCCCACGCAAGCAGATGAGAGCCCTCGATTCCGGCAAAAACCTCGGAAGTTCCGGCACGGTACGCCGGACCTTGAGAGAGCATGCACTGCTGCTGTCAGCGGTTGCATGCAGGGGGAATATCTCCTAAACTGCGCACGTTTAGAAGATATTCATTTTAACCACAGGTAAGCCTTATTATAGTTTTACCTGTAGGTAAAAATCACAAAGCGGGGTATATGACCACTTTAACATCAAGGGCGTTCAAAGGGTTAAATGTGTGCCTAGCCAGTGCATGTGTACAGTGTGGGAGGTGCTTTTACTAAGAGAAGGTATAGATCTGTGTCGCTGCTTTGCAGGAACACAGGATCAATACCTTCCCTACTGACAGAACGGCAATCTGCCTTGTTTACATAGGCCAACTGCTCTTCTGCTTGTGTATTGAACAATCAGAGGGTGTCGGCAGGCATGGAGTTTGCTGTACCCACCGCTGGGCTCCCGCTGTGTGTGATTACAACGGGAGCGGGCCACCAGCAGCGCGCGTGCGGTCTCCAGACCCGTACGTGTAGGATTACGTAGTAGGTACGTGATCTGGCGCAGAGGGTATATCTACAGTGGGGGGTCATGAAGTAGTTAAAGGATAGGTTCTCCATTTGTAACATGTTACACTCGTACAGTGGGGCAAAAAAGTATTTAGTCAGCCACTAATCGTGCAAGTTCTCCCACTTAAAAAGATGAGAGAGGCCATAGTTGCCAACTGTCCCGGATTTCCCGGGACATTCCCGGGATTTAGACTTCATTCCCGAATTTGTGGTGCCCCGGTAAATGTCCAGAAAAATCCGGTTCTTTACGGATTTCCCTGCCGCCGCCGCTGCTAGAGGTCCGCGGCCGGCAGAAGATCAGGAAGACGGCTGGGGGGGCTAGATGGAGCTCCTGCGTCGCCGCCCACCATCCGCCCTGCTCCACCTTGCCCCGCCTACCCCCCGCCCGCTGCCAGTCTGTTATAGAAAGGGGCGGGCGTTCTAGCCATGCGGCCGGCGGACACTGTCTACTACGCTAGGACACCTCTGAGGTAGGGGGGGGCACCGCTGTGGGAATCTGATGTAAGGGGGGCTCCACTGGGGACACCTGATGTGAGGGGGGCTCCACTGGGGACACCTGATGTGAGGGGGGGCTCCGCCGGGGACACCTGATGTGAGGGGGGCACCACTGGGGACACCTAATGTGAGGGGGGGCTCCACCGGGGACACCTGATGTGAGGGGGGGCTCCACCGGGGACACCTGATGTGAGGGGGGGCTCCGCCGGGGACTCCTGATGTGAGGGGGGCTCCGCCGGGGACTCCTGATGTGAGGAGGGGCTCCGCCGGGGTCTCCTGATGTGAGGGGGGGCTCCGCCGGGGACTCCTGATGTGAGGGGGGGCTCCGCCGGGGACTCCTGATGTGAGGGGGGGCTCCGCCGGGGACTCCTGGTGTGAGGGGGGGCTCCGCCGGGGACTCCTGATGTGAGGAGGGGCTCCGCCGGGGTCTCCTGATGTGAGGGGGGGCTCCGCCGGGGACTCCTGATGTGAGGGGGGGCTCCGCCGGGGACTCCTGGTGTGAGGGGGGCTCCGCCGGGGACTCCTGGTGTGAGGGGGGGCTCCGCCGGGGACTCCTGGTGTGAGGGGGGGCTCCGCCGGGGACTCCTGGTGTGAGGGGGGCTCCGCCGGGGACTCCTGGTGTAAGGGGGGGCTCCGCTGGGGACATCTGATGTAAGGGGGGCTCCGCTGGGGGCACCTGATGCAAGGACGGACTCTGCTGGGACACCTGAGGCAAGGACAGACTCTGCAGGGACACCTGAGGCAAGGACGGACTCTGCAGGGACACCTGAGGCAAGGACGGACTCTGCAGGGACAGCTGAGGCAAGGACGGACTCTGCAGGGACACCTGAGGCAAGGACGGACTCTGCAGGGACACCTGAGGCAAGGACGGACTCTGCAGGGACACCTGAGGCAAGGACGGACTCTGCAGGGACACCTGAGGCAAGGACGGACTCTGCAGGGACACCTGAGGCAAGGACGGACTCTGCTGGGACACCTGAGGCAAGGACGGACTCTGCTGGGACATCTGACGCAAGGACGAACGGCTGGTGGCAGGGATCCCACTAATTCTGCATTATGGTGAGTTGAATGATTTCATTTTATATTACAATGTAATAGAAATAATGCACTTCAATCATCCTGACACCATAACAACCATGGTGCCGGGATGATTAAAGTGCTAACACCAGGTGCTTGGAGTATCTTTATCTGCTGATTGTTAAACTTCCTAGAATACACATATTTTTATTGTGTAGGATCTGGGGCTGCTGCCCCGTCATTTCCCTTTCCCCCTCTCCCCCTTTCCCTCTCCATCCCTCATTCATCTCAGACTCTAACCACACCCTCTTGAGCCACGCCCATTTAAGCCATGCCCAATATGTCACGTAAACCATGCCCATTTTTTGCCACTGCGCACTTGTATATTTTTCCTAAACCACACCTACAAACGAATGCCCCGCCCCCTAATTATTGTACGCCTCCGCCTACAGCCACAAAAGTGTCCCACATTTTTTTTTTTTACAATGTTGGCAACTATGAGAGGCCTGTAATTGTCATCATAGATATACCTCAACTATGAGAGACAAAATGTGGAAACAAATCCAGACAATCACATTGTTTCATTTTTGAAATAATTTATTTGCAAATTATGGTGGAAAATAAGTATTTTTTCAATATCAAAAGTTCATCTCAATACTTTGTTATATATCCTTTGTTGGGAATGACAGAGGTCAAACATTTTCTGTAAGTCTTCACAAGGTTGTCACACACTGTTGCTGGTATGTTGGCCCATTCCTCCATGCAGATCTCCTCTAGAGCAGTGATGTTTTGGGGCTTTTTTGACCCACTGTATATAGGGTGCAACATGTAACACGTTACTGCTTCAGTCCCAGCATCGCCCTGATCCCCCACTTTGACAGTGGATGGGGGTTCCTCTCCCTACACCCACTGTCACAATTAAAAAAATAGCACACAATCTGTGAATGAATGCACTGCAAGTCCTGTCAGTCACCACGACAGATGGCATGTAGTTCTCAATGAACTGCGAGGGCACTGATGAGCATTCTCGTAGTTCATTAATTCTTCAGTACCTGCCTGCCCATATGGGAGGTACGGGCAGACAGCTATACTGGGTATCTGCAGGAGCCTGACATTGCACTCACGATCCACTGATTTGTGGGTGCAACGCTTTACAGGCTGCAGTGCAAAAAATTTAGTAGTGCACATTTTTTTCCTGCAAAATAATTTTCATTTATTATCGTAGCGCTTACTCCTGCAGGAGCTGCTGGTGATGGTGGGTGCTCTGTTCTGTCTGTGGGTGCTCTGTTCTGTCACGAGGTTAAAAGCCGTTTACACCTGTGTGACTTAAGAGTTAGTAAGCTGCCACTCCATAATAACACAGGAATTAAGCCACAAGCAATTTACTGGTAAATTAATTGATATGTATTTTGGCAAATGCAATTAAACAAGGCACAAATCAATAAACAGATAATTGCACAGACGTAAGGGCACTATAATAGATGAACAGTCAATGACCCACTAACTGGCACTCAAAAGACTATAGCTAACTGAACTATAATAGGTGCAATTAGAGTCTCTATAACAGCATCAACTAACTCGGAAGATAAAAAGGGTCTATAGATGCACGCTATGCAGATAACACCGGCAGCGGGTGAGAGTATGCGTTTTTAGATTATGGGGTACCCCTGAAGGTGGCTGAAAGTACCTGGTGTCAGATAGTTAACACTGGGTGGCTTTTGGTGGGGCCCTTCTGTGGGTGCTGCACTGTCTCTTTAAGAGCGTTGTTGTTGAATATAGATGAGCAGCTAGGTAAACACAATCTCTATAGCACGAACTGTGTGTGTGGCAAGAGTGTTAGATGTGTAGTTCGGCCAATCACTTTGTGGCAGGTGACTAATCTGGTCCTAATGGATTGGCAACCAGGAGTTTACAGAAGCCGAGTCCCAGGTCCCCACACATATGGCAGTCTTTTAGCTCTGATACTGGAGGTGCAGTGACTCTCTCTCTCAAACTCAGCCTCTGAAGGAAGCTCCGGCAGACTGCAGGTCAGATATGGGTGAAAAGGCACAGCAGCAGGTTCTCTTAGCTGCTCTACTTGGCACTGGTTCCTCGAATGTGGGGCAAGGACCCTGACAGTAGGTCTGTACCCTTCGCTCTCCTCTCTGGACTGACCACGATCTGGAACAATTTGCCCAGGAAAACATTAAAACTTCTCTTCCAGGTGCAAAGATTTGCAGGGATTGAAGTTCACAGCCTATTAGCCTCCATTAACAAGTATGGTGCAGCAACACCATAAAGGGGTTGTAAACCCTCAAGGTTTTTCACCTTACTGCATCTATGCAGTAAAGTGAAAAACCTTTTGTGATGCAGCAGCCCTCCAGAGCCCCCCCCCCCCCCTTTTACTTACTTGAACCCTGTCTTTTCAGCGACGAGGACGAGCACACCAGCTCCAGCTGGTGTCTCGGGTCCTGATTGGATAGATTGATAGCAGCGCAGCCATTGGTCAATCAAATCCAATGATGCGGGAGCTGGGTGTCAATGGACGCAGCAGCAGGACACGGGAGCACGCCCGCACGAGTGCCCTGAGGTAGAGCGGCTCTCCGTGGGGGCACTTGAGAAGAGGAGGAGCCAGGAGCGCCGCTGAGGGACCCCAGAAGAGGAGGATCAGGGCCACTCTGTGCAAAACCAGCTGCACAGAGGAGGTAAGTATGACATGTTTGGTTTATTTTTTTGTTTTTTTAATTAACCTTTACATATCCTTTAAGAACTACACTCCCAGAATCCACTGCGGCACAGCGAGCCCCCTCTTTCACACTCAATTGGCCCAAGCTCTCCTGCACCCTGGTTGGCTCAAGCTATCTGCTTGAGGGAGGGGGGGGGGGGGGGTGATGGAGCGAGGGAGATTTCACACGCAGCCTGTAGCACAGCCAGGAGTGAGGGGAGAGAGCAGGCACAAAGCGCAACCTGCTCTGCAATCACACAAGCCTCTGCTTACACAGCAGCCCAGTAAGAGGGGGAGCGGGGGGACAGAGAATCACAGAGGCGGCTGCATCCGGCTACACTTTTTTTTTTTTTTTTTTACAAAAGGTGAACTTTACCTTTATATAACTTGTTCTGGTGACAACCAGGGATTCCCTCACTTTGGAGAGATTTCCTCTCACTTCCTGTTTTGGCTATTCGACAGGAAGTGAAGGGAGATCTCCTTTTATGGGACACAGATGGCAAAAAAAAAAAAACTGCCAGTGGTTTTAACCCTTCCAAATAAGAAAAAAAAAAGGTTTTGCCTTTAGTTACATTTTAAGCGAACACCCGTGTAAGGGCCGTGTTTGCCTGTGAGTTGGGTGGAGACAAAGAGGTGCAGCAACTAGAAAAGAGTAGATGGGTGACAGACAGTTAGGAGGGTTAGAGGGGAAAGTGCCAGGGAGGCCAATCCTGGGCTGGAACATCCCAATAAGTATGCTCCATTGAATGACATTGGTGAAATCAGTCAGGGACAAGCACTGCTGGAGCTGAGGGACTCTCGTAGCTGCCGGGGGAAGAACTCCAGTGAGAGGGAAGACAGATTCTGGTGGTAGTGGACTCAATTCTTAGAAGGACAGAGAGGGCAATCTGTGACAAAGACCTGAAGCGCCAAACTGTATGCTGTCTACCGGGCGCTTGGGTTCGGCACATCACGGATCTGGTGGACAGATTACTGGGTGGGGCTGGGGAAGACTCGGCTGTCATGATGCACGTTGGCACCAATGACAAAGTCAGAAGAAGATGGAGTGTCCTAAATAATGATTTTAGGGACTTAGGAGCTAAATTGAGGAAAAGGACCTCCAAGGTAATATTCTCAGAAATACTACCGGTACCTCGAGCCACATCAGAAAGGCAGAGGGAGTTTAGGGAAGTAAACGAGTGGCTGAGGAGCTGGTGTAGTAAGGAGGGGTTTGGGTTCACCAGTTCTACAGAAGGGACGGACTGCACCTAAATGAGAAGGGTGCAGATCTGCTGGGAGTGAAGATGGCCGAAAAGTTAGAGGGGCTTTTAACCGCTTGCCGACTGGCTCACGCATATTTACTGCGGAACAATAGCTACGGTGCACGAAACCCTGTACGGGTATGGGGTCCCCTTTAAGAGCCGCCAGAGGGCGCCCGCTGCATGGCAGGGGACCCGATGCGCATGGCCGGCGGGTGCGATCACCACTGGCCACGCGTGATCGCCTGCACAATAGCCAGCACAGGGATTTGTGTGTGTAAACACACAAATCCCTGTTCTGTCAGGGGAGAGGAGACATATTGTTGTTCCTACTAAGTAGGAACAACGATATGTCTCCTCCTCAGTCAGCCCTATCCTCTTACAGTTAGACCACGCTTAGGGAACACACATTTAACCCCTTGTGTTAACTCCTTCCCTACCAGTGACATTTACACAGTAATCAGTGCATTTTTATAGCATTGATCGCTGTATAAATGTCAATGGTCCCAAAAATGTGTCAAAAGTGTCCGTTGCAATGTCGCAGTACCGCTAAAAATCGCTGATCACCGCCATTACTAGTAAAAAATAAATAATAAAAATGCCATAAATCTTTCCCATAGTTTGTAGACGATATAACTTTTGCGTAAAACAATCAACATACGCTTATTGCGTTTTTTTTGTTTTTTTTTACCAAAAATATGTAGAAGATTATATATTGGCCTAAACTGATAAAGAAATTTGTCTTTTAACCACTTCAGCCCCGGAAGGATTTACCCCCTTCCTTCCCCCTTCGGCACTGCGTCGCTTTAACTGCTAATTGCGCGGTCATGCAATGCTGTACCCAAACGAAATTTGCGTCCTTTTCTTCCCACAAATAGAGCTTTCTTTTGATGATATTTGATCACCTCTGCCGTTTTTATTTTTTGCGCTATAAACGGAAAAAGACTGAAAATTTTGAAAAAAAATGATATTTTCTACTTTTTGTTATAAAAAAAATCCAATAAACTAAATTTTAGTCATACATTTAGGCCAAAATGTATTCGGCCACATGTCTTTGGTAAAAAAAATGTCAATAAGCGTATATTTATTGGCTTGCGCAAAAGTTATAGCGTCTACAAACTAGGGTACATTTTCTGGAATTTACACAGCTTTTAGTTTCTGACTGCCTATGTCATTTCTTGAGGTGCTAAAATAGCAGGGCAGTACAAAACCCCCCCAAATGACCCCATTTTGGAAAGTAGACACCCCAAGGAAATTGCTGAGAGGCATGTTGAGCCCATTGAATATTTATTTTTTTTGTCCCAAATGATTGAATAATGACAAAAAAAAGAAAAAAAAAATTACAAAAAGTTGTCACTAAATGATATATTGCTCACACAGGCCATGAGCATATGTGGAATTGCACCCCAAAATACATTCAGCTGCTTCTCCTGAGTACGGGGATACCACATGTGTGGCACTTTTTGGAAGCCTAGCCGCGTACGGGGCCCCGAAAACCCAGCACCACCTTCAGGATTTCTAAGGGCATACATTTTTGATTTTACTCCTCACTACCTATCACAGTTTTGAAGGCCATAAAATGCCAAGATGGCACAAACCCCCCCCAAATGACCCCATTTTGGAAAGTAGACACCCCAAGCTATTTGCTGAGAGGCATGGTGAGTATTTTGCAGCTCTCATTTGTTTTTGAAAATGAAGAAAGACCAGAAAAAAATTTTTTTTTTTTCTTTTTTCAATTTTCAAAACTTTGTGACAAAAAGTGAGGTCTGCAAAATACTCACTATACCTCTCAGCAAATAGCTTGGGGTGTCTACTTTCCAAAATGGGGTAATTTGGGGGGGGGGTTTGTGCCACCTGGGCATTCCATGGCCTCCGAAACTGTGATAGGTAGTGAGGAGTGAAATCAAAAATTTACGGCCTTAGAAAGCCTGAAGGCGGTGCTTGGTTTTCGGGGTCCCGTGCGCGGCTAGGCTCCCAAAAAGTCCCACACATGTGGTATCCCTGTACTCAGGAGAAGCAACAGAATTTATTTTGGGGTGTAATTTCACATATTCCCATGGCATGTTTGAGCAATATAACATTTAGTGACAACTTTGTGCAAAAAAAAAAAATTGTCTCTTTCCCGCAACTTGTGTCACAATATAAAATATTCCATTGACTCGACATGCCTCTCAGCAAATAGCTTGGGGTGTCTACTTTCCAAAATGGGGTCATTTGGGGGGGGTTTGAACTGTCCTGGCATTTTATGCACAACATTTAGAAGCTTATGTCACACATCACCCACTCTTCTAACCACTTGAAGACAAAGCCCTTTCTGACACTTTTTGATTACATGAAAAAATTATTTTTTTTTGCAAGAAAATTACTTTGAACCCCCAAACATTATATATTATTTTAAAGCAATTGCCCTACAGATTAAAATGGTGGGTGTTTCATTTTTTTTTTTTCACACAGTATTTGCGCAGCGATTTTCAAACGCATTTTTTGGGGAAAAAACACACTTTTTTAAATTTTAATGCACTAAAACACACTATATTGCCCAAATGTTTGATGAAATAAAAAAGATGATCTTAGGCCGAGTACATGGATACCAAACATGACATGCTTTAAAATTGCGCACAAACGTGCAGTGGCAGCAAAATTACTACATTTTTAAAAGCCTTTAAAAGCCTTTACAGGTTACCACTTTAGATTTACAGAGGAGGTCTACTGCTAAAATTACTGCCCTCGATCTGACCTTCGCGGTGATACCTCACATGCATGGTGCAATTGCTGTTTACGTTTGACGCTAGACCGCCGCTTGCGTTCGCCTTAGCGCGAGAGCAGGGGGCGACAGGGGTGCTTTTTTTTTTATTTATTTTTTTTCTTTATTTTTTTTTGCTTTTTTATCTTATTTTTAAACTGTTCCTTTCATTTTTTTTTTTTTAAATCATTTTTATTGTTATCTCAGGGAATGTAAATATCCCCTATGATAGCAATAGGTAGTGACAGGTACTCTTTATTGAAAAAAATGGGGTCTATTAGACCCTAGATCTCTCCTCTGCCCTCAAAGCATCTGACCACACCAAGATCGGTGTGATAAAATGCTTCCCCAATTTCCCAATGGCGCTATTTACATCCGGCGAAATCTAAGTCATAAAATGCTCGTAGCTTCCGGTTTCTTAGGCCATAGAGATGTTTGGAGCCACTCTGGTCTCTGATCAGCTCTATGGTCAGCTGGCTGAATCACCGGCTGCATTCTCAGGTTCCCTGTTGAGACAGGAGAGCCAGAGAAAAACACGGAAGACGGTGGGGGGGGCATTCCCTCCCACTGCTTGTAAAAGCAGTCTAGAGGCTAATTAGCCGCTAGGATTGCTTTTACATGAAAGCCGACCGCTGGCTAAAAAGAATGATACCAAGATGATACCTAAACCTGCAGGCATCATTCTGGTATAACCACTCAAAGTCGTGAATGGCGTACCTGAAGACAAAAAAATGGTTAACAATAAAGCACAGTAAACGGTAAAGTATAAATAATTACATACCTGAAAAGCAAACATGATAAAACATAATAACAATAAAACATTGCAGAATAGAATACAGTAAAAAAGAGCAGAACAATAGAGAGAGAGAATAGAGAGAGAGAGAACAATAAAACGACAACTATTTTTTTTTATTTTTGTTTGTGTTTTTTTTTTTTTTACACTTTTTTTTTGTAACTGTAACTTTTATAACTGTAACCGGTTCCAGGTTCGAGTCTCTCAAAATGCGATGGCATCTTGGGAGACCCTGTGAAAGTGTGCCTAGTCTGTGCAATGCTGTACGCTACGCTAATACTCAACTAGTGTTACTGCAGTGCTGGTTTGACTACGACCGGGGTGTACTACGCCGCTGGTGCTTGCCAGTTCACCAAAACGCTACAAAGAAAAGTGTCAGTGATTGATTGATACTGCACTTGGGTGGGCTGGGCTGGGCCGGGCGGAGGGGCAAAACGCAGGTGCTAGCAGGTATCTGGGCTGATCCCGCTAACACTGCGTTTTTGGGAACCCTAAACTGCTGGGGTCGCTAGTATAGATCTGATCAGATCAGATATTGATGCGTTCAGATACTATACCACTAAGGGAGGTGTACGGTGCGTGTACGGTGCGTGCGTGGGTGTTCGCGGTACTGGCGCTAATCTGACGCTGCCTAGGGCGACGCATATCACCGCCGGGCGATCGGGGGGCTAAACCTTTATTCGGTAATAAACGGCGGGTGCCCTGACACTATAAAAAATAAACGAACTAACCAGCGTCACCCGTAACGGTTATACGGTGATCAGTGGTGAAAGGGTTAACTAGGGGGCAATCAAGGGGTTAAAACATTTATTAGGCAGTATATGGGGGTCCCTGTCGCTATAAAACACTGACGGCGAACCTAAATATTTACGTCCCTAACTACCGTCACCAGCGACACTAATACAGCGATCAGAAAAATGATCGCTTAGCGACACTGGTGAGGGGGGGTGATCAAGGGGTTAAAACTTTATTAGGGGGGGTAAGGGGGGTACCCTAGACCTACAGGGGGGTAATACTAACTGTCCCACCACTGCTAACTGTCACAAACTAACACTATGCAGTAATCAGGAAAAAAAAACAAAAAAACCTGCTTGGTGTCAGGGGGGGAGGGGTGATTGGGGGGGGATCGGGGGGCGATCGGGGGGGGATCGGGGGTGTAATGTGTGCCTGGCATGTTCTACTGTGTGTGTGTGTGTGTGTTTGGTGCACTTACATGTCATCTCTCCTCGGCGCTGGAACGGAAACTGCCAGACCGAGGAGAGATGACATCACATCCTCTGCCTCTGTGTACTATACAGAGGCAGGGGATGTTTCTCATTGGCTGGGAGCGATCGCGAGGGGGGGGCCACGATCGGATGGCCTCCCCCTCGTCTGTCATCGCTCCCAACCAAATGCCGACCGCAGCTGGCACCGGGGGGGGGGTCCGATCGGACCCCCCACCCGCGGGAAGGCAATCACGTTTCAGGTACGTGATTTTGCCTGCCCGTGCCGCTCTGCTCACGTATATAGGCGTGAGGCGGTCGGCAAGTGGTTAAAAACATTTTTGGGGGATATTTATTATAGCAAAAAGTAAAACATATTATTTTTTTTTCAAAATTGTCGCTTTTTTTGTTTATAGCGCAAAAAATAAAAACCGCAGAGGTGATCAAATACCACCAAAAGAAAGCTCTATTTGTGGGGAAAAAAATGACACAAATTTATTTTGGGTACAGCAGTGCATGACTGCGCAATTGTCAGTTAAAGTGATGCAGTGCCAAACTGTAAAAAGTGCTCTGGTCAGGAAGGGGGTAAAATCTTCCAGGGCTGAAGTGGTTAACCTAGGCAATGGGGGGAGGGTCCAGAGGTAGAGATAGTCAGCGCGGAGCATATTCCAGAGGGTAGTACTGGGGGCATAAGTGGTAGGTTGACTAAAGCACATAAACCCGAGGAAAGTATAGTAACAAGTCCTATTTGCAATCTTGGAACACCAAATAAAAGGACAGTATGCGACCGGTCTAAACTGCGTGGCATGTTCACCAATGCCAGGAGCATGGCGGATAAGTTGGGAGAACTAGAGATACTGTTGTACGAGGAGGATTTCGATTTTGTGGGAATTTCAGAGACCTGGTACAACAGCTCTCATGATTGGCTGGCAACCATTGAAGGGTATTCCCTTTATCGCAGAGATAGAGAGGGTAAAAAAGGGGGAGGGGTATGCCTGTATATTAAGAATAATGTACAAGTGAATGTGAGAGATGACATCACTAAGGGAGCTAGGGAGAAGGTGGAATCCTTAGAGGTAAAGTTCCAAAGGGATGAAACTAAGGGGAAAAAATACAGGGAGTATGCTATAGGCCCCTTAACCTGAGGGAAGAGGGGGACACAGACCGCCTATCACAATTTGGATTAGCAGCAAGGATGTAAAGTGTCATCATAATGGGGAAATTTTAATTATCCAGACATAGACTGGGCAGAAGGAACATTCGTCTGAAGATTGCCATGTCCTAGATGTCTTGCAGGACAATTTTATGGGTCAGATGGTAGACGCACCAACTAGAAACAAAGCTTTACTAGACCTACTGATTACCAACAATACAGACCTGATAACGGATGTGGAAATACGGGGCAATTTAGGAAACGGCGATCACAGGTCAAATAGCTTCAGTATAAATCACACAAATAGGAACATAAGGGGAATACAAAGACATTGAATTTCAAAAGAGCCAACTTCCCCAAACTACGAACCTTGCTAGAAGATATAACTTGGGATAAAATCTTAGGAACAAAGAACGCGGAGGAGAGATGGGTTTGCTTTAAGAGCATATTAAATAAGGGCATTAGCCAGTGCATCCCATTGGGAAATACATTTAAAAGAGCAAACAAAAGTCCTGGATGGCTTAACTCCAATGTAAAAATGCATATAAAAACAAAGGAGAAGGCCTTCAAAAAATACAAGGCTGAGGGATGAACATTCAGACTTTACAAAGAATGCAACAAGAAATGTAAGGGTACAATTAAGGCTGCTAAGATAGAACACGAAAGACACCTAACGGAGGAGAACAAAAAAAATCCCATGAAATTCTTTAAGTATATAAGTAAAAAAGGGAGGGCCGTCTATATTGGCCCCATAAAGAATGAGGAAGGAAATCTGGTTACAAAGGATGGGGAGATGGTAAAGGCATTGAATTTATTCTTCTCCTCGGTCTTCACGAGGGAATTGGGTGGCTTCAGTAACCAAAACTGCAGTGTTTATCCACATCACAGGAAGCACCCTCATGGCTAACAGAGGACAGAATTAGAGATAGACTTAGAAAACTTAACATTAACAATTCACCGGGACTAGATGGCTTGCAGTCGAGGGTCCTGGGGGAACTCAAGTAATTGCCAGACCATTGTTCCTAATTTTTACTGACAGTCTACTGACTGGAATGGTACCAGCTAAATGGAGAAAAGCCAATGTAGCTCCAATATTTAAAAAAAGGGCCAAAATACTAGGCATGTGCAATTCGTTTAGTTCCAAATTAGTTTTTTAACGAATTTCGACAAATTCGTTAATTCGTGAATATCCGAATTAACGAAAACTTGTTTAACAAATTTTTTCCGAATATTCGTAAATTCGATAAAATTGGACATTCGTAAATTCAGGCATTCGTACATTAGTAAATTAGTGAATTCGTAAATTTGTAAATTCGAAAATTCGGAAATCTGAAATAATAGTTAACTAATAATAACTTAACTATTAGTAATTACTAGTAACTTTTAAATTATAGGTATTGTAATTTCCTTTAAAATTCGGCTGTTAGTGAACGTAACACATACAAATTTATCCAAAGTTATGAATGATCCGAAAAAATGGAATGGAACGTAATGAATTAATAACAATAATAATAATAACGTTTTATTAATATTATTTATTATTAATTTGTTCCGTTCCACTAGTTTAGATGCAGCATTCGTTTTGGATAATTTGTAACTTCGGATAAATTCGTATTTGTTACGTTAACTGACAGTCAAAATTGAAAGGAAATTACAATACCTATAATTTAATAGTAACTATTTCAGATTTTTGAATTTTCGGGTTTTTGGATTTTCAAACTTCGAATTTACAAATTTCCGAATTTTCTAATTTACAAATGTACAAATTTACAAATGAACAAATGTAAAAATGAACGAATGTTCGAATTTACGAATGAACGCATTTACGAATTTACGAATGAACGAATTTACGAATCGCGATCATAACGAATGACCCGAAAAACGAAAAAAAAACTAAACTAATGAAACGAAAACGAAAATGAACAAATTTTTTGGCTGTGCACATGTCTACAAAATACATTCCTGGGAATAACAGACCAGTTAGCCTAACATCAATAGTATGCAAGCTCCTGGAGGGGATGATAAGGGACTATATGCAAGATTTTAGTAATGAAAACTGTGTCATTAGCAGTAATCAGCATGGATTCATGAAGAATAATTCTTGCCAAACCAATCTACTAACCTTCTATGAGGAGGTGAGCTGCCATCTAGATAAAGGAAGGCCCGTAGACGTGGTGTATCTGGATTTTGCAAAAGCATTTGACACAGTTCCCTATAAACGTTTACTACACAAAGTAAAGTCTATTGGCATGGACCATAGGGTGAGTACATGGATTGAAAACTGGCTACAAGGTTCAGAGAGCGGTGATAAATGGGGAGTACTCGGAATGGTCAGGGGTGGGTAGTGGGGTCCCCCAGGGTTCTGTGCTGGGACCAATCCTATTTAATTTGTTCATAAACAACCTGGAGGATGGGATAAACAGTTCAATCTCTGTATTTGCAGACGATACTAAGCTAAGCAGGGCAATAACTTCTCCGCAAGATGTGGAAACCTTGCAAGAAGATCTGAACAAATTAATGGGGTGGGCAACTACATGGCAAATGAGGTTAAATGTGGAAAAATGTAAAATAATGCATTTGGGTGGCAAAAATATGAATGCAATCTATACACGGGGGGAGAACCTCTGGGGGAATCTAGGATGGAAAAGGACCTGGGGGTTCTAGTAGATGATAGGCTCAGCAATGGCATGCAATGCCAAGCTGCTGCTAACAAAGCAAATAGTATATTGGCATGCATTAAAAAAGGGGATCAACTCCGGAGATAAAACAATAATTCTCCCGCTCTACAAGGCTCTGGTCTGGCCACACCTGGATTATGCTCTCCAGTTCTGGGCACCAGTCCTCAGGAAGGATGTACTGGAAATGGATCGAGTACAAAGAAGGGCAACAAAGCTAACAAATGGACTGGAGGAAATTAGTTATGAAGAAAGGTTACGAGCACTGAACTTATTAGAAGAGACGCTTGAAACTGAATTGGCCACTATGCACCAGATTCTGAGTGCTCCAGTTTTTTTCCCTGGAGATGGAAGAGGCATGTGGTTTCTTCGGGGAGGACTTTGAAAAGAATTTCTGTGCTGCCTCCTTGTACTTGTCTTTCGACGAGCGCTGTGTCCGGGCACCATCTTGGATCGCCAAGTCAGAGAAAGAACGAGCTTCTTTCAGCTTTTTAGCCATGGGAGCGATCAATGCAAGCTGCCGCAGTGAAGTGCCAGTCTACCGGTATGTTTATTAGGCAAATTGGGTGCTATGGCAGGTCACCCCGAGGATAATATGCAGGATCTTCGGCGGAGAGAGCAGTGCACACGTCTGGTTACATCCGCTGCTCTGCCATGCCCAAAATGCTCCAGTTTTAGTAAATCAGCCCCAATGTATTTGGAAAACCTCAGACTGCACTGCATGATCAAGTTAAAACGTTTGTTACCCCAGCATTTCATATTCCTGATATGTGCCTGCTGTACCATGTACTTGTATGAGAAAGTCTCCTATTCTCTTGTATTGCTTCCTTTATGTGAAAATCCTGTTGTTCTTGCTGGTCCCCATGCTTTCCTATTAAAAACTGACCACACTATGCATGAGGTCAGGCATTAATGTGGACAAGAAGGCTTGGTTCGCAGTCTCCGCTCTAATTAGGGTTGCCACCTCATCCCTTTAGCCCCCATTCACACCTATGCGAATTAGATGCGGCTTACACCGCATCCAATTCGCAGAACATTTTAAAATACATTCATTTGAATGTATCTGGTTCACATATGTGTGTTGCATTCGCACTGCGCATTGCACAAAAAAGGTGTGCGTTTTCTGGGCATTGCTGTGCGAATTACATGCCCATTATCTTCTATGGGAATGCATCTGATTCGCAGATGCATTCCGTTCTGAACATGAATTCTCCCCTTCTCCTCACTACATCTCCCCCCTCTCCATGTTCACTGATCCGCAGCTACAACGCAGAGGAACCTCTGAACAACTGATTTTTATCTTCGCAGTAAAACCTGAGCTTCAATTCACATGTGTGAACCCAGGCTTAAACCCAAACACATATGAATTACACAAGTTCTGAGGCTAATCGAATGCAGATAAGGCACCAAGTGAGTTTAATTACCACCTTAATCGGCCACAGAACCTGTGTAATTGAATGTGTGTTCGGTTTTAAAGGGAGGAGGTGGCAACCCTAGCTCTAATTCATCCCAAAGGTGTACTGTCGGGTTGAGGTCAGGACAATGTGCAGGCCAGTCAAGTTCCTCCACCCCAAACTCACTAATCCATGTCTTTATGGACCTTGCTTTGTGCGAGGGGGGATTATGGTGTGGGGTGGTTTTTCAGGGGTTGGGCTTGGCCCCTTAGTTAGAGTGAAGGGAACTCTTAAGGTGTCAGCATACCAACACATTATGGACAATTTCATGCTCCCAACTTTGTGGGAACAGTTTGGGGATGGCCCCTTCCTGTTCCAACATGACTGCACACCAGTGCACAAAGCAAGGTCCATAAAGACATGGATGAGTGAGTTTGGGGTGGAGGAACTTGATTGGCCTGCACAGAGTCCTGACCTCAACCCAATAGAACACCTTTGGGATGAATTAGAGTGGAGACTGCGAGCCAGGCCTTCTCGTCCAACATCAGTGCCTGACCTCACAATGCTCTTCTGGAAGAATGGTCAAACATTCCCATAGACACACTCCTAAACCTTGTGGACAGTCTTCCCAGAAGAGTTGAAGCTGTTATAGCTGCAAAGGGTGGGCCAACTCAATATCGAACCCTACGGGCTAAGACTGGGATGCCATTAAAGTTCATGTGCGTGTAAAGGCAGGTGTCCCAATACTTTTGACAAAATAGTGTATTTCAGTGGATTCTTTGAGCTTGACCACAAATATCCAAATGTCTTCTGCACACTTCTACAACATATCAACATTCAATCTAAACCAGGGTATAGTTTTAAAATAGTGAATAAAAAAATACTAAACATACCCAAGCGATGCAGTCAGTAAGGTATAATGGTGGCTGTGACTGGCATCGTTTTCAGCCATGTGACTTATTGTTAGTTCTCAATACTATATTTAATGGTCATTATGACAAATAGCGATCGTTATAGCTTAGTGAAATGAGCCGAGCGATGAGCAGAGCAGCTGATGAGTGATTCAAGCTATTGGCCTCAAATCAAAACTGAAATGCCACTTTGGGCCGAGTTACTGTTTAAAGCATATAAAAGAACATTCACAGGACTCAGTTAAAAAATGTCAAAAAGCCAAAAAAAAAATGTTATTCCCTTTTTAGTTTTTGTCACACCAACAAAACAAAATATTTCTTTCTGGGTCAAAGCTGGATGCAATCTAGTAAGACCATAAGACCCATTGCAGAGCAAAGAGACTGCTATCCAGGTGCCATTAACCAAGATGAAAATGAACTACTTGCATCTGATTACTTACTATAATCCACAACATCAGTGCTATAGTAATAGGGATTACCATTAAAGTGTATTTAAACCCAAGAACAAAAATGTCATATTTGGCAGCTTACCAGCGGTTGCAGTAGTTTTCTCTTATCAGGATTTTTTTTTTTTTTTGCTTTATTTTCACCTGGTGATCCTGCCAGTAATGCACTTCCTGCTGTAGGGTGACAACACTCACTCACTGTACTGTATCTATAGAGGAGCAGCGTTGTCTCCATAGGACAGGACTATAGAACACCTCCCCCCCTTCTATAACATGGGGGAAGTGTTCTTTGTCCTCCAAAGAGAGCTGAGAACCATGGTAACTGACAACAGTGCAGCACAGAAGACAGCACTGGTCATTATCTGTTTACAAGATTTTTGGCAGGATCAACATTTATTTTTTGCCTTTGCAGATATAAGAAAGCACTTTCAATGGTGTATTTATAAGGTAACAAATAAGAGCAGTCCAGTGTCAGGGTTTACATACACAGTGGGGTTCATTTACTAAAACTAGAGAGTGCATATCTGGTGCAGCTGTGCATGGTAGCCAATCGGCTTCTAACTTCAGCTTGTTCAGTCACTCTAGGTTCACACCTATGCATTTTTAGGGCAGTTTGCAGAAACGCACTGCAGTCCATTTAACATGGCTTCCTATGGTGCGAGTTCACATCTATGCGTTTTGCGGCTGGTGCATTTCTGGAAAGGGTCGGGGACTTTTTCCCCATGATATGCGGGTAATAGACTTCAATGGAACCGCACCAGAAACACAAGTTTTGTGTTTGTGATGCAATTTTTTGATGTGTTTTGCATTTTGCAGTTGTTATTTAAACACTGTATATAGATGGTTGCCAAGCAGGGGGTTGGGAAGCCGACCGCCGCGTCCTTAACAACTGATGAGTCATCAGCTGTCAGCGGCTTCCCCGCTGAAAGCGGAATGTAAAAAATAAAATAATAATTGCCAGCAAAAAAAAAACAAAAATCGAATTAAAAAATAGGGGGGGCCGTCACAAGGGGCAGGCTCTCCGGGCGACTCATTGGATGGCCATGTCCCATGCCTATATAAGACGGCGAGGAAGAAGACGGCGGCAGCGAGAAAGATGACAGTTCCACGGGAGAGGACGGCACCAGGCTTCTTATTTAATAAAGGACTTGTCAAAAACTGACTCTTGTAGTTTAACATTTCAGTTTGGTGAATGGGCAGGGGTACGATGTACCTGATACCCATTTACATGGGGGGTGGGGCAGGATCTGGGGACCAACTTATTGATGGGGGCTTCCAGATTCTGATAAGCCCCCCGCCCGCAGACCCCGACAACCACAGTTGTCGGGAAGAGGCCCTTGTCCTCATCAACATGGGGGCAAGGTGCTTTGGGGTGGAGGGGCATGGAGCCCCCCCTGCCCCAAAGCACCCACCCCCCCATGTTGAGGGCATGCAGCCTTATTTGGTTCACAAGGGGGGCGGGTGCGCTCGCTCGTCCCCTCCCTTTCCTGACCTACCGGGCGGCATGCTCCGATAATGGTCTGGTATGAATATTGGGGGGGACCCCACGCCATTTTCTTTCAAACTTTGGCGTGGGGAGTCCCCTCCGAATCCATACTAGACCCGAGGGGCCTGGTATAGATCTGGGGCGGAAACCCACGCCGTTTTTATTTGCATTTTTTAGCTGATGACTCATCGGTTGTTAGGGACGCGGCAGCTGGCTTCCCGGCCCCCTGCTTAACAACCAGCTATATAAAGTGTGTTTACAGTGCGTTTATAGAGGGGGGAAAAAACCTAAAATGCATGAAAACTGCATGCAAAAATACACTGCAAAACATGCCTGAAAAACGCATCAAGAGCAGCAGCATAGAGATGAGCCTAGACCAGTGATGGCGAACCTTGGCACCCCAGATGTTTTGGAACTACATTTCCCATGATGCTCAACTACACTGCAGAGTGCATGAGCATCATGGGAAATGTAGTTCCAAAACATCTGGGGTGCCAAGGTTCGCCATCACTGCCCTAGACTAATGCCTGGTTCGCACCTGTGCATTTTTTAGCGCGTTTTCTGTTTTGCAGAAACACACTACAGTCCATTTAACATGGTTTCCTATGGATGTAGTTCACATCTGGGCATTTTATGGAAAGGGCCAGGGACTTTTTTTCTGGTTTTTGGTTCCATAGCATTCAGTGGATCAAAAACGTGTATTGAAAAACGCAAAATGCACCTGGAATATGCAAACTGCAACCTGCATAGGTGTGATTCAGGCCTAACAACCGATGACATTTTTTCCCCATTAGGAGATAATTGTAGTACATGTCTAAAACCTGTAGGTGGCAGTAAAATGACAAAAAAAAAATTAAAAATCTAAAAAGAGAAAGTTTGAAGAAGATCGTGACAAAGAAAGTGTTGTATGAATAATGCTGCAAAACACAGTTTTCCAACATAAATTTCCCTTTAATTATCTTTTTTCTTTTACATCTCTAGTAAATTTTTTTACACTTTCCAATTGCAAAAATGTTCAATGTCAGCTAGGATTTTTTTTCTTTTTTATTAGATGCAATAGTGATCTGCAAACCACATGACTACCTTCTCTTGCTTTAAACATTTCCCCACTTTCTGCCAAAACATAAGAAAACAGATTCACCAGAATAGTACAGTGTAATAAAATGACTCTGAAACTTGCAAGAGATTATGAAGAAAATAAGTTTAATGATAGAGGCAAGCAGAGTGGAGTACCAGAAGGACTATTCTGTTACCCCCCGTGGTGCCCAGAGGGGCTTCAATGACAACCGAGGGGACAGCACATCAGTGCCAGTGACCATTGTGTGAGTAGACAAACCTCGGCGAATGCATTCAGTACCCTGTACATTGCAATGTGTTCAATACTTGACCAGGTTTGGAAAAAAAAAATGGCAAAAACTCAATGAACCGCACTAAGGCAAAAACCGCACACAGAGTATGGTCTGCTGTAGCAAAAGTCTCTGCAGGAGGTCATAAAGGGACCATCTTAAAGAGATTTACAAGTTACCCTGAGCTAAATTTACAAAAAGATGGCCTCTGTTGTTTTGTTTTTAGAAATGCACACACTGGTGGACACTATGGGGTCTGTTTTTAAAAAATTGTAATTAAAAAATTGCTGTACGAATGTGATAAACATTCACCCAGCTGCAATGGAAAAAAAAAAAATCTCCATAGTTTGTCTAATAGATTTATTTCCTATGATCATCACCGCCATCTAGTGGACATAATGCAGTACAGTAGTACCTTGGATTACAAGCATATTCCAGAAGAATGCTTGCAATCCAAAGCACTCGTATATCAAAGCGAGTTTCCCCCTAGGAATCAATGGAAACTCAGATAATTAGTTCCCTAGCCACTGCTTGTCAATGCAGTACCGCATATGGCCAGAGGTGAGGTGGGGCGTCGGAGAACCTCAGAGACACTCGGAGAAGCTCGGAGACACTTGGAGACACTCAGGAGTGTTTCTGAGTGTCTCCAAGTGTCTCCGAGTATCTCCGAACGTCACCGGCGCCCCCGCACCTCTGGCCAAATGCGGTGCTGCACACCCCAGAGGCTTGAATCCTGCTCATCTTGCGAGACAATAGACATGTGCAATCCGTTTCGTAACGAATCGAAATTCGACCAAATTTTGCATCAATAACGAACTTCAACAAATACGAAAGAAATTATAGCGAATATAACGGATGAATTCGACATGATTCTGTAATTCGTTAAAGAGCTAATGAAACAAAAGGTCAACTCAAAGTAAACAGCACAATCAGCTGATTAATTTTGTGCTGGAGGTTGGATTACTGGCAAAGTGCATTCCTGAGAACTGAGTAGGAAGGGTGTTGTATTGTATTTGAGCAGAGGAGAAGAGATATTGTCATTGTGTGTGTTAATAGATTCAATAAACAAACGACTTTCCAAACTACGAATCATTATCGTGAATATATATACATAGATAAATATTGAATTTCAACGAATACGAAAGAAATTATAGTGGATGTAACGCATGAATTCAACATGATTCGAGATTCAGTATAATGAATATCGACACTCTACGAATAAATAATGATATTTGAAGCGCTTCACAATGTGCATGAAAATGAATATATAAGAATAAATATAAATAGTCAAATAAATCCAGCGGTGAGTAAAAATTCCTAAAAAATCAATGATTTTTTAGGAATTTTTACTCACCGCTGGATTTATTTGACTATTTATATTTATTCTTATATATTTATTTTCATGCACATTGTGAAGCGCTTTAAATATCATTATTTATTCTTTTTAAGTGACTCTGAAAACACTCTCTTTTGATAGCAGCCTCACTTGGTTTTATGTGTAATTATCAGCTATTTAGCATCACAGCGCTTTGTGTTTTATATATATTTT
This sequence comes from Lithobates clamitans, assembly GCA_037952925.1. Lineage (NCBI taxonomy): Eukaryota > Metazoa > Chordata > Amphibia > Anura > Ranidae > Lithobates > Lithobates clamitans. The sequence goes on along the minus strand of JBBGZY010000096.1, from coordinate 71,319 downwards.
TGACACTCTACAAATAATAACGAATTATCCGAAAACAAATTAACATAACATAACGAATATAACAGAATGAAATTATGTATTTTACGAATGACAACGAACCAAAACTAAACAGAATTTCCCGTTGTGCACGTCTGCGAGACAACGCCCGTATTGCGAGACGCTTGTAACCTGCATTACTCACAATCCAAGGTTTTACTGTATGTTCCTTTTTTTAAAAAAATCATTTTTTGGCCACTAGATGGCGCTTCTGATATGAAATAATCATAATATACAAAATATGTTTTTTTGTTTGTTTTTTTTGCTGTGGCTGTGAGAATGCTTGTCACATTTGTACAGCAATTAAAAAAAAAAATAGATCCCTATGTGATTGCACTGCTAAGTGAAAGCATCCAAAAGCAAACAAAATGTAATCAGCAAAAAGAAAAGTGTAAGCCTCACGCTCTCTAAACTTTTGATTAAAGTGCATCTAATCCCAAGAACAAAAGTTGAGTATATGTTTATCCATATGGCTTTTGTTAAGTAATACATTAAATATCCATTTGTTAATTGAAGTTCATATAAACCTATTCCTACACTAGCTGTCTCTCAGGTCACTTGGATTTTTGTATTTGGATATGACTCAAGTCTTATATTTATTGTAAATTGACAACTAAAATAAAGAATAATAAAAAATAATAATATATTGTAACAAATCATTCCACAGAGCAGCCTTTCTCAACGTTTTTACCCCAAAGGAACCCTTTCAGTATTTTTTGGTGTCTCGGGGGAACCCCTGCTAAGATTCAGTCCATGGCTGCCTTAGAGGATGCGATTATTACCATTATTAGCAAAAAGATGATCTTAACATCATTCATGAAACCAATATATCATTTTTTTATGCATTTTAAACAATTGCACTGTAGTACCTGTACCATGTAATTTTCTTGCTATGCTCAATAAAGAACTACATGCTTATAAAAAAAATAAGAAGAATAAAAATTACATTTTTTTTTTTTTTGCTTTAGTTCTTTTGTCTTTATTTTCACTTGGTGGTCCTGCCAGTAACACTCTTCCTTTTGACTTTTATGTCAACCATTTGTTTTTTCTCCACTGCATCTATGGAGGAAGTCATGGTTGTCACTCAAAAAATGTCAGCTTTTGTTCATCTCCATTATATAGTGGATTGATGGGACTGGTAGTTTACACAATAAAGATAAGGTTCTTTGTGCTTTCTTTTCAGCTCACAGACACTTCTGGCAGGAACAGCTGGTATTTTCTGTAGTTGCTGAAAATTTTCTTAGTCTGAAAAAAGAAAAAAAAAATTCCACCACCACATTTAACTCCTTGGAAGTGACCCTTCAAAGTGGGTGGTAAAGGGAGGAGGTGGGGGATCACATGACCACTGTCATTGGCAGTTACATGATTGGAGGCCCTGCCCGCTGGCTCCTGATCACAAACGGAGATCAGTTGTCAATGAGCGTGCTTTTAGCACAGAACCACATAGACGCATGGGTGCAGCGGCTGGGCAATGGGGTCTGCTTTCCCTGCCACCGCATATATGCATTACAGAAGATGCAGGAAGAAGGACTAGTAAGCTGCATTATATTATATTTTTGTTATGGAGTCAGATACACTATTAGAAGGACTGAAATGCTAACCTTTTCTGGTGAAAATACTGCTCAAAGTGCCTTTTAGTCTGGGTTCACACTTGTGCGTTGCTGGACACATAGCTCCCAACTGTTCCTGATTTCGAGGGACTGTCCCTGATTTGGAGCAATGTCCCTCTGTCCCTCTTTCCTCCTCATTTGTCCCTCATTTTGGTCTGATCTATATATTTGTATATAAAATGCACTTTTTATCTTTCAAGAAGTGTTTCTCAGAGCTAAACCTTTCATCCAATTTCTAAATTGCTGCATCTGTAAATTTCAAAAGCCAATATAAAGGAATATTAGTGGTCAAAAAAAAGCCCTTGTGGGTTTAACTAATCTTTTTTTTTTTTTTAGGTTAATTCTCCTTTAAGGGGGCGTGACAGTAAGGCGTGTCCTATGTCGGCATGCTTTTGCTGAGTAGGTGTCCCTCATTCCCATCCCAAAAAGTTGGGAGGTATACTGGACACCGCATGTCATTCGCATAGGAATGCCGTGTCTGCGCGGTGTGATTTGAGACATACAGTTTGTATGGCTCAAACCACATCGTTTGGTGCAGGACCCTTTTTTTTTTCCTACAACTGAATCGCATCGCATTGGGTGTTCACACCCATGCGATGCGATTCAGGCAATCGTACTGCGTTTTTCAAGCTGTTTCAGGGTGTCGTTAATCCAACATTGACACCCACAGCCAATCGCATGAAATGCACAGGATTCGCTGCGTTTCCCGCATTGCATCAGTGTTGTCAAAGCCTGGACACCTAGTCACATGATATCTACTAAAGTACAAATTCACCCAAACTGAACTCTTTTCCAGTAGATATCACATGACTGAATTCCTAGGCCTTTAGGCCTGATTCACACCTATTGCATTTTTAGTGCTTTTGCATTTAGAAGATTTGTTTTTACCTACAGGTAAGCCTATAATAAGGCTTACCTGTCGGTAAAATGAATATCTCCTAAACCTGCACCGTTTAGGAGATATTTACCCTGCATGCAGCCGCTGACGTCAGTGGCGCATGCGCTCTGAAGGTCTGGCATGTCGTGCTGGAACTTCAGAGCTCCTTACCGGAATGGATGGATCCTGCGCGTGTGCGCGGGAGTGATGTCATTGCGGCTCTGGCCACTCACAGCGCCAGAGCCTGCAAACCCGGAAGAGACGCAGAGGGAACATGTCAGCCCCCCTCAGTGGTGACCGGGCGCCGCTGCGGGGGGTTCGTTCTAAGGTATTTCATAATGTGCTAGTTTGCGATGCATACTAGCACATTATGCTATTGTCTTGCAGGGGTTTTTTTCCAGCGGTTTACTACCGCTTCAACATGGTTTCCTATAGAATATGTTCTGTAGTGAAGTGTAGTTGAAGTCTACGGAATAAAAAACACAACCTGCTGTTCCCCTGGCCCTTTCCATAAAATGCACAGATGTGAATGTGACCCATAGGAAACCATGTTAAATGGACTGTAGTTTGTTTCTACAAAACTGAAAATGCACTAAAAAAATGCATAGGTGTGAACCAGGCCTTAGCCCTGTGTCCAGCAGTGAAGAGGAACAGGAGCGCCAAGAAAAATTCCAGGGGCTGGTATACATCACGCTGAATAATCATTTTGTGTTACCCTCAATGTCTTGTACTTGACCTGTCTTCACTTCTTCCAGATCTGCCCTGCACAGCCCACAAGGGAACTCATAGCCACTGCTGCAAACTCCTCTGGAAGGGCCCACACCTTCCATAATCCCATGGGGAATATTGCAGGAGCCAACAAATAATCAATAAATAGTCTAGATGACCTTCAATAATCTGGACACCATGGGGTTGATTTACTAAAACTGGTGCACTCAGAATCTGGTTCAGCTGTGCATGGTAGCCAATAGACATGTGCAATTAGTTTAGTTCTGAATTAGCTTTTTAACAAATTTTGACAATTTGTTCGTTTTTGTTTTCATATCGTTCGTTTTTTTGCTTTTTTCAGAAATTCGAAAAGCTTCTAATTTCGGATTTTCTAATTTCTGAATTTTTTAATTTCCAAATTTTCAAATTTCTGAATTTCCAAATTTTCAAATTTCCGATTTCCAAATTTTTGTCCAAATTAGAAGCTGATTGGCCACTAGACATGTGCACTGACAAAAAAATGTGTTCATTTTCATTTTCATTTCATTCGTTCTTTTGCTTTTTTCAGAAATTCGAAAAATTCAGAATTCGAAAATCTGAAAAAAAGAAAGAAAATCTGTAAAATTCAAAATAATAACTAATAATAACGAACTATTAAATTATAGGTATTGGAATTTACTTTCAAATTTGGCTGTTTGTGAACGTAACGAATTTCCGAATTTCCGAAATTTCGATATTCTGAAATTTCTATATTTGGAATTTCTATATTCGGAATTTCCAAATATAGAAATTCCAAATATCGAAATTTCGGAAATTCAAAATTCGGAAATTCGTTACGTTCACAAACAGCCAAATTTGAAAGTAAATTCCAATACCTATAATTTATTAGTTAGTTATTATTAGTTATTATTTCAAATTTTACTGATTTTCTTTCTTTTTTTCGGATTTCCGAATTCTGAATTTTCGAATTTCTGAAAAAAGCAAAAAACAAATAAACGAAAACAAACAGATTTTTTTGTCAGTGCACATGTCTAGTAGCCAATCAGCTTATAACTTTAGCTTGTTCAATTTAAACTTTGGCAATAAAACCTGGAAGCTGATTGGTTACTATGCAGAGCTGCACCAGATTTTGAACTCTCCAGTTTTAGTAAATAAACCCCATTGTGTTTATAGGAAATCACATCAAATATAATGAATCCTATTTAAAATTAAATGATCTGGCTTTAAAAACCTAAAATAAGAATAAACACACTGATGATGGTACAATGATCTGGATAGCAGGTAGGTCAAGTTCCTGGCTTTAGTTCTGGGCCATCGTCACACAAGGTACACCCATATACAGCTGGCAATGCAGTGTAGGAGAGGCTCAATGGCTAAGGCTGTTTCAGCAGCTTGGCAGCTTTTTTAAATGGACCGGACTTTGTCATAGGTACTGTATAATGAATGCTAAAGGAGGTACAAAGGGTACTTCACAATGCCATCAAAGGTCTTTAAAATCGGAACATTGAGGCTTAAAATTCTTCATCCATCCTATTGGCATCTTACCATGGCAGAACTAGGAGGGTAATGAGCTATAAGTAGGGCATAATGGGCACAGTGTCACACAGGAACCAATTGTACCTCGCTCTCTGCCTATAACAGGGCTGTCCACCTCTGGTCTTTAGGGATGACATACAATCCCAGATTTTAGCACTGACAAATATTGGAACTAAATTGTGGTTATTGTTGATCTCATTTTTAAAGAGTAACTCCACCTTTGTTGAGAAAAACAAAAACATTCCCCTCTGGGTGATCAAGGCACATTGCAGGGATTTTAACAAACGTTGTAGCCGATTCCTGCCTTTTGTTGATGTGAAGAAATAGCTCTTTGTGTCACCAGACTAAGCGCACTTGATTCTGAATAGGGGGTCTGGTTCATTATTAATCAGCTGGTGCACTTTCTGTGTTCTAATGAGTGACAGTGTGTGTATCCCTTTAGAAGTGGTAAACCCTTGGGGTGTATCTCACCAAAACTTAAAGAGTAACTCCACTTTTGTTGAGAAAAAAAAACCATTGCAAGGATTTGAAGAAACTTTGTTGCAGATTCCTACCTTTTGTTATTCTGAAGAAATCCCTGTGTGTTTGTCTTTGCTCATGTGCAAATTGAATCTAATGGAAGTGGTTTCATAATTATCAACCAGCTGTGCACCTGCAGGGCACTAATGAGGAAAATTGCAGGGTCTGCATCCCTTTAGATGTGATTTCCTATTGGGAGTATCTTACCAAAAATGAAATTTTTGTTGCAGGGAATGCCTGAAATCTGACTTGTATCTTAGAGCAGACTTCTGGGAAAATCAGTGAGCCAATCACACAAGGAGGAAATGACATATCTGGGGAGTGGTAAGTACAACTTCTGTGTACAGAGCTCCTCCAGGTAGCCATATTGCATTTCATTTCACAGAAAATTACAGAGCTGCAGATCGGAAAGGTAATTTTTAATAACATTCAATGACTTGTATCGCAATTGTATATGCTATTTTATTTTTTTTGTTTGTTTGCTATTTTTTTTCTCCACGAAAGTGGTTACCCTTTACATTTCTATCACAGGGGGTGCCTAAAATCTGACTTGTATCTTAGTGCAGACTTCTAGGAAAATCAGTGAGCCAATCACACGAGCGAGCAGGAAATCACATTTTTTGGGAGTGTTCTGTAAACCAATTGTGCACTGAATCCCTTCAGGTTGCCATATTGCATTGAAATTTACAGGAAATTAGAGCGGCTGCAGGTTGAAAAGGAAAGGTAATTTTTAATAACATTCAATTACAACATGGCTTGCGTAGCAATTGTACCGTATATACTATGCTAAAGGTGAATGCACCTTTAGGGTGCATTCAAACCTACAAATGTACTGGCACACCGATTAAATGTGAGAACCCTAACTGGGGTTCCTGCGATTATCTGAGAGGCTAGAGCAGCCTCATTGAAAGCAATGGCAAGCTGCTGGCTCTCGCAGCATGTAATCGCTCATGCAAGTGATTGACCCTGGATGCAGACTACCTGTGTCCAAGGCTGAATACTCACATGTAATCACTGCATGAGAGATTAAATGCAAGTGGCCACAAATATACTATATTACCAAAAGTATCAGGGCACCTGCCTTTACACACACAGTTTGTAGGGTTCAATATTGAGTTGGCAAACTCTATAACAGCTTCAACTCTTCTGGTAAGGCTGTCCACAAGATTTAGGAGAGTGTCTATGGGAATGTTTGACCATTCTTCCAGAAGCGATGTGGACAAGAAGGTCTGGCTCGAAGTCTCCGCTCTAAATAATCCCAAAGGTGTTCTATCGGGTTGAGGTCAGGACTCTGTGCAGGCCAGTCAAATTTCTCCACCCCAAGATGCTCATCCATGTCTTTATGGACCTTGCTTTGTGCACTGGTCCAAATCATTTGGTAGAGGGGGGAATATGGTGTGGGGTTGTTTTTCAGGGTTTGGGCTTGGCCCCTTAGTTCCACTGAAGGGAACACTTCAGGTGTCAGAATACCAAGACATTTTGGACAATTTCATGCTCCCAACTTTGTGGGAACAGTTTGGGGATGGCCCCTTCCTGTTCCAACATGTGCCACAAAGCAAGGTCCATAAAGACATGGATGAGCGAGTTGGGGGTGGAGGAACTTGACTGGCCTGCAGAGTCCTGACTTTGACCCGATAGAACACCCTTTGGGATGAATTAGATTGGAGACTGCAAGCCAGGTCTTCCCGTCCAACTTCAGTGCCTGACCTCACAAATGTGCTTCTGGAAGAATGGTCAAACATTCCCATAGACACACTTCCCACAAGAGTTGAAGCTGTTATAGCTCTAAAGGCTGGGCCAACTCAATATTGAACACTACAGACTAAGACTGGGATGCCATTACTTTTGGTAATATAGTGTAATTATGGGAGGCAGTAGTCGTAGGAGATCCTGCTGGGTTCTCACATCTAATCGGAGTGCGGGTGCATTTGCAGGTTTGAATGCCCTATTAAAGCTCAACTCCAGCCAGATATAAAAAAAACAAAACACTAGTTAATGCAGGTGTGTATTCATTTATACATATTATACATTGAAACTTTTTTTAAATGTAAGAATCTGGATTTGACTTGATATCAGCCTGTTGCCTGTACAGGAGAGCTCAGACAGAGAGAGAACCAGCATTGGGAACTGATTAGGTGTGCTGCACGAAATTGCCTTGACAAATGACTTGGGTGCTCCCACCAAAAAGGTGTGTGGAGGAAATGTGCACCATGGAGGGTGCCCTGAGATCCAAAGCAATATGTTGGTAAGTATGTAGGGTGTGAGGTTGATGATTACTAATGTTGGAGAAGACCTGACCCAGAATTGGCATTCCAATTCATCCCAAAGTTGCTCAGTAGAGCTGAGGTCAGGGCTCTGTGCGGGTCACTCAAGTTCCTTTAAATTTTGTACTTGTCAGACCATATCTTATGGGGTAAAACTGTGCAGGAACCGCCATAAAGTTGGAAGTGCACAATTGTCTAAAATGTTTTTGCTGTAGTAACAAAAGTACCTTTTACTGGAAACACCTGTTGCACCCTCCTAGAATAAGTTGCTAGAGAGGTTCAGGTAAATTTAGTTTTTTTACCTGCTTTGTAATCATTGGAGCGGTGTATGATTATTTTTGGCTGTTCTGGGTTTCCCTGGCTGCAGGCTCAACTGTTTCACCCTGCCTTCTAGAAGATTCTAGACTCTAGTGGGTTGGAAGAGGCAGACACTGGGCCTGAATATTCATGTGGTCTCAACCAATCACTAGGGGAGAGCATGCCCAGTAGGGGGCTGAGGATTTCATAAATAGTCTGGGGCCTGGAGCAGCAGGGTTCTTGTCCAGGAGAAGATCTGAGCCCGAAAGGATGCTGCCCTTCTGGGCAGCATCCTTGCAGAAGTTCATCGAGGTCCCAGCTCAGGGAGAGCTGAAGGGCCTAATTTCTGAAAGGAGCAAGAGCCAATTCAAAGGGGGTTAACTGAGGATTTGGCCTGAAGGTTGCAGAAGTTCATCGAGGTCCCAGCTCAGGGAGAGCTGAAGGGTCTAATTTCTGAAAGGAGCAAGAGCCAATTCAAAGGGGGTTAACTGAGGATTTGGCCTGAAGGTTGCAGAAGTTCATCGAGGTCCCAGCTCAGGGAGAGCTGAAGGGTCTAATTTCTGAAAGGAGCAAGAGCCAATTCAAAGGGGGTTAACTGAGGATTTGGCCTGAAGGTTGCAGAAGTTCATCGAGGTCCCAGCTCAGGGAGAGCTGAAGGGTCTAATTTCTGAAAGGAGCTAAAGCCAATTCAAAGGGGTTAACTGAGGATTTGGCCTGGAGGTTCGCAGGAGAAGTGTCTGGCCAGTATTGGACAGAGGCATCCAAGTACATAGGGACAGTATAGTCCAGAGTGTGAGATCTTAGTGACTGTTGCTGCTTTAACCATTTAAGCATCTGCTACAGTCATGGTGATTTGGAACCATTCTTTTGCTCAGAGTCCCAGGGTTGCTTGCTCTCCTATGATCTGCCAAGAGGAGAATTGTTCTGAAGAGTGTAGACAAAACCAAGAGTGTCCTCTGCTTACTTAGTGTACTAATTCTGCAGTATCCTAAAGCTCACCTTGCATCCTATCAAAGAAAGTTAATTGTGCATTCAATCTTAAAAAGACATTCCCAGCCTGGTCCTTGAGTTGTGAGACTGTTTATGCTGCTTTGTGTCTGGCTGCCTTTACACCTACACGGGAAGAGAACCTGGGACAAATCTACGGGGCCCATAAGGGGTCCACGCTACATAGCTAAACTCAGTTTGGAGTGGGGTCTACAGACATTTGGTTATATAGTAGGTCCAATGTTTTAGGTCTACACAAATGCTTGACCATATAGTCTATCTCAGACATGGATGGATAATATTTCAAATCATTTGGGAGGTAAAACAGCTCCCATCTATGTATTTCATATAACTTATATTATTTAAACATTGGCCTGGAGCCCAGCTTTAAAAACAAATTCAAAACTGTGGAAGGACCCTGGCCTTAAATGTCTAAATTGGACAGTACTATCCTAAAACTGCCATGGTGCATTCATATGAAAATAGATGCCATTTAAACAAGTCTGGGGTGATGCTTGTTTTAGAAAGGCTTAAAAATACTCAAAAATCTAACATAGCGTTCATTATTTAATCCCATCTTTCTTTGCACCATTTATATCTATTACAAAATCACAATGGCAGAGTAACAATTACTTGCAGCTTATTACACTATGTGGAAAGTGAATAGTTTTACTTCCATGTAGAATGCCTTGTAAAGTTTCTAGAAATTGATATTAAAAAAAATTATGGCACTAGACAATATTTTTTTTTTTTTTTTGCAGATTTAAAAACTACATCAAAAATATTAAAAATTGTGGTCAGACTCCCCTGTACTTTCTGAACAAAAAATAGCAATATCATTAGTGAAAGGTGGCATCCTGCAAAGTCCCTAAATAGGTGTTGTGAAAATTTATTTGTGTAAACCATCCCAATTGTGAAAACAATTGTTGTGCTACTCTAACAATGCACAATATCAAAATATGACATATAAACACCGTTGTAAAATGTGTTTTTTTTTTTTTCCTGCTGCTAGTAATGACAATTTAAACCTCAACATTTTTAAAATAACAGAATATCAGGAACAAAACAGTATGGTAAAAAATAATTATAATAATAAAAACAAACCTAAAGAAACAGGATCTTAACTTAAGTGTCACAAAGCTTTATACTTTACAATTTTTTTTTTCTACGACCTGGAAAAAGACAGCAAGTTTTGTCGCAAGAACTTTGTCTTGTTCCAAATGGGTGCCGTGTATGTGCACACGAGCATCCGAGTTTCCAGCTATTATGTATTATTTGTTGTTATGCGGTTGCTGTTTTTCTGCAGACTGTATAAGGAGTTCTTGGTGTTAAAAATTCTAAAATCGCCATTTGGAAAGCCTGGTGGTGCAAGGCGTCACTCCCACTTCACAGGATGGCACAGAAAAACTTCTTCTCTCTAAAAGGGTTTTCTGAGGCAGGCACTGGGGTCAGTAATGGGTCTTCCTTGGCGTGGGCTTCACAGTAGGCCATCAAGTCTGCCGCTGCCTTCGATACCTTGAAAACAAAACATTTCAGGGATATTTTTTAACGTGGAAGAACATGCATGCCAAAATTTCCCCCCAGAAAATGTAATCCTGAAAAAAAACTAAACCAACGTTTCCAAGTTAAAAAAATAAAACCTTGGATAAAACTTCTCTACTTCCAATGGCTGGAAGCTCAACTGAAGCCAAGCCTCTACTTTTTAGTTGATGGTTGATGTAAAGCAGACTTTCCAAACCATTTTACCCCCAGATGAACCCTTAAAATGTTTTGCAGGTCTAGAGGAACCCCTGCTAAAAATAATTTTACCTACAGTTCACAATATATTTGGGTGATGACATAAATGTAGAACATTCTATATATACAAATCAGACAAAAACTATATTGTTCCCCAACATTGGTGGGCAATATAGAGGTGCCCTCTTGCATTTTTGGTCAGTGTAGGTGGGAGCTCATTTCACCATTTACTCATTGCTCAAGGAACTCCTAGCAACATCAGGAGGAACCCTGGTTGAAAAAGGCTGATGTAAAAGTAACGTTTAATATATACATATATATATACAGGGTTAGGGGCCTATGTCAAGTTTTTATTGCTATCTGTGTCCTCTCTAGGTAGATTCCCCTTCTCAATGTCTCCTGGTGACCATTGTTAATGAGGAAGGTGGAAATCTAAAGTTTTAGGCCCCTTTCACATGGACATGTCAGTGCGGTAAATCCAGCTGGTTGTGGGGCGTTTCAGCGCACCTCAGCTACCTGTCATGAACCGGAAATGGTTGCTGGACAGTTCCATCCACATTGTCGTGGCCAAGATGCTGTGCTTGCGCAATTCAGCAAAAATTAAATTTAAAAAAATTAGCCATGTCACGTTTAGCAGGCAATCCTGCCTGCCAATGCGCCCATAGAAGTACACGGGGCTGCGCCGCAGCTGTGTCCAATTCTGTTCATTCTGACACGAGAGAGGCACATGGTCTTCTGCCAACCACAATCCAGCTGCTGCAGACCACAGCTGTGATCCAGAGCAGACTACAAGTCAGCAGCTATGCTCATGTGAAAGGGGCTTTAGAACACACCTCACTTTAGGGAGATTTCCTCTCACTTCCTTTTGCATTTCTGGAACAGGAAATAAGGAAAATCTCCCCAACAGAACAATTGCTATGTGTCGGGGAGATTTACCCTCTCTATTTGTGTTGGTGACCATTGTCACTGAAACAGAAAGGGATGGGAAACTGAACATTTTATACAGTTGTCAAAGAGACAGGAGGTAATGAGAAATCTTCCAATGGGGACATATGTTGTGCTGTCTCTCTGGGACACACAGTAAAATGAAGGGACAGTATCCAGAATTTACCAACACCAATGAATCAGCAAGCCAATAGTTTCCCTTTTCCTTCCCACCTCACCCACCTCCAATGTCACCTCTTAGATTATTAAATACAATGTGCATACAAATTACACTTCTCAAGCCAATACAGTGGTGAAGTACTATCCAACAAACAAGCGTATACAAGGGGAATTGTAAGGTAAGGTATACTTACCTGTGCCTGGTGTTGATCCAGCATTGTTGTGCTCGATGCATCTCTCCTCTCTGGCACAGAGACTGCAGTGGAAGCCATTGGCTCCTGCTGCTGTCAATCACAGCCAGTGAGGAGGGAGCAGGGGCAGGGCCAAGCCTCATGGTGGACACACACAGCATGGCTCAGGAGCAAGCCCGCATGAGTGCCCCCATAGTAGGCAGCTTGCTATGGTATAGTGGGGGGGGGGGGGGGGGGCAGAGATTCCAGCAGGGGACCACAGAAGAGAAGAGGAGAATCAGGGCTGCTCTGTGCAAAACTACTGCACAGAGCATGTAAGAGCATGCAACGTGTCACTGTGCCTAACATGAAGTTACAGTATTAATGTGTTATCCTGCCAATCAATGTCTGCTGGCAGCAAAGATGGAGACCTGGCTCCAATAGGTCATTTTCTTGTGCAGTTTAAAAACACACTTTAAGCTGAATTCCAGACAATCAGATAAATACAGAGATGAAATACACATAAGGATGACCTTGCCAAAGGATTTGTATCTCTGTCAATCAAGCCTAGGAATGAGCAGTAGTTCCGGAAGGGTACCTGAGAAGAGGAGGATTGGGGCTGCTCTGTGCAAAACCATTACACAGAGTAGGTAAGTATAACATGTTTGTTATTTAACCGATTTGCCGACCAGCCGCCATCATTATACTGCAGCAGGTTGGCTCGGCTGCGTGAATCGCCATAGGTGTACGTCGGCTGGTTTAAAAGCAATAGCAGGCGTGCACTCGGCGTGTCGCTGGAGCTTGTGGCCACGATGTCTGCCGGCCGCCAGCGATCTCTTCACAGAGAGCCAGAACGGGGATCTGTCAATGTAAACAGAAAAATAAAAAATAACAATTAAATTAAGGGCGGTTGATCGCTGGCTGGCTGGCTTTTTTACTATTTTGAAGCTACTTTCTATGCCTTCTGTGTAAGTGCAATTTTTATCTTCATGAAATCTGTATATTACATATTAGACTATGGTGAGTTCTTTTTTATCTGGTAATATTGCCTTGTCTATGGCAACTGGATAACGGAGCCGCCCTATCCCTGATTGGTGTCCTGTCCACTACATACCAAGAAACCATTGTGTGTCGGCATTTCACATCCCTGGCTGGGTTGTAAGCCACAAGCACAACTTAGCTTGCCTCTGGTAAGCACGCATTTTATGTGGTGGAGGTTCACAAGTCTGAGTGGCGTTTGGGTGCCGTCTCAACCAGTCTCAATCTACAGGATATGCACAGTCACCTGCGGTTGAAGGACTTTGATATGTTTTCATTTATATTTATTCATTATTTTTAATTTATATTCATTCATTATTTGTGATTTTGGTTCACTTGTTGTCATTTATATGCATGTTAGTATTAGCGTGGCTTTATTTTTTAATTAATTGGTTTAGTGTGTATCTTACCTCAAGCCGCAGCTTTTTTGCTTTTTATATTTCATTGGTTTGTTTGATTCACTTAGCGCGGTAATCTATATTTTTATTTTTGTAAACAAACAGATCCCCATTCTGACAGGGCGAGGAGAGAGAGATGTGCTGTTCCTAGTGATCAGGAACAGTGATCTCTCTCTACTCCTTGTCAGTACTCTCCACCCCCCCCCCCAGTTAGAAACACTCTAGGGAACACTTAACCCCTTGATTGCCCCCTAGTGTTAACCCCTTCCCTGCCAGTGTCATTTATTCAGTGGCTAATTTTAGCTCTGATCGCTGTATAAATGTCACTGGTCCCAAAAAAGTGTCAAAAGTGTCCGCTCTGTCCACCGCAATGTCACAGTCCCGCTAAATATCGCTGATCACCGCCATTACTAAAAATTTATAATAAAAATGCCATAAATATATCCCCTATTTTGTAGACTCTATAACTTTTGTGCAAATCAATCAATATACGCTTATTGCGATTTATTTTTTTTAACAAAAATATGTAGAAGAATATATATTGGCCTAAACTGATGAAGAAATTCGTTTTTTTTTTTTTTTGGATTTTTATTATGGCAAAAAATTAAAAATTGTTTTGTTTTTTTTTTTCAAATCGCAGAGGTGATCAAATACCATCAAAAGAAAGCTCTATTTGTGGGGAAAAAGGACATAAATTTTGTTTGGGTACAACGCCGCATGATCACACAATTGTCAGTTAAAGTGACGCAGTGCCGTATCGCAAAAAATGGCCTGGTCATTAAGGGGGCAAATCCTTCTGGGGCCGTGGTTAAAAAACAAAACGAAAAACTTTTGGAATCACTTTAATTCCAAGTCCATCTTTTCATCACACCCTACTTGCAAAAAATCTCATCCACATAGTGGGTGCTTTGGTTTTAATTACATTCACATTTAGTGCTTCCAGGAGATGTTAGTCTTCATGAAGCCCTAACACAGGTCCCTTGCAGTGCATTCTGTCCCGATTCTATAAATACTGACTGACTGTAGAAGACTTGATCAGTTTCGTTGATGGAGATCTACTGCTACTTGAGCCAGAATGTTCTCCGGAGGCTGAGCCACCATTGCAGGGTGGAGAAGATGGTGGGAGGCGAGTGCCCAAACCTTGGCCCCACTGAAGAGGTCGGCCCTCCCATTCCAGGATCTGGCACAGTGGCCCTGAAGCCCCAGTTATAGATTTTCTGTTAGAATCTCACAGCCCTGCTAATGCAAGACGCCCTGAAAGAAACTCTACTCTGGTGCCTGAACACCATTCCCCCATCAAATTGAGGCAGAATATAAAAGCCCTGAAGAAGAGAGAGTCTTTTTTCCCCTGAAGCGTGTTGTGTGTATTTGATGCTTTTAATCATTAAATGTTTCAATAAGTCCCTTAAATGAGATGAGCTTTTGTACCAGGCGCTCCTCAGTACACATCCAAAATGTATCGTCTGGTGAGCGCTCCTTTTGTCGCTATCAATGTGGTAGTGGCCTAGGACCAGAACTGGGTCCACCCAGTGGCGTAGCGTGGGGGGTGCAGGGGGTGCCGTGGCCCCGGGCGCGACATTTAGGGGGGCGCCAGTATGTGTCACTTCCTGCCTCCTCCTAATTTCTAATTCCTGTGTCCCCGGGCTCCGTCCGCCATGTTAAGTGTCCGGCGCCCTGTGATTGGGCGTATGGGGGTCATGTGAGGCGTAGGGCTGGCCTGTCCTCGATCGTTCCTGAAGTCCCGCCTCCGCACATGACCCCCCATACGCCCAATCACAGGGCGCTGGACACTGAACATGGCAGCAGGCAGAGCGCAGGGGAGAGAAGAAACAACGTGAGCCGCCACTGTCTTCTCCTCCTCATCCGGATCGATGCAGGCCAGGATAAGAAGGTGAGAGTCATGTTACTGGGAGGGGGAGGGAGGGGGGGGGGCGAGAGAGAGACTGTAGGCAGGACAGTGTAGTGTAGTATAGTATGGAGGTCAGTGTAGTATAGTGGTCAGTATGGGGGGCAGTGTAGTGGACAGTGTAGTGTAGTATAGTGGACAGTGTAGTATAGTGGACAGTATAGTGGTTAGCATAGTGGTCAGTATAGTGTAAATTAGTATGGAGGTCAGTGTAGTGGACAGTATAGTGGACAGTGTAGTGTAGTATAGTAGTCAGTGTAGTATGGTGGTCAGTATAGTGGTTAGTGTAGTATAGTATACTGGTTAGTATAGTGGTCAGTATAGTGTAGTTTAGTATGGAGGTCAGTGTAGTGTAGTGGACAGTGTAGTATGGTGGTCAGTGTAATGTAGTATAGTGGACAGTGTAGTATGGTGGTCAGTATAGTGTAGTATAGTGGACATTGTAATGTAGTATAGTGGACAGTGTAGTATGGTGGTCAGTGTAGTATAGTGGACATTGTAATGTAGTATAGTGGACAGTGTAGTATGGTGGTCAGTATAGTGTAGTATAGTGGTCAATGTAGTATAGTGGACATTGTAGTATGGTAGTCAGTATAATGTAGTATGGTGGACGGTGTAGTGTAGTGGACAGTGTAGTATGGTGGTCAGTGTAATGTAGTATAGTGGACGGTGTAGTATAGTGGTCAGTGTAATGTAGTATAGTGGACAGTGTAGTATGGTGGTCAGTATAGTGTAGTATAGTGGTCAGTGTAGTATAGTGGACATTGTAATGTAGTATAGTGGACAGTGTAGTATGGTAGTCAGTATAATGTAGTATGGTGGACGGTGTAGTGTAGTGGACAGTGTAGTATAGTGGTCAGTGTAGTGTAGTATAGTGGTCAGTATAGTGGTTAGTGTAGTATAGTATAGTGATCAGTATAGTGTAGTTTAGTATGGAGGTCAGTGTAGTATAGTGGACAGTGTAGTATAGTGGTCAGTGTAGTGTAGTATAATGGACAGTGTAGTATGGTGGTCAGTATAGTGTAGTATAGTGGACAGTGTAGTATAGTGGTCAGTGTAGTGTAGTATAGTGGACAGTGTAGTATGGTGGTCAGTGTAGTGTAGTGGTTAGTGTAGTGGACAGTATAGTGGACAGTATAGTGGACAGTGTAGTATAGTGGACAGTATGGTGGTCAGTATGGTGTAGTATAGTGGACAGTGTAGTATAGTGGTCAGTGTAGTATAGTGGACAGTGTAGTGTAGTATAGTGGACAGTGTAGTATGGTGGTCAGTATAGTGTAGTATAGTATAGTGGACAGTGTAGTGTAGTGGACAGTGTAGTATAGTGGTCAGTATAGTGTAGTATAGTGGACAGTGTAGTGTAGTATAGTGGACAGTGTAGTGTAGTATAGTGGACAGTGTAGTATGGTGGTCAGTGTAGTGTAGTATAGTGGACAGTGTAGTATGGTGGTCAGTATAGTGTAGTATAGTGGTCAGTGTAGTGTAGTATAGTGGACAGTGTAGTATAGTGGTCAGTATAGTGTAGTATAGTGGACAGTGTAGTATAGTGGTCAGTATAGTGTAGTATAGTGGACAGTGTAGTATGGTGGTCAGTATAGTGTAGTATAGTGGTCAGTGTAGTGTAGTATAGTGGACAGTGTAGTATGGTGGTCAGTGTAGTGTAGTATAGTGGACAGTGTAGTAGAGTGGTCAGTGTAGTATGGTGGTCAGTGTAGTATGGTATAGTGGTCAGTGTAGTGTAGTATGGTGGTCAGTGTAGTGTAGTATAGTGGACAGTGTAGTATAGTGGTCAGTGTAGTATGGTGGTCAGTATAGTGTAGTATAGTGGACAGTGTAGTATGGTGGTCAGTATAGTGTAGTATAGTGGACAGTGTAGTATGGTGGTCAGTATAGTGTAGTATAGTGGTCAGTGTAGTATAGTGGACATTGTAGTATGGTAGTCAGTATAATGTAGTATGGTGGACGGTGTAGTGTAGTGGACAGTGTAGTATGGTGGTCAGTGTAATGTAGTATAGTGGACAGTGTAGTATAGTGGTCAGTATAGTGGTTAGTGTAGTATAGTATAGTGTAGTTTAGTATGGAGGTCAGTGTAGTATAGTGGACAGTGTAGTATAGTGGTCAGTGTAGTGTAGTATAATGGACAGTGTAGTATGGTGGTCAGTATAGTGTAGTATAGTGGATAGTGTAGTGTAGTATAGTGGACAGTGTAGTATGGTGGTCAGTATAGTGTAGTATAGTGGATAGTGTAGTGTAGTGGTTAGTGTAGTGGACAGTATAGTGCACAGTATAGTGGACAGTGTAGTATAGTGAACAGTATGGTGGTCAGTATAGTGTAGTATAGTGGACAGTGTAGTATAGTGGTCAGTGTAATATAGTGGACAGTGTAGTGTAGTATAGTGGACAGTGTAGTATGGTGGTCAGTATAGTGTAGTATAGTGGTCAGTGTAGTGTAGTATAGTGGACAGTGTAGTGTAGTGGACAGTGTAGTATAGTGGTCAGTATAGTGTAGTATAGTGGACAGTGTAGTGTAGTATAGTGGACAGTGTAGTGTAGTATAGTGGACAGTGTAGTGTAGTATAGTGGACAGTGTAGTATGGTGGTCAGTATAGTGTAGTATAGTGGACAGTGTAGTGTAGTATAGTGGACAGTGTAGTATGGTGGTCAGTGTAGTGTAGTATAGTGGTCAGTATAGTGGTTAGTGTAGTATAGTATAGTGATCAGTATAGTGTAGTTTAGTATGGAGGTCAGTGTAGTATAGTGGACAGTGTAGTATAGTGGTCAGTGTAGTGTAGTATAATGGACAGTGTAGTATGGTGGTCAGTATAGTGTAGTATAGTGGACAGTGTAGTATAGTGGTCAGTGTAGTGTAGTATAGTGGACAGTGTAGTATGGTGGTCAGTGTAGTGTAGTGGTTAGTGTAGTGGACAGTATAGTGGACAGTATAGTGGACAGTGTAGTATAGTGGACAGTATGGTGGTCAGTATAGTGTAGTATAGTGGACAGTGTAGTATAGTGGTCAGTGTAGTATAGTGGACAGTGTAGTGTAGTATAGTGGACAGTGTAGTATGGTGGTCAGTGTAGTGTAGTATAGTGGACAGTGTAGTGTAGTGGACAGTGTAGTATAGTGGTCAGTATAGTGTAGTATAGTGGACAGTGTAGTGTAGTATAATGGACAGTGTAGTGTAGTATAGTGGACAGTGTAGTATGGTGGTCAGTGTAGTGTAGTATAGTGGACAGTGTAGTATGGTGGTCAGTATAGTGTAGTATAGTGGACAGTGTAGTATAGTGGTCAGTATAGTGTAGTATAGTGGACAGTGTAGTATAGTGGTCAGTATAGTGTAGTATAGTGGACAGTGTAGTATGGTGGTCAGTATAGTGTAGTATAGTGGTCAGTGTAGTATAGTGGACAGTGTAGTATGGTGGTCAGTGTAGTGTAGTATAGTGGACAGTGTAGTAGAGTGGTCAGTGTAGTATGGTGGTCAGTGTAGTATGGTATAGTGGTCAGTGTAGTGTAGTATGGTGGTCAGTGTAGTGTAGTATAGTGGACAGTGTAGTATAGTGGTCAGTGTAGTATGGTGGTCAGTATAGTGTAGTATAGTGGACAGTGTAGTATGGTGGTCAGTATAGTGTAGTATAGTGGACAGTGTAGTATGGTGGTCAGTATAGTGTAGTATAGTGGTCAGTGTAGTATAGTGGACATTGTAGTATGGTAGTCAGTATAATGTAGTATGGTGGACGGTAGTGTAGTATAGTGGTGTAGTGTAGTGGACAGTGTAGTATGGTGGTCAGTGTAATGTAGTATAGTGGACAGTGTAGTATAGTGGTCAGTATAGTGGTTAGTGTAGTATAGTATAGTGTAGTTTAGTATGGAGGTCAGTGTAGTATAGTGGACAGTGTAGTATAGTGGTCAGTGTAGTGTAGTATAATGGACAGTGTAGTATGGTGGTCAGTATAGTGTAGTATAGTGGACAGTGTAGTATAGTGGTCAGTGTAGTGTAGTATAGTGGACAGTGTAGTATGGTGGTCAGTATAGTGTAGTATAGTGGATAGTGTAGTGTAGTGGTTAGTGTAGTGGACAGTATAGTGCACAGTATAGTGGACAGTGTAGTATAGTGAACAGTATGGTGGTCAGTATAGTGTAGTATAGTGGACAGTGTAGTATAGTGGTCAGTGTAATATAGTGGACAGTGTAGTGTAGTATAGTGGACAGTGTAGTATGGTGGTCAGTATAGTGTAGTATAGTGGTCAGTGTAGTGTAGTATAGTGGACAGTGTAGTGTAGTGGACAGTGTAGTATAGTGGTCAGTATAGTGTAGTATAGTGGACAGTGTAGTGTAGTATAGTGGACAGTGTAGTGTAGTATAGTGGACAGTGTAGTGTAGTATAGTGGACAGTGTAGTATGGTGGTCAGTATAGTGTAGTATAGTGGACAGTGTAGTGTAGTATAGTGGACAGTGTAGTATGGTGGTCAGTATAGTGTAGTATAGTGGACAGTGTAGTGTAGTATAGTGGACAGTGTAGTATAGTGGTCAGTATAGTGTAGTATAGTGGACAGTGTAGTATGGTGGTCAGTATAGTGTAGTATAGTGGTCAGTGTAGTGTAGTATAGTGGACAGTGTAGTGTAGTATAGTGGACAGTGTAGTAGAGTGGTCAGTGTAGTATAGTGGACAGTGTAGTATGGTGGTCAGTGTAGTGTAGTATAGTGGACAGTGTAGTATAGTGGTCAGTGTAGTATGGTGGTCAGTATAGTGTAGTGTAGTATAGTGGACAGTGTAGTATGGTGGTCAGTATAGTGTAGTATAGTGGACAGTGTAGTATGGCGGTCAGTATAGTGTAGTATAGTGGACAGTGTAGTATGGTGGTCAGTATAGTGGACAGTGTAGTATGGTGGTCAGTATAGTGTAGTATAGTGGTCAGTGTAGTTTAGTATAGTGGACAGTGTAGTATAGTGGACAGTGTAGTATGGTGGTCAGTATAGTGGTCAGTGTAATGTAGTATAGTGGACAGTATAGTGTAGTATAGTGGACAGTATAGTATGGTGGTCAGTATAGTGGACAGTGTAATGTAGTAAAGTGGACAGTATAGTGTAGTATAGTGGACAGTATAGTGTAGTATAGTGGACAGTATAGTATGGTGGTCAGTATAGTGGACAGTGTAATGTAGTATAGTGGACAGTAAAGTATGGTGGTCAGTATAGTGGACAGTGTAATGTAGTATAGTGGACAGTAAAGTATGGTGGTCAGTATAGTGGACAGTGTAGTGGTCAGTGCAGTGTGTAGTGGTCAGTATAGGAATCAGGTAGGTCAGTAC
Source organism: Lithobates clamitans (assembly GCA_037952925.1). Taxonomy (NCBI): domain Eukaryota; kingdom Metazoa; phylum Chordata; class Amphibia; order Anura; family Ranidae; genus Lithobates; species Lithobates clamitans. Next base: position 50,822 of record JBBGZY010000096.1, on the reverse strand, counting down.
TATTGTATTTGAAGGGACTCAGGGATAGCTAAAAGCCCGCAGGTTAGGGGGGCGCAAATTACTTGCCTTGCCCCGGGTGCTGACAACCCACGCTACGCCACTGGGTCCACCTATACTATACTTTCATCACGGATCTGCTTCTTTGAAGGAAAACACACTTTATGGTATATACAGTGCCTTGCAAAAGTATTCACCCCCTTGGCATTTTTCGTGTTTTGTTGCCTCACAACCTGGAATTAACATGGATTGTTTGAGGATTTGCATCATTTAATTTACAGAACATGCCCACAACTTTGAAGATTTTTTTTTTTATTGTGAAGCAAACAACAAATAGGACAAAATAACAGAAAAAGTCAATGTGCATAACTATTCACCCCACTAAAGTCAATACTTTGTAGAGCCACCTTTTGCAGCTATCACAGCTCCAAGTCGCTTTGGATAAGTCTCTATGAGCTTGCCACATCTTACCACTGGGATTTTTGCCCATTCCTCCTTGCAAAACTGCCCCAGCTCCTTCAAGTTGGATGGTTTGTGCTTGTGAACAGCAATCTTTAAGACTGACCACAGATTTTCTATTGGATTGAGGTCTGGGCTTTGACTAGGCCATTCCAACACATTTACATGTTTCAGCGGATGCACCGAGTAGACCTTTTGGTCCATTCTGATGAAGTAGCCAGACAATATTTTACAAATCTATACAGCAGGGGAATGAGGTGATCAAAAAATACCTATAAAATATTATGTGCAGGAGCAGAGGAAGGATGGAGGAGAGGGGGAGGTTTGTATTGGGAAGAAGTTGTAAACCCTAACAAGGAAAGTTTCTGGTTTGTTTCTTTTTGGTCTGCTAATTATACAAGTAAAAGCACTTTGTTTAAATCTGTTGAAGAATTACAAAATATATCAGTTGATTCCGCCATATATCTAGTGAGCTGATAACACACAGCATAGGCAGAAAGCACAAGAAGTTATCAGTTAAAAGTGGGTGGAAATACCACGCCAGCTGTGGTGGTGAGCAGCCAACACAACAATTAGACAAATTGTAAGGTGACAAATAAAGCAAAAAAGTGTGGCGCTTAGTGATGTCTATTATTGCACAAAGACCTAACCAGAATGAAAATCTGGAGGCAAGCTGAGCCATAAAAGTTTTAATGAAACACTCAGACTTAGAAGTGTATAGATAGCTGTGAAGAAAAAAATAAAAAATAGGGAATACACAAATAAGTGTATAAAAACCTGTATGGCATAAACCTTAAAATGTCATCTGAAAACACATATATTACCATAAGAGGTGAATGTACATTTTAACACGTACCTAGTTGTGTATATCACCGGTTAAAAATGGATAAAGTATCAACTATATTTCTAATACCCAAGACTCAAATAAAAAGTGAAATATAAGTACAATACTGTGCATGGACTGGAATATATATGAAATGGCTAAATATCACGTATAGAGACAGTCATAAATGTGACTACAACTGTGGAACTGAAATGTGAATACAATACTGTACATAAACTGAAGTACATATGAAATGAATAAATATCATATATAGAGACAGTCATAGGCATGACTACAACTGCAAAACATATACAGCACACTAAACAAATAAATTCAACTCTAGGGTCTGATAACTCATATTAAGCCATGAGGGATAAACAATGTAATAAATGCTATCCCTGAAGGGGAATAAACAGAATAAAGCGCTATAAAACTTGTGGCTCAGCAAGCATATCAGACCCGATGCGTTTCGTCTGCAAAGACTTCAACTAGGGTATAGGTCACAAGTTTTATAGCGCTTTTTCTTCTGTTTGATACATATTTTGCCCCTGTTTGTCTGGGGGCCGGAAATTGTTTTTTAAATAAATTTCTCCATTCATATGCGGATTTATACTATGTGGAGGCATTTTTTCTTCTTCTCTTTTGGGAATTTCCATTATTATTGAAAGGATTGGAGATCAGGGCTGGTAATACCATTTAAGTTTTGCCACAATGGAGGTTTCCAGTCGCTAACATCTATGCTTGACGGTTGGTGAGTAGTAGCCAACATCTCCCACGGACCTCTCCCTGGATAGAGCTCCACATCTACATCCTCTTGGGCTAACATCTCCACTTACCGTATTCCAATAAGAGCTTGTTTGACTCACCGCCCCCGGCTTGTGAGTTCACCTGTTCCAGTAAGGGTACCCCACCTTCTCCTCTACTGTTTGAAGTTTTGACCAGTATTGTCTGAGTGCCTACTTTCAATACTGAATACACTGATCAATAACTTTATATACATGTAGAACGCATTGAAGCCATTCACATGAGGGTCAGACATACGTTTATATGGACTTATTTTTTCCCCTTCAGGGATAGCATTTATTATTGAACCTATACAGTTGCAGTAGCTCTTATATCTACACTGTATATTACCCCCTTTTTTTTTGGTTCACGGATCATGCTGGGTTTCTATAAGAGATAACACTTATTTATATGTGTTCATCATCACCACCAACTCATATATTCACATTTATATCTCATATTCAGGTGGTGTAACATACTAGCCATCGTACATTGTTTGTCTATCCCGATAGGCGACACTCATGGCTTAATATGAGTTATCAGACCCCAGAGTTTAATTTATTTGTTTGGTGTGCTGTATATGTTTTACAGTTGTAGTCATGCCTATGGCCGTCTCTATATATGATATTTAATCATTTCATATGTACCGGTACTTCAGTTTATGCACAGTATTGTATTCACATTTCAGTTTCACAGTTGTAGTCACATTTATGACTGTCTCTATATGTGTGTTATCAGTTGCATTGTTCCCAGCTCTCTGAGGACTACAGAAAACTTTTACCTATGCTATGGAGATGAGGAGAGGTGGTCTGTAGCAGGGATGTGCGGTGAGGTCAGTGGCAGGTGAGGCGCTGGCTAGTATCAGAGCCAGATACACACAGGTTACATACTCCGTGAACTTTAGAGCGAGAGCAATAATTCTAGTACTAGCCCTCTTCTGTATTTCTAAACATGTAACCTGTAAAGGTTTTTAAAGCGTCGCCTATGGAGATTTTTTTAAACACTTCCCGCCTGGCCTGTAGCAGAATGACGGGCGGGAAGTGGTTCAGTTATCCTGACTCATATGATGGCGTCATATGATGCTCAGCAGGATAAGCCGATGCGCGCCTTCGGGGGCGCGCAGTGATCTGTGATGCGTTGTGTCAGTCTGACACACTGCATCTCCGATCTAGGTAAAGAGCCTCTGAAGGAGGCTCTTTACCACGCTATTAGCTGTGTCCAATCACAGTGTAAACCAGAAAAGCTTTGCATCGACTTTTCCTCTACTTTGCTGACAGACGCGAGTATGGGAGAGCCGATCGGCTGCTCTCCTGACAGGGGGGGTCTGCACTGATTGATTGTCAGTGCAGCCCCCCAGAGGATGCCCACCAAGAACCACCAGGGATGCCCACCCATGGCCAGCAAGGATACCCACCCATGGCCACCAGGTAAGCCCACCAGGGATGGCAATCATTGCCCATTAGGGATGGCTCTCTGTGCCCATCAGGGATGGCTGCAAGCACCTCTGATCAGTGCTGCCTATCAGTGCCATCTATCAGTGCCGCCCATATGTGCCCTCCAGTGCCACCTATCAGTGTCCATCAGTGCCCCCTAACAGTGCTGCATATAAGTACCACCCCATCAGTGCCACCTAATCAGTACTGCCTCATCAGTGCCCATCAATGAAGGAGAAAACGTACTTAATTACAAAGTTTTGTAACAGAAACAAAGAAAACCGTATTTTTTTTTTCTTGGTAGCGCAAAAAATAAAAACCCCAGGAGGTGATCAAAAACCACCAAAAGAAAGCTCTATTTGTGGGGAAAAAAATGATAAAAATGTTGTTTGGGTTCAGCTTTGCCTGACCGCACCATTGTCATTCAAAATATGAAAGCTGAAAATTGGTCTGGGCAGGAAGGAGTATAAGTGCCCTGTATTGAAGTGGTTAAGTACTGAAGTTTGGCGCCATTCCAGGAGCGTGCGCAATTTTAAAGTGTGACATGTTGGGTATCTATATATATATATATATATAGATATATGTTTGGGAGTTCTGAGAATTTTCTAGCAAAAAAAATATGATTTTTACATGTAGGAGAGAAGTGTCAAAATTGACCTGGGTGGCAAGGGGTCAATTACCATAAGTAATATACAAATAATTATTATATATTGTTTTTAAGGTAATTTACTATATTTTCAAAAACAGGTGGCTTAACGGACAAATTACTGAAGTTTTGAAGTTATAGCTTCCAAACAGTAAATTTCACAGAAAATAGATGAATAATAAATTATCTTATAACATATAGCATAATAATATATGATTTAGCTTGATTAAAACATTACCTTTTCAGCAGGCAGCTGAATGTGTGAGCAAAACATGGGATTGTGGGTAAATCCCATAAACCCATGTTTTTTCTGCCTAAGCCTATTTCTGACATTTGTTGCTTACAAGTTAAAATCCTTATTTTTTGCTAGAAAATTACTTAGAACCCCCAAACATAATATATATAATGTATATTAGCAGAGAATCTAGAGAATAAAATGGCAATTGTTGCAATATTTTATGTCACACTGTATTTGCTCAGCGGTCTTTCAAATGCAATTTTTGGGGAAAAAAGACAATTTCATGAATGAAAAAAAACTAAACAGTAAAGTTAGCCCAATTTTTTTGTATAATGTGAAAGATAATGTTACACCGAGTAAATAAATACCCAACATGTCATGCACTGAAATTGTGCACACTCGTGGAATGGCGACAAACTAATGTACCTAAAAATCTCCATAGGTGGCGCTTTAAAAAAAAAATAACGGTTACCAGGTTAGAGTTACAGAGGAGGTCTAGTGCTAGAATTATTGCTTATGCTCAGATGATCGTGGCAATACCTCACATGTGTGATTTGAACACAGTTTACATATGCGGGTGCGACTTACATGTGCGTTTTCTTTGCTGTGCAAGCTCGTGGGGACTTTAAAAAAAATCAATTTCTTATTTATTTTTTTTTTTTTACATTGTTATGTTAAAAAACAAAAAATTATTCACTTTTATTGCTGTCACAAGGAATGTAAACATCCCTTGTGACAGTAATAGGTGATGACAGGTACCCTTTATGGAGGGATCAGGGGTCTAAAAGGACCCCAAACCCCTGCTTTGCACTTCAAACTATTCAAATAGGCAAAAATAGTGATTCTGAATACTGTCATTTTTTTTTTAAATGGCGCCATTGGCAGCCGAGTAAACGGAAGTGACGTTGTGACGTCGCTTCCATGTTTACACAAAGGAGACTGGATCAAAGCCATTTCCGGCTTCCTTCCAGTCTCGCTCTAGCCGGCGGAAGTGCCGGATCGTGGATCGGGTCTCCTGGTGGGACGGGAGGCCCAGGAAGAGCGTCGGAAGACGGCAGGAGGGGGGACGTCCCCTCTTGCTCCTTCGAGATAACAGTCGAGCGGCTTTTAGCCGCATCGGTTGTTATCCCTGAAGAGCCGACTGCCCGCTCTAAAAAACAGTACCGGGATGATGCATGCAGGTATAAACCCTTAAAGCCGAGCCTGCATATGTGCGTACGGTCGGTGGGAAGGGGTTAAGAGGGCTGGGCTGGAAAGGAGCATTTGATTTTTAGACACACCCCCCCCCCTTCTATGACACTGCAGTGAGAGGAGAGCCTCCACTGCAGCATTTTTATCGGCCAGCTTGTTCCAATGGTTCTTTACCATTGGTCCAAGGCTCCAAGCTGTCCATTGAGCTCAGTGCTTCTGACAAGAATTGAGCAGAGGCACTGTGAGCTCATCCTCTCTGTCTGCTGCAAACAGAGCGTGCCAGCTTGTATTTAAACTGGCCACTCTGTATGTAGCTTCTGACAGGCTACACAAGAAGCCCCGTATCTCTGGAACTATAGTTGGCAGGAGCCCCAAATTTTGACCAGTGGTGGAGTGGTGGGGTTAGACTTCAGCTACCTACCCCCAAAATTAGTTGTTTTTTATTTATTTTGTATGTTCATGGGAGGTGAGGCAGAGCCTGACTGCACATTCCTGGTCTGTAGTCCACCTCCTAATATATTTCCTGTCCTTGGGTGACAATGTTGCTAATACATACAGTAGATACAGTTTGAAAAGTGACTGTTGCGCTTGACGGCCATGCTAGTCAATTAACAAATGTCTAGTATTCTGAAAGACACACATGCCAAGTTCCTTAACGTTTGGGAGCCATGGTTGATGTATGCCTTCCCTGAACTCCCGCTGACCAGTGTGGGTCGGCTCCCACTGGTAACCTGGGCGATCCTTGGTCTCCTACTCTTTCTCTCCCCTACCCTACCTCTACTTTCTGCTTTACTATTCTCTTCCTACTCTTGCCAGGGCCCTTAGCCCTCTTTAATTGTCGATGGATGCCCAGGACTATTTAAATGCAGAGTTAACATACTTGTTCTGGCTACTCTTGCACTCTATTGGGTTAACCACTAAATATATGTATGCTGCACTCAGGATTTCTGTGATCATTTAGACAGGAGGCCTTCACTCCTCTGTTCATGTTGTCTGTTTTATGTTCTTCATGCGCCAGTCCTAGCCCGTGCATAAGCAGTCTAGGTGCCTTTGGTATTACTGTATTTGTTAATAGTATACCTGCAATAAAAATGATTGAACCAGAAAAGTGATCATTGTCACCCAAGTCAGGAAGTGTGTTATTGCCAGGCTCAACAGGTAAAAATAAGGGGGGGAAAGCGTGACGAAATACTGTAAAACGAATGCTGCCATTATATCTAAGAACTGGTAAGCTGCAAAATTTTATATTTCTGTTCTTGGGTTAAAATTATTATATTTTTTTTAAGTATATTTACATTTTGTGGATCTCTTTAAAGGTGGAGTAACCAAGGGAGGCCTTACCAATAAATAACAATCCGCCTACAAAGGTATCCTGGTTGGACGTACAGTATCTCCACCCCGGCCTCCCATCCAAAGTTTTATTGTCTCAACACGGGTTGGAAAATATTAGCCAACCTTTGATTGCGGTGGGCAGGAGCCTCATAATTCCCTTAGCACCAGTTTTAATATTTCCGTACATGAGATTCCAACATTATCACTCTATAATATAGAGAATTTCTTGTTCTATGGTCCAGCCATATTAGACAGTTCTGGAAGCCTGTACAGCAGGCTATCTATTATTCAGCACATCATAGATGCTCACGGCCTTTGACAGTGGGACAGCGAAGACTCAGAAGGGGTGCGTTTTCATGTACATTATTTTCAGCGATTGAATAAAACATTCCGTCTTCTTCTTGTGGCTTCAGTGTTCTATGCAGGATCAGGAAAATATGTCTCATGACTCCTCTGGGATTACAGCTTATATAAAAATGAAAGTACATTTCCCTCAGAAATGCCGCAAAATTGACCCGGGTAAAGGCAGGAAAATGGGGAGGTTTTGGGTTTTCTGTAGGTTATAACATGTAGGCAAGCGTCCCATTGGTTGCTTAAATCAATGTCAGATTTATAGGGGGTAAAAAAGGCAATTGCCATAGACTTCCTGCCAGAAGGGGCACCCCTATATACAAAAATATAATCATTAAGACATTTTTTTTGCTTTATTAAAATGTATCTTGGGAAGCAATACTTTGTCTGCAATCATCCGTAAAAATGTTTACTGACGAATCTTTTGAATTACCCTAACTTTGGCGGCACAAACCACGCATTGAATGTTTATGCCCTTAAATGGAATTTCACTTTCCCCATCAACCTTATATCATTCTTCTTCTGCCCTCCCCCTCCTGAAACGGAATTGGATTTTTTTTTTGGTGTGTGTGTTGGGGGGGGGGGGGGGGTCCCTCCTGCACTTCCCTATTTCTCACCTAGGCAGGATTAACATGTACAGTGCCTCCAACCTCCTGGGATACCCACGTCACTGGTCCATGGAGGCTGCAGGGTACTCTGTGGTGCACCTACCCCATTGCATTGCATCATTAAGGGTGCTGGCTGTCTATTCATGAGTTTTACAGCAGATCCCCTGCTGACATGCTGCATGGGCATCGTCGCAGGGCCACTGCATGACCCGAAAGAGACTGCCGCCACCCCCTGGTGATGTTAAAAGAAGAGGGTAGTGCGGTACCAGATGTCCTGCAGCAAAGTGATGGATCCCTGGGGAACATCAGTGGATTGCCAGGTGTGCGAGTAGGTTTTTTGTACACAATCCAGCAGGTACAAGGGTAGAGGAAAACATATGGAGGGGGGAGAAGTGAAGTTCTGCTCTAAAGAAGGTAACCTATGTTGAATATATAATGTAGGCACATATTTCATTGGGTGCTGTTGGTAATTAGGTTCCAGTTTTTTTGTTTGTTTTTTACTGAAGGTTATACAATGTAAGTAACCATCAGGTCCCAGCTCTGGTTTCTTATATAGGTTATGAAATGCAATCAAGCTGGCTGCCCATATATTATTATACCTCTTTTTAATTTGATCTATATTTATTACATTAGGACCAGGTTTCTTAAAGATTATACAACAAACTGTTAACACAGTCCATATTTTAGTGGACCATTCCTAAAGAGACTGATACATCAGTCTTCTATGTTTACTGGAAAATTTAATCACATGCTGTTTTTTATAGTAAATGAACAGAAAGATACTGTACTGTATGTAAAAAATACAAATAACTTGGTGTTCGTCAAGGGAGAGTGGCAACTTTATTATGGCCTTGTGGGTGGGGCGGAATCAGAGACTCACTATTTTTGGGAGTGGGAGTTGGCAGGAGTTGATCTTTACAGTGCCTTTGAAAAAGTATTCATATCCCTTGAAATTTTCCACATTTTGTCATGTTACAACCAAAAACGTAAATGTAATGTATGCGATAGACCAACACAAAGTGGCACATAATTGTGAAGTGGAAGGAAAATGATAAATGATTTTCCAAATGTTTTACAAATAAATATGTGAAAAGTGTGGGGTGCATTTGTATTCAGCCCCCCTGAGTCAATACTTTGTAGAACCACCTTTCCCTGCAATTACAGCTGCAAGTCTTTTTGGGATGTCTCTAATCATCTTTCAGATTGGATGGAGAGCATCTGTGAACAGCAATTTTCAAGTCTTGACACAGATTCTCAATTGGATTTAGGTCTGGACTTTGACTGGGCCATTCTAACACATGAATATGCTTTGATCTAACCCATTCCATTGTAGCTCTGTCTGTATGTTTAGGGTCGTTGTCCTGCTGGAAGGTGAACCTCTGCCCCAGTCTCAAGTCTTTTGCAGACTTTAACAGGTTTTCTTCTAAGATTGCCCTGTATTTGGCTGCATCCATCTTCCCATCAATTCTGATCAGCTTCCCTTTCCCTGTTGAAGAAAAGCATCCCCACAACATGATGCTGCCACAACCACCAGGTTTCACGGTGGGGATGGTGTGTTCAGGGTGATGTACAGAGTTAGTTTCACACCACACATAGCGTAGCGTTTTGCTTTTAGGCCACTAAGTAAAATTTTGGTCTCTATTGACCAGAGCATCTTCTTCCACATGTTTGCTGTGTCCCCCACATGGCTTCTCGCAAACTGCAGATGGGACTTCTTATGGCTTTCTTTAGACAATGGCTTTCCTCTTGCCACTCTTCCATAAAGGCCAGATTTGTGGAGTGCCTTTATGGAAGAGTGGCAAGAGGAATTGTTGTCCTGACGAAAGATTCTCCCACCTGAACTGTGGATCTCTGCAGCTCCTCCAGAGTTACCATGGGCCTCTTGGCTGCTTCTCTGATGAATGCTCTCCTTGCCCGGCCTGTCAGTTTAGGTGGACGGCCATGTCTTGGTAGGTTTGCAGTTGTGCCATACTCTTGCTATTTTTGGGTGATGGATTGAGCAGTGCTCCTGAGATGTTCAAAGCTTGGGATATTTTTTTTATAACCCACCCTGCTTTAAACTTCTCTACAACATTATCCCTGACCTGTCTGGTATGTTCCTTGGCCATCATGATGCCGTTTGTTCACGAAGGTTCTCTAACAAAGCTCTGAGGGCTTCATAGAACAGCTGTATTTATACTGAGATTAAATTACACATAGGTGGACCCCATTTTTCTAATTAGGTGACTTCTAGAATTTAGTTAGGGGTATCAGAGTAAAGGGGCTGAATACAAATGCACGCCACACTTTTCAGATACCGGTATTTATTTGTAAAAAATTTGGAGAACAATTTATCATTTTCCTTCCACTTCACAATTACGTGCCACTTTGTGTTGGTCTATCATAAAAAATCCCAATAAAATACATTTAAGTTTTTGGTTGTAACATGACAAAATGTGGAAAATTTGAATATGAATACTTTTTCAAGGCACTGTAAAGTGGTAGTAAACTCAGTTATACTACTTGTACCTACAGGTAAGCCTATAATAAGGCTTACCTGTAGGTACTGTGAATATCTCTTAAACTTGCACCGTTTAAGAGATATTCAGAATGCATGCACCTGGTGACATCACTGGTGCATGCGTTCTGAATATCTGGCATATAGTGCCGGGCCTACAGAGCACGTGCCATAAACTGTGGCTCCCGCGTGCATGCGCGGGAGTGACGTCACCACACCCCCGGCCACTCATGCAGCAGGAGGCCACAAACCCAGAAGAAAGGCCGGGGGATGATGGAAGCCTTCTTAGCGGTGACAGCGCAGTGCTGGAGGGCTTCGTTTTGGAGGCAAGTCTCTCATAATTTGCTAGTATGTGATGCATACTAGCACATTATGACATTGCCTTGCACGGGATTTCGTTTTTTTCGTCAAATGCAGTTTACTACCGCTTTAAAGAGGAAATAAACACAGCCTGTTTTGTTTTTGTGACCTGCAAAGTAAAGGCAAAATGCGTTAGTATGCATCGCATACTAGCACATTACGTGAAACTTACTTGCAAACGAAGCCCTTGTCGTCCCCACTGGAGGCTGCATCCATCTTCGTCAATCTTGCTTCCGGGTCCGCGGACTCCAGCTGTGTGACTGGCCAGAGCCGCGTGACATCACTGCCGGTCACGGCACGCGGCTCTGAAGAAAGGGCATGGGCGGCCATTCCTCCAGAGCGCATGCGCCGATGATGTAATCGGCGCAGTATACAGTACATTTCTACTAAACGGTGCAAATTTAGCAGATATTTACAGTACCTATAGGTAAGCTTTATTATAGGCTTGCATGAGAGAGAAGTTTAGTTCCTCTTTCTCTTTAAGAGAAATCTACAAATCAGTTCATGCAATTTACAGGAACTTTGGAACTTTTTATTGCCAATTGAGAATCTTGGGGGTATGCCCTAAAAAACTTTGAAGTACTTTGTCTACATTGTACTTTATCTTTCTCTGCTGCTGCTCCCCCAACCGCTATAGCTGATTTTGCTCCGTATTACAGTGGTTGCAGCTGCTACTGCTTGAAATAAAGCTTCTGAACAGTGTTCTGTAGCTTTATTGAGAAATACATTGTAATAAAATGTTTCTACTCAATTCATATGTAGATCAAATGTTGGTCTGTATGTGGATCTGTATGTGATATACGGTAATTAAAAAAAAAAAAAAAAAAAGATAATATGAAACCTTAAATCCTAATTAACTCCTTCCTCCCCTTTTATTTTCCTGCTGATTTTTGTTTTATTTACATTTTCTTTTTATCAATAGTTTATTTTATTTATTTATCACATTAAAAAATGCTAAATTAGAAGAAATATTTAATTTGTACATAACCTTTTCTTAATTTTAGTGTCATTATAAAAATGGGACAAATTATAGCAGAATAGTTTTAAAATTAACAGTGGTCAAAATAGAAAACAAAAATGATTTATTAAATGTTGGTATGCCGTCTTATCTATAGATTGCACAGAAAACAAAATCATTTGTGCAAGACAATATCATCCAAAGAAAGCCTTGTTTGCCGCCCCCCCCCCCCCCCCAAAAAAAAAAAAAACTATATAGACAACAAATCATAATAACAAGGTCATTGCCAAATCTATAGGTCTATAGGGGCAATTGAAAACTTTTCTCTGGTCCATTATGGGTGTACAGGTGTGAGAGCTGAAGTGGTTAAACCACAAAAAGCTTAAAATTGTACATACTGAGCAATTACCGAAAATTATTAAAAGAAGATGATTTTCCAGTTATTTATCTTGCAGAATTGTAAAGAAAAAGTACAGTTGTATATTCCAATATATAACACAGACACTGGGGGGAAAAAAAATCCAACACAAAAGGTTTAGAAAACTTAAATAGGATGCAGATGCCATTTTTCGTAAATGCCCCCAATGTCTCCACCAGCATCACAAACCTAACAACATTAAAAGATGTAAACAGCAGAACAGTGGGTGGGTTCAGCTTTATGAAAAATGCAGCTGGGCTAATGACACAAGTAGCTCGATGCTCTAAATTATCCAAATACATCTGCCTCTCCCCACCATCGCTCTCCGTTTGAAGCATTCAGCTCCATTATTCATAGCTCCATGGGTGGAATACAAGTCACTCCATTCTGGAGTTCACATGGTGCATTTAAATCCCTTGATGAAGGGAAGTTCAGCTGGGGCTTGATTTCCGATGCATTAATTTTTTAACAAAATGCATGAGAAAGGAAAATGTTATTTAATGCATGTATTAAACAGAACAAGAAAAAATTAATCACCGGCTGCTGGGAGGGCTGGAGAAGGTTTGAAGAACAGACAGAATTTGGTCTCATAGGAGTGGATATGCAATTCAATAAGAGAGCTTAAGGCAAAATAGCTCATTTTCAATAAAGGGTCATCTGATAAAAAAAAATGCCTTGTACAAACTCCTCTCCCGTACTGAAATTGCTTATTTGGGTTTCAAGGGACACTAAGTTTCTCAGAGTGTGCATTAGATGCTGTAGAAAGTCAGAGCTCACCTTATTTCATGGTCCTTCCAAGAGCCAGCCATAGGCGTGCGCATGGTATGTGCCAGGTGTGCCTGGGTACACCATAATTACCCTGTATGATGCAGATCCCCCTGCTGAACCCCTCCTCCCCTGTGGCACCTGAGGCTATAGATAAAAGGGACTGGCAGAATTTTTGTCCTCAGTCCCTTTCTCTGCTATTTCACCAAACCCCCCAATAAGGCTGGCCATACATGGTCAAATTTCAAAAGAATTTTCTTTTGAAAATCAGAACATTTCCGGGAATTTTCTTTTCTTGCACATGTGCATTTCTTTTTTGATTACATTTCTCAAATGATTCTCCCATCATTGACTAGAAAATCGTTTTTCAAAATTTTCCATGTCCGATTACTCAAATTCGATGGCCGGACAAAGATCAACTGTTGCTGCAGCCTACTACTGGTGCAAAATACGAACAAAAATTCTTAGATAAGATTTTCAAAAGCCATGTATGGACTGCCTAAGGCTCCTAACAAAATGGAAGAATGAAAAAATTGTAAAAAATAATAAAAAAAACAAAAAAAACAAAACAACTGACACCAGTCTCTGCCCTACGGAAACCATCCACTGCTCTACTGAAACCGTCCTCTGCCCTACTGACACCAACCTCTGCCCTACTGACACCAACCTCTGCCCTACTGACACTGTCCACTGCTCTATTGACTGACACCATCCACTGTCTTACTGACACCAGCCTCTGCCCTACTGACACGTCCACTGCCCTACTGATACCTTCCATTGCTCTACTGACACCGTCCACTCTACTACTGCGCATGTGTGTATAAGCTTTGGTGTGCACACCCTAATGCAATAGGTTGCACACACCTATGGAGCCAGCACACTACTTGCATCAGTGCTAAGGGGTCTTGAGAGAAGTACAGAGGCAGAAGGCTACGTACAGCACCCTGCCAGCCCCTCCCTCCAGCTAGGATTCCAATAAGCCCCCCGCCCGCAGACCCCCACAATCACCGAGCAAGGCTTGTGGGGATGAGGCCCTTGTCCCCATCAACATGGAGACAAGGTGCTTTGGGGGGCTTTGGAGGTTTCTTTTAGAGCTAAAGATGTCATATAATGGTTGGATTTATTTAGCAGAAAAACCCATAGGATCTTGCTGCCATAGATTTCACCCTCCTGTATTTTTGCATTGGTACCTACCATACAATATGCCTGAGATATGGGGAGGCCGAGTCTGGGCTGGCTTACAGAGACCCAAAATCCCAACTGCATTGTGGAGGTTTCTGCCAGTGAGAACATACATTACAAGATGGTGGGTGAGACTCTAAATACTATCTGGTATTAAGACCATGCAACTAAATTCTGAAATTATAGTTTTCGGCAGCTGCCTACAAGAGGGTTCTGAAGAGTTAAATAGGGAACAGCTTTAAGCCTCCACACATGGCCTAAATAGTTGGCTCTGACGAAAAGGATGGTGGCACCCAAAAACACTTTAAGCTTTATAAAGGAAGGCACGGAGCTCGGAGGAATGTATAAAGCTCCAGGGCCAGCATGACAGGGTGGAATGGGAACCAGACAGATCGGAGGTTAACGTGCCAAAGTGATTAGGTGGGAGTTTTGTACCTACATGATTGGTCGAGTAGACGAGGTAATGGGGAGGAGCACAGGAGAAAAGTCTGGAGGCTGGGTTGGTACCATAACAGTCGGTGTGGGAAGACATCAGAGTAACGTCCTACCCTCCCGCCTTGTGATAGGGTAAGTAGGTTTAAAGGGTAGATTGAGAGATGGCTGTTGGGACCCCTTGGATGGGGGTCAAATAATCTGTCGGCAGGATACAAGTGGGGAACCATCATTGGTATGGTGTCCTCTGGTTGGGGGTGGTCCACTAAGAGGGACCAGGTAGTGGTAGACCTGTAAGGTCTGTGGGGCAAGGGGTAATGTCCCCGAGTCAATGTTCTTGCGGCTGGGGACATCTAGCTTTGGTTTATTTGTTAAAGTGTTATTTATTATGTTGTTTAATAAAAGGCCGAATGGCCATTTAACTCCAACTGTCCAGCAAGCTTTCCAGTGACGTCACAGCTCTGCGTCTGCCTTCCACCAGCGTTCCAGGCCTCGCTCTGAATTACACCACCACCGCGGCCGGCTCGAGCGGTGTCCAGCAAAGCCCTACGCATGGCAGGCAGCAGAGATACCTGTGATCGATCTGATGGACTCCCCCCGTTTTTCATGATGGATCATAATCGCACCACATGCTGTTTTTTTATCCTTCAAAATGTGAGTTGTTTGCACAGTGTTTTAAATAAATTGGCTTACATACTACACCTAGAGGCGCCTCCCCCCTTGTGTTTTTTCCTGAGATGCCCCATATACCCATAATCTGACCTTGCATTGCCCTTCTCGTATCTAGTACCACCAAGTACCCGGCCACCTAGTGGTAGAAGGGAAAAGTGCAACCAGGCCAAACTTGGGGAGAAATCAAAGGATCTCTAACAATTGACCAAGATGACTATTCCTGGCAAGTAAATTTCAAGGAGCAACCCTGACTAAACTCCAGGGTGCTACACAACCCTAAATCCAAAAGAAGACCATGACTTTCTTATGATGGCTTTGGCAGATGGGAAGGGGTGGGTACTTCAATAAGGACAATCCAGTGCATTCTCGATCAAATTACAGCCATGAGTCATACCTTTATTCTGTCAATATTGGCTTCCATCTTCAACTGTTCTACAAGCTTCCTGGCTTGCGCTATATTGGCTGTGTTATTGCTGGCCATTTAGGCTGCCGACTTGACTTTCAAGGTGTGCTGAAACACCAGAAAAAGAGAATGAGACAAGTTAATTAATCTCCAGGCTGCACAATTATCATAAAGTACACATTATCTGAAAGACACGACTATAATTAGGAGATCCATTAGCGAAGCTGGCACAGAAGAAGTGGAGGTGTAGTTGGCATTATTCACTGCCTGCAGAATTCTTAATCATTTGTTTTTATGTTAAAAGAAAAAAAATGTTCTTGTGTCTTCTTTTTTAAGCACGGAATTATATTTAATAGCGCAGTACAGGTGCTCTTCGAAAGCAGCACACTATTTAAGCCAGTAACAAAAGCAAAATAGATAAAAATGTACAAAAACCCTTTGTTTAGCGCTAAAGACTACATATAATGGATGGCTTTATTTTATACAAAACGCCCATAGAATCTTGCTGCCATAGTTTTCATTCTCCTGTATTTTTGCCATTGGTATCTACCCTACAATATGGCTGAGATATGGGGAGTGTTGGGCTGGCTTATGCCACGTACACACGAGCGGACTTTACGGCAGACTTGGTCCGGAGGACCAGAGGCCATCGGATAATTCCATCGTGTGTGGGTTCCAACGGACTTTTTTTCCCCAAAGACTCAAGTCCGGTCGAAAAGTCCGCTAGTCTGTATGCTAGTTTGACAGACAAAAACCGAGGCTAGGGCAGCTATTGCGTACGAATCCGTCAGACTTTGGTTGATCATGTGTAGGCAAGTTTGTTCATTCGGAAAGTCTGTCGAAAAGTCCGCCAGACCTAGTCCGTCGAAAAGTCCGCCTGTGCGTACGCGGCATTACAGAGATTCTGCCTCCCATAAACCTAACTGCATTCTAGAGGTTGCTGGAATCTGGTTTTTGGCTACTGAAAAAAATTCTGAAATTCTAGGCCTCTGGCTCTAGATGATTTTAGCCCCGACAAAGTTTTGTAAAGAGAAAATTTCCCCCTTAACGCCGTTGCTGCCAGACCTGTTTTTTTTTTTTTTTTCACAAATGTTTAAAAAATTATTTTAGGCCTGAAGATTACTGAAAATTGCCTAAAAATCACAACGCTTTTATTTCCCGAAAGCAGAGGCCCTAGAGAACAAAACAGCGGTAGTTCCAATTTTTTATGCCACACGATATTAGCAGTGTTAATATTGGCATCAAATTTCAATTTAGTTTTAGTCATAGTCTTGTAACTAAAATGCCATTTTGGTTTTCGTCGTATTTTAGGTGGGAGGTGGGAGGGGGCGATCGCAGCTCTATGGTGCCCGCGGGCTGTGGGATTTCCCTGGGGCTTGTCATTCTCTTTCTGACTGTATGCAGTGGAGAGGGGAGGGTCCTCTGACCCGGGAATGTATGCTCGTCACCCAGTTTACAAGTGAGTCGGCTCTGCTTCTACACTCTTGCTGATACTTGGATGGGTCAGAGGCCCCTCCCCTCTCCACTGCATACAGTCGGGAAGAGAACTACAACCCCCAGGGAGATCCCGCGTCCCATGGGTACCATAGAGCTGCTGATCCCCCAGTTGGGGGGGGGGTCTAGAGATGTGCTTGGGGTTGGAGGTGCACAGTGGAGACCAGCCAGGTACATGGGGACCCTGATGTAAGGGGGGCTCTCTGTGGACCCTGATGTAAGGGGGGCCCCCTAGGGACCCTGATGTAAGGGGAGGCTCTCTAGGGACCCTGATGTAATGAGGGGGGCTCTGGGGACCCGATGTAAGGGGGGGCTCTCTGGGGACCCTGATGTAAGTAGGGGGGCTCTCTGGGGACCCTGATGTAAAGGGGGGTCTTTGGGGACCCTGATGTAATGAGGGGGGCTCTGGGGACCCTGATGTAAGTGGGGATCCACACTCAGATATGTAACGCTATATATGTAGCGCCCACCACCTTTGCCAGTGTTTTACCCTGATGGTGTAAGCTGGTTGGTTAATTTGTTTGAGAGATTTGATAGAATAGAGGAGGGTATGGCCACCTACACTCTGCCCTGTAAGATTTCCATTAGTTTCCTTGAAATGTTCTGGAAAGTGGGTGGACTGAGGGAGCAGAGTGGCAGGTAGTTTTTGGAGACCGCTCTGAGCCAATCATTGTTTTGCTTGGGCAGAGGTGGGACTGTTATAAAAACCAAGGTCACATGTTTCCTTTGGGGATTGGAGATGGGAATTGAATACAGAAAGGCTGCAACGATGTGATCAACAAGGAGCAGGCTTGAAGGCCTGGGGGTGTAATGCTCTCAGTGCTGGATAGCAAAAGAACTTGAACCTGAAGGCCTGAGGATTCAGATACCTCAGTGCTGGATGGTTCATCAACGCTAAAACACCGAAAGAAACTCCAGGAGCAATGGGCCAGACGTCACTGGCTGGGATGGTTCTGGACATGCGGAGCAGGAAGCAATTGCTAAAAGGATGAAATAGATCGGGGTGCGCCCGGACTTTTCCTGAACTGACCCGGGAGGATTGCGGGAGTCGAGATAGGCAGGTGAGGCCTGGTGCTTCTAACATCCGCATACCCAAGTGTTTTTCAGAGAGGCACTGGTCATTAAGGGAAAAGGATATAGATACTATTAAAAGAACCAAAGATTAAGAGGCAACTCATACTTCCTGGAGCCATAGACTGTAAATATTGCAAGTTCTTTTATAACATGCAGCAAGGAAAAGAATAAAGTTTATGTTCTAAAGTTACTGGACTGTCTGCTGATGTTATTTGTGCAGGGGAGGAAAATGGAGAGCCAGAAAGGTATGAACTAACAGCAGCTCCCAAGGGAGTAGTGCGCTAATATATACACACACACACACACACACACACTTTATATACAGTGGGGATGGAAAGTATTCAGACCCCCTTACATTTTTCACTCTGTTATATTGCAGCCATTTGCTTAAACCATTTAAGTTCATTTTTTTTCCTCATTAATGTACACACAGCACCCCATATTGACAGAAAAACACAGAATTGTTGACATTTTTGCAGATTTATTAAAAAAGAAAAACTGAAATATTACATGGTCCTAAGTATTCAGACCCTTTGCTCAGTGTTTAGTAGAAGCACCCTTTTGATCTAATACAGCCATGAGTCTTTTTGGGAAAGATGCAACAAGTTTTTCACACCTGGATTTGGGGATCCTCTGCCATTTCTCCTTGCAGATCCTCTCCAGTTCTGTCAGGTTGGATGGTAAACATTGGTGGACAGCCATTTTTTTAGGTCTCTCCAGAGATGCTCAATTGGGTTTAAGTCTTGGTAAGTATCTTGGAGTCCTTCAGGTGTTTTTTTAACAAACTCCATGCAGGATTTCATGTGTCACTGAGGAGAGGCTTCCGTCGGGCCACTCTGCCATAAAGCCCCTACTGGTGGAGGGCTGCAGTGATGGTTGACTTTCTACAACTTTCTCCCATATCCCGGCTGAATCTCTGGAGCTCAGCCACAGTGATCTTTGGGTTCTTCTTTACCTCTCTCACAAAGGCTCTTCTTCCTCTATAGCTCAGTTTGGCCGGACGGCCAGCTCTAGGAAGGGTTCTGGTCGTCCCAAACGTCTTCCATTTAAGGATTATGGAGGCCACTGTGCTCTTAGGAACCTTAGGTGCAGCAGAATTTTTTCTGTAACCTTGGCCAGATCTGTGCCTTGGCACAATCCTGTCTCTGAGCTCTTCAGGCAGTTCCTTTTGACCTCTCGATTCTCATTTGCTCTGACATGCACTGTGAGCTGTAAGGTCTTATATAGACAGGTGTGTGGCTTTCCTAATCAAGTCCAGTCCGTATAATCAACCACAGCTGGACTCAAATGAAGGTGTAGAACCATCTCAAGGATGATCAGAAGAAATGAACAGCACCTGAGTTAAATATATGAGTGCCACAGCAAAGGGTCTGCATACTTAGGACCATGTGATATTTCAGTTTTTCTTTTTTAATAATCTGAAAAAATGTCAACAATTCTGTGTTTTTCTGTCAATATGGGGTGCTGTGTGTACATTAACGAGGAAAAAAAAAAAAGAACTTAAATGATTTTAGCAAATGGCTGCAATATAACAAAAAGTGAAAAATTTAAGGGAGTCTGAATACTTTCCGTCCCCACTGTATATGGACCTAACTGTATACATACAGACCACACATGTATATTATACATATATACATATACACACACACACACACACACACACACACACACACACGTATATTATACACATGTGTATGCCCGCCCAAGCGTATGGCTCTCTTTACTTCGCTGCTATGGTCTCTAGTCCGAGATCTTTTGTAGACCTAGCAATGCCCCTGGTGGGGGCCCTTCATGGTTTCTTGCACCGGGGCCCTGAAGATTACACCTCTGCTCCTGGAATAAAAAAAATCTAATATCATGTTAGTATTTATGGTTATACAAACTACACAGACACTTTGGGCGGTGGTCTGAGGTGGCCTGTAATGCTGCACAGTGCTCTGGGGCGGAGGTCTGAGTGGCCTGTAATGCTGCACATTGCTCTGAACAGTGATCTGAGGGGAGGCCTGTAATGCACAGTGCTCTGGGTGGTCTGAGGAGGCCTGTAATGCACACCGTGCTCTGTATGGTCTGTATGGTGGTCTGAGGAGGCCTGTAGTGCACACAGTGCTCTGGACAGTGGTCCGAGGAGGCCTGCAATGCTACACAGTGCTCTGGGTGGTCTGAGGAGGCCTGTATTGCACAGTACTCTGGACAGTGGTCTGCGGAGGCCTGTAATGCACAGTACTCTGGATGGTAATCTGAGGAGGCTTGTAATTTACAGTGCTCTGGGTGGTTTGAGAAGGCCTGTAATGCAGTGCTCTGGATGGTGGTCTGAGGAGGCTTGTAATGCACAGTGCTCTGGTCCTCTGGAAAGTCGGGATGGTCAGAACTCGGGAGGCCTGTAATGCACAGTGCTCTGGGTGGTTTGAGAAGGCCTGTAATGCACAGTGCTCTGGATGTTCTGAGGAGGCCTGTAATGCACAGTGCTCTGGACGGTGGTTTAAGGGGGTCTGTAATGCACAGTGCTCTGGTCCTCTGGACAGTCGGGACTGTCAGGACTCGGGAGGCCTGTAATGCACAGTGCTCTGGATGGTCATCGGAGAAGGCCTGTAATGCTACACAGTGCTCTAGGTGGTCTGAGGAGGCCTGTAATGCACAGTGCTCTGGATGGTGGTCTGAGGAGGCCTGCAATTCTTCACAGTGCTCTGGGTGGTTTGAGGAGGCCAGTAATGCACACTGCTCTGGATAGTGGTCTGAGGAGACCTGTAATGCACAGTGCTCTGGATGGTGGTCTGAGGGGAGGCCTGTAATGCACAGTGCTCTGGACGGTGGTCTGAGGAGGCCTATAATGCATAGTGCTCTGGTCCTCTGTATGGTCGGGACTGTCAGGACTTAGGAGGCCTATAATACACAGTGCTCTGGATGGTCGTCTGAGTCTGAGGAGGCCTGTAATGCACACAGTTCTTTGGACGGTGGTCTGAGGAGGCCTGTAATGCTTCACAGTGCTCTGGGTGGTCTGAGGAAGCCAGTAATGCACACTGCTCTGGGTGGTGGTCTGAGGGGAGGCCTGTAATGCACAGTGCTCTGGTCCTCTGTACGGTCATGACTATCAGGACTCGGGAGGCCCGTAAAGCACAGTGCTCTGGATGGTTGTCTGAAGTCTGAGGAGGCCTGTAATGCACACAGTGCTCTGGGTGTTTTGAGGAGGCCTGTAATGCACACAGTGCTCTAGGTGTTCTGAGGAGGCCTGTAATGTACACAGTGCTCTGGGTGTTCTGAGGAGGCCTGTAATGCACACAGTGCTCTGGACGGTCTTCTGAGGAGGCCTGTAATGCTGCACAGTGCTAAGAATGCCACACCACTAAGCATGCTATGGTCTCTACCTTGTTTGCTTGGAGGGGAAGCAGAAGCACTCAAGAGCTTTACAGGCAGAGCGCCAAGGAAACCAGAACTTCATGTGGGTAAATGTCCCTCCCTTACATTTTCGTTCCGTTTTCATTCGTTGATGAAAATGGAATTGATTTTCACCTGAGTATTCATCAATTGCCGAAAATGTGGGGTAATTTTCGTTTCATTTTCATCACTGGAAATATGCCGCTGACGACAAATTAGGAGAACATTTTCTTTTGTCTACGGAATTAACACTGAATATTAGTGCAAAGTTTTATCAAGAACAAGATTGCCATAAAATGGTCGCATGTTTAGCACTTTCGTGTGTAGGCACTAATGTGTGTTTACATTCGTATGTACACTACATTGTCAAAAGTATTGGGACACCTGCCTTTACACGCACATGAACTTTATTTGTATCCCAGTTTTCGTCTGTAGAGTTCAATATTGAGTTGGCCCACCATTTGCAGCTATAATAGCTTTGACTCTTCTGGGAAGGCTGTCCACAAGGTTTAGGAGTGTGTCTATGGGAATGTTTGACCATTCTTCCAGAAGCACATTTGGGAGGTCAGGCACTGATGTTGGACAAGAAGGCCTGGCTCACAGTCTCTGCTCTAATTCATCACTAGGGTGTTCTATTGGGATGAGATCAGGACTCAGGCAGGCCAGGCAAGTTCCTCCACCCCAAACTCGCTCATCCATGTCTTCATGGACCTTGCTTTGTGCACTAGTGCCCAGTCATGTTGAAACAGGAAGGGACCATCCCTAAACCGTTCCCACAAAGTTTGGAGCATGAAATTGTCTAAAATGCCTTGGTATGCATGAAGCCTTAAGAGTTCCCTTCACTGGAACTAAGGGGCCAAGCCCAACCCCTGAAAAACAACCCCACACCATGATCCCCCCTCCACCAAATGACTTTGACCAGTGCACAAAGCAAGGTCTATAAAGACATGGATGAGTGAGTTTTGGACAGAGGAACAAGACTGGACTGCACAGAGTCCTGACTTTAACTCGATAGAGCACCTTTGGGATGCATTAGATCCAGGCTCTCATCCACATCAGTGCCTGACCTCACAAATACGCTTCTGGAAGAATGGTCAAACGTTCCCATAGACGTTCACCGCTTCCGGGTCAGCACTCCCCCTTTTTTCTCTACTCCCCTTTCTTTACTTCCTCTGGAGCTGTTGTGTTACCCCTCTTATATTTTCTGTTTTTTCCGATTTATTGTTTGGGGATCGGGCAGTTCAACTGGGTTTCTGATTTTGGGGACATTGTGACATTTCTCATTCAATAACTCATGATACTAGTGTTGTTTGTCTAGCAATGTCGTTGCTATCACAAGTCTCATTGATATTACTGATATGCGTTTCAAACGCCGGACATATAGCCGGCTATTATCGAAGTAATTACCCATGCACATTTTCTGTTATGGTTGTCATTGCGCTGTATATTTGAAAAAATGAAAATTTTACTGCCCCCTGATCGCACGTATAAATGAGCGCAAAGATATTTTTTTACCTATTAGCGGATGAAGAGCTCCACCAACACATCTTTTGTAACAAGGCGTAGTAAGTCAGTAATAGTGAGGGAATAAGCTGCAGGGATACCCCAGACAATACTAGTGCCTAGTTATTTTTCCTCTGCCGGCCTTTTTTGAACATATAGTTCATATCCTCTTAAATATTCTCACACAGCATGCTGGGAAATTATTATTTTTATTATAACACAGGATTTACAGTGCCTTGAAATAGTATTCATACCCCTTGAAATTTTCCACATCTTGTCATGTTACAACCAAAAACGTAAATGTATTTTACTGGGATTTTATGTGATAGACAGGGCTTTTTTTTCTCAGAAAATAGGTGCAGGAACTCAACCACAACCCCCCAAAACTGCCACAACCCCCCCCAGGGGTGCGCTACGTGCAGAATACCGGGGTGCGCTTGGTACATAGTACAGAGTTTAGGGATGCACTACATGCAGAGTTTGGGGGGTGTGCCATGTACACAGCACAGAGTTCAGGGGTTGTGCTTCATACAGAGAGCAGAGTTCAGCCTTCCTGCACAGCTGCTTACCTCTTCATCTCCCATCCACATCTTACTTTAACCCCTCTTCAGCACTGACCTCTGCATGCAAATCTCCCTCCACTTCACCCATCCCCTCCCCTTAAAAGCTCCACCATCTTACACATCTCTTACTTTTGTTGCTGTATTAAGCTAAAGCACCCAGCCGGCTCTAGTACTTCCCCACGCAGGGGAGGTGACTCCTCCTCTCTCACTTGCAGGTAGATCATCTAGTGGGGGTGTCGGCATCCGCAGTGGACCCTGGACACCTGCATCTCCCTTGTTCTAATCCTGCTCTCAGTGGGAGCTGCTCAGGATATCAGATCTATGGGAGTCCTTGGGAGACAAACCATCACTGGTAAACACCGAAGCCGGACTTTGGTGTTTACCAGTGATAGTGGTGAGCAGAGAGCAGAATATCTGAACCAGAGGTAGTGGAACGGAGTTCCACCAAGTTCCAGCTGAAAAAATGCCCTAGTGATAGACCAACACAAAGTGGCACATAATTGTGAAGTAGAAGGAAAATGATAAATGGTTTTCAACATTTTTTACAAATAAATATCTGAAAAGTGTGGTGTGCATTTGTATTCAGACCCCTTTACTCTGATACCCCTAACTAAAACCTAGTAGAACCAATTGCCTTCGGAAGTCACCTAATTAGTAAATAGAGTCCCTCTGTGTGTGATTTAATCGCAGTATAAATACATCTGTTCTGTGAAGCCCTCAGAGGTTTGTTAGAGAACCTTAGTGAACAAACAGTATCATGAAGGCCAAGGAATACACCAGACAGGTCAGGGATAAAGTTGTGGAGAAGTATAAAAGCAGGGCTGGGTTATAAAAAAAAATATCCCAAGCTTTGAACATCTCACGGAGTAAACCTACCAAGACATGGCCGTCCACCTAAACTGACAGGCGGGGCAAGGAGAGCATTCAGAGAAGCAGCCAAGAGGCCCATGCTAACTCTGGAGGATCTGCAGAGATCCACAGCTCAGGTGGGAGAATCTGTCCACAGGACAACTATTAAGTTGTGATTTTGGCTTGGGCCCATCATTTCTGACCTCCCTGGCTTTTCCATCTTGGCTGATCTGGGGCAGCGGAATACTTCCCCCCTTTCCTTTAACCAGATGCATTTTTCCTGACATCTCAAGAAACATGGTTAGATCTCAGGTTGTTATCCTATTATATGTTCAATATGTAATGCTTATTCATATAATCTGTATGATAATTGCTTATTATGTTTGGTTTTTGCTCTTTATTAATTTACAGACAACCAATGAACCACTAGCCCCTGAAGAAGAGGTTTAATCACTTCAAACCTCGAAACACGTCGGGCATAGTCTGACCCAGTTCACTACTGGCCAGTCTCAAATGGTTGTCTGTATACATACACACACACACGTTTCCTGATATTGTACTTTGTATTTTTGTATAATAGATATATGCATCCTATTGTGACTTCCCATAAGTTACCAATTCATTTTTAAACTTTTCTAATAAAATATCAATATATTTTCATTACATTTATTTGTCAAGGAATTTCTGCCTTTAAAAGTCCCACAGAGGAACCTGCTTGTTTTTGTATTCACAGGACAACTAGTAGCCATGCACTCCACACATCTGGCTTTTATGGAAGAGTGGCAAGAAGAAAGCCAATGTTGAAAGAAAGCCATAAGAAGTCCCATTTGCAGTTTGTGAGAAGCCATGTGGGGGACACAGCAAACATGTGAAAGACGGTGCTCTGGTCAGATTAGATCAAATTTAACTTTTTGGCCTAAAAACAAAACACTATGTGTGCGAAAAACTAAAACTACACATCACCCCCAACACACCATACCCACCGTGAAACATGGTGGTGGCGGCATCATGTTGTGGGGATGCTTTCTTCATCCGGGACAGGGAAGCTGGTCAGAGTTGATGGGAAGATGGTTGGAGCCAAATACAGGGCAATTTTAGAAGAAACCTGTTATGCCACGTACACACGGTCGGACTTTTCAGCTACAAAAGTCCGACAGCCCGTCCGACAGACTTTCGACAGACTTTCGACGGACTTTTGGCGGACTTTTAACAGACTTTCTAACGACCGGACTTGCCTACACACGATCACACAAAAGTCCGACAGATTCGTACGTGATGACGCACACCGGACTAAAATAAGGAAGTTGATAGCTAGTAGCCAATAGCTGCCCTAGCGTCGGTTTTTGTCCGTCGGACTAGCATACAGATGAGCGGATTTCTGGGTCCGGCGGAGTTACAACGTAAAGATTTGAAGCATTTTCCAAATCTAAAGTCCGTCAGATTTGTGGCTGGAAAAGTCCGCTGAAAGTCCGGGGAAGTCCACACACGATCAGATTGTCCGCCGGACTTGGTCCGTCAGCGTCCGTCGGACTTTTGTAGCCGAAAAGTCCGACCGTGTGTACGCGGCATTAGTCTGCAAAAGACTTGAGACTGGGGCGGAGGTTCACATTCCAGCAGGACAACGACCCTAAACATACAGCCAGAGCTACAATGGAAAGGTTTAGATCACAGCATATTCATGTGTTAGAATAGTCCAGTCAAAGTCCAAATCTAAATCTAATTGAGAATCTGTGGCAAAACTTGAAAATTGCTGTTCACAGACACTCTCAATCCAATCTGACAGAGCTTGAGCTATTTTTCAAAGAAGAATGGGCAAAAATTTCACTTTCTAAAGCTGGTAGAGACATCCCCAAAAATACTTTCAGCTGTAATTGCAGTGAAAGGAGGTTCTACAAAGTATTGACTCAGGGGGGCTGAATACAAATACACACCACACTTTTCACATTTTTTTTGTAAAAAATGTTTAAGACCATTTATCATTTTCCTTTTACTTCACAATTATGGGCCACTTTGTGTTGGTCTATCACATAAAATCCCAATTAAATACATTTACATTTTTGGTTGTAACATGACAAAATGTGGAAAATTGAGGGGTATGAATACTTTTTCTGTGGCACTGTATATCTGCTTTACAATATAAAGGGAGGCAGTACAGTTACAATACAGTAAAATACAAGAGGGTGAAGAAGGCCCTGCTCATGAGAGCTTACAATCTAATAGGGTGGGGCAAGTGGTACAAAAGGTTATAACGGGGGTGGGGGGGAGCTGATAGAAGTGATAAAAGTTCAGTTATTTGGAGGCGTGATAGGCTTCCAGAGAGATGAGTTTTCAGGGATCGCCTAAAGGCAGCTAGAGTAGGAGATAGCCGGACAGACTGAAGTAGAGAGTTCCAGAGGATGGGAGATGCTCTGGTGAAGTCCTGGAGATGAGCATCGAAGGAGGGCACAAAGGAGCTTGAGAGCAGGAGGTCTTGAGAAGAGCAGAGAGGAAGGTTTGGGTGGTATTTGGAGACAAGATCGGTGATGTAGCTCAGGGCAGAGTTGTGAATGGCTTTGTATGCTGGTGTTAGTATTTTGAATTTAATTCTCTGGGCAATTGGAAGTGTAGGGATTGGCAGAGAGGGTTGGCGGACACTGAGCGGTTGTTATGGTAACGCAAGTCTGGCAGCAGCATTAGAGATAGACTGAAGAGGGGATAGCCTATGGAGAGGCAGGCCAATGAGAAGGGAGTTGCAATAGTCAAGGCGAGAGATAACAAGGGAGTGAATGAGTAGTTTGGTGGTTCCATTAGTTAAAAAGGGGTGAATCTTAGAGATGTTACAGAGTTGAAGTTTACAAGCTTTTGACAGCGATTGGATTTAGGGCTCAAAGTACAGGCCAGAGTCTAGGATTACATCCAGTACCCCAGTGTGAGGGTAGGGACTGATGGTGGCATTATTGATCTTGTTGGAAAAGTCATGGAGGGGTGCATGGGCAGGAGGGAATATTATCAGCTCGGTTTAAGAGGGAAATGAGCGACATGACCCTGCTAGAGGTTTTGGGACAAACTTCTTCACTGGCAAACAGAAAAATCCAAAAGCTTCCAGTACCCCATACCAGTGCTCTTCTGTCTCACCAGAGTTGATTAACTTTAAACTTAGTAAGGTCTGTACACACTGGTTATTAAATATCAGAAAGAACTCCTTTTGCCATCTTCACAGATAGATCTCCTCATTCCCCAAGAATGCCAAAAAGACAAAAGGTACTCCAAATAGTTCACCGTTCACATCATTAGGTACTGTACCAGCACTATATACTACACTATATATATCTTCACCTTCAACATACACTGCCCAAGTTTGGAACCTCTATTTCGCCTTTGTCACATGCAGGGCTTTTTTTTTCAGGGAATAGGTGCAGGTACTCCCTCCTTCTGAATCACCACTTGTCTCCGCCCCCCTACCCACCTCCGAGCCATGTCCCTTAGTTCCATCCCCTACCCACCTTCCAGTATCACCCCTTTTAGAGAATACAGAACTAAGCAATTTGTATGGAATTTGATACTGATAACAAGAAAAGCAATGAAATAGATCCCCTGCAGCCATCAATAATAAACCCCCCCCCCCCAGTAACAATAGAGCCGCCACAAAAAATATCCTGCACCCCAACAACAATAGCCTCCCACTAGCAACAATAGATCTCCCAGCAGCCAGCAACAAAAATCTATCCCAGCAACAATTGAACCCCCTCCAGCAACAATAGATGCTCCCCCAACAATAAGAACCCCCATAACAATATATCCCCCCGGAGCTAGCATCAATAGGCCCTCAAGCACCTGCTAGTACCCCTTGCCATTACATACATTCTGTGCTGGAGGTGCCAGAACTGCTTTCCCCTGCATTCCAGCTGAAAAAAAGCCCTGGGCACAGGTCCCCTGCTGGCTACACTTAGTGTAAGGAAGTGCATCATTTTTAACAACTTCGGTTGAAAAACCAAGAGGTTTTGGCTTTAGATCCACCAAAGGGTGTCAACAGGGCCACCCACAGTTCAATTTTCCACCCTTGTATGGCCAGCTTTAAGCAGTACTATACCGAAAAGTAAACATATATTATTGCAGCTTACCAATTCTTAGATATAATGGCTGCATTTGTTTTCTTTAGTAGGCTTTATTCTATCTGCAGCTGGAGAATTGGCCAGTAAGGCTCCATGCCCCCATGCATGGGAATTTTTTAACATGGGTTCCTATGGAACATGTTCACATCAATGCCTTTTTGTACCTCTGCATTTTTGGAAAGGGTCAGGGACTTTTTTTCATGCAAAATGCAGCGTTTTGCATGTAATAGAATTCAATGGACCAGCATCAAAAACGCAAGTGCAGCGTTTTTGCAGCATTTTTGATGCGTTTTGCGTTTTTGGCGTATTTTTTTTTTAGACTGTATACAGTCTAAAAAAAAAACATAAAACAAAAAAAACCGCAAAACGAGGCAAAAATGCCGCAAAAACGCTGCAAAAGCGCTGCTCAAAAACGTGGCAAGCATAAAAAAAAAAAAAACTCCAGAAACACTCAAAAGCAACATGCATAGATGTGAATCGAGCCTAAGTCTGTTGTTTTTCAAAAGAATAAGCTGTCTTGTAGATGTCAGATGTCCAGGTTATCTGCCCTACACCTGTCCATTTAAATGCATGTGCTTCCATTGTTGGAGACTCACAGTAATTAGAGTTTAGGTCCACAGAAAATGGGGTACCTTGCCGGGGCTTTGTGGCTTACGCATGTATTTGCAGATGTGTGCAACTAAACCACTGTTTTTAACGCATAATGTTGGACAGGTCAATTTGGTTGGTCGCAGGCTGGTTGGTAAGTTGAGCTTGGAAATTTCTTAGCTTTTTTTAGATGTATCAAGCTACAGGGATGAGACAATCCATTTAACACTGACAGGGGTGCTTGGAATGGTCAGCTCCTATTTTTTGATGTAAAACCCAAAAGGAAAAAAACAGTTTGCTGTAACTGCTTATAAAGTATTAGCTGAGGTTTGGCCTCAATTTGTAAATGCATTTAAATCTGCTAGTACATCTAACACTCGCCTACCCCCAGACTGACAATGCTGCTGTACAAAGGTGTCTCTGTTGCTCCTTCATCCAGAGTGAAGGCACTCTAATACAGGAGGTGTGTAAAGGCCCGTACACACGCTTTGATTTTCGGACGTCAATTGTGTTACGACGACCGATCGTCCGCAAATCTTACCGTTAGTACGGTGCTCTGACAGCCGATTTCACTTTTTCGTCAGACAAAAGCTGGATGTGTAGACTATAACATTTTTGTTGGATGTGAACTCAACGTCCGTTTTTTGGTTTTATTAGTAAGGTTTTCATAGGAAAAAAGTCGAAAGAGCAAGACTATGCATGCTCAGAAACAAAAGAATACATACAAAACTATTCAACACATTACAGTAGGGACGGAAAGTATTACATTTTTCACTCTTTGTTATATTGCAGCTATTTGCTAAAATCCTTTAGGTTCATTTTTTTCCTCATTAATGTACACACAGCACCCCACATTGACAGAAAAATACAGAATTGTTGACATTTTTGCAGATTAAAAAAGAAAAACTGAAATATCACATGGTCCTAAGTTTTCAGACCCTTTGCTGTGAAACTTATATTTAGGTGCTGTCCATTTCTTCTGATCATCCTTGAGATGGTTCTACACCTTCGAGTCCAGCTGTGTTTGATTATACTGATTGGACTTGATTAGGAAAGCCACACACCTGTCTATACAAGACCTTACAGCTCACAGTGCATGTCAGAGCAAATGAGAATCATGAGGTCAAAGGAACTGCCTGAAGAGCTCAGAGACAGAATTGTGCCAAGGCACAGATCTGGCCAAGGTTACAAAAAAAATTCTGCTGCACTTAAGGTTCCTAAGAGCACAGTGGCCTCCATAATCCTTCAATGGAAGACGTTTGGGACGACCAGAACCCTTCCTAGAGATGGCCGTCCGGCCAAACTGAGCTACCGGGGGAGAAGAGCCTTGGTGGGAGAGGTAAAGAAGAACCCAAAGATCACTGTGGCTGAGCTCCAGAGATGCAGTCAGGAGATGGGAGAAAGTTGTAGAAAGTCAACCATCACTGCAGCCCTCCACCAGTTGGGGTTTTATGGCAGAGTGGCCCGACGGAAGCCTCTCTTCAGTGCAAGACACATGAAAGTCCGCATGGAGTTTGCTAAAAAAAAAACACCTGAAGGACTACAAGATGGTGAGAAATGATTCTTTGGTCTGATGAGACCAAGATAGAACTTGTTGGCCTTAATTCTAAGCGGTGTGGAGAAAACCAGGCACTGCTCATCACCTGTCCAATACAGTTCCAACAGTGAAGCATGGTGGTGGCAGCATCATGCTGTGGGGGTGTTTTTCAGCTGCAAGGACAGGACGACTGGTTGCAATTGAAGGAAAGATGAATGCGGCCAAGTACAGGGATATCCTGGATGAAAACCTTCTCCAGAGTGCTCAGGACCTCAGACTGGGCTGGAGGTTTACCTTCCAACAAGACAATGACCCTAAGCACACAGCTAAAATAACTAAGGAGTGGCTTCACAACTTCACAACTCCATGACTGTTCCTGAATGGCCCAGCCAGAGCCCTGACTTAAACCCAACTGAGCATCTCTGGAGAGACCTAAAAATGGCTGTCCACCAACGTTTACCATCCAACCTGACAGAACTGGAGAGGATCTGCAAGGAGGAATGGCAGAGGATCCCCAAATCCAGGTGTGAAAAACTTGTTGCATCTTTCCCAAAAAGACTCATGGCTGTATTAGATCAAAAGGGGCTTCTACTAAATACTGAGCAAAGGGTCTAAATACTTTGGACCATGTGATATTTCAGTTTTTCTTTTTTAATAAATCTGCAAAAATGTCAACAATTCTGTGTCAGTTCTGTCAATATGGGGTGCTGTGTGTACATTGAGGGAAAAAAATGAACTTAAATGATTTTAGCAAATGGCTGCAATATAACAGAGTGAAAAATTTAAGGGGGTCTGAATACTTTCCGTCCCCACTGTACGTCACTTCTGACATTGTATTCTGTCAAACGAAAATTCTCGTATTGTTAGTAACCTCTTCACTTTCGACATGAGATTAGCATGCCACAAAAATTTGGACGTTCTGTATTCCGAAAATCAAAGCGTGTGTACGAGGCTTTACTGGCCAGATCACCAGGTGAAAAGAGGGGGAAAAAAAGCTTAAAAAAAAAAAAAAAAAAAAAAAAAAGATAGCCAATGCAGCCACAACATATAATGATTGTTAAACTGCAATACATTACATTTTTGGTTTTGGGTTTAATACCACTTTAAAATTCGTATACACCAAGGCAAGATGATAACCAGAACCAAGATAATAACAAAAAAATATAGCTGTAATTTTTACCAAAATGGTTATCGGTGCTCCTCTTCCAGTCACTCACTAACAATCTTTTCTTCTCTTTATTCTTCTTTCTATGGATAGAATGAGAGGATAAAACACTAAATCAAAGGTCAGACACTAGATGGGAGATGTACAATGATAGAATTAATATATTTAATAGGAAATGGTCTGCAGTTTCCCAATGATTTTTTGGCACCATCAGTTTGATTGTTTGTAATCCATTTTGTTCAAAGAACAATTGAAGGAATTGGATAAGTTTGAAAATTCCAATTGTTTTCCTGCGGATTGTGTGGCGAAAGGAGCACAACGATCTATTCTGGAACTGTCACCTTCAATTTGCATTAATACCCCCCCCCCCCAAATAACTATTTGACATGATTTATGCAAGCAAATTTTGCATTTGTCTGGAAACAAATGTTTGTTTCAGATATCCAATCGATTAAAACAAATGAGCTGATGATTTCATTATTGATGTGCAAATGGCTAACTTAAAGTGGTAGTAAACCTTTTTTTTTTCTTTTTTCTCCTGACAGACAGGATCGTTATGACAGAAGAGACCCTATTGCTTCTGTTGTCATAAATGCTTCCTCCTGCCTGTAGGCCGTCATGTACACTGAGCCACGCATGAGCAGCTATATTTATGGCCCCGATCTGTGCTGCTGCAATGTGACTCCTATGCGCGGGCGTGACATCGTAGCAGGCCAGCCAATCAAGCGGCCGAAGGCACAGAATTCGGAAGGAAGCCCGGGTGAAGATGGAAACACCTGGGACCCACCGGCTTGTTTACAGCGTGGTGCTGGAGAGCTCAGTTTGACAAGCAAGTCTGCCATAATGTGCTAATATGCTGTGCATGCTAATATATTATGGCATATCCCGCCTGGGGGGTCCCAAAATATAGAAATCACAGCGGATTTTACTAACTCTTTAAAGTGGGGTTTTCAATACCTTAAGCCAGCCATTCTCAATCAGGGTTCAGTGGAGCACTTGGGTTCCTCCAGAGGTTGCTAGGGGTTCCTTGAGCTGTGGCTGATTGATCTCCCATCTGATGAAGTCTGGATAGTTCCACGGCCAAAGCCACTTAGCAAAGCCAGCATTTAGTTGTCTGTAAAGCCGGGTACACACTATTAGTTTTTTAGGTTGAACGAAAAAAAAACTATCAGCACCGGTCGGAGCCGCTATAGTAATCATGCAAGGTTAGTACAGCGATCTCCCCCGCTGAGCTGTTGTGTTTTGACAGGGGGACGGCCCCTCCGCCAGAACACTCCGATCAGCGTTCTCTGCCATTGGCTGAGAGCACTGATCAGGAGACGGTCAGGTGCTGGTTTTCCAGCATGCTCGTCCGACAGAAGCCGGCTTCTGTTGGACAGACCGACATACACACAGGCCAAATGACGGCCATTTTTTTTAACCGGCAAAGGTCTCCTGACATTCGGCCCGCGTGTACCAAACCAATGTAGGTGGAATTTTTCCAATTGACCTGAAAATGAATCTTCTCTCCAATAAAACGATTAGGCAGTGGCGGCCTGTCCATACGGGGCGCAGGGGCGCCGCCCCCCTTTCCATGCGTCCAGCCCCCTAATCTACATGCAGAGTCTCAGGTTTGTTTGCTGCCCCCCGACCGCTGGAGCACCAGTCGCCACTGTAAGAAAGGTTGCCAGTTTGCAAAAGTTAGAAACTGCAACGCTACAATAAAATCTCCTATACTGTAATGCAGACTCTCAACCTTTTTAGCCTAGAGGAATCCTTGAAATAATACTTGATCTCAAGGAACCCCCTACTAGAATCAATTTTTGGGGGGGACAATTAAAATATCACAATGCCACCCTTACCGACAGATAAAAAGATCATTGGTGTCATGTTGCTGGCTCTGACAAGTAGCATTGGACACAGAACCATAAAGACACCATCAGATGGGAGGTTAAATAGCCACAACTCAAGAAACCCCTAGCAACCACTGGAGAATCCCTAGGGTTCCATGAAACCTGCTGCTGTAATGTAATAAAATATAATTATTAAACAAAATTTGTTTAAACATTAAGGCTGCATTCATACCTGAGCGTTGTGTTTTTGCATGTATTTTCAGTCATTTTGTTGCGCGTTTTTGATAGTTTTTGTACAGTGTTTTCCAAAGTGTTTTGGTGCTTTGGCGTTTTTGTTTTAACCAATAAAGAAAACTATCATCTGTTACATCATTTGTTGCTATGTATTTCTATTTTCAGCTGCTTCAAAAACGCACCAATCTGCCCGACTCCAGCTACAAAAGTAACTCCAAAACTTTTTTTGACCTTCACGCATTTGGTTTTGGAGTGGACATGTGATCCACCGCCATAGAGAATACGTGATGTCATCTCCCTGAGCATTTTGGAGCTTCAAGCTCCAAAATGCTCAGGTATGAACACAGCTTATATAATGTTAGAGACCTTGCGCTCCTCCACCTTCTGTATGAGGATGCCTCACAGATGCTCAATAGGGTTTAGGTCTAGAGACATGCTTGGCCAGTCCATCACCTTTACCCTCAGCTTCTTTAGCAAGGCAGGGGTCGTCTTGGAGGTTCATTTGTGGTCGTTATCATATTGGAATATTGCCCTGCGGCCCAGTCTCCGAAGGGAGGGGATCAGCTCTGCTTCAGTATGTCACAGTACATGTTGGCATTCATGGTTCCCTCATGGAACTGTAGCTCCCCAGTGCCGGCAGCACTCATGCAGCCCTAAACTATGACACTCCCACCACCATGTACAAATAATAGGCTGCGCTGCTAATAAATGAACGTGATCATGCTTAATACAACCAACTTGGTGGCAATCAAGCGTAAGCAAAATATTAAAAGATATTCAATAACTGAAAAATATAAATCACATGCATGATGGTGAGTAAGAATTCAGTGATCAAAACAATTGAAATGAGTCCATGTAATCAAAAAATTATAGTCCTTGTGGGTACAGAAACTTAATGGATAGAGGGAGAAAGACACCCTTTCTTCAAGTGATGTATAGCGTGCAAGAAGAAACTGTCTCCCTAAGGAGCCTGATATTATAGGGAGTTCCTCCACCTCAAGTAAGTAAGCCCCTTACCAGATCCAAAGATCTCCTGTCACAGAGATCATACACGCAAGTGGCTGTGTCCCCCAGCCACTGGGTCTCTGTCAGGATGTGTGTCACAAGCCACCTCTCCGAGAAATCAGGCTAATGATGATGTTGCCACTCCCAATCCATGGATAAACATAAAAAAGAATGCTCCATAGCGTAATACAGTTAAATGCTACTTTATTAAATAAAAGAAAGGCACTTACAAAGTGTGCAGTTTAAAATTCGCCACTAAAATCACAAATGCGCCGGCCGGCTTCAGCTGCTGCCCGTTCCTTCCGGGTTCAGCGTGGTGTGGTGGTGACGTCAGCACGCCGCTCCTCCCTCCCTCCGCCACTCCCACCACCATGCTTGACTGTAGGCAAGACACACTTGTCTTTGTACTCCTCACCTGGTTGCCGCTACACACGCTTGACACCATCTGAACCAAATAAGTTTATCTTGGTCTCATCAGATCACAGGACATGGTTCCAGTAATCCATGTCCTTAGTCTGCTTGTCTTCAGCAAACTGTTTGCGGGCTTTCTTGTGCATCATCTTTAGAAGAGGACAAAAGCCATGCAGACCAATTTGATGCAGTGTGCGGCGTATGGTCTGAGCACTGACAGGCTGACCCCCCACCCCTTCAACCTCTGTAGCAATGCTGGCAGGACTCATACGTCCATTTCCCAAAGACAACTTCTGGATATAACGCTGAGCACGCGCACTCAACTTCTTTGGTCGACCATGGTGAGGCCTGCTCTGAGTGGAACCTTTCCTGTTAAACCGCTGTGTAGTCTTGGCCACCATGCTGCAGCTCAGTTTCAGGGTCTTGGCAATCTTCTTATAGCCTAGGTCATCTTTATGTAGAGTAACAATTCTTTTTTTCAGATCCTCAGAGAGTTCTTTGCCATGAGGTGCCATGTTGAACTTTCAGTGACCAGTATGAGAGAGAGAGCAATAACACCAAATTTAACACACCTGCTCCTCATTCACACCTGAGACCTTGTAACACTAACGAGTCACATGACACCGGGGAGGGAAAATGGCTAATTGGGTCCAATTTGGACATTTTCACTTAGGGGTGTACTCACTTTTGTTGCCAGCAGTTTAGACATTAATGGCTGTGTTGAGTTATTTTGAGGGGACAGCAAATTTACAATTTTATACAAGCTGTACTCTCACTACTTTAAATTGTAGCAAAGTGTCATTTCTTCAGTGTTGTCACATGAAAAGATATAATACAATATTTACAAAAATGTGAGGGGTGTATTCCCTTTTGTGAGATACTGTATGTGAACCCGGCCTTAAGGATTGCTAATCAGTGAAAACGGTCCCAGAATTCCTTGTGATCCTTTTTCATAGAACATGCTTCCTTGAACCACAGTTTGCTGACCAGCTGGAGAAAATGCTCACCTTTTTATATTCCTTTTATAACAGAGCTGAGGAGGATTGGAGTTACATGGTCTAATTAAGTGCTATATCCTTGCACAGCATACTTGCGCATTATGACAAAATCTCCTGGGTGGCCCACAATTATTAAATTGGGTAGCTCCGTTTTAAAAGCTCCTTCAGGTGATATTAAACCCTCAGTTTATTTACCTTCAGCGGCTCATTTAATTTAAATCCTTTGTATGCAATTTCTTCATCTTTTATTCCTTGCCTATGTTCCAGGTAAAGCTGGTGCCATGACTGCCACCCCATGTTTCCTGATTCAGGGTGGCTCCTCTCTGTTGCAGCATCCTTTGGAGCTACTCCTTCCTGCAGAGACTTAAGTTGTGCCTCCCTCCCTCTCCTCCTCTCTTCTCCAAGCTAACAGACTGGCCGAAGGCTGCACTGACTACTGTGAACCAGAAGCAGTGGCAACTGGTGATTTTATTTTAATTTTTTTGGGGCGGCGGCAACCACCCACCCTTCCCCTCCCCTCGCTGTTTGCTGGTCGGTCTTACCCCATCGTGGCGGGTGGCAGGCAGCATGGTGCAGCGGCTCGGCTCTGAGTCCTCTCCTCCATGGCGGCTTCCAGCTCCTCCTCCTAGGCATCCAATAGGATCACCTGTCCTTTCAGCCAGTCAGGTGACCGGTGTCAAAAACCCGCTTCCTGATTGGCCAAGAGGAGGATCAGTGATATTGATTCGCTGTTGTAACACACCTGGGTGGGCTCGGAGTGCACTCTCTGCAACCCGAGCCCACCCTATATTGAAACCTATTAGAGTCTCTGGCTCTAATCGGTGCTTCAAAAAAAAAACAGCTCCTCCGCATTGGAATTCATGTGCCGGTGTCCTGAAAGGGGCCGGATGCATGGATAGGGGAGGCGGCGATGGACAGGGGGGCGGCACCGATGTGCCCTTAATGGTTGGGCCGCCCCTAGCCAGAAGACTAAGTTCAGAGAAGTAGCGCCTGGAGAGCAGCAGCATTTAAAGTTATAAACTGCAGGTGTAGTGGTAAGAATTTTAATAGCTTATTGGGAAATGTTTATTTTATTGTGATCAATGTGTTAATATTTAAGAAAAAAACAAACAGAGGGCTTCACACGGCTTTAAGTTGCATACCAGCAGGGTTGGGACAAGTGGTGGACAGGAGGGGGGCCCTGACCCTAACCCTAGATGACATTGTCCTGGCACTGCATACTAGTGACTGTGCCTAGGACAGTGTTTCTCAACTCCAGTCCTCAAGGCGCCCTCGACAGGTCATGTTTTCAGGATTTCCCTCAAATGAAAACGGCTGTGGTAATTATTAAGGCAGTGAAACTGATCAAATCACCTGTGCAAAATAATGGAAAGCCTGAAAACATGACCTGTTGGGGCAACTTGAACACTGGCCTAGGCTAAGATGATGTTAGGAGTCTGCTGCAGGCAGAAGTGATCATTATGCCACATCAAGTCACAAGATGAGAGGCTAAAAAGCTGATCTTGGTCAGACATTTGTGAACACAGCCAAGAAATGCCCAGGCACCAGGGTTTACATGACTTTGCCATCTCTGCATTGGCATCTCAGTCCAGAACATAGGTGACTGAGGACCATGAATGATGCCTGAACAAAGATGACGCTGTCCTTCTGGGGAGAGAGAGAAAGGTGAAGACATGGTCATTGGGTGTCAGTGTAGCAGTGAAACATAAAAAACAGCCCCTGCTTAGATAAGGATGCTTCCAAAACAGAAAAGCTAAAATTATAAGCGCCAACATTTTTTTTTTACTCTTTTTTTTGCCTGGCACGAGTTCCCTTTCAATGAGCAAACAATTTTTCTGACGTTAAAACCCCATGCAATGATTGTTTAAGCAGTCCGGCTCACCTATTAATGGGAAATCACAGGCGCTCATAATGTGCTTACGTCCAACTCTAGTCGTAATTGTGCCGTAGATAGCGATTATTTGCGATTGCCCAAGAGACCGTATGGCACAGTTAAATACATTAAGGTAAAATGTCGCTCAATAACACCTGTCTGCTGTGTATCCATCCACATTAATGTGTGTGTTATACACGCTCCCATGGACAATGACCTATGCAAACCAGCGCCGGCCAAATATTGCTTAGCTACAGATACCGTACAAAGGACAGCGCCATGGGCTCTGCGAGCAAACTAGGAGGCCATTAAAATGCGGTTTCCTGAAACAATGCTGTCATTGATATTGAATGGTATATCTTAGTGTACATGTGCTGTGCCACCACATATACAGGCATGCAATATAAATAACAAATGGGTATTAGCCATTTGTTATTTATATTTATTTTTTGTTTGTTTTAATTTGTTATTTTTAATTATTTTTATATTTATTGTTATTTAAAAAAATACAATAAAATTACACACTTATATATATATATATATATAGAAGACACATATGGGGAGAGGTAATAGTGCTGCTGCACACCCCAAATGAACAAAATGGGAAAAGTCCCCCAAGGGGGTTTTTAAGCACGAGCTGCTTTAAAAAAACCCTTGGGGGACTTTTCCCATATATATATATATATATATATATATATATTTATTATATATTTATATA
Source organism: Lithobates clamitans (assembly GCA_037952925.1). Classification (NCBI taxonomy): domain Eukaryota; kingdom Metazoa; phylum Chordata; class Amphibia; order Anura; family Ranidae; genus Lithobates; species Lithobates clamitans. The sequence goes on along the minus strand of JBBGZY010000096.1, from coordinate 11,967 downwards.
TTTATTATATATTTATATATATATATATATATATATATATATATATATATATATATATATATATATATATATATATATATATATATATAAATAATATTAATTTATATATACACTATATACACAGTGCTCAGCATAAATGAGTACATCCCTTTTGAAAAGTAAGATTTTAATCAATATTCCAATGAACACAAGAACAATTCCCCGAATTTTGACAAAACTGAGTTTTATAGGACATTTGTTTAGCTCCATTACATGAAAGTAAGATTAATAATATAACTTAGATTACAAAATCTTCAGTTTTACTCAAATTAATTGATGCAAAAATGAATGACTCCAAAGACATGCTGGTAGGTTAATTGGCTTCTGTCCAAAATTGGCCCTAGTATATAAATGTGAGTTTGGGATTGTGGGCTCCTTGAGGATAGGGTGTGATGTATGTGTGGAGCGCTGCATAAATTGATGGCGCTATATGGGTACCTTAAATAATTAGGGATAATTGTAGATACGCAACCACATTCACTCAGGCTGAACTGGATGCACTGGTGTCTTTATTCAACCTTACTAACTATGTAACTATGAATAAACCCCACAACAAAAACTACTACATCTAGTATTTAGTATGACCTCCATGATTTGTAAGGACAGTGCCAAGTCTTCTAGGAATGAATGGAATGAAGAAGTTGGCGACAGCAAAACATCTACCTTTTTCCATTCTTCAAGAATGACCTCTGAATGTTGGATGGAGAGTGGTGCTCAACGTGTCTCTTCGGAATTCCCCACAGGTGTTCGATTGGGTTCAGATCAGGAGACATACTTGGCCACTGAATCACTTTCACCCTGTTCTTCTTCAGAGATGCAACAGTGGCCTTAGATGTGTGTTTTGGATTATTGTCATGTTGGAAAAGTGCACGACGACCAGTTGCACGGAGTGATGGTAGCATCTTCTCTTTCAATATAGAGCAGTACATTTGTGAATTCATGATACCATAAATGAAATGCAGCTCCCCGACACCAGCAGAACTCATGCAGCCCCACATAAGGACACTGCCACCACAATGTGTCACTGTAGGCACCATGCATTTTTCTTTGTACTCCTCACCTTTGTGATGCCATACAGTTTTGAAGCCACCAGTTCCAAAAACATTTATCTTGTTCTCATCACTCCAGAGGACAGTGTCCCAATAGTCCTCTCCTTTTTTTCAGCATGGGCCCTGGCTAATTCTAGCAGGGCTTTTTGTGCAAGGGCTTTAGGAGAGGCTTCCTTTGTGGATGACACCCATGCATGCCATTCCTCTGCAGGGTACACCGTATTGCGTTACAGGAAACAATCACCCCAGTTTGGCTTTCTACTTCTTTAGCCAACTGCAGTGAACTTGCATGGCGATATTATTCAAGACCAAAAAAGCAGAAAAAAAGAAAAAGCCTTTCCTGCAGAACCAAGCACCAGTTTTGGTTATCTCAAAAATTCCCCGGTAATATACACCTGCTCTGGTGCTGCTGCTGTAGCTAAAGAAACCTAGCTAGCATATAAAAAGAATCCAAGTATTGCTACCGGGATTCAGATAAGTAGCTACTTTTGCAGCAGAAAGTCTAGACCGCTTGGTTCAAAATAAATAAATAAATAAAAAAAAGAGTACAAAATTTATTGATAGTGGTAAAATCGATACAATTCATCTACACAGTATCACTTGTAAAGATGTAAAACAACTCCATACGTTATGCTTCCACGGGTCCCATTCTTGGGATGGATGACCCGGGAAGAGCTAAAAGTGTACAGACACAGACAAACAACACAACACACAACACGTACACTGCCCTAATGGTACAATTAAACACAAAGGAACACCCCACTCCCACACATACACACACAAACAGTCCGGACGTCAACTAAAAAACCCTATTCGCAGGAAAAATGACAGCTGTATCGTGTGAAGATTGGGATAGGTAATATGGCAATGCCGTGTAAAATCACCGAGCTGTACAGGTTTCCTGTGAATAGTCCACGGGGGAAGGGGTGGTATTACAAGTTGGTGAGCGTATATATGTATGCACACACGTGTATAATCCACCTAAAATATTAGATTGATTTAATTTATTAAATTAAATGAGGATATACAGGATAAAGTCACTGACTGAGCGAATTTAATCTGAGAAGGCCACATGCGGGTTCCCAATGCACAGGGATCAGTACTGAAGTTGATCAATAGCGGGTCATCCGATTAAATAACTGGGTATCTTTTCCTCAGAGTAAACAAGAGGGAGCTTCATGCATCATGTGGTGACCTTAAAGGAAGAGGCACCTGACATGTAGTAGGCCAGTAATATGAGTGATTGCAAGATCAAATCACAGAAGGGGCAATACTGCAAAATCCCGTATTGAGGGATTAGTCCCAGAGATGGCTATCAAAACGACTGGTAACGGTAAGGTCAATTAGCTGTAGAGTGATAGTTTGCAACTCCCACGCAGGTAATCTTGCTATTGTGTAGATACATCAGACAGTTGTTTCGTCATTTATGCAGTAATTTCCTAGTTCAGTGGGCGAGTACATGTGCAATATGGTGCACTGATGTCTTACCAGTCCGTTGATTGCCTTGGGTGTTCACCTCCTTCCTGACTACGTGTCCCATCGGACAGCTCAGTAATCTCAGTCTATCAAAGTGACTTTTGTTGCCTACGACCTGTTGGCCGCAACCGCTCGTTAGTTGGAGCACGCTATGCATGTTGTTCGGTGCGAAGTTGCGCTGGTCCTATGTCCTTCCTCATGATTTCCACACACGGGGCACAGCGTGAGTCGACGTCACATGACCGCTGTGACGTCAATGCGTTTTGCTAGTTTAGTAGGCGTAGCTTCATCTGGACTTAGTGAGGGTAGGGGCTAGCAGTTCCTTATATTGAAGGGAGTTACCCGTGTCGCCACCCCGTGTTTTTAACAGTGTTAGAAATAGTTTAAGTTCCGGTTTTCTGTGTCACTCTATCCACATTCATCTTGAGCGGTTGCCTAGATATTGTATCACCAGCATCATTTGCTTTTCGTCCCTTAGTTAATCAAGTCTCCTTGGTCATGTAAAGTTGATTAAATTTGTTGCGCTCAAAAGCGGGGTGTCATGTTGTCACTGCAAGGGAAGTTTAATGCAAAGCCCTCAGTTTTTTACAGTGGCTCAAAACTCTAATCACTTCTTTCTATCACTAATGAACCGCATTTGGCTGCACTGTAACATTCCTAATTAAACACCATGCAAATCACTTCTACTCAAACATATTGACCTCATGGACAAACAGAGGATAGTGAAATCTACTATGGAGTAAGTGGAGGTTCAATTCTCTAGAAATACTTGGAGGTTCAGCTCCGTATTGAGTCCCTGGGGGGCAAGGGACCCCAAACGGTAGATCCTTCTATTTTCTTTCTGGAGAAGGATCCGGTTAAAATCACCCCTTCTTGGGGATAGCTTGAGTGAGTAAATACCCTTTACCTTCATTCCATCAGGTTTTCCATGGTGGTATAGGGCAAAGTGCTTCGCCAGTGGTTTTTCCCGGGTTTTTTCCGGGTCCCTTTCTCTTTCTCCTTTGATCTCCTTTATATGCTCACCTATCCTTGTCTTCAACGCTCTCTTAGTTTTCCCAATATACATTTTTGGGCAAGGGCAGGTGAGCATATAAATCACCTTGCTCGTAGAGCAGTTAATAAGATCTCGTATCTCGAAAATGCGTTCCCCTCTGGCATCACCAAATGTGGACATTCTATCTACAAAAGGTCAAATTTGGCACCTATTGCATGGGAACATCCCCTTGCTCCTGGGGTATTCGGATAGCCAGGTAGGGTTCGGTTCTTTAGTGAATTCAGAATGTCGCCCAGGATTTCTGGCCCCCCTGGCTACCAAATTTGGTGATTCTCCCATGATCACTTTTAAGCCAGGGCCATTAACCAATATGTTCCAGTGTTTTCCCAGAATTTCTCGTATGGATTCCCACTGGGCTCCATAAGAGGTAATTACTCGTACTGGGCCAGGATCAGATTGGTTTTTGGTCAATGGCTTGGGATCCCGGGAGAGAAGACTCTTCCTGTCTCGGCATGCTGCCTTAGGTCTGGCTTTTCGAATGTGTCCGTGGGAGTATCCACGTTCCCTGAAGCGATTATAGAGGTCCACATTTTCCCTTCTAAGATCACTTTTCTTAGTGCAATTCCTTTTTAACCTTAAAAACTGACCCACTGGGATTCCATTTTTGAGCCATGGGGATGATGGCTGTCTGCCCTCAGCAAGGTATTGGCCGCTGTGGCCTTATGATAGGTACAAGTATTGAGTCTATCTCCGTCGATAGTGATCTGTAGTTCAAGGAATGGAATCTGTTTTTCATCGATGGTGTAGGTCAGACGGATATTGCGGTCATTGGTATTCAGGTACTCAATAAATCCGTGTGCCTCCTCCTTTGTGCCCCGCCAGACAACCAGCACATCATCTATATACCTCAACCATGTATGCACATGTTCTGCATACATGGCTGATGTAAACAGGTCCTCCTCCTCTCAGAGTCTCAGGGGGAGTCACGCGTATGTGGGTGCCCAGGCGGCCCCCATCGAAGTCCCTCTAATCTGCTGATAATATTGTGAGGAAAACTGGAAAAAGTTGTTCATCAGAGCGAACCCCAGTAATTCAACTAGGAACTCGTTCTGAGGGCCGAATTCAGGATATTTGGACTCAAAAATCACCTTACTGCCTCAGTCCCACACTTATGTGGGATCGAGGTATATAGGGACTCAACATCCACACCTATTAGTAGAAGACCCTCCCCAACTTCCAGGTCTGCTATTTTTGACAACACGTGACGTGTATCTTGTACGTAGGATTTGAGCCCTATAACCATTTCCTTGAGGAGAGAGTCCAGGTAAATTCCAATTCTTTCCAGGGGACCCTGGATAGCGGAGACGATGGGCCTTCCCGGCGATATTATTCAACCCTTCTCATTAGAAGATGCTCCTGTCAAGGTGTTAACCTCTGTGGACGGCCTGGACGTTATGAGATGGTTGCATTTCTAACTTTGTTAAATTTTTGCTCCAGTATTCTAAATGATAAGTAAAGCTTTGCAGATCTTCTTGTAGCCTTCACCTTTCTTGTGTAAACAAATTATTTTCAGGTCTTGTGACATTTCTCTTTCATGTGGATCCATTGCTGACAGCATGAAATGGGAGGAGTTTTCTTTGTTAAGTAACTCTCTTTTATAATCAACTGTCTGCTGGACACCTGTTTAATGAATTATTAGACTCACCTGTAGTTGAATTCTTGCTAATTAGGATTTTGTTGTCTAAAATTTAGCTTTGCTCCCAAGACTTTTGGTGTATTTGTTTTTGCAACACGGTCTTAAATGAATTTGTTAGGAAAAATTCATTGCTTGCAATTAATGGCCAAGCCCAACCCCTGAAAAACAACTTCACACCATAATCTCCCCTCCACCAAATGAGTTGGACTAGTGCACAAAGCAAGGTCCATAAAGGCATGGATGAGCGAGTTTGGGGTAGAGGAACTTGCCTGGCCTGAACAGAGTCCTGACCTCAACCCGATAGAACACCTTTGGGATGAATTAGAGTGCAGACTGAGAGCCAGGCCTTCTCGTCCAACATCAGTGCCTGACCTCACAAATGCACTTCTGGAAGAATAGTCAAACATTCCCATAGACACACTCCTAAACCTTGTGGACAGCCTACCCAGAAGACTTGAATCTGTTATAGCTGCCAAGGGTGGGCCAACTCAATATTGAACCCTACGGACTAAGACTGGGATGCCATTAAATTTCATGTATGTGTAAAGGCAGGTGTCCCAATATTTTTGACAACTTAGTGTGTGTTGTGTGTATATATATATATATATATATATTACACACAGTATATAAATATTGTATGCATCCTAATGCTAACAACCCTGATTACTATAGCAACGAGAATATGCCAGTTCTCTCTTGTGCCTCATGCACACAGATGCTTTCAGGCAAATGTAAATTGTGGTCATATTTCTGCACCCCAGAGAGACAGCTGCAGCGTACAGCCATTATAGTAATGAATGGCTGTACTGTACGCAGCTATACAGTGGAGGGGGGGGGGGATTTACTATAACTGGAGCACTCAGAATCTGCTGTAGCTGTGCATGGCAGCCAATCAGCTTCTAACTTCAACAAAAAACCCTTGATGCACAAAAGGGATTTATACTTGTGTGCAGGGGTACCGCCCCCCCGTCCATCGCCGCCTCCCCTATCCATTCGTCCCACCCCTTTCAGGAGGGGCTGTTTTTTTGAAGCACCGATTAGAGCCAGAGACTCTAATAGGCTTCAATATAGGGTGGGCTCGGGTAGTATAGAGTGCGCTCCACCCAGGTGTGTTACAACAATATTCACTGATCCTGATCCTCCTCCCGGCCAATCAGGAAGTGGATTTTGACACCGGTCACCCAATTGGCTGAAAGGACAGGCAATTCTGTTGGATGCCTAGGAGGAGGGAGGAGCCGCTCGGCGGAAGCCGCCATGATGCAGAGAGGACACAGGAGCCACTGCATGCTGCCCATAGGAGCCCGAAATCCGCCGCCCATAGGAGCCTTCCCGTCTGCAACCGATGGGGTAAGTTCCGGGGTAAGGGAGGGGGGTGCCACAGCGCAGTCTAAATAATGTGTCCGGGTTTCAGTCCGCTGGAAACCCAGACACATGATTCAAAACCCGGACTGTCCGGGACAGGTGGCAACCCTAGCTGTACTGTGCTTCGCCTCTTTATTTATCATCTTATTTTAAAGGAGAAGCTTTTTTCCACATTTAAACCTATTAAAATAATTAAAAAAAAACACAATTAAAATTATTTCCACTGTCTTTTTTACCGTTTACTACAGAAAGTGTGGCCAATAAAACACTGTACGGCCTATTTTCTCCACTATCACGGCAGAATTTGTCCTTTACAAATAAGAGTTTTTATTTTCCGGCGAGTCTGTAACACCAGATTGTCGTATTGTACTATCGGAGGACGTCAAAGTTAGACAAGCCAAGTGTGAAACGAGCCCTTTTAGTATATGTTTTAATTGCCAGGGAATCTGCCATGGCAGATGGGCCCTTTTCTAGGATATTGCCTCATTATCCAATTAAGTGTATTGAAAAATATCCTGTGGGAGTATTTATGCCCCAATGATTATCTAAGATGACTATAAGAGGCTACAGGACCTTCTCCGGGGGATTCACATATTCCATTTTCTCCTGTCCTCTGAGAGTGTCTGACCAATTCATTAAAAAAAATAAAATAAATAAATAATGGCATATTAAATTCAGCAGCCGCTATATTAAAACAAAAAAACAAAAAAAACAAAACAAAAATTCTACAACCTATTCAGCATAGCAGTGTAGTACTGCATAGTTTTATCTTAGTATTAAATAAAGGGCATTTTCTCATCTTCTATTCCATACCAGGAAAAGAGCAGCTGAAATTTGATTGGCTGTAATGGCAAAACCACCCATTTCGGCCATTTTTTGTTTGTACACATAGCACAGAATAAATGTTAAAGTGGTTGTTAAGGCAAGATTTTTTTATTTTTTTTACCTTCAAGCATTCTTTGCACGGACGTAAAAAAAAACCTTTTAGGTGCAGCCCCCTCCCCCTAAATACTTACCTGAGCCCGAAGCTGCTCTCTCTACCTCCTCATTGGACTTCAGTGAGACCAACGGCAATCATTGGCTCCTGCTGCTATCAATCAAATCCAGTGAAGAGGGAGTGGGGCCAAGCCACACTGTGTCCGTCAATAGATACACACAACCCAGCTCGGGATCAAGCTTGCATGAGTGCCCCCATAGTAAGCAGCTTGCTATGGGGACACTCGGCAGGAGGGAGAAACCAGGAGTGCCTGCGGTGGACTACAGAAGATGAGGTACTGCACAGAGCAGGTGACATGTTACATGTTTATGACATGTTTACATGGCCCCCAACTGTCCCTGATTTCGAGGGACTGTCCCTGATTTGGAGCAATGTCCCTCGGTCCCTCTTTCCCCCTCATTTGTCCCTCCTTTTGGTCTGATCCTCATAGTTGTATATAAAATGCACTTTTTATCTTTCAAAAAGTGTTTCCCTGTGCTAAACCTTTCATCCAAATTCTAAATGGCTGCATTTGTAAATTTTTATACAAAAAAGGAATAGTAGTGGTAAAAAAAAAGCTCGTGTATTTAACTTTTTTTTTTTTTTGGTTAATTCTCCTTGTGGCACGTGGCGTGTCCTATGCCTACATACGTTTGCTAGTAGGTGTCCCTCATTCCCATCTCAAAATGTTGGGAGGTATGGGTTTATTATTTAAAAAAAAAAAAAAAAAAAAAAGAAACTTTACAAGCATTTACATTTTTTTTTTAAAAGTATACTGTTTAGTATAAAGCTGGTTCCTGTGATTGGCTGTCACAGCATCACGTGATCGGGGAGCCCATCACACAGGCTCCTTTTTGCAAACAGACAATGGGAGCTTTCAGCAACCGCTCGGTCATTGTGCTGGGAACATGCAGTGAGTGCACCTTCACCACTCAAACTCGGTGCCTCGTGGACACACGTGTGGTGATTGTGCCCAAAAGACCTACCCACCCTGTTGCTGCACTCATGCATTACGCTGTTGTAAAAGGAGTTTAAAAAAAAAGCTCTGGTGAAGTGATTTTGCTTAAACTGAGATGCCGTCAGTCTGCTGCAGGCAGGAGGAAGCATTCCCTCAGTCTTTTTCTCCCCCACGATCAGATTGGAACTTTATGGAAAGTTATATGGTAAGATGCAACAGCAGGCATCTACCATGAACTGCACAGGCATCAGGATTTACATAATCATGGCCGAAATGCCAGTCCAAGAATTAAATGGTGACCCAGGATGCTGCCTGAACAAAGAGAACGATGAAGACTTTATCAGGGGGATTAATAAATACCTGGACGTGCTACACTTGCACATTATTTAGCATGCGTTGCAGTGTGGTGCGCTGCTAAAAATGCTGCATGAATAAATCTCAGTTGCTTGTGCTGCAATGGGCAGCCCATGGATGGGTTGCCCATGCACATTCCACATTAGTGCTCAGCACAAAGGGTGTGAATTAAACGCTGTGGACCAGGCTGTTGTGAACATGAATACATGTTTGTTTGTTTTTTTAAAGTAGGCAGTGTAAATATGTAACTCTGACCTGGTATCAGCCTCTTACAGTCCCCAGGCAGGGCAAGTGTATAAAGAAGTAACAGTACAATGAGCCAATCAGTTCATGTCTTGACAAGAAGCATGCTGATAGGAGGAGAGAGCTCATCGCCATGCTGCTTCTCTTTTCACTGTTCAGTCACAGGCCAGGGCAGGTCCACGATGACCTGGGCTCAGAGGAAGTGGGTTGAATGACGCTTTTTATCAGACTGGAGGACAACTAGTGGAAGAGAAGAAATACAGCATAGGAGAGCCCTGAAGTAAAAGTAATTATTGAATAAGAAGCTGCTTTTTTATTTGCTCTTTCATTCATTCAACTTTATTTTTTGGGTTTCTGCTTTGATATGAAAAAAATTCAATCTGATGATAAGTCTACTTTATCCACTTCAGCCCCAGAAGGATTTGCCCCCTTCATGACCAGGCCATTTATTGCGATACGGCACTGAGTAGCTTTAACTGACAATTGCACGGACGTGCGACGCTGTACCCAAACAAAATTGTAGTCCTTTTTTTTCCCCACAATTAGAGCTTTCTTTTGGTTGTATTTGATCACTTCTGCAGTTTTTTTTTCGATGCTATAAACAAACAATGAGCGACAATTTTGAAAACATTTTTTTTAACTTTTTGCTAAAATACATATCCAAAAAACGATATATTAAAAAAAAAAACGAAATTTCATCAGTTTTAATTTAAACCTTTGATCACCCTAGATGTTTAACCCCTTCGCGGCCAATGTCATTTAGTACAGTGACAGTGCATGTTTTTAGCACTGATCACTGTAAAAGTGTCACTGATTCCCAAAAGTGTCAGAATAATCACTGCAATATCACAATCCCACTATAAGCCATTACTAGTAAAAAAAAGTAAATACAAATTACAGTATATACAAAATATACCATAGTTTGTAGACACTATAGCTTTTGCGCAAACCAATCAATATACACTTGTTGGGATTTTTTTTTACCAAAAAAACATGTAGCAGAATACATATTGGCCTAAATGGATGAAGAAATTTGATTTCCTACATTTTTTATTGGATGTGTTTTATAGCAAAAATATAGATTTTCTTTCAAAATTCTTGCTCTCTTTTTTTGTTTATAGCGCAAAAAATTAAAAAAATGCAGAGGTGTTTAAACACCACCAAAAGAAAGCTCTATTTGTGGGAGAAAAAGGACATACATTTCATTTACAGTGGGGACGGAAAGTATTCAGACCCCCTTACATTTTTTACTCTTTGTTATATTGCAGCCATTTGCTAAAATCATTTAAGTTCATTTTTTTCCTCATTAATGTACACACAGCACCCCATATTGACAGAAAAACACTGAATTGTTGACATTTTTGCAGATTTATTAAAAAAGAAAAACTGAAATATCACATGGTCCTAAGTATTCAGACCCTTTACTGTGACACTCAGGTGCTGTCCATTTCTTCTGATCATCCTTGAGATGGTTCTACACCTTCATTTGAGGCCAGCTGTGTTTGATTATACTGATTGGACTTGATTAGGAAAGCCACACACCTGTCTATATAAGACCTTACAGCTCACAGTGCATGTCAGAGTAAATGAGAATCATGAGGTCAAAAGGAACTGCCTGAAGAGCTCAGAGACAGAATTGGGGTAAGGCACAGATCTGGCCAAGGTTACGAAAAAATTTCTGCTGCACTTAAGGTTTCTAAGAGCACAGTGGCCTCCATAATCCTTAAATGGAAGACGTTTGGGACGACCAGAACCCTTCCTAGAGCTGGCCGTCCGGCCAAACTGAGCTATCGGGGGAGAAGAGCTTTGGTGAGAGAGGTAAAGAAGAACCCAAAGATCACTGTGGCTGAGCTCCAGAGATGCAGTTGGGAGATGGGAGAAAGTTGTAGAAAGTCAACCATCACTGCAGCCCTCCACAAGTCGGGGCTTTATGGCAGAGTAGCCTGACGGAAGCCTCTCCTCAGTGCAAGACACATGAAATCCTGCATGGAGTTTGCTAAAAAAAACACCTGAAGGACTCCAAGATGGTGAGAAATAAGATTCTCTGGTCTGATGAGACCAAGATATAACTTTTTGGCCTTAATTCTAAGCGGTATGTGTGGAGAAAACCAGTCACTGCTCATCACCTGTCCAATACAGTCCCAACAGTGAAGCATGGTGGTGGCGTTTTTCAGCTGCACGGACAGGGCGACTGGTTGCAATCGAGGGAAAGATGAATGCGGCTAAGTACAGGGATATCCTGGACGAAAACCTTCTCCAGAGTGCTCAGGACCTCAGACTGAGCTGAAGGTTTACCTTCCAACAAGACAATGACCCCAAGCACACAGCTAAAATAATGAAGGAGTGGTTTCACAACTCCGTGACTGTTCTTGAATGGCCCAGCCAGAGCCCTGACTTAAACCCAATCGAACATCTCTGGAGAGACCTAAAAATGTCTGTCCACCAACGTTTACCATCCAACCTGACAGAACTGGAGAGGATCTGCAAGGAGGAATGGCAGAGGATCCCCAAATCCAGGTATGAAAAACTTGTTGCATCTTTCCCAAAAAGACTCATGGCTGTATTAGATCAAAAGGGTGCTTATACTAAATACTGAGCAAAGGGTCTAAATACTTAGGACCGTGTGATATTTCAGTTTTTCTTTTTTAATAAATTTGCAAAAATGTCAACAATTCTGTGTTTTTCTGTCAATATGGGGTGCTGTGTGTACATTAATGAGGAAATAAATGAACTTAAAGGATTTTAGCAATATAACAAAGAGTGAAAAATTTAAGGGGGTCTGAATACTTTCCGTCCCCACTGTATGTGCAGCATTCCACG